>OY734959.1:2105940-3305940 GCA_963457585.1 Spergularia bocconei
AGACTGGCTTGGAATTTCAGCTACTGTCCTCTAACTTTGAGGAGTTGTAACTCCTGGTACAAATGTCTGTTTTTGACGAATTTTATGTGCAAATCGAAGTATTTGAAGCCAGCTTTCCAATGGCATATGTTAGAGGTTAATCAGATGAGATTTTCTATGTTTAAATGTTGTTGCCGCACTGTGTAAAATTTTGAAACTCTGTTTCCAGGTTCATAATGTTCTCTTGTTGATTGTTTAGTCTATTCTCTTATCTAATGGAACCTTTGGAGGTGGGTATTATTTGAGAGAATGTTAAATAATACTCCATACTTGTCAACTATCTAATTAGATTTAATTAAGACTTAGTCGTTTTGATATGGCCAAATAGTTCAACGACAACAACAACAATAAGAAAAACTTAACAATATAATTAATTTGATCGGCAACAACAACAGCAACAATGAGTTGTTGTATAGTTTCTGCTGCTGTTGCTATTGTAGTTTTGTTGCTGTTGTTGTGAGTTTTATGCTCCTGCTGGTGTTGATTTCATTGTTCCAGCTACTCTTAATTCCATGTGCTATTAATTTTTGCTGCTGATGTTTTTTTTATTTGGTGATGTTTTTGTGCTGATGTAGTGTTGTTATTTTTATTGAAATCGTCCATATTGTTTACCAAAATTATGATAAATGTTTTTATTCTCATGTCAGTTGGCCAAGGGTCGCTATAGGGAACATGTTATCCCATACATGAAGATGGAGAACACTGAGCGGCTTAGAATAGATTCAATGTAAGTGTAACTATAGAAATCATGATATCTTTATTCATTTGTAACATACTTTCATGGTTGTAAGTATGTTGTCGAGATTGTGATCATTTAGAGGCTATTAGCTCAAGGTGGAAGAGCATGTGCATGTGCACAAAGATGTGGGTTCAAATCTCATATAGCCTATGAAAAAACAAAACACCCTGAAAGGGAGTGTGACTATATTGTAAAGCTCTTATTTCTAGTTTGAGATGGATGTGAGAAAACTTCGTCTCAAATTTTGAAACGGAAAATTCTTTATTCCATCTCTAATTTGAGACGGAATTTCGAATCCGTCTCTAAGATATTTGAGACGGATATACAATTCCGTCCCAAATTAGAGACGAATTACTAATCCGCCTCTAATAAATTAGAGACAAGCCTTTTAGAGGCGAATCGAATTCCGTCTCAAATGCGTCTCTAATGACCGTTAGAGACGGATTTCCTTCACAAAATTCCGTCTCTATTTAGCTTATTTCTTGTAGTGGATAAAACAATATATTATTCGATTAGCTAAAAATTTGTCCTTTAGACCAGTGTGAAAAAATAGCATAAGACTCAAATTAATTCACTTATATAATAATATTGCCTCGTTGAAAGCTATTTTCCTGAAAAAAAAAAGTTTTGTCCATTTTGTTATCACCTGTGCAAGGGCTAGCTATTATAAGATATTCTGAAAAACTGTATTTTGTTAAAGCTGATAACTTAATTGACCGAGTAAGGTCCTGTTTGATAGGACTGCATCTTTCTGAACTCATCTGATCTGAATGATTCTGATCTGATCTGAATGATTCTGATCTGATCCGAATGATTCTGATTCTGATCTGATCTGAATTGGTTGAAAATTTGATTGAATTTCAACGAATTAGTATCAATTATGGACCAAATACATAGATAGTTATTTGAACATTTCTGAACTGAACTGATCTGAATGATTCTGAATTGAACTGATCTGATCTGAATGATTCTGATCTGGTCTGATCTGATCTGATCTGAATTCATCTGAGAATAAGTCATAGGGCCTAACTCAATTCAATCTGATCTGTTTTTGCTAGGTAATAACAATACTTTATATAACCCGTGACCCCTAACGACCTGAATCTATCTTAGCCCGCATATTTTTATTTGTCTAATTTGACCAGGGGCATTATTATTTTCGAAATACTTTTTAGGATAGCATAGTAGAAGGAAAGAATAATTCATTTTATTCTTTCTGAAAATTCGAATGCGTTCTTTGATTTCATGGAAAAAAAGTTGCGATATTCGGAAAACACTTATCAGTGTGTACTCAAAGCTGATATATACCCGACACATGTACTATCTAATTCGTGCAACTCGTATCTACCCATTTGATTACAAATGTCTTGTGCACATACATAGCTACCACTGGTGTACCAGTCTTCTACTATTGTCTATGATGATAATTAGCAACAAAGAGGAAACGCTAAAACCTAAGAGTACCCTTTGTACTCTTGTGTTTCCTTTTATGTCAATTTGCATCTATTAGCTAAATAATAAAGTGTGAAAATACGCAGTGTAATTTCTAAATATGGTGAAAGAAGTAACACAACTCCAATCATGTGATGCGTGCAAAACATAAGACAAAAATGAAAAGAACAATGCCATTTATTGCGATTTAACAGTATTGTGACCTAACCCGACATATGTGATCATTTGTTAACATAACCGGTAACTCGGTGTTGATGACAAAAATAATTTGTCATGGAGCGATGGAGTAAGTATTGTGACGCGATGCAAGGAGTATTCTCATCACGATGGGCCGCGATAGAGAAAGGCCCATTCTTTGAGCAGTTTTTGGAAATGGGCTGACAATAAGCATTAAGCCGACAATTTGAAACAAGCAATGGGCGCCATACTCGGAAGCAGTTAGAACATCAAAAGAGACGTGATAAACTGCCCAAAAATGTTTCATCCCACAACCGGAGAAGAGAGCAGGAGTTCAAGTAACCGCCGAAGAGATTATCCTATTTAAAGCGCATAATAAAACAACAATAGGGATCGATCAACAATCGATCAAACAAAAACAACATTTCTTAGTTCTTTTTCTATCCTTTTTAGTGTACATCGAGAGGTCTCGCCCCGTATAGCGAGTAGTTCATGTGTTAGGATATCGTTTTTCTTTTTCCATGGTGAAGATAGAAGGTATGGAGGTAATTGTCCCATATCTTCCTTGACTCTTCATTAGAAAGCCTGACATTTACTTTCAATTGAAGTTATCTTTCAAGTTTAATTTGCAAAACCCTCTCGCATTTAGCATTATCTCTAAATTTCAATATTCTATTATGTTGAATTCTATTCTTTGCGGTCAAGTATAATTTAAGTGCTCTTTAGATACGACATTTCATATAAGTGCCCTAAACTTTTAACGTTCAACAAATTGACGACCACAGTGGGAGGTAAGATATAATCTTCGTAAAAGATTGTAAATGTTTACCTTTCGTAACCACCTGAATCTTTTGATACGTATCTTTTAAACTTACAGCCATAAAACTGAAAATTCTTAAGAAATATCACGCCAACAACAAGGTCTGCTTCTCAGCGCGATAATTCGCAAGAAACTCCCATCCCACAAGGTGAACAAACTAATCCATCTAATCAAACTCAGGGTGCGGAAACACCCATGATTAATGTGAGTTCAGATAACTCATCTTCAAGCTCGGAGTCTCAAGGTCCAACAACACTGGTTCCGCGTAGCCATGCAGAAGAAAATCAGTTTGCAGATGTAGATCTTAGCAAAACATCTAAGACCAATTAACTGGTTTTCACAAAACATATGTGAAAATAGTTAAAGAATGGCTGGTTAATGGACTGGAAATCGAGAGAAAACAACTCGAATCCTAGATCCAACGATTGACCCAAGAGTCATGAGCCTTTACTCAGATTTCTCAAGGTTTATATGAGGATACTAGGGATGAAATATATCAAGGCAAATTGATAGAATTATCCTTGATATCAATGAAACTTTTAGTGCAACCTTAGATGGCCTGTCTAGAAGTGTTGCGAATTGAGGTAGTTTGTCGCTTAGAACCTCTCTTACAACAACACTCCCAGCTTAACGAAACGTTTGAGAGAGTCCTCGATTTGGGACAAACCATAGCCCAAACTAGGAATAGAGCAATAACAACCGAAAATCAAAATGGTACTAATAGAAATAATAACCCTGATGCTCGACCAACAGGGTATCCGCCAAGCGCTATAGTCCTATCAGGACAAAGGGTTCAGAGTCTCAACACAGACCCGCAAACTTCTTCATTGCGTCCTAACCACCCTCTAGATTTTGGACATAATGAAGACAGGGCAAGCCCAGGCACTCAATTAAAGAGGATTGATCCTGCAAACTTAACAAATATTAAAGACACCATAAATACTGGAATACAAACTACTGGTGTCTCTCTAGGAGCCAATCAACAAAGATTTGGTCCAGAGGGTTACAATTTCCAAGCACGTTATACTATGGCAGCTCCCACAAATGGAGCCTAATATGTTAACCCTAACCATATCCCGATCTATGGCACATATGCCGCCTCGGAGCAGTATGCACATCCTGTTCCCGGAAGAGGTCAGGGAGTCCTTACCGGAGGACTTGGAATGCCTTATCAAAATCCAGAAACCCACACCCATAATGGTGCAGGTCTGGGGCATAATAATTTCCATAACCAACAGCCGCCCGCGATGCATAACATAACAGGGCAGTTTAGAGTTGAACCTTCTATACCCAACTTTGGCGGAGATTTTCAAAATCAAAATCAAAATCACACTATTCCAAACTAAGGGCTAGGGCAACAAACTGGTAATGTCCTAGAAGATATGATTGGAGCTGCATCAGAAAGAATGGGAATACCAATTGGTAAAAATGGAAACAAAAATTTCGATCATCCACCTTACCCTTCGTACATTGATAGGAATAACCCTTTTCTTAGAGGGTTTAAAATGCCTAATTTTACCCTTTTCTCGACTAGTGATCAAATGTTGGCCGTCGAGCATTTGGTTAGGTTCACAACTCAATGTAGAGAAGCAGCTGATAATGAAAATCTTAAATTAATCTTATTTTCTAGTTCTCTAACTGGAAATGCATTTAACTTATACATCAATTTACCACCCAATTCAATTTTTAATTGAAAATCTCAGGGATAAATGCGTTGAACATTTCCTAAGAATGGATCCAGGACTCACCTAAACTGAATTAGCTAGGATCACACAAGGACCTAAAGAATCAGTTAATGATTACCTTAACCGATTTAAAAGTCTCAAAGGACGATGCCCAATGTCGGTATTGGAACAAGAATTCGTACAAATGGCACAAGAAGGTTTACTTCTTGAATTTAGGAAGAAATTCGGCGTCTTAACCTTTGTTGATTTTCCGAAATTAATGCGATGTGCAATTAAATACGATTAAATGTTAAAGGAAGATCGTGGTTACAAACACCACGGGCGAAAAGAATATGTTTATAGGGAGCATGGTAGTAGCCATCAAACTTCCTACCACGCACATGTTGCTCATGTTGAATCGGAAGAGGTTACAGAACAACCTGATGAAGGAATTGATGAGGAAGCATATTATAACAATATGGAGATCGAAATGAATGCTTTAGAGGTAGTAAAGACCGATACCCCTCTAGTCTGCCCCTCACTAAAAAGAAAAGAAACTTTTGCAAAAAGAAGTTTTAAAAGCAATGAAAGAAGGAAATATACCTTCGAAATTTCCTGCTTAGATGATATGGTAAGATATTATCTTAAGGAAGGGCTCGTAAAGCCAAAAGAGGTATGATAGGTTAGGACTTCGAGTACTATTTTATATGATTTACATGATGATTAGGAAATGATTATGTTATTTATTGCTCCACATTTCATATTATTGGTTTTGTAATGTTTTGATAGAAAATATGGCCGTTCGAAGTAGTTTTGAGCTGATTTGCGCAAGGGTCAACTTTGAAGGCTCATATCTCTCAATTTACTTGTAATTTAGCTGTGACACCACTTGGAGATGAAAGTTCATGATCTTAGATTTCGGAAAGTAGTAGCCTTATTAACGAGGGAGATACGTCCGTTTGAAAATCGCCTGACGACCCAGTTTCTATTGCGATCGCGGTTACTTATCCGCGATTGCGAATGGAGAACAGAACCGATTCCCGCGATCGCGGGAGATGGAGCCGCAATCGCGGCCACCTCTTGCCGGGCTTTCCTAATTATATTATCTTCCTAATTTTGTTCTCAATTCTTATTTGCACAAATAGCAAACTCAGAACCCTTGTATGAGAGTTCAATCTTTCAGTATTCTTTGTAACCGTCGGTACATTGTATGGAGAACTAAATCCTCCATTCTTGGTTTGGTAATTCAAAGCTAGCATTCGATCCAATCGTGAGTTCTTCTTTAACTCTTAATTATTGTTGTTTTTTTCGTTTTAATGTTTATGATTTGCTTATTCTAGATTAGCTACCTAGGGTTTGCATAATCTATCCTTAGCCTTATTAATTATCACTCATTTAATTAATCTGGTAAAGTAAAGAACTTTGGTCTAGTATTAGGTGCTCATCGGTATTAGATTGAAAGGAAGAACAACATAATTGACATAGTATACTACTGCTCAGTGTATTCGCCCAATTCTCTATTGATAGTTATCTAAGTCTTATTGCTTTTATTGAATCGAGTCTTAATCGCTTGTTTTAGGACGTTTAATAATCAGGGTTGTTAGAGTCGTGCTCACTCCTAATAACTAATCACTAAGGAACAATAGGAATTTAAATCCACAATAGAGTAACTAAAAGGAGGATAATTGAATTGGAACTAGGATCTATTGTTAGAATTGCTAGCGGCGACAACCCCGACCAAGACCTTGTTAATCTTGATTTATCACTTAATTCATTGTTTTGCTATTAGTTTAATCAACAACTCAATCAATCAAAATCCTCAATTGTTACTTGTTACTTAATTGCAAACTTAGACTACGAATAACCCAACAATTCCCCGTGAATTCGAACCTTACTTCCCTACTACATTAGTTGAATTTGGAGAGTGATACGACTTAGCTCCACCAAATTTTGGCGCCGTTGCTGGGGATCGAACCACTACAAGAAATTCTCAATTTGGAGACGGATGTATAAGTTCCGTCTCAAGTTAGAGATGGAATAGTTATATTCCGTCTCAAATTTTTGTTAGAGACGGATTTTATAACACCGTCTCTAATTAGAGACGGAACTTATTATGCCGTTTCAAATTTTGAGACGGATTTTCAGTTCATCTCTAAATAGAGACGGCCTATTATTATCTTTATCTGAATTCACTACAAGAAAACTAACAAATTGCGACCGTCCAAATCGGTCGCAAAGTATGGAAAATCGGTTGCAAACAGGCATTTGCGACCAATGTGGGTGGTCGCATAAACCTTGGTCGCATTTCCAAAATATGCGACCGATTTGTTTCAATCGCAAATATTACGACCTATTTGCGACCGATTCATCGGTCACAAATATGCGACTGATTTCCGACCAATGATCGGTCGCAAAAATGCGACAAAAGACGGTCGCAAATATGCGACTAATAATTGGTCGTATTCATTGCGACTGACCGGTGGTCACATTTTTGCGACCGATGAAAGCATCTTTTTTTTATCAATCATTTAAAAAAGGAAAATTCCTTATATGGCAGGCTATATGGGATTTGAACCCATATCTATGAGCTAAAGCAGATCGCTCTACCGTATTTGAGCTAATAGCCTTCATTAAAAACACATGCCATTGTTATGAAATTATTCCATAGCAAAAACGTAGATAAAACACAAAACAGACATTCATCACCTACAAAACTACGCCATCCAAACTACACTGCCTACCACCTGCAATTTTGAAACTGGAGTCCTCTACACGGCACGCACCTAACAATACGATTACAATTCTCTATCACGTTTCAACCATAGGACATTGACAGAGCACAATCACCAATCTCTCAGAGATGAATATCTAAACAAGTTAAAAGCAAATAATATTTAGAAATGAATTCAACTTACATTGTCAGCCATGTTTACATCAACATTGCTCTTAATAAGTAACTTCACAGTCTGCATTGCACCAACCTGAACTGCGTGATGAAGTGGAGTGACGCCATCCTGTAAAAAGTACCCAACAAGAGCTGAAGTAGCATTCCTTTTCAAGTGATGAAACAACAAATCAAATCACGGCTTACCTTATCTTTGATATGAGGATCAACACCTTTTCTCAGAAGATGACTAATAACAGCTTCCTTCAACAAGATTAAAATCTGACATTCTGTTAGTCCAAGTAAAAGGCTCCAACATGTATTCCTTGATATGACGACCACAGTGGCCCAAATTGAGTTATTGAACCACATGTTCCACTGGAATGAAGACCTGACTGTTTCCATAAGCTTATTGATTAGTAATGCAATTACTTGGCAGAATTTTCAGCATACCTTAGAACCATTAGCAGAAATGAAATGAAAAGGTTACCAATGATTGTAATGGTCGACATATATATCTGATGGTGATATTGTCGTTGGCATCTCAGATCAATTAAAATGAGATTTTGAGCATCGAGTCAGGGCCCGTTTTCAATTGTTTTCTTAAAATTAACCAAATATGAAATCTAGGAATCAGGTTAAAAATCAATTCAATCGACCCCCAAACACAATTCATCTTAAAATATACCATAATTAATCAACTGATATCATCATTTGATCAGAAATAATAATCATGTACCCGAGAAGCAAATGCACAAAGGATCTCAACTGGGTCTTCACTAATTGCCACAACTATACCACAATCCAACACAATTTACATCATAAAACAACAACAATAATTGACCCATTTTAAAAACCCTAACAAAAACAAAAGCCTAAATGAATATGAACCTCTTTTGTAAACGACTCAATTTAACTTCTAAATCAATTCTGAAGATTACCCATTCAATTAAACTTGAAACAAGAGGGCTTACCTGGAGTAGCAGCAGGCCGCCGAAAATCGCTTGGCAGAGTCGACAGCATCATCTTCGGTGATGTCGATGGGGATGACTGATGATGGTGTCGGGATGACGGCTCGGGAGTGGTAGGAGAGGAAGATCTAGAGGAGGGGGGGGGGGGGGGTTCGTCGCTTTTTAGGGAAAATTTAGATATAAAGTAAGAACTTTTTTTTAAATAACTTTTTTTCTACTTTTGTTTGATCTATTAAGGAATTTCTGAATAAATAATACTAGTAATGATTTTACGACCGCTTTTGGTCACTAAATTAGTTTACGTCGAAAATTTGCAACTATATCTGTGACTGATAAAGGTTGGTTGCAAAACTTCGACCAACTTGTTATCGGTTGCAAAACCAGTCGCAAATTTAGTTTTTGCGACTGAAATTATTGGAGTTATACAATTTAATCACTGGAGTAAGGCGTCTAGAGTTACGCGTTTTAGTTGGTGGAGTTCAGTGGCTGGAGTTACTGGTTTTAGTTGTTGGAGTTATGCGGCTGGAGTTATGTAGTTCAGGTTGTGGAGTTATGCGAAATCAATGGTTGAGATTACTTCTGACTTCTCACAAAAATAGTGAGGCATATATATATATATAGTGAGGATCATAAGAGTACCCCTCCTTAGGTGAATACTGCGCACCAGTTAAGAGCCGTCCGATCTACTAATTTAGACGTCCCTAACTAAACCACGTGTCTTATGTGTGTATATTATGTGTGTGTGTGTATATATATATATGTGTGTGTATATTACGTGTGTGTGTGTATATATATGTATATATATATATATACAGGCGAGATCAGGTGCGAACTCCTGCTCGCGTGAGAACTGCGCACCGCTATAGAGTGACACACAGTGTCACATAGAGTGACTCGCACATAATGACACAAAATATCCATAGAATGACACTTACATACAATGACACAGAAAGTCTATAGAGTGACACAAATGCTTTACCAAATGAGCTATCAAAACCACAATTCATACAATGAACCGAACAATAACACCGGGTGTCCATAGTGTCATTCTATGGACAAACCCGTGTCATTCTATGGACAAACCCGTGTCATTCTATTGACAAACCCCTGTCACTCTATGGGCAAACCATCACCGATAACACCGAAGTGCGCATAGTGTCATTGTATTGACAAACACATGTCATTCTATTGACAAACTCGTGTCATTCTATGGCACCCACACTCGCACTCGCACCCGCAACCACAACCACAATCACAGCCACAACCATAACATGTGTCATTCTATGCACAACCCTGTGCCATTCTATGTACAACCCCGTGTCATTGTATGCACAACCCCGTGTCACTGTATGGACACCCACTGCCACCGCCACCACAACCAGTGACCGCCACCACCGCCTCCACAGATAACAACAACAACCGCAAAAACAACAAATAAATCTTCAATCAAATCATCATATCTAATTATCTACGAATAAAAATCCTCAAAAACAAATTAGAAACCCTAGATTTTGATCTAAACAGAAAAAAATTGGTAAATCAAATCGATTAATCGATAAAATTACACAACAAATCACATAAAACATCAACTTTTGCATGCAATCGAATCATTATCTCGAATATAAAGTTCGATCGAAATTAGAGGAGAGTACAAAAATTGAGGAATCATCTCGAATCAAAACAAATACTGTTGATTTTGACACAGTAGAAAGCAAATAAACGAGCGAATCAAAATGAATTTACAACGGCGTGGAAATGAGCATCTCATACCTCGCCATCGCCGGAGTCTAGCCATCGCCGGAGTCTTGACATCGTCGGCGATTAAAAAGATAGGATCTGGAGAAGAAGAAAACTTACATCGAAAATCGATGATTTCGTCTCAAAAAATTCATCGATGAAGCGTGCACCTGACGCGACGGAGGTGGTGGTGGCTGCGACGGCGACGGCGGTTAGAGGAAGTGGCGACTAAGAAGCAGAGAAGATCGAGAGAAAATAAGGAAAGAGGATGAAGAGAGTGAAACCGACCGCAAGAAAGGAGAGAGAAAAAGACGGTGACGATGAGAACAATGCAGGCGACGGAGAGAAACCAACGGCGAGGAAAGAGAGAAAAAATGAGGAGGAAAAATGGAGAGAGAGAAAAAAATTGTAGATGCTGAGAATGAGGGAATCGATCCACTCCCTTTTCCTTTTTAAACAATGAATACGTGGCTTAATCCGGATCGTCGAAACTAGTAGATCGGACGGCTATGATATGGTGCGCAGTACTCACCTAAGGAGGGGTACTCTTATGATCCTCACTCTATATATATATAGAGTGAGGATCATAAGAGTACCCCTCCTTAGGTGAGTACTGCGCACCCAATAGCAGCCGTCAGATTCATCAAATTGAATGCTCGAGATTAAGCCACCTGTCTTCAATTAGAAAAGAAACTGGTTTCCAAATTTTCCCCCAATTCCCCATCATTTTCAGTTTTTTTCGTTTCTCTCTCCTTCAACTCTCCCTCTCCTCGAAATTTTCTCGACATTTTCTCTCTCCTGATCTCCTCCCCCTAGCTCTCATCTCACCTACTTCCTCGCGTCGACGCCGCCACCTCCACCTCCGTCGCCATCACCGCCACCTTTTGTCGCGTCTGGTACACGCTGCTACGGTCTCTCTCCTCGCCGTTTGCACTCTCCTTCGGCGGCGCCTTCGCCACCTTCCTCAGATTTTTTTGACATTTTCTCTCTCCTTCAAATCAAATCAACCGTAAAATTGCCGCTTGAGAGGACTGCGACATCGACGGTGATCCGGTGCTGCTGCTTCTCACTTCGATTTGCAACTGTTTTCTCTCTCCTAAAGTCCGGCGACAGCAACGAATTCTGACACATTCGCGAACTCCGGCGGCGAACTCCGACTGTAAATTCTCTTTCTCACTCTCTTAATTTCAATTTATCGATTACAAAGTTAATTTTCGTCAGATTATTTGATTCGATTGAATAATCTTATAGATTACGCATGTGATTTTCATGTGCATCTTTTAAAATGTTTTCTATGTGTTCAAAACCTAATTAATTCGATCGATGTGACAATGTATATTCTTCACATTTTGTTCCCGTTTATTGTTCTAATTAGGCCTGGAGATTTCTTAAAATTTTAATTTCTGCGCGAGAAATGTTGATGTCGAGTTAGTACAGGTGAGATTTTTCCTCTGAAATTGACGCATGATTTAGGAAGAAATTGATGCAAAGTATCGATTGAACTGATTTGTTTGTGTATTTGTTGATGTTTGAATTTTCAAATTTACAGTATGTCTTTATTTTTGTCGCATTGTTTGAGTAGTTATTAATTTGGCGAATTTTTTATGGAGTCTCTTGTGTCATTGTATCGACTCTCTTGTGTCATTGTATGGACTGTGGGTGTCATTGTATCGACACTCTTGTGTCATTGTATGGACAGTGAGTGTCATTGTATAGAGGTGTCATTGTTTGGACACTCTTGTGTCATTGTATGGACTGTGGGTGTCATTGTATCGACACTCTTGTGTCATTGTATGGACAGTGGGTGTCATTGTATAGAGGTGTCATTGTTTGGACACTCTTGTGTCATTGTATGGACTGTGGGTGTCAGTGTATGGACACTCTTGTGTCATTGTATGGACAATGGTTGTCATTGTATGGACAATGGTTGTCATTGTATGGACAATGGTTGTCATTGTATGGACACTTTGTGTCATGTGGTTGTTGTGGTGGCGTTGGTGGTGTTGGTTGTGGTTGTTGTGGTGTGGTTGCTGTTGGAGATATAGCAAATTGGGGTGTATTAGATAGTTCACTGTGATTCTATGAATGAGTTTGTCAATAGAATGACATGTGTTTGTCAATACAATGACATGTGTTTGTCAATACAATGACACTATGCGAATTTCGGTGTTATCGGTGGTTTGCCCATAGAGTGACACATGTTTGTCCATAGAATGACACGGGTTTGTCCATAAAATGACACTATGGACACCCGGTATTATTGTTCGGTTCATTGTATGAATTGTGGTTTTGATAGCTTATTTGGTAAAGCATTTGTGTACATACACGAATGTCGTAGGTTCAATTCCTACATGAGCTCTAAATTTTCATGTCACTCTATAGAGTTTCTGTGCCATTGTATGTAAGTGTCATTCTATGGATATTTTGTGTCATTATATGCGAGTGTCACTCTATGGCGGTGCGCAGTTCTCACGCGAGCAGGAGTTCGCACCTGATCTCGCCATATATATATATATATATATATATATATATATATATATATATATATATATATATATATATATATATATATAAGATCTGACGGTTAACAAGATCCATAAAACACAATAATAAATTAGAAAAAACCACCCAAGCCCTTTATCCTTTCCCTCTCCTCCCATTTACTCTCCCACGCACCACCACCGCCTACATACGTACCACCACCACGTCTCCGCCGACCACGAGCTGAATGGGCACCGTCACCGCCGATCTGACCGGGAAACTCCGACAAGCCCTTCCTCCCAACCCCGCGACACCGCACGCGTCCCCTTCTCTTCAAATATACCTTTGTCTCCTCATTCTCTCTCCTCGAAATTATCTCCTTCCTCCACGATTACTTCCCTGTTACGCCGCCCTCCGACCCTGATCTTTGGCCCCTCACCATAGTTGCCGCCCCTGGGTTGGGAGTAAGAGGAAAAAGTGATAGAGTGATCAAATTTTGGAAGATGGAGGAGGGAGGAGAAATGGTGTCGCACGCGGATGCTGGGGGTTTGTCGGAGTTAGCGGCCCATGGTGGTGGTATCGCCGAAAGATTTGGGCGGTGTTACTGGTGCTAGTGGCACGGTGGTGCAATGGTGTGGCAGGGCTTCGTGGGGTCAGGGAGGGAGGAGAGAGAAAATGGTGGTTTGGCTCTAGTGAATTTTATTTTATTCAAACAACCAATAAATAGAATTATACGTCTTAACAAATAAAATCATACGTAATAGTAAATAAAATCATACAAAATATAGAATCACATTTGTTAGAATAGAGTCACATAGACTTTTGAATCACAAAACTTAAAAATCACACAAAGTATCCATAAAATCATACATATATGGATGAAATCACAAATTATATAACATAGAATCATACTGATACATAAAATCACATTGACGCATAGAATCACACAGAATATGCAATAGAATCACAAGACCTCACGCCTCACGGGAGCAAAGGACCTCACCAGATCCTACCTATATATACAGGCGAAATCAGGTGCGAACTCCCCCTCGCGTGAGTACTGCGCACCGCCATAGAGTGACACGGAGTGTCACATAGAGTGACACGGAGTGTCACATAGAGTGACACCACGGGATAAAAGCATGAAGACGCTAACAAAAAAAAACGCTGAGGGGTCAAAGCCCACTTCATTCATAACACACTTTACTAAAAAAAAAAAAAACTTTCCTCACTTTCTCTCTCCTCACTCTCTGTATTAAAAACCCTAAAATCGCGATCGTAATCTTCTTCGCTTCGATCGGATTCTTTGACAACGATCGATGGATACGCAAGCTACACCAATTGCGGCGCAAACAAGTATGTAAATCCGATTCTTCTTCTTTTTAAAAATTTTTGTATTAATTTGAATGTTTTAGATTCAAATTTGGGGGAAAAAATTGAAATTACTCAGTTTTACATATTGAATGATTCGTTCAGTTTGATTTATGTTCTACACCGTGTGTATGAATTAAACAGTTCATTATATGAATTTTGAACTTGATTAATAGTTTTCATTTCGGATATTAGTTGAAAAATTTCGTGGAAAATACAATGACACTAAATAAACAATAGAATGACACTGAGTTAAATACATTAATTTTCAGCATCACGGATTATGTTAGTGAAAACATTTATTCTTTGTCATTCTATGGTCGTTTAGTGTCATTGTATGTTTGTCTGTATGTCACTGTTTTAAAACAAAGACACTAAGTTAGCTTGGAGAATACAATGACACTTGCTCCATAATAGAATGACACTAAAAGTTAAATAGAGTGACACTAAAATTAAATACTTTAATTTTCAGCATCACTGATTATATTAGTGAAAACATTTATTCTTTGTCATTCTATGGTCGTTCAGTGTCATTGTATGTTTGTCTGTATGTCACTGTGTTAAAACAAAGACACTAAGTTAGCATGGAGAATACAATGACACTTGTTCCACAATAGAATGACACTAAAAGTTAAATAGAGTGACACTAAAATTAAATACTTTAATTTTCAGCATCACTGATTATATTAGTGAAAACATTTATTCTTTGTCATTCTATGGTCGTTCAGTGTCATTGGATGGTTGTCGTTTAGTCGGTGTCATTTTATGGGGTTTCAGTGGCATTGTAAGGTTGTTTGTATGTCATTCTATGTTGATTCATGTTCATGCTTTGATTTTCAGAATTAGTTACAACACTTCCATCTACTGTCTCCTTTACTCCTGTAGGTTCTGAGCAGTGGGTTAGAAATGTAGAGGCTGAATTTACTCCTATGTTGGGGATGCTTTTTGAGACATTGGATGAGGGGGTAGAATTTTATAAGATATATGCACTTGCTTTTGGGTTTGATACAAGGTTGTATACGTCTAAAAGAGATATTAATGACAGAATAGTGTATAAATTCGTTGTGTGTAACCGACAAGGTTTCAAAGAAAACAGGGAAAAGAAACCTGTTATAATGGATGGTAGTGAAGTGAACAACTCCTTAGAGTGTAATACCCAACAAGTTGCAAAGAGAAGGACTAAGAACTCGATTTGGGTGTCAAGCAATGATTGCTTTTAGGTATGAAGGTGGTAAATATGTAGTTTCAAAGTTCCATCACATTAACAATCATTGGCTTTGCAAATTGAAACATAGGGAGTTTCAAAAGCTTGCTAGAAACTTGACTTTGTTTCATAATGATGGAGATTTGATCAACCTTAGTGATAAACGGATTCTAAAATCAATCATGACAGAATTTGTGAGTGAAATGCAGTACTGTCACTACGCCAAAAATTGGATAAGACACCGGAATATATAACATCGGAAACGTAATAACCGGTGTCATAAAAACATAAGACACCGGTTACCCATAACCCGGTGTCGAAGGCAACGTAAGACACCGGTTTTGTAGAAAACCGGTGTTAAATGTGTTTTAAAAGAATAAAAAATAAATAAATAATATATTATTGAACACATAAGACACCGGTTATACTCAAAACCGGTGTCTTATGTTGACATAAGATCTTCGAATAAATAATTGACAAAAGAAAATAAGATATTCCATCATTATTGCCATCTTGGACTCTCCGCTCCCAAGTGCCATTCTCAGCCTTTCATTTCCCTTCACTTCATTTCTTTTTCATTTCCTGTTCTTTTCTCTCTCAAATCCCAACCTCAATCTCCAAAATCACGTCCCTTGTATACTCATATCTCCATAACCTCCCTCCTATCTTAAATACAGAGTGATCCAATTCTACAACTTAAATCTTAAATCCCTCGTATGCCGCCTCCTTTCTCTGTTCTCTTCTTTCCATCTCCTGATCTTGCTCTCTCTCTCTCTCCATTCTTAGAATACAGATCTACATACCTTGTAAACAATTTTATATGGGCTTGATCTTGAATTTTGGTGATGTGATTAAGTGTTATATGTTAATAACAACCCTAAAATTCTAGACTGTGTCCTATAAATGAAGATTTCTTTTTGGCAAAGATGAGACCTCTTCAACGAAGACGATGCGAATTAAGAAGAAGTATTGTATTCTGGGTTTATTTTCGTGAAGTAAGTATTTTTTTTGCTCGAAATTTGTGTATTTTTTCGGGTCAAAATGTATAAGTTCAGATCTATTTTTGAATTTTAAGATATATCGTTTCATATTAAAATTTTAAGATTTCATTTCATTGCTCGTATCGTATTCTAGATCTTGTGTAACATGATTTGTTCTAATTATTGTTTAATTTATGTTTTTTTTTTTCTCGTTGAATCTCGGAATGCATGTTGTTTGATGAATGAATAAGTTCATTAGAATTGGTACCACAGATTTTGATCTTAATTAAACGCCTTGGTCTTCCTTCTACAGTTCTACCTCTTGTTTTGTCCATGTACAATTAAGCTACTGGTTCTTGTGTATCTTGTGAGTACTAAACTGATGAATAAGTGAATGAGACACCAAACCTCAAAAAAAAAAAAAAACAAAAAAATCAATACCGACCCAAAAAATTGATTTGGGATTTTTTTTTTAAAGACGCATATGACACCAGTTCTTTGAGCAACCGGTGTTAAAAGTGTGCCCTTTGACCAAATCTGCATAGCACATATAACACCGGTTGTTCTAAAAACCGGTGTTATATGAATTATATTTAACACCGGGTATCTTTAACATAACCGGTGTCTTAGCCTAAGACACCGGCAGTCCAGACACCGGGTATAACCGGTGTCTGGTTGATTTAAGACCCGGTGTCTCATGCAATTTCTGGCGTAGTGTGTTTTTGTGGTTTTTGTGTGTTTTATAAACTGAAATAAGGATATGATATTGAAAACCAAAGCTCAATGGGATGAACTTTAGCTAACAATAAATGATCTAAATGATTATGAACTACAGGGACACCATTCATAAACACATAGACACTACAAGGAAGATTGGACCACCACAAATGCTCCTAGATACATTTGCTACTGTTTTTGCATCCAACGAAACAAGAGTAAAACTCTCACCATTTTTCATCATTAAAGTCTGATTATTACAAGGGTTATGAGGCCATATTTATAGGGACAAACTAACTCTACAAGCTGTTACAATAATGTAAAGAAACTAGTAAAATAAGCTAATAAAATACATAAATTAATACAAGATAAAAGATGATAACTAGTTGCTCTGATTTGTAGCCCTAGGGTCTGATTTGTGGTGATTATTGCTGTCAACTAATCTTCTCTTTACAGCCCCTTTACATAAACTAATGTAGTTGATATCTTCCTTTCTTAGGCTGAGAATGGACGTGGTTCATAAGTCAAGGAAGGCTGCTGCAAGTGGACAAGTGCTTTATAAAGAGCAAACCCTCCCTTGAGGGTTTTCTCAATTTATTGCTTATCACCTATTCAGCTGCTAGCTTTTCTTTGTAGGATGAATTCTCTTTATCTATTTATATATATGAACTTCCTTTACTGATTGAATAGATGCCCAGCTCAATAGTAGCTCGAATTCGAGCCCCAAAACAACACCAAGCTTCAGCCCAGAAACAGAGTCGCCTCAGCAATACACACAGCGCGGGAATGGCTATAACATTCGAACTATTGATCTGATGAAGCCCTAAATTATGTCATTAGATAGCCTGATTTCTGAGCTTCAATTTCAACATAAAATTAGCCAAATTTCGTTATCTGTAGATGGATCTATCACTTCGAAGTTAAGACCTGTAAACTGACTTTCTGACAACTTCCACCCTGACAGCCAGATTAAATATTAAAATGCAAATTTATGAGAGATGTTTCCGCCCTATTTCCAAAACCATGATTTAGTTTGGTCTCTTAGCTTTCCGAAAAGGTATGGCACCGTTTCACCCTTCTAAGAGGCTGTCAAAATAGAGTGCGCAAACCTGAATTTTCCGAACCCTCAGAATTGCTCTGTTTCGAACTTGGAATTTGTTCACCCTTGATTCTGCATTAAGCTCTCTTTATTCAAAAAGATTTGTCCTCAAATCCTAGAAAATAATATGAAAAGATTAACTAAATTTTGATTGACAAAAATACGCCACTTTGCAGTAGTAGCTGGAACTTAGAACAGAGCAGCTTTCACTGAGAACCCTGTAGTTCGTGTAATCTGCCCAACTTGATTGAAATGGTTATAACTTGAGTTCTAGAATTAATTTCGACTTGAAACAAAAACCAGAACTTAGCTAAGATCCCAAATTTTCCGGAAACATATGATGATCAACCATTGGACATGGAAGATAGCTGCAGTACAAAAATTACCCAGACCAACAGTAGACTGCCGCAAAAACAGAATGCAATGCTTGAAAATGGCATTCCCCTGTTGTAAAAGCCTTATTACACACTTGAGACACATCTATATAACTTATTGACACATGAGACCACTTGAAATTAAATCTTCCAGGATCAAACACAAACAAAGACCCCGGTTGCTGACAAATTGATTCACAACCTTCAAACAGTAGCTTCACCATTTCAGGACATTCACCCACACTATGATCTTGAGGAAAGCAGTTCTTGAGATTGCTTAACATATCAAAACCATTAACCTGATCAAAGATAGGAATTCTTCCATTGTTTACCAATACACGCACAGAATTTCCCTCTTTGCTTTGCTCCGCTGTTTCACTACTGTCGATAAGTGTATTTTCCTCACTGTTTTTAAAATTTTCACAGACTTGTATGTCTAATTCTTCGACCAAGGCTGCTACACAAGGCTGACTTTATTCTATGAACACAGAAACCTGATCTGCCACCTTAATCTCAGTTTTAGCACCGAAATTTTGCTCCTCAATGCTGATTGATTTCAAACAAAGATCCTCAAAGGAAACACATGAATCCATATCTAGTTTACTGGTGATACTCGAGTTTAATCCCACATAGAAATGCAACATGAAAGTATCAACATGAACACTCTCATCACACCTACGCATTAAAAACTCAAAATCCTCAATAAATTCACATAAGTTTTTCTTTCCTTGCTGCAAGGAGCTCAATTCATCAAATTCTTGTTTTCTTTGGATGCAAAAACAGTAGCAAGTGCCTCTAGGAGCATTTGTGGTGGTCCAAGCTTTCCTTGTAGTGTCTTATGTTTTTGAATGGTGTCTCTGTAGTTCATAGCATTTAGATCATTTGTTGTTAGCTAAATTTCAATCCCATTGAGCTTTGGTTGATAATATCATATCCTTTTGAGTTTTCTTGCATTTTTTATTTCAATAAACACAAAAACACATAAAAACAGTCTACATGTATCAATGGTGTTTGGGTGTGCATTACATAAGCAAACCATTATTGACCACACAAAGCTTAAAATTGGTGCAACAAAATCTTTTAGAATATGCAAGGAATATGCGAAAGGCTATGAAAATGTGGGCGCAAACCTTGTGGATTTTAACAATTTTGATAGGGATATGAAGTGTTTCATAGGTGATAGGGACTCACAAATGTTGATTGACAAGTTTAAGAGAAAATCTGAGCTAAAGAAGGGTTTCTATTTTGCCTATGAGGTTGATGAGGATGACTGTTTGTCGAAGGCCTTTTGGACCGATGCACGGGGTAAGAAGAACTATGCACTCTTTGGTGATGCTGTTTCGTATGACCCCACTTATGGTACCAACAAGTATTACATGACTTTCACTCCTTTCACTAGAGTGGATCATAACAAAAATTCTGTGACATTTGCTTGTGCTCTCTTGTCACACGAGGATGAAGAGTCCTTCACATGGGTGTTTCAAAAGTTCTTGGAGGCTATGGGTAATAAGGAGCCACATTGTTTTTTTACGGATCAAGATCCAACAATAAGGAAGTCTGTCCCTTCTATTTTTAAACATGCCACACACAGATTTTGTATGTGGCATATAACCGATAAGGTGAAGGCCAAGGTAGGGGTAAAAATAGGCAGTGAAACTGAATTCTTGACTCGATTCAATTCCATTATTTGGAATATAGATCTCGAACCTAATGAATTCGAGCAGAAATGGGATGAAATGATTGATGAATTCGAACTTGAAATTTCTTGGTTGATTGACATCTTTGAGATTCGACACCAGTGGATACCAATTACTTCAAGGACTTGCAAATGGGTTGTATTCTGAGAACAACTCATAGATCAAAGAGTGAAAACAGCTTCTTTAAAAAGTTCCAAAGTGAGTATGGGAGCTTGGTAGAGTTTTGGATGAGGTATGAGAGTGCTATCGAACAACAAAAGTACGTGCAGAAAACTCTCACCAAGGCCAACTACACTTCCTTTCCTCAAACAATGACTCCCTTACCTATAGAAGTTCATGCATCAAAAGTCTACACCCACAATATATTCTATGACTTCCATAGGTGCTTGTGGGGTGGCGGGATTCACAAAGACAGATGATATTGAAACTACGGTGGTAATGGATGCACAAAAGAGGAAAACATTTGAAGTGGTCTACAATGTACTTACTAATGAAGCAACCTGCTCTTGCAAGCTTTTTTCGATGAAGGGTCTGCTATGTAAGCATGTGCTTTGGATTTACTCCGGAAAAGCGCAAAAATGTATACCAGATCAGTACATCATAACAAGGTGGACTAAGGATGCTCTTAAAACCCCTGTCCCCGACTTGGATGGTAGTATTCTCAAGGAGTCAGAAACACTTGATAACCGTAAGAAAGTCATTTCTATTGTTTGGTCTAAGTTCTATTCGACTCTCGGTTGCCTATCAAACAAAGAAGAGGAAGACATAAATGCATTGTGTGCTTTGCTGATAGAGTTTAGGCAAAAGTTAGACCCAAACCCAACCCCTCTGACCAAAGAACAAGAATTCCAGATGCTTTTAGACTGTCAGTCAAATGTTGAAGGCACTATCCACCCCCCAAAGATATCGAGCAACAAAGGGAGTGGCAGTGGTGGTAAGAGGCTTATCTCTCAGAGAAAGCAAGGCATTGAAGACAACAAGGCAGCGCGCCATTGTAAGAACTACAACCAAATGGCGAAGCATGACATAAGGAATAACCCTTACCCACCTGGAGGACTAGCTGAAGAAAATACTCCTGAGATGCAGCCGCCAGTCAATGCCGTGAGAGCTCCCAGATTTTGTAACAATTGCAAACAGCTGGCAACTCATGACAAGAGGAACTGTCCTCTCCCCACAATTGTAGACAAGCAACCACGTCCACAGGTCACGTCACTCTTTCTCTTTTTGTCTGTGCTTTTATTGATTTTTATTAGTGAATTAGAATTACATTTCTCCGTGAAATTGATATCTGATTCTTATTATATAATGCAGGTTGTTGTAGAAACTACACCTTTTAAAACACAAAGTCGAAGTCAGGGTCAAGATGATTCGTAGACATCGTCCATAGAGTGACACTCTATTATTCATACTGTGACAGGACATTGCCGATAGAGTTATACTCTATTTGAGATATAGTGACATCCCATTGTATGTAGGCTTAGGAGGTTATTTGTAATATAGAGTGACACTGTTCTGTTGAAAAAGTGACATTATATAATATATTACGCATGCAGTGACACTATTTTCTCCTCTGAGTAACACTTCAAAAATCTTGAATGTACTTCTGATCAATGACACTTATATTTTTCATACAGTAACAGGACATTATCCATAGAGTGCTACTCTATTTGAGAAATAGTGACAACCCATTGTATGTAGGCATAGCATATTATTTGAAAAATATAGAGTGACACTGTTTTGTTGAAAAAGTGACATTATGTAACACATGCAATGACACTATTTTTTCCGATGAGATCTGGTTTTTTATACAGTGACAAGACATTTTCCATAGAGTGATACTCTATTTGAGAAAGTGACATTATGGTATTGTAATATAGAGTGACATTGTTTTGCTGAGAAGGTGACATTATATTATGCATAGAATGACACTGTTTTTACCAAATAGTAACACTTCCAAAATGTAACATTTTCACTGAACAAACTCCATACAGTGACACTCTATTTCCAAAAAACTGACACTCCATTGAACACAGTGACTATGAGTACAGAGTATAAAAAAATGTGATCATAGCCACAAAAAAAAGGTTTGTCTAAAAAAGCATACACAAATTTACATAGATCAAAACATAAAAAATCATGTATTTCCCCCACGACCTCTGCCTCGTCCTCCTCTTGCACCAGCACCATGTATATTGCGCAGAACAGGCTCTTCAGTCAATAACGGTTTAGGATCGACCTTTTCTGCTGGCAATAACGTCTTCTTTTTAGGCTTTTCAGCCTTCTTCTTCTCTCTTTCTTTGTTTAGACGTTCCTCCTTCAATTGCTCAAACAAATCTTTTCTCCGTGGGTTCAATACAGCTGAGAGAGTAAGAACTCTCTCTCTCCTCTCATTGATGTCACTCAACACCAATGCAGCAGCCATCTCTGCAACAAAAAGGCGCCTTTCTACCTTGCTTCCCAAGTTACTATCAAACAAAACTCCTTCATAATAAAAAAGGTGCATCATCATAAAACACCCCGACTCATCATTGAGTCTATCGGCACTTCGCTAACTGAAATCCATGCAGACAGACTTTTCCATGTCAAAAAATGCCGATTGTTCATCAACTTTGCAACCCTTTGTGTCCAAATAATCACACACCGGTCCAATCTGCATAAAAAATAGACAACCACAAAACTTACACTTAATATTCAATTATTTCAAATAACACAGACTGTCTTAAAAAAATTACAGACATCATTTCATGGAATAGAGTGAAAAATAGTGTCATTGTATGCGTAACATAATGTCACTTTTTCAGAAAAACAGTGTCACTCTATATACAATAGATTATCACTCTTCTTCAATGGCTGTCACTGTTTTTCAAATAGAGTATCACTCTATGGACATTGTCCTGTCACTGTATGAATAATAGAGTGACAAACATCATCCATGGAATGTCTATTGGTGTGAAAAATGTTAAAAGTATAATGAAACTTACCGCTGCCTTTGTGGCTCGATAGAAGTCAGAATCCTTCCAGTCCTTATGGATGATGTTATCCAAAACATCAATTCTCTGTTCAAGCCAATTGAGACACACAGCAAACTAATGATCGTTGTAGAAGAGTGGAATAAACACCAAATCAGCATCAAAATTCAATTTGACTCGGCATAGATCGAAAAAGTTGTCCCATATCTGAAAGAGGTTGTCAGCTTGATCTGTGTCACATGTTGTATCAATCAAACTGGACAGAACGCCCATATGGTCAATGCCAAAGAAAAGCCTTGATGGTTTACAGGTCTCCTCAGCCTCAATGACATTTAGCAGAACCGACCAACAATCTGCAACTTCTGTGCTCATCTTTGTACTAGGGAGCATCGTTAATAGATCTTTTCGACACAACATCATATCCTTCGAAAATTTAACAACCAATTCCCTAAACACACACACACAAAAAGAGAAAAAAAAGCTGATCATCTGTTTTGCAAAGGGATTATATATAAAAACTGTCTAACAAATTCAAGCACATACCGATGGTCTAGTTGACTGTAGTCATCCAAGAAGCAGTAGTCTACAACCTCCTTTCGGAGCTTAAGCATCTTATTAAACATCACACCATTGGCCCTCATAAACTTCGACAAAAAAGTAATCTTAGTTTCTGGAGGACCGCAATCTATGCTACACCCAGCCCCATCACTCTTTTCGGGTGACAACTTTCTCAAAACTGAAATATCAGATGTGATAAGAGTTTTTGAGCGTCCGCTACGACTGCCAGACTGAGGAGACATAGTATCATAATTGCCTTTACCGCCTGTTTTCTTCTTTTTCCCTTCCTTTGGCGTGGCTTTGCTTTTCTTACGTTTCTTCTCAGCTTCTTCCTCCCGCTTTTTCATCAGATTAGGATAAAAAGTAGCCTTTTCATCAACATATTGAGCAACCGCTTTGAGGATATCAATCCTCAAATCGTTGATGTCGCTCAAAACCAAGGAAACAACAAGCTCGCAGCGATAACGAATTCTGGATTTAGAAGATGATAATGGACAATGGAACACATCTCCTTTGTAGCACATCATATGTATCATCAAGAAAATACCGCAATCAACATTCTGTTCTGTTGACTGCCATTCAAACTCAACATTGACCATCCCAAACTTAGACACATCAGCTCCTCGAGCAATAGATTTGGATTTGAGATAAGAGCCCATCATTTTACACTGAAAAACACATTAGTCACATAGAAAATCAACATACTTTATGTTGTCAAAGAGACTCAAACAGAGTTCACACAGAAATCCCCAAAAACAATAAGAATTACAGTAATTACCGCAAGCAACGCCATTAACTTGCACTCATGTTTGTCCCAATTAGCATAAACTCTGTTGTCAAGGTACTCAATTCGACGAGATTTGAAGTTGATACATGCACAAAAGAAGTGTTGTTCAATTAGTAGAGGGATGGACAGCTACATTAAATAGAACAGAATTAGAAAACACCAATAACAACAATAAAAAGGGAAAAATGCCTGTCACTATATTTAAAATACAGTGTCACTCTATTGAAAAAGTCATGTTACTGTATGTTGAATAAAGTGTCACTCTATTTGACAAAAGTCATGTCACTGTATTTAAAATAAAGTGTCACTCTATTCAAAAGTCATGTCACTGTATTCAAAATAAAGTGTCACTGTATTGACAAAACTCACCATATCAACATTCAGTGTCAAAATACAGTGTCACTCTATTGAAAATGTCACGTCACTGTATGTTGAATACAGTGTCACTCTATTTGACAAAAGTCATGTCACTGTATTTTGAATACAGTGTCACTATATTGACAAAAGTCATGTCACTATATTTAAAATACAGTGTCACTCTATTCAAAAGTCATGTCACTGTAATCAAAATACAGTGTCATTGTATTGACAAAACTCACCATATCAGCATTCCGGTCGATTGCCCGGCGATTACAAAAACTCCAATTATCCCAACAAGATGTCAGCTCCTCAAAAGCACTCTTCGAGTTTCTGTTCTTTTTGAGATCTAACAATGGCCCCTGCAAATAAACGGAATAAACTGATTGGTGAAACACACAGTGATAATATACTCCAAAAATTTACTCAAATGGGAGTGTAAATACCATGTGACTAACGCCAAAAAAGGTCCTTGACGGGTGCTGATTCTCTTTTTGTTGAAGATCGTTGAGGTGGATTGACCAACACTCAACAATGGTATTTGTAATCATTTCACGATCGTGAAATGTAACCAGATCTTCCCTTGGAAGAAAATGGTAGAGGCCAAAGTTCACCAGCTGCTCACTAGAAAAAGCAAATTAAAAAAGTTAGCAAGTGTATAAAAAAGCCTGTAACTGTATGCACAATCGAGTATCACTGTGTGCGCAATAGAGTGTCACTGTATGAAGAAACGCTTGTCACTTACTCATTTGGGAGGTCAAAATCATCTAAAAAGACGTAGTCAGCTACAAATTTGCGTAGCGAAAGCATTGATGAAAATATCTCTCTGTGATTTATCATAAAATTGGACAGGAACAAAGTATCCTCGCAGACACCACCAAAGTCGAGAGAGCATCCTACCCCATCATGGTTGCCCCCCTGAAGACTAATCCAAACCCCTTCCGAAGGCATAATTTCACTACGCCAAAAATCATATTTAACACCGGGTCCTAAATGAGCCAGACACCGGTTATACCCGGTGTCTGGACTGCGGGTGTCTTAGGCTAAGACACCGGTTGCTGATTGGAATCCCGGTGTTAAAAGATACAAATAAGACACCGGTTGGGGACAAAACCGGTGTCTTATGTCCTATTGGAGACACAATTTTGATAACACATACAACACCGGTTTAACGTAAAACCGGTGTCTTATGTCTAACAAAATTATTTTTAAAAAGAAAAAAAAAAAGAATTGCACATAAAAAAACGCATGGAATTTTAAACAGTTAGGTACATAAGGGAATGAGACGAGAGAAGTGCGAGGAAGGAGATGCGATGTTGTTGAAGATGAACAATCGGAGATTAATGAATTTCAACATATACAAAACATGAACCGCACAAAATATGTCATGGAATCAAAAATCGACATACAATGATATACAACAACATTCAAAATTGAACAAAGTATATCAAATCTGTAACTTAACTAAAACAACTGTTTTTACAATCAAATCTGTAAATCAAAATATTACAATAAAATGAACTAGGAAAACTAAACCTAAAACTAAACAAAAAAAAAAAAAATTAAAATATCACATACTTTTCTCCTAGATCCGTAAAGGGTTTTGCCTAGACAACGCCCAAACGTATGGAATCGAATTGAAGGGAATGATGAAGAAAATATATCATGAGTTGAATCGATCATGATTTCGCCGAAATGATGGATAATCGAACATGATTTTGCTCAGGAGGTCGTCGCCGCTTGATCTAAAGAGAGAAAAAGAATAGAGGGATGATGAAGATTGATCTGATGAATTCATGAGTGAGGTAGAGCGAAAGAAAATAAAGGAAGTAAAGAAGAGGGGGATTGATGAAGATGAGGAGAGAGATAAAAGGAGAAAAGAACGATGAAATAGGAGTGAATGAGGGAGATAAGGAGATAGTGAGACGCGACATGAGAGAGAATGAGCTGAGTAGGGGGCGGATAATACCTAAGACACCGGTTTTGGGTATACCCGGTGTCTTACGTGTTCAACTTAAAATTTTGTTTATCTTTTATTTATTTTTGGAATACATAAGACACCGGTTTTTTCGACAACCGGTGTCAAATGTTAAAATTGTTAATAAATATATATTTTTTAATACATATCACACCGGGTGACTGAAAACCGGTGTCATATATCTTTCAGACACCGGTTTTTAGCATTCCGGTGTAATATAATCCGGTGTTATTTCCTGTTTTTGGCGTAGTGTTTCTTCTACAAGATTCAAAGCAGGCTTGGTGGCAGCAGATTCGGTAGCAGCAGACTCAGTAGCCTCACCCTTGCCAACAGCAAGCTCTATAACACCAGAATCTACGACAAGAGGCTTGACAACGACATGGTCTGTGACAAGCGGATCGGTAACAACAGACTCTGTGACAAGAGACTTGGTAACGCCAGGGTCTACAACAGGATGAAGTTCGGAAATACGAGGCTCTGCGACAGGAGACTCGCTAGCAATAATGTTGGTATGAGCAGCCGTGCTACGAGCAACCTCTAGAGGCATAGTAGCAGTAGACATACTAGGAGCAACACCAGTGGTAATATCATTGGTGACACTATCAGTAACCATAGACACAATGTATTCTAAATCTTCAAAGCCAGAGATTGCTTCTGTAGAAATAAAATTCTCAGCTTGTTGATGTCCAGCTTCATCACCACTAACATCACCAATAGGGGGGGTCACCACAGGTGGTTGAGAAGACATCCCATATGCTGCTAAGAAATCTGTCATTTCTTTCACTGCCTTCATTTTCTCACAAAGAGAATCAAAAGAACGGAGGACATCAGGATCAAATAAACATGAGGGCGTCGGGGACAATTTCAAACCTCCACCATCATCAGCAGGCCTTGAGGCAGCCCTCTTCTTTTTTAGTTCATTCAGCGAACTCAAAACATTGAGGTGTACAACCTCAATGTTTCGTTGCATAAGAAGAAAAATCTCCTGGACTTCATCACCACTAGCCCTCCCATTAATTTCCTCATCTGTCTCTATGCCATCAGGAAGCTCAAACACAATAAACTTGCATCCATCAGACTGAGAACCAGCAGACGTATGAGGGATATCTTCTTGCTTTGATTCTGGACTTTCTTTGATTTGGAAATTGGGTACACAGTTTTTGTGATCAAGCCATTAGCCAAAGAACCAGAATTAAATTGTGACTTTACCCTTTTTGACAACTTCTCATCATCCCAATGTTGGATGAGTGGCAACTCACAGGGTTGAACTTCTCCACGAACGTCAAGCCTATGGAAGTACGCCAACATCAAAACAAGAACACAATCACCACATAATGATAACTTCTTTACCTTGTGCTTAATGAATCCATCAATTAATTGATCAAACACAAAACCACACCAATCAAACTCCTTAATCTTCGACACATCGTCAACGGCGTGTAAAAGACTGAAATCAATCGTGGAATTAGAAGTTGAAGCCAAGAAAGATGACATAGCCAAGAGTACAAACATTTGTTTGAATTCGTCATCTGCGACCTCCTTCTCTTTCAGCCTACTAACAAACTCTCCAATAGGAATCACATCACTATAACCATTAATACTAAATTTCTGCCTCCATTTCATTTTTAATGGATGTTGATCAGACGTGAACCTGGTTCCTGTCTCAATCAATTCAACCGCATTCTGTTCTCTAGGCAACAGAAACATGTCATGAACATCATCCTTACCAAGCAAAAACTCCTTGCTCGAGGAAGCTTTCAAAATAAAGCTCTCATGATTAAAAGCATCAACTAACCACGGGATTATTGAAGTTGGAGTAGCCCCGAGTTTCAACATTAACAACCCCCCAAACCCAATTTCTTTAACGCCATTTACAAGCTCAGGGTTGTCGTCTATCACGCTCAACACCTTCATCAAAGAATTTGGGCGGCATTTGGTAACTAGTTTCACCCTGCGTTGGAGAATAAAATTAAAAACACATACAATGACAGATAAAATCAAAATCAGTGACACACAAGTGGCATACAATGACACAGGCATAAAAAAACATAAGAGTGTCACAGAAACACATATAATGACACATAAAATCAAATACAGTGACAAACATGTCGCATACAATGACACTAGCATAAAAAGACATGAGAGTGTCACAGAAACACATATAAAATGACACATAAAACAGAATACAGTGACAAAACATAGAGAGACAAGCAATTACTTTGACAATGACACACAAGTGGCATACAATGACACAGGCATAAAAAAACATAAGAGTTTCACAGAAACACATATAATGACACATAAAATCAAATACAGTGACAAACATGTCGCATACAATGACACTAGCATAAAAAGACATGAGAGTGTCACAGAAACTCATACAATGACACATAAAACCGAATACAGTAACAAAACATAGAGAGACAAGCAATTACTTTGGCACATCAATTTTACATTCTTCATTGACGACAAGCAAAGTGTCTTCTACCGGCACATTTGTCTCCAAACGACGCTTTTTCGTCCCTGCATCATGCAATACTAAGGCAGTAGACTCCCCTTTCGACAGTTTCGAATTAATTTTAGGCGACTTCTTTTTTATCTTTGCTACACACCAAAAAACACAATAATTAGCACTAAAATCAACCAATTAATCAACATTTTAGAGTAGAATCACATATAATTTTAACAAAAACACAAAATTAGCACAAAAAAATCACATGCAAAAATGCTAGGGTTTCGAAAATGTTCAAAATCAGAAATTAAAGCTCTATAACACTAAAATCAACGGATTAATCAACCAATTTAGAGTAGAATCACATATAATTTATACTAAAACACAAAATTAACACAAAAAACCACATGCAAAAATTCTAGGGTTTCGCCAAAAGGAGAGACGGAAATTTAAAAAGAAAATTGAAAGTATTACCTTATAATATGAACAAAAAAGAGGAGAAGATGTCGGAGGCGGAGGCGGCGGCGACGGAGAGACGGCGGTGAGTTATCGGAGAAGATGAGAGGAAATGAGAGAACGCGAGAGAGGAGAGAGAAAATGAGGAAGCACTTGATTTTGGAAAGTGATCTGTCGAATTTGGAAAATTGGAAAAAAAAAAACCTGTAAATGGTTATTTATACCTGGACAGGTGGCTTAATCTGGAGAGTTCAAGTTGATGGATCTGACGGCTGTTATTTGGTGCGCAGTACTCACCTAAGGAGGGTTACTCTTATGATCCTCACACTGTATAAGAATTGTATCAGGTCAGAAGTAAAGTTAGGTCAGAAGGTCAGAAGTAATCTCAGCCACACATCTTGATAATCCACTAACTCTCATAACTTTAGTTGCTCCGTAACTCCAATAACTATACAACATAACTCCAATAACTTTACAACTCTAACTTAACAATATTAACTAAAATATGTAACTACGACTTAACTCCGATAAAGGAAACACGTAACCCCGACTTAACTCCGATAACTTTAATAACTCAAATAAATTTAAAACTACGTAACCCCGACTTAACTCAATAACTTAACTCCAATAACTTCAATAACTCCAATAACTCTAATAACTTCACACACTAAAACACGTAACTTTAAAAAAAAAAATCAGGAAAATGAGCCCCTTTTTTTTCTCTCTCTTCCTCCCCCTACCCACAGCCACCCCACGCACTACCTAATCACCGCCGCCCTCATGCGCCGACCACCACCCCACTTGACGCAACCACCACCATTCGATAGGCGCTGCTCAGGCGACCCTACGGCGGTTCTCACGCCCCCGGTCCACCACACCACCGCCCCCAATCGACCATTCTCTCTCCTCAAACTCTTCTCTAACCACCCGAATTCCGCCCTCTCTGATGATTCGCCGCCCCTCCCCGATGATCCCTCGCGCCTCCCTGACACTAGCCGCCCCTTCCCGACGTTTGCCGCCCCTCACTCAACGTTTTCCGCCCCTCCCCCAAGTTTCGAAGTGGAAAAAGGAGGAAATGGGGGAGAAGGAAGAGGCGGGGGCTTGTGGGAACGGCAGAGGTTAGGTCGGGGTGGCCGGCCGACCATGCCGGTGGGGTCGGGGCCGGTGGTGGTGGTGATCGACAACGGCCACCGGCGGGCTGTGGTGGTCTCGGGTTGTTGGGGGGTTGGGGAGGAGAGAGAAAAAAAGGAAGGGGGGTGGGTTTTTGTTTTTGTTTATTTGATTTAATCTTGACCATTGATTTAGGATTAAATGTGTGGCTCAAATTAATTCTGACCTTCTGACATTAGTTTACTTCTGACCGGATTATATATATATATATATATATATATATATATATATATATATATATATATATATATATATATATATATATATATATATAGGGGGCCTATCCAGTGAGAAGTGATAATTTGGTGAGAAGTGAGAAGTAATCTCAACCATTGATTTAACATAACTGTAGTAACTAAACTATATAACTCTAGTCCTATAACTCCAGTAACTAAACTGTTTAACTCCAATGATTTAACTCCATTAATTTAACAAAATTATCTAACTCTAGTAATATTAATAATTCCAATAATTTAACTAAATTATATGATTCTCGTAATTCTAACACAATTCCACCAACTAAATCACGTAACTCCGACTTAACTCCTCTAACTAAAACACGTAACTCCAACTTAACTCCACTAACTAAAACACATAACTCCAACTTAATTTCATCAAATAAAACACGTAACCCTAATAACTCCACTACCTATATCACGTAACTCCGACTTAACTCCATCAACTAAAACACATAACTCCAACTAAATTTTATTAAATAAAACACGTAATTCTAATAACTCCACTACCTAAATCACGTAACTCCGACATAACTCCATCAACTAAAACTCATAATTCCAACTTAAATTTCATCAAATAAAACACGTAACCCTAATAACTCCACTACCTAAATCACGTAACTCCGACTTAACTCTATCAACTAAAACACATAATTCCAACTTAAATTTCATCAAATAAAACACGTAACTCTATTAACTCCACTACCTAAATCACGTAACTCCGACTTAACTCCACTAATTAAAACACATCACTCCAATAACTCTAGCTAGTTACCAAAACACATAACTTCAACTTAACTCCAATAATAAACACGTAACTCCACTAACTAAAATTGGTAACTCCAACTTAACTTCACATAACTCCATTAACTTAAAACACGTAACTCCAACTTAACTCCACTAATCAAAACACGTAAGTCAAATAACTGTTTAACTAAAATACGTAACTCCAATAAAAGAAATTAAAAAATAAAAATTAATAAAACTCCCAAACACAATCGCCACTTTCTCTCTCCTCCCTCTTCCCTTCAACCACCACTCGGCCACCAACGCACCCACCCCGACAGCACCGCCCACCATATTAGCCGACGCCACCTCCACCACCGTGTTCACCATCCTCCGGCGAGCAAAGGCCCATCCTCCGCGACATCGCTATCACCGTGTCCACCTCTCTCACTCGTTTCTCTCTCCTCGAACTCGTCCCTTCCCGGCGCCCTAGCACCACCTTCACTCGTTTTTCCCCTCAGCGACGGCGAAGTGTGCGTCCACAAGCCGCGAACCACACATCGTCCTCCAACCCACGCATCCACCATCATCACGAAATAAACATCTTTGATTTTGCTCTAGCGCCGCAAAATTGGGAGGCGGTGACTATAGGCGGCGTCAATAGAAACCTAGTCGCCGGAGGAAGCCGTTAGTGGTGACGATATGCGGCGGCGTTCAGAGGTGGTGGCCGAATCTGGAAAATGACCGCGAAAATGAGAGAGGGAGAAGACGCTTTTCGCGGCCAAACGATGATCGATGGATAAGTCTTGTGTGCGAAGAAGAGTCGCGCTAGTCCGACGAGTATGGCGGTGGTGTCGACGCTGGGAATGGTGGTCGCTGGTGGACACGACGGCGGCAGTGGCGGTGGCGCGGGGGTTAGAGCCGAGGAGAGAGAAGGGGAATAAGAGAGGAGAGAGAAAATGTGAGTGATTTGGGGATTTGGGTGTATTTTTAGTTTTAATTTTCTTTTATTTCTGTTTTTAATGTGGGTCATTAGATCAAGTGAGATGGATGGCTGAGATTACTTCTCACTTCTCACGAAACTAATACTTCTCATTTGATAGATTTCCTATATATATATATACAGGCGGGTTCAGATGAGTCCGCCTACTCTGGTGAGTCCGTGAGTCCTCATCTGAACCATCGAATCCAGAACAGATGGAGGGCTCAGATGCGCCCAAAGACACACACGGAAGAATAGACCAAGGGGTCATTGACACCTACGTCATTCCTCACAAACACATTTTCTCTCTCCTCCAAAACAATCCCCCGATCGCCCTTCTCTCTCTCCTCTCTCCTGCATTTGCACCGCCGTGTATTCCTACTCCGCCACCAGTACCAGTCACCGGCTCTTCTTCTTCTCGCGCAATAGCCAATTCTCTTTCTCGTCGACGCTGCCGCAACAGCTAGTACTATATCCCCAAATAAAACCCTAGAAAAATTGATTCGACTTTAGTCTAAATCGATCGAAAATTTACAGAAAATGCGACGATTGAAGGCTTCATTTCCCTATGGATCCTCTAAACAACCATGAACCAGGTAATCTCGATTAATCTTGTAGTGAATTCAATCTATATTTTTCGAATTTGCAATCAAATTTTTTTGCTGCTGTTTTTGTTGATAATTACGAACATTAGGTTCTTCTACTAATTAATCGAAGATCGGAATAGAAAGATTCATCGTTTTATTTTTTCAATATCCCAAATTCGATCGTTTTTCAATTGTGTCTGCTTCTCGATTCTTAAATAGCGTTTGCAATCACACGGTATTGGATATTGAATCACACATACAGGCTCTTCTTTCGATTACGATTTTTGAAATAGCTTTGCAATCACAAAGTTTTGGATATTGAATCATACTGGTCGTTGTTTAGAATCATATTGGTTGTTGTTTTGTTGTTTAGAATCACATTTGTTGTTGTTTAGCTAATTCGTTGTTCATATGTTTGATTGATTATTCAAGTATTTCTCTCAGTTTTGAAGTTTTGTTGGATGGTGGTGGAGTCATACTCGTTATCATATAGAATCACATTGGTTAGTCTATGGAATCACATCGGTTAGTATGTGTGATTTTGTTCGTTGGTGTGTGTGATTCTATTGGATATGGTGTGTGATTCAATTACTTAGTGAAATTCCATTTGTAGTAAAGAGTGATTATTTTCCATAATGTGTGTGATTCTATTTGATAGCTTGTATGATTCTATGTGTGTGTTAGTGTGATCCTATTCATTAGCTTGTGTGATTCTATTCGTTAGTTTGTGTGATTCTATTTGATATCGTGTGTGATTCTATGAGTTTATGTGTTTGGTTCTATTTGTTAGTGTGTGATTCTCTTCGATAGTGAGTGTGATTCTCTTCGATAGTGAGTGTGATTTTATTCCATAGGGTGTGTGATTCTATTAGTTTAGTGTATGATTCTATGTGTGTTAGTGTGATTCTACTCATTAGCTTGTGTGATATTATTAATTAGTGTGCTTCTAGTATCTAGCTTGTGCGATTCTATTAATTAGTGTGTTTCTATTAATTAGTGCGCTATGTGATTTCATTTCTTATGGTGTGTGATTTCATTTCATATAGTGTGTGATTTCCTTTAAAGTTTGCATTGTCCACTATCTTGTACTCCTATAGTCTACTAGCTCAATTGGCAGAGCGCCGTTTCATGGACGGAGGTGTAGGTTCGATTCCTACGTTGACTAGATGCTTATTTAATGGTTGCTAGCAAATGCATAAAATGAGCATCTTATCAAACTCTTTTTGAATGCTATATATGACTTCATTCTTACCCTTAGAGAGGATTGGTGAAGCTCTGCGTGGTCTTTGCACCTTTAGATGAAGAAGTGGTGAGACAGAATTCGAGGGTTCGGAAGAAGGGGGGTGGTAGGAAGCCGGCTTCCGAGACAGAGAATGGGGATGATGTTGTTGTGAAGAAGAAGCCTGGTAGAAAGCCTAATCCGGGGAAGGAGGATGATGCTAAGAACAATGGGGGTGGTACCGAGCCAGCTGCTGCGGCGACAGATGATGGTCAGGTGGATGCTGAGAAGAAGAAGAAGAAGCGTAGTAGAAAGCCGAAATCGAGGAAGGAGGATGAGAACTATGAGGGTGGTACGGAGCCAGTTGCTAAGAACTATGCCATGGACATTCAGAAGCTTCACTATCATTCCCACCGGCAATGACAGTATGTGGAACAGAAAATCCACAAACTCTTTTCCTGCTTCTGCAAAACAGAACTTTTTTTGTTTGTGTGTCGATCAACAACTTCAGAGTCACCTTCTTCTCTGCCATCTGATCAGATTACTTGGAAGTTTTTCAGGGAGAATTTGATGAAGAAGATTGATATTTTGACAGCTGAAAATGCTGATATATATACATACAAGATTTTACTGGTTGCATAGTAAATGAGAGTAGTTGGCTGATGACAGTATTGCAGGCCCTAAGTTGAGTTTCCCATGGTCTTGTCTGGTAGAATAAGGGAAGGCCTAATAAGAGGAGTACTCGGAGTTCGGCCTCGGGTGTTGCTGTGCAGGAGAAGAAACAAAAGCCAAGTTATGCTTTTGATGAGAATGTAATGATAAATTAGGATTGTGTTATGTTTTTTGTTTTGTTTGTGTTCTGAATTCCACTTCTTTTTCTAATTGGTTGTCTGTGTTTGTGGCATATTTGGCAGGGGATCAAGATTGATTCCTATATGTGTCACCAGTGCCAGAGGAACGATAAGGGAAGAGGTAACATATAAGGAATTCCACACGATATTGATAAGCAGCAGACCATTTTGTGCTCATATGAGCCAACAAAAACAAAAACATTTGGCTATGTGGGAATCGAACCCACACATTTGTGCCATCTTGCACAACGCTCTACCGTTGAGCTAATAGCCATGAGTATCAGTTATACTTGATCATCGATCATCTGCATATATTATACAACACCAACTTGGACATTTTCAGCGCATTCTTTTTATCCTATGCATAAAACTACATGAGCAAATAGGACATGTCACATGAGAAATGAGAATGCCTTCAACAAGTGAGGTCCTGATCCTGATCAACTAATGATTACGACTATATGCAAAGCAATGTCACCATAAACCTGATCAACCCACCAGAATTCACAAGCAAAGCCACACCAAGTGAAATGAATTACCAGGGGTCCTGATCTGATCTGTGAGTGAGGTCCTGATCTGATCTGTCAGTGAGGTCCTGAACTGATCTATTCTCTTATTTTTACTTATTCGACTTCTCAGATGTCCTAATGTTTTTATCTAATTCTTCTCGTGGCTGAAAGCCTGAAAGTACAACACCGATGTGACAACATGTGTGTGACATTGATATCATACCAAATCCTCACAAAACTCCAGCAAATATTCAGAGATCTCATTAAAGAACCTCAAATTCAATTAGTCCAAATTGAATAGAAGTAATCGAAACTCAACAACTAAACTGCAAGTATCACTATACAAAAGGATTCCTCAAACTCTCTTTCTGTTCCCTTACACTAGCTGCAATAATTGAGCTACTGTTGCTCAAACCAACAGCAACAAGTAACAACTCCCAACAAGTATCTTATTCATATAGAATCACACAAAAACACAAATAGAATCACTTTTAGTGAAATGAGCGAATGAGCAACAACTGAAATCGAATGTTAGCGATACTGACGATTTGCTAAATCGCCTACAGGAGCGCTAAAGTCATATTCAAATTAGCACTAATATGCATATAAGCATCAAATTAAATGCAAATTGAACCAATCAAACCCAAACGGAAACCAAAGAATAATCAACTCACCATCTCATACTGAAATTTAATAAAAAGGCAATCAAAACCAAAAACAAAAGAATCAAAATTTATTAATGAATGATGTTAATCGCAACAACAATACAACGCAAGGAACAAATTTGCATCAAACACAGAAACTCAAACTCAAGCATAGGATAAAAATTTCAGTATGAGAGTCAAATTCACGCAATTACTCGCAAAAGACGCAAAATAAAATCAAAAATTACATTCATCTCGAGTTAGAGCAGCGGATTGACGACGATGGCGAGGAGAAGACAGCGGCGAAAAGAAATTGTCGCCGGCAAAATGAAATTAATCAAATTAGGTTTTAGTTCTAACAAAACAATCTAAACTGAAATCGAACAAATAAAAGCTTGAATAACACATAAAATCGAACAAATAAAAGCTTGAATAACACGACAAATGCAGCAAACTTTCAAAAACAACAAATCGAAAATAAATCGATGGCGGATATGTGGATGAGATCGAAAAGCAACGATAAAAATCAATCAAAATGAAACATCAATAGTATACACATGCACATAATCAGATCGAAAAATGCGAAATTAAAAATGAATTCATCTAATCGCGTATAAATACAACCCTAAAATCGAAGGATTTGTTGTTAAATTCATCAATTCATACCTCCATTATAGATGCGACAGAGATGATGAAAACATTGTTGGCCGGAGACGAGTAGAGAACGGTGGATAGAGGCGGCGAAGCGGTGGTGCGCGACGGCGAAACGGAGGTGAGAGAAAGAAGAATCGTGAAATGCATAGAATTTGGGGGAAAACGAAGGTTGAGGAGAGAGAAAGAAACTGTAAAATATGAGGAGGAAGAGTTGGATCCGTGGTTTTATATTTCTGAATTAATTGACAATTTTACCCCTATAGCGCGGTGAATAAGGAGCGTAGGATCTTGAGCGATGAATGGCTGAGATCAGAACTCACGGACTCATTTAATCCTAAAGGACTCATTTGATCCTATTTCTGTGAGGTCCTCTGTTCTCGTGAGGCGTGAGGTCCTGTGATTCTATTGCATATTCTGTGTGATTCTATGCGTCAATGTGATTTTATGTATCAGTATGATTCTATGTTGTATAATTTGTGATTTCATCCATATATGTATACGATTTTATGGATACTTTGTGTGATTTTAAAGTTTTGTGATTCAAAAGATCTATATCATGTGGTGGTGCAATTTGGGGTTGATCAAGCCTTTGTTTTTGGAGAAATCGCGGTACTCGATTACATCTACCATGAGTCTACAAGATGTTAGTTGTTTCTGGAGCAGAGGCAATCATTTCATGACAACATTGATATGTTTTGTTGCTTAAAATTTTAGTTAGTTAATTATATATGATGCTACTACTATGCGCTACCTATTCCAATCACTAAATTTATTGTTATCATGTTTTTATCCTCAAATTAATTCGTTTTGATTTTAGAATATTTAATTTGATTTTTGTGATTGCAAATTTCAACTATAATTGTTGGTTTGATTAATTTTCATTGTGCGCCATTTTCGGATGATTCGTTCGGCAACTTCATCGGTGAATAAGTAGGCGGGCGATACTTGCTTCTCTCCTCGTCTCCTTGCGCGGGGTTCTGATTCGTTCCTCTAGCATTTGATCGGGGTATTTCTTAACACCTCTTTTGATTTAATTCGATTTTTACTGTCACCAGTGTTTTTTGTTCTTCCTTTCCATAAGCTTTAGCTTTCCATGTTGCACTTTCTCTTTATATGATTTTAGGATGGGATTTCTGGGGCTGAATAGTGCGTAGGTTATATTGCAACTATCACTTTGTTACGATAATATACACATAAAAAAGGGAATTCTCTACAATCTTAATGTTTCTGCTACGGTCCACATAAAACAACAATTTTCATGGCACCATCATGTTTACTCAAATATTAAATGTCGCGTTTCTGAAAGCAACCTATCTTTACAATTGATTCATCAACAAATCCCCTTCTAATTTCCAGTAAGATCTATATCATTGTGGGTACTATCCACTAGCCATACATCATTCGTGATTCAGAAATGTGTCGTGGCCATATTTTTTGGCCCACTAGCCATACTTCTATTTGTCGTCCGTGCTTACAATGCGTCAAAATTTCTAAATATAGTATAGCCATATATTTGGGGAGGCATGTGGTGCTTCATCATGGGTTTACTGATTCACCATACCGGCATTGCTTTGCTCGGGCTTCTAATGAAATTTCGTTAGTCATTGCCTTACAAGACTCCGAAATCATGTGGTGGAGTGTTTTGGGTTTGGGAATAGGCCCTTGTTGTTGTTTATCTTTGTCAAGGAACACATGATTTTAATGAATTGCAAAACATGTCGTTCACTCTTCAATATTCACATAATCCTATGAATTTTTAATTATTGTAATTCTGAGGTGCTTTCATTTGGGGATCACTTTAATATGTCTTGTGTTTATTGAGTACTTTTGAATTCTGTGCATGTTGGGATACCTCACACTGAGTGCATGGTATTATTGGCATTACTTCGAAATTACCAAGCTTCGTTGGATTATCAGATGGCTCTGAATCGGAAAACTACACTTTTATTGTGAGTAATCTATTCTCACATATCAAGCTTACCTTTAGTGTACCTCTAAAGTGGCTTTTGTTTGTCATTTGCTCTTATAAAGCTTCAAAAACCGGGATTTGGCGGGGTCGTGCTTGGGGAATAAACATTATTCGTTCCATTGTAACTTCTCTGAAGTGGCGTGAAAATGTCCTGAATGTGCAGTTTTGTGTGTTTTTGTTGGGGTGATGGAGGGGCTGCGAGTTTAGTGTTCAGGAAACCTGGGTTTTAACGATGAACCTAGGGGTCGGAGGGGTTGAATCTCCCAGTTACTTTCTCTGCTTCTAAATTACTTTTCATTTGCTATTAGCTTACAAGTTATAAGGCTTCGGAGGTCTTGCTTTGAATAGATGCTCGGTCTTCAGAATAATATTTGGCTGCGTCCCAGGCTTGGTTGGGAGTTTCTTGCTCTTGTCTCTGAAATTCATTGATTATTACAATCGTTTACAATATTTCTTCCCTTTAACATTGTACACGGCAACCAGCACACGAAATTTAACCGTATGTTTCTCTTTTCCCTCAAATTCCCATATCTTGTTTCGATTTTCAGTTCCTTTTTTTTGTATTTATATTCTGGGTTTTTGCTTGTTTTGGTTTATTCTCTGAATTTTCCCCTTTTTTCTTGTTGATGTTTTTGCAGTTTTTTCCCCACTTCATTTCGTTTTTAATTTCCGCGTAAAGCTCTGGGTAATTCTAGCAGATGATCGGTCTTTAAAAACGGTTATAATACATCTTTCGAAATGCCTATTTTGTTCCTATCTTAGGTTTTGTGCTGCATTTGATAGTTTGATTGTTATGGAGTGTATGATCGTGTTCATTATATGTGGAATCATGCTAATTATCACTCAATCTCTTTGATTCTAGCGGATAATTGTTGCTGATGCTACATTTTGGGATCATTAATCCTCATTGTTCCATGCTTTTATATCACCAGGTGGAGCTTTAATCTTTTTTTTTCCCCTAATTGGGGTTTAAATTTGGACATGTATAATTTTCTTAGTTGCTTTATATATTATTTTCCCGAGTTTGATGCTTAGGACTTTGTAAATGCTTTGTCAAAGCTTGATGATTATGCTTTGATGATCATCAAGCTTCTTCCCCGATTTTCTATCTAACTCAAAAAACATAATTTTCTATTTTTTTCCCCTTTTTTTCTCTCTAACTTGTGGCCACTGCCAAATGGTTTTTCAACCATTGATGTTTTAATTTTGGTGTCTTAGAGGTTTGCGGCGTTGGTTATTGATTTGTGAGATTGTTGAGTAGATATTAGGTTACAGAGGTGAGCTGCTTTGATTTGTGTTATAGTTAGCTGGTGATACATTTATGTAGGACTTTAATTTATCTCTACCATAACAATAATGATATCACTAAAAAAAATCAATAATAATTTACAAGAAATTGGTGGGGAGCCGAGAGACGATCTGAGCCCCCACACCCTTTGCTAACACATGTATTGTTATGGAAACAAGTTTTGATCTTTAGACCTTATGGGACACTACTTAGTAGTGTCTAGCTGACTTTGTAATTGTTATGCAATGCATAGCTCGTTGTACATGTGTGTCACATATTTTTCCTACGGGTAGCTTTAAGTTTCTCATTGAATTTATCTTGCATTGTTACGCTTGCAGGTTAACTTGGACCTATCTAACATTGTTTGGCTTTGACGGTTGAATGATGGCTTCCCATTTTGTCCTAAATAGTATGAAATCCCCTATTGTTAGACCAGAGGTTAAATTTGGCGAGGGAGTTGAAACTTATGTCATCTTAAGTCACCATTGAATTTTGTCATTGCTTTTAATTGGGTCTAAATTTGAGTGATTGTGGTAGATTATAGTTAAACAAACAATTTGCCTTTTCTGGTGTAGAGTTGTTGTATGTGGCGTGTTCATTATGAATTACATGTTTCATGAACAAAACGTCGATTCGTTATTTGATTGAGTAGTGAAAATTGTTGATTTAGCAAAATTGAAGTTTTTAACTTTATAGATTTGGTCACCAATAGAAGCCTTCTCTATCGAACCATTTAGCAAGTGGTTTTGGGTTCAATTAATTGCTTATTTGATATTTTGACAATTCTTTTTGATAGGCTATTAGCTCAATGGTAGAGCAATGTACAATCTTGCACAGAGTTTTGGGTTCAAATCCCAAATAGCCTAGAGATTTTTATGTTCGCGTATTTTTGTGGTTATTGCTGTTTTGTAGGAACCTCGAATCTCTACTGTTATTAGTCTAAAGTAGCCGGACTTGTCTAAGTGCGAGAATGCTGGGTGTATGGTATGTGGGACTTACAACTGATGTTTTCAGGGATTAGTTTAGCCTGTTTGCTTTGGGAGGTTCTTCGACGCTGCTGTTTTGATACCCTCAAGGATGTGCCTGTGATTCTCAGGTGATTGGGTTTCTGGAACTCTTATTTTGCAGGTACCACTTTAGAGGAGTTGTCAAATGAGCCGTGTGGAAAGAGCTCACTTGAATGATGGAAGTTGAAGAAAGCAAATTGGAAAGAGAATTTGTTGTGAAAGTGATAAGTCACTGGATGTCCTTTGATGTACTCTCTAAGATTCTGTTTTAAGGTCAGATTTACTCATCATCCTTAAATAGCCGTGACAAAATAAAACAGTCTTTTACTTGTTTGGTTTTTTCTAGATCATACTCCACTCCCTAGATTCCTGAGTGATTGGGTTTCTAGAGATCATGGCTTCACTGCATATAACCAAGCTCGACTGAGCCCCCTGTGCTTGCATGCACCTTTTGAGTAAGTAGTAGCAGGCGAGTGAAGACACATGTACGATATGTGTGGAGCTACTGCAATTTAAAAGACGCGTTTTAAGTTGCTGCATTTTGGATTAGCTCCAATGTTATCAAGAGTAACTTTAAGCATTTCAATGGATTGTGGAACATGTAATCTTAACCCAGACATGCACTTCTTTTGTGGTTTTCTTTTATGCATCAGACAACAACCTTGGAAGGTCATGTAGAAAACAAAGTCGCTACATTTTTCGGTTCCATGGCTTTGCAAATACAACACGTACGGATAACATTGTCCAATATGTCCTAATGTTGGGCGACCGCGCGCAACGCGCGTGGTCGAACGACTAGTATATATATAGAATGAGGATCATAAGAGTACCCCTTCTTAGGTGAGAACTGCGCACCAATTATCCGCCGTACGATTTAGCAATTTCGACGCCCCTGATTATGCCACATGTCTTCCTCTAGAAAAGAAACCGGTCTCCAATTTTTACCCAATTGCCACCATTTTCAGTTTTTTTGTTTCTCTCTCCTCCAATTCTCCATCTCCTCGACATTTCCTCTCTCCTCTCCCGCGCTCTGATCTCGCCTTCCTCGCGTCGGCGCCGCCACCTTCGTCGCGTCTACGCCGTTAACTCTCCTTGCTCTACTCCGACGCGATCTCTCTTTCTTCTCAGCGTCACTCTCTCTCCTCGTCTTCGCCGGTTTGATTGTCGTCGCTGGTTTCGCTGCACGCCGCCACCGCCACCGCCTCGATCACGTTAACTCCCACCCTCGCCGTCGCCCTCTCTACGAATTTCTGTAAGATCTATCTGGATTTTTTTTTATTGTTTTGATTAGTTTGTCCTAATTAATTTGATCTATGTATATTGTTCCTATTTTGCTCTCTCTTTTTGTAATTTGATTTTGATTCGCTGCAATTGTTGTTCTTTTGAGAAAAAAATGTTGATTTTTTTTGTCGAATTCGAGATCTTCGACGGTGGTATGGCGACCGATTGAGAAATCCGACGATGTTTGAGTTAATTGTATGTTTCAATTCAGTCGCATTCCTGTTAGTTTTGATCGAATCTAGCTTAATTTTTATGATTTAGTTGTTAATTTTGTATTATTTTATGACATGAATTTGTAGAAATTTTATTTGATGTTTCTGGTACTTTTACCATCTCGCTTTCGCCGATGTAATTACTCACCGCCGCCGATGATATTTAGGTTGTTATTTGTTGATTGCGATTGTTGTTGTTATTTGTGTTGGCGGTGGTGGTTGTGGTCACTGGTAGTTATTGTATGGACAATCTATCGCAAATACTACCGTACCCCGGGGGTACCTAGAGAATGGTACCCCCTGGGCTCATTTACCTGGGGTTATAATTTGAGGTGGGCCAAAACTTGACCCAATACTTCAATTAAAACCCAACCCATATTCTCTCCCCTTCCCCCTTTATTTTCTCTCTCCTCCCATACCCACCCACCACCACCACGAACCACCTAACCACCCCTGACCACCTTCACCGACCACCACCCCATGCGACGCCACCACAACCATTGGATGGGCGACCCCACAGAGGCACCACAGAGCCGCCGCCACCTCCTCCATCGTCCTCCAAGTCCCTTTTTTCTCATTTTCTCTCTCCTCTCTCACTCCCTTCCCCAACCCCTTTTCTCGACCACCGCCCCTCCCTGAAACTTGCCTCCCCTCCCCCGACGTTCGCCGCCCCAGCTTGCCCTAGGTTCCACCTCTCCCCCAATTTTCGAAGTGGAAAAAGAAGGAAATGGGGGAGAAGGAAGAAGCGACGACATCGCGTGGAGGCGGAGGGAGGGTCGCGGCAGGGAGGCGGTGCGGGTGGCTGGGTCGGGGCCGGTTTTAGGGGTGGTAGGCGACGGCCGCCGGCGGGGCTGGGGTGGTCAGGAGGGGTAGGGGGGTTGGGGGAGGAGAGAGAAAAAGGAAGGGGAAGGGGTATTTTTTTTGTTTTTGTTTATTTGATTTAATCTTAACCATTTATCTAAAATATTCATTTTAAAACAAAAATCGTTCATTTTAACACAAATATCGTTCATTTTAGAACAAAAAATACCTATTTCAGATTAAATAACTCAAGACGAAAAGAATTTATTCTAAAACAAATATAATTCATTTTAGAACAATAACCATTCATTTAATAACAAAAAACATTCATTCCAAATCAAATATCATTCATCTTAGAACAAAAAATCATTCATTACATAACCATTCATTTTAAAACAAATATCATTCATTCTAGAACAAAAAATCATTCATTACATAACCTTTCATTTTGTTTCACGATGAACGACATTTGTTTCGGGGTGGTTAGGTTTTGTTCTGAGATGAATGGATTTTGTTTCGGGATGGTTAGGTTTTGTTCTGAGATGGTTAGTTTTTGTTTCAAATATAAATTGATCATTGAACAAAAATATGTCATTCTTGAACAAAAACTGATCATTATAGAACATAAATACATCATTATGAAACAAAAACTGATCATTATTAATCATAAATATATCATTATAAAACAAAAAGAGATCACTATAGAACATAAATTTGTCATTCTGTAACAAAGACTGATCATTATAGAACATAAATACATCATTATAGAATAAAAACTGATCATTATAGAAAATAAATACATCATTATAGAATAAAAACTAATCATTATAGATCATAAATACATCATTATAGAACAAAAACTGATCATTGAAAATCAAATCATTATGAAACAAAAACTGATCATTATAGAACATAAATACACTATTATAGAACAAAAACTGATCATTATAGAACATATATTAATCATTACAGAACATAAATTAATCCCTCATTCTCGAATATAAATTGATCATATAAATACATCATTATTGAACAAAAATTGATCATTATAGAATATATATTAATCATTATAGAACATAAATACATCATTATAGAACAAAAACTAATCATTATAAAACATAAATACATCATTATAGAACAAAAACCGATCATTATAGAACATATATTAATCATTATAAAACATAAATTAGTCTCGCATTCTCGAATATAAATTGATCATACAAACATAATTATGTCATTGTAGAACAAAAACTGATCATTATAGAACATAAATATGTCATTCTGGAACAACAATTGATCATTATAAAACATAAATACATCATTATTGAACAAAAACTGATCATTAAAAATCAATCATTATTAAACAAAAACAGATCATTATATAATGTATATTAATCATTATAGAACATAAATTGGTCTGCAATTGTTTGTTTTTGTTTGGGAATGGTTAGTTTTTGTCCTAGAATGGTTAGTTTTTGTTCTGGAATGGATAGATTTTGTCTCAAAATGGTTGGTTTTTGTCCTAGGATGATTATTTTTTGTTCTGGAATGGTTAGTTTTTGTTCTAAAATAGATTAATTTTGTCTCAAAATGGTTGGTTTTTATCTATTTTTTCTATAATGATCAGTTTTTGTTCCAGAATGACATATTTTTGTACTGTAATGATCAGTTTTTGTTCTAGAATGACACATTTATGTTCTATAATGATCTATTTTTGTTTCGTAATGATTGATTTTTAATTATCAGTTTTTGTTCTATAATGATGTATTTATGTTCTATAATGATCAATGTTGTTCCAGGATGACATATTTTTGTTCTATAATGATCAGTTTTGGGTTCATAATGATTAACTTTGAATTATCAGTTTTTGTTCTATAATGATGTATTTATGTTCTATAATGATCAATGTTTGTTCCAGAATGACCTATTTTTGTTCTATAGTGATCAGTTTTTGTTCCAGAATGACACATTTATGTTCTATAATGATCTGTTTCTGTTTCATAATGTTTGATTTTTAATGATCATTTTTTGTTCTATAATGATGTATTTATGTTTAATAATGATCAATTTTTGTTCCAAAATAACATATTTTTGTTCTATAACAATGACAAAAACTGACCATATAGATCATAAATATATTATTATAAAACAAAAACTGATCATTATAGAACATAAATTTGTCATTCTGTAACAAAAATTAATCATTATAGAACACAAATACATCATTATAGAACAAAAACTGATCATTATAGAACATAAAGATTTATTTGAATTTTTGTAATTAATAACTAAGAATAATAAAAAATTTATTAAAAAAAAAATCACCTCAGCCTCACCCCCACCCTCCCTCCCTACCGCCCCCCACAACAACCGCCACCCACTCCGACCTCCTCCTCTCACCCCGAATTCACCGCCACTGGGACGCATACGACGGCGCGAGCCCAGCAAAACGGTCGTCGCCGTGGCCTAAAATAGGTGGAAGAAATTTGAGGAGAGAGAAAATGGAGGAAAAAAGAGAAAATGAGGTGGGAGGAGGGAAAAGCTATCGCAGGGGTGGGGAAAAGGGAGAAGAGAGATTGAGTTTGGGTTTGGGTTTGTTGTATTGAATTTGGGTTTGAGTTTGTTGTATTGGGCTTGGAGTGGTGCAAATATGAGGGAGAGGCCCAGATGAGGAAAAGGGGAAGAAACTGGGATTTGGACTTATTTTTGGGCCGGGGGGTACGAAGAGAATGGTACCCCCGGGGTACCATAGAAGCTTTAATAATCTATACGCAAAACCTGTCATTCTATGGGATGTGTTTGTTATTGTATGGATAATCGGTGTTATTGTATGGAGAATCGGTGGCATTGGATGGACACTAGGTGTCATTGTATGGACAATAGGCATCATTTGATGAAGGTGTCATTTTATGGACACTCTTGTGTCATTGTATGGACAATGGGCGTCATTGCAGAGAGGTGTTATTGAATAGAGAGTCTTGTGTCATTGTATGGATATGGGATGTCATTGTATGGACAGTGGGTGTCATTCTATAGAGGTGTCATTCTATGGACACTTTGTGTCGTGTCGTGTGGTTGTGGTAGTGGTGGCGGCGGTTATTGTTTTGGTTGTGGTTGTTGTGTTGTGGTGTGGTCGATGTTGATGATATAGAAAATGGAATATGTGTGTCATTTTATTGTTTTTCTATGACAGTCGCGTTGCGGAGGGGCTGCCTCAATTGCAAAAATGCTACATAAGATATCATGGAAATTCTAATGATTAGTTTGCTTGATAGAAGATATCATTTGGATTGATTTGTTTGTGATGAAAGAGTTTGTACTATGTGGTATAGTTTAGAGAAGTAAGGAGTGTTCCTTAGGTGTTTGTATGGGGCGGGTGAACTTCATAATTTGTCGATTGGTGCTTGCACATTTGAGTGTGTTTGGTTTTTGTTCCTTTATCACGATAATGTTTCTTTCAAAACCTTCTATTGTTGTATCTTAAACTCAAAAGTCTACTAACTCAATTGGTAGAGCACCATCTTATAGGCGGAAGGTGTAGGTTCGATTCCTACGTAGACTAGATGCTTAGCTCGTCTAGAAAAATCGGATACTGGATGACATCTTTTGCATTTGCCCACTCTTCTTATGTCTACTTTCTCTTGTAATGCAGCATACTATAAAATTGAACAAGGTTTCTTTTGATAGAAAAATCTTATTGTATTTCATAGCCGATATGGGATTCGAACCCACATCTTGTGCGTTGCACAATGCTCTTCCAAATTGAGCTAACCGGCTTTAGGAACATAATTACGCAAGAAAATTACAGAGCATCACGGAAGCCGGACAATTACCACTACTATACCAACAAGTTATCAATTACACCAACATATCTGCTCCTACTCAGTTCAAGCACCCTCACTTCTCAGATGTAATTACAGGCTATATACCTCTTGAAAAGCCCTCATTTATCCACTGTTTAGGCCTATTGTAAAGAACAAACACATTATTGCAACACATTATTGCAACACTCTTGTCTGTCAATCTATAGCACACTACAAAAACCACAATATGTGATTGAACTATTGCGAAGTCATGGTTAAACAAAGTCCCCTTAGAACGCAATGACCCTCAAGTGACTAGTTCTTTTCCAAATTAAGGAAAAATAGCCAAACAATCTAAAGACGGAATTGTGGAATTTTACACGTAAAAGGCCACTTTCTCCAGTTTTCAGATCTCTGAATTCCCACTGCTCCTCCCTCCAGGAAAGTGTCTACTAGATAAGTTGTTAGTTGTCGTGACCTAAAGATAAATCTATGCTCCTCAGTTTTCAATCCTAGCTACCCTCAATTACTATTTCCCTGCTACTGAAACTATTTTAAAGCTCAATCCAGTGACAACTTGAACTTCTTATACCATGGCTACTTTGTTATACTTCGTATTGAACAAAAATTTACCAATTAATGCACAATCTTCATTCTCAAATTCAGGAAACAAAATTCTCGCCGTATTTACGAGCTTCATCCACCTTGCGAATCGATCGATGCATAATCAAAACCCGTAGATTCAACAATTAACTCCAAATTTATAAGATTCGACATCTAATCGAATATAGCAATCAAACGACAACAGAAAAACCAAACACAATACACTTAATTGAGCGACAAGCATTTGGCAGCTCCGAAACATACAACCACAACAAGATTCAATAAAAATCACCACAAAAAAAAAACTCAAGATTTTCCCATAGAATCACACAAATTGACATAGAATTAGACAATACTGATAGAATGACACACGTCTGTTCATAGAATGACACGGCTTGTCCATAGAATGACACACGTATGTTCATAGAATGCCACCGACTTGTCCATAGAATGACACATGTCTGTTCATAGAATGACACGCCTTGTCCATAGAATGACACACGTCTGTTCATAGAATCACACGACTTGTGCATAGGATGACGTATGTTTATAGAATGACACGGCTTGTCCATAGAATGACACACGTCTGTTCATAAAATGACACACGTATGTTCATAGAATGACACAGCTTGTCCATAGAATGACACACATCTGTTCATAGAATGACAGGACTTCTCCATAGAATGACACACGTATGTGGTATGTGCATAGAGTGGCACACGTTTGTGCATAGAGTGACACTCGTTTGTACATAGAGTGACACGTCCATACAGTGACAAATGTAATAAAAAAAATCAGCAAAATCATCATATACGGTAATGCAGGCTATGCAGCATAGCTGCCTTCCTATTAATTGTGTGTAATTAAAGATCAAATTCATACATTTAAGGCAACAAATTCCCAGATTCCCAAGCGAAATCAAATTAATCGAACGCGAACCAAATTCTAGGGCTACAGACCTTGATCTAATCGACAAAATCATCAATCAATCAGTACTAATTTAAAAACTGACAGTTAAATTAGTAAAATCAATCAAAAATAATAGCCAATTTGGAGATTAATTCTAAATCTCATCGTACTCATTTTAAAAGAACACGATTTTTTTTCTGAAATGAAGAGGAGAGAGAATGAAAATCATACCTAATTGAAGGCGAAGAGACAAAGCTGCGACAATGACGGAGTGCGCGGCGATGGATTTGTAGCGGTGGCGGAAATGCGACGACGACGGATCTGCAGAGGTGGCAGAGATGCGATAACGACGGATCTGCGGCGTAGGCGGAGATCGACGACGAAGAGAGGATGAACTTTTGTGAATTTTTTTGGGGAATGCAGATGAGCTTCCATGAATCTGAAGAGAGAGAAAATACAAGAGATGGGAGGAGGGAAGAGAGCGTGTTATTTTTGGAATAATGAATGAGTGAGATTAGAAAATTTCGACCCCTCCCACCAAACACTGTAGCACGTTTTTATTTATTTATTTGCGGTTGTCTCTCTGTGTAACCCTCAATGTCACTCTACGGCGGTGCGCAGTTCTCATGCGAAGGGGAGTTCGCACCTGATCTCGCCTGTATATATAAATGTATGTATATATAAATAGGATCAAATGAGTCCTTTAGGCTTAGATGAGTCCATGAGTCCTCATATCAGCCATTCATCGCATTAGATCCTACGCTCCATATTTCCCCGCGCTTCAGGGGTAAAATAGTCAATTTATTTAGAAATATAAAAACACATATCCAACTCTTCCTCCTCATTTTTTCAGTTTTAATTTCTCTCTCCTCAACTCCCGTTTCCCCCAAATTCTCTGATTTTCCCATTTCTTCTCTCTCTCCTCCGCAAACCACCACTTCGTCGCCGCTATCCACCGCTCTCTCCTCATCTCCGACGTACAATCTTTTCCTCATTTCTGGCGCATCTATAATCGAGGTATGATTTGATGAATTTAACAACAAATCCTTCGAGTTTAGGTTTTTTTTTATACTCGATTTGATGAATTCTTTTTAAATTTTGCATTTTCCGATCTGATTATGTGCATTTGTATACTATCGATGTTTCAATTTGATCGATTTTATCGTTGCTTTTCGATCTCATCCACATTTTTGGCGATTTCTGATTTTTCAGGCGAATGCTGACGGCGAACTCCGGCAACGTCGTGTTCTCTGGATAACTAAGGTATGATTTTTACGTTGTTTTGTTTATTTTTTCCGTTGTTGATTTCGTAGTGATTTTTGTGAGATTTCGTGGTGATTAGGTTTAATTGCTTCATTTTTGCGTCTAATTTGATGCTTCTATGTTCATTAATGCTCAATCTATGGTTTCCGCTACATATGTACGATTTCCCTCTTCAAAGTATTTGCATATGATGATTTCGGTTTTTCGTTCGCTGTTTCGGAATTAAGAATGATTCTATTTATTATTGTGTGTGATTCAATCTATTCTTGTGTGATTTTACCTGATTTCTCTAATTACCTGTTAGTTCCGTTAATTTTTTATTAATTAACTTGGAGGTTTGTGATTAGAGCTTGGATATCTGGTTTTACTTTCCCCGAGGATGGGATTTGAGATGGTATCGAAGTAAGCTTAAGTGAATTATAGTTAGTAGGAACAACTACACTTCTTAAGTAGCTCTTTGATTTTTCTGATTTTACTGCAAACTTTGGCCTAAACATGTTTCTTATTTTCTGTCAGAGAATAGGGATCTTACTGGTTTTTTAGTTGATTTTGTGTGAAACGTTGGTGATTTTTCTGATTTACGGCAAACTTCGAGCTGATTTTGGTCTTCGCCTGATTTAGGGCGAACTTCAAGCTGATTTGGGGGAGTCTCTAATGTGGTAATATGTTGTGTGCATGCTACAAGAATGCTGGGTTGTTCATAGATCATGTTATGATATTGTCTTATAAATGCTAGTATGCTACTGTCATCCGCTTATTTTTAGATGTTTATATGGATTGACCTTTTGCTGTGGAAATTGGTGTTACTTTGCCCCTGAGTCTGCGTTTGTCTATTATGTTGCTATTATATAGTCTTCTAGCTCAACTGGCAGAGCGCCCGTCTAATAGACGGAGGGTGTAGGTTCGATTCCTACGTAGACTAGATGTTTAGTTGAGGCTTGAATGTGTATACTTGATAGATTTGGACCCTGATAGCGAGAATTTCTACAACATAGGAATCGTATGTCTCCCACTCTCTATTTGTTTACCATTTGTTGCAGAGCTCAGTCTTGAACATTCCTTGATTGAAAACTTCCAGCTCTATTGGGCCTTCTTTCTTGTTGCCTCCACGAACATACAACTTCTGCTGCTGTGCCTGATATTTAGAGTATTAGAAAGTCAGGATATATATTAAGATAGATTACAAGATAATGCAGAATTACTCTGTATTGCAGGAGTCAGGACTGGCCCAGAACAGTAACAGCATTGTTACTGTTTTACTAATGCCAACAACTCTCCAGGCTAAATCCTTCAGTAAGAAAATAAGGACTGACATGAAACCTACTGGACAGCCTCAGAAAATTGTGTAACATATTGGCCAAAATGTAGTGGCTGAACTAGACAACAGATGGACTCTCTGACAAATCTATGATATCAGATTATCAGGCTTAAAAAAGATGCAGAGGTGCTTTCATAACTTGGCTATTCGTATGTCTCCCAATCTCTATTTGTTTACCATAACTTACACGAGAAATCCCTCAAAAGCAACGCACGTGATGCAAAGCAGGCACAAGGATTTTCTAATGAAGTCGAATCCACGACGGCTCACTTTGACAAGGCCTAATTCGATTATTTCGAGTTTGGGAAGGGCACGAAATATCACCCGAATTAGTCAGGTCTAATATCCGTGTTTTAGGTTGTAAATAATCGTAATTGGTTTAATCACTATTTTGCGTAAGACTTGTATTACGTACAAGTTAATCCAGAAACTTCACCATGAAGCAAGTCCATTTTGGCGTGGAACCAAATCACAAGGCTCGAAGCAATTTTCTATGAGAAAACAGAAGACCTACTCTTCAAGGATTCTTCTCATTGGCTGATGAATAAACCGACCTACACCAGCAGCAGAGTTCTTGCTTTTGTATATTTCTTTTGCTTTCTTTTCTCTGATATTTTCATAAAAAATATCAACTTCACCCTGTAATATCATGCTATATAAACATGCTCATTTTGCTAATGAAAGACAAGTTGAAATTCAGAGAAAAACCGAGTAAGAGTGATTCTTGTTCAATTAATGTGTGAAGCATTATTATCAGAACTTTGTGAGTGAGTTATATCTCAGGAAGGGAAGATTAAAACCAGAGAGTGAGCTAGGCTTAGGTGAGTTTATCCTAGGGTTAGTAATCTTAGTTTTTGCGTAAAATCTGAGAGAATCAGATTATACACAAGTCCATATTTGTTCTTAATCCAAGTTCCTGTCGATTTCGAAACCTGAAGTTCTCATAATAATCCTCATCCAATTTCGGTTGACATTCAATAAATTATTCTCTTATAAATCCATATCCTAAAAAAACAGCTTTAAATTTCCTTCTAAATCTTAGTAATTCAGTTATCTAGTTCGAGCAGAATTCCCAAATTAATTCCATAAGTGTTTGCTTCCCTTTCCGTGACCTGGTAGTGCATCAGCACGAACCAGCTTAATCCATGAGCACGCAATAACCAAAAAATTCGCTGTTAGTTTAAGGCCGATGTGGGAATTGAACCCACACCTTGTGCATCGCACACGCTCTACCCCTTTGAGCTAATCGGCATTGTGACAAGATATAGTACATTACGAATAGAATCACACACACTAATCTATCGAATCATACAAATGAAATAATAGAATCACATACTCTAAATCATAGAATCACACTAATGAGATACACCAACAAATAGAATCACGCACATATTCTTATAGAATCACACACACAACCTTATAGAATCACACACTCTAAATCATAGAATCACAAACTCTATAACATATAATCACACCAATGAAATACACCAACAAATAGAATCACGCACACAATCTTGTGGAATCACACACTCTAAATCATAGAATCACACTAATGAAATACACCAACATATAGAGTCACGCACACAATCTTATAGAATCTCAAACTCTAAATCATAGAATCACACACTCTAAAACATAGAATCACACTAAAGTAAAGAAGATTCAAACAATTAGAATCACAATCTTATATAGCATTACTTCTATATATCCACTTTCACTCCAAGATTCCATTCCAATTCAATTACTTGTCTGGGGCTAATGGAAGTGGCGATAAACCATATTTCACTCCACGAATCCAGTAGCTACATAACTCACCCTATATAGCCTTTGTTTGAGCCATTTAACCATTAATAGAAAACTTTGTATTATCTGTGCAAATGAGGTGGTAAACTCGTCTTGCTGAGTTACGTTCAAACTAGCTCTTTAGTGTGAAACCACCAAAGCAACAAAGAATTTCCAACAAAAAAATCACACAAAAATACTTAACAGATTCATACAATTATCCAACAGAATTACACACTTCAAATAAAATCACACACACTAACCTATTAAACCATACACACGAACTCACAGAATCACACACACTAACCTAAAGAATCATCACACAAACTAATAGAATTACACAGTGACAAAATTGAATCACACGATAACCAATTGAATCACACTCACGAACACATTAAATCACACACGATAATAAACTGAATCACACACACTTTAACTATGAGAATTGAATCACACACGATAACAAATTTTATCACACACTAGTGTGATTCAATATTCAATTGAGTGTGATTGCAAATTCCACTATACAATCGAAATCGAAAAAAAAGAGTTGTGTGATTCAATATACAATACACTGTGATTTAAATTCCATTACAAAATCAAAATCATAGAGAAATTGAAAAACGAACGAATTTGGGAATTAGGAAAACAATGATTCTACAAACACAAATCAATGGAGTATAATTGGAGATACTACAAAAACAATCAGATATAAATTGAGGAAGGAACAAATTTGGGGATTCAATTATCCTAAATTAGATCGAATAACTAGTAAAAACGAAAACTAAACTAGCGAAATTACATAAAAATATCACGAGATTACCTGATTTGCAGTTGTGTTCATTTTCGATCGTTTTAAAGTATAATCGAAACGATTTTTATTCTAGGGTTTTGATTTGGGGAAAAACTTCACAGTAGAAGATAAAGAGAAATAGCACGCATCGGCGACGGTGGCGGCAACGAAAAACAGAAGCGGCGGCGGCCGCAACGAAGGAAGGGTGGTGATCGAAAGGAAACAAGGCTTAATTTGGGGATTTTTATTTTTGAAGGGGATAGAAGAAGCTGAGAGAAAGGAGCGCGGAAGAAGAGAGAGAAAGAGTATGTGTGAAAATTGAAGAATGCCGTTGAAGACCCCTTGGTCTATTCTTGGGCGTTTTTCTTGAGAGCATCTAAGCCCTCCATTTCGTCTACATCCGACGGTTCAGATGAGGACTCACAGACTCATTTAAGTAGCCGGACTCATCTGAACCCGCCTATATATATATATATATATATATATATATATATATATATATATATATATATATAGGGTGTTGTTCCTATAGGAAATAGTCTTAGGTAGGAAATAAGAAGTTATCCCATCCATCCATCCTACCTAAATCTAATGGTTCATATTAATTATTAGAACAAAAGAAAAAATCTAATTGAAACCAATATCATCTTCAAACAAAAAAAAAAAAAACCGAACCAATATCACTCACATTTTTCTCTCTCCTCTCCTTCCCTCTTCTCTCTCCTCTCCCACCTCCCTTGCCGCCGCCTCACACCGAGAACACCGCCGGCGTCGCACTCTGGCCACCGCAATCGTCGGCGCCGATGGAAGCGGACGACTCCAATGAGTCTTATTTCGGAATCATCGGCCTAATTTGACCAGTACACCACCGCGAAATCACCATTTAAATGCCGTCGCTCTTGTTTTCATCAGATCTGGTCGCCGCCGCCCTACCTCTACGCCGTCGATCTACACGCTCGCCGGTAACCTCTTTTCGTTTTCGCACATAATCTGAAGTCGAGGAGGAGAGAGATTGAGAGCGAGTGAAAGGTAAGTAAATGCGAAATGGTGGCCGAGAAGGAGAGAGATTGAGAGTGAACGCGAGAATGAGAGCGAGATTACTCGAATCGGCGATTTTGTGTTAATTGTTGGAAAATTTGGAATGAAAATGTATGATTTTTAAGAATATGAAAATGTGATTAGTGTTAATTAATGTTAGGATTATGCGAACGCGAAAATGAGAGCGAGATTACTCGAATCGGTGAATGGAGAAGAAGATATGGGAGGTGGTGGTAGCGGTGATGGCTGGAGTTGGTGGTGGAGGTCGCGACTTGGTTCGCCGGACGAGGGAGGAGATTCTGGTGGCCTCGGGGGTTGCTTTGGTGGTGGTCAGAGGCGGTCATGGTGGCATCTGGGGTTGTTTCGGTGGTGGTTAGGGTTTGGGGAGTGATTTGAGGAGAGAGAAAACAAGGGAAAATGGAGGATGAAGAGGCGGTGGATGTGTCGCAGAGGATGGGGCTTCTGCTCGCCGGAGGACGGCGACCACGGTGGTGGAGGTGGAGCGGGATGACGTGGTGGTTGGTGCGATGGTCAGTGGAGGTCGTGGTGGCGGTTGGGGTTTTTTCTGTGGTGGTAGGGTTTGGGGAGGGGGAGGGGAGGAGGAGAGAGAAAATTAGTGAATTTAATTACTAAATAAATGTATTTTATTTTAATTCAGATGCATTTTATTTAAAATGCATTTTATTTCATCTACAAGTGCATTTTATTATTATTGAAAATCGACCAAATGCATTTTGTATATTGAAAGTGCCATCTGTAAAAATTAAACTATATTTTGTTAATAATAAAACGACTAAGTGTATTTTGTTAAAATTTGAAGTGCGTCTTTTTTTTTTAATTGGAAGTGCATTTTTGTTGGATTGAAAGTGCATTTTATAAGAATATAACGACAAAGTGCATTTTGTTAAATTAAAAGTGCATTTTATAATAATATAACGACAAAGTGCATTTTGTTAAATTAAAAGTGCATTTTATAAGAATATAACGACAAAGTGCATTTTGTTAAATTAAAAGTGCATTTTGTTAAATTAAAAGTGCATTTTATAAGAATATAACGACAAAGTGCTTTTAAATTAAAAGTGCATTTTATAAGAATAAGTGCATTTTATAAGACAAAGTGCATTTTGTTTGATTAGAAGTGCATTTTATAAAACTAAAACAACAAAGTGCATTTTTTTTTAAATTAGAAGTGCATTTTGTAAGAATAAATGCATTTTGTTAAATTAGAAGTGCATTTTACAAAATTAAAACGTCAAAGTGCATTTTGTTAAATTGGAAGTGCATTTTACAAAACTAAAACGACGAAGTGCAATTTGTTAAATTAGAAGTGCATTTTACAAAACTAAAACGACAAAGTGCATTTTGTTAAACTAGAAGTGCATTTTACAAAACTAAAACGACAAAGTGCATTTTGTTAAATTAGAAGTGCATTTTGTAATAATAAAATTTTATAAGAATAAAAGTGTTTTTTTTTGTTGAATTAAAAGCTCATTATTTAAGAATAAATGCCTTTTGTTAAATGTGTTATTGATTTTGTAAGTGTCAATCTCAGATATTGATAATACAATATAAGTAATTCTTACTTCTCACCATATATAACTTCCTACCGGATCGTGCCCCTATATATATATATATATATATATATATATTCCATCGTTAGTTTCCTTTCTCTCTCCTCCTTCTCACTTTGCTTGAACTAACCACTTCTTCTCTCCCCAATGCGCCTCCATCTACACATCATTGAGCAATCGATCATTGCGGCGACTCATTCGATCCGGCTTTCTCTCTCCTATGATCGGGGTTCTTCGTGATTTGATCTTCAAAGGAACTTGCCATTTGAATTGATGTTACTGCATCCGTCTGATGAAGAATTTTCTGTTGTTTAAATGAAATTGTTGCGTATAATCTACCGTATGAGATAGAAAGCAGAGATTTTTAATGATTTTAGGTTAAAATTCACCGTCAAGAGGGCGATTTAAGCTAACGAAACGATAATCTCCTCTTCCCTTATACTGTTTTTTGGGGGCAGTGGATATGTCGAAGCTCATTATGCGATACGAAATTATTCTAAAGCAAGTAATGCCATAGTCATGTATGGATGTCGATTTTTGTTTCAATCTAAAGCAAGTAATGCCATAGTCATGTATGCGATATCGTAGGCCTTTTTCTTAAGAAGGTTCTGTTGGAAATAAGGATGAGTTAATTAGACTTTTGACACTTATCTGACGATCGGACCGAAGGACAAAATTGTTGTGGCGAGAATTGAAGTTCTCTGAACTTAAGAACGATTCCGCCCTAGCCGCAGTGCACGCTATAATTTGGGCGTCCGTCCTCCAGGTTACACAACACCAACCTCGTTTGCACGAACGAAGATCGGCTGGTACAGTCGATCCCGAATGCCCTAGACTTGCTCAAGTAAACGACTCATGTTTGATGTGTTTATTTATTGTGTTTATGGCCTTCTGTGTGTATGTGTTCTTTTTTCTGTGTGTAGGGTTGTGTTTAGGAGGAAGTATATATAGATGTAGTACAAAAGAAAAGGGAAAAGAAGGGTTTAGGAAAGCAGCCGCACCACTAGTGTTTAGCCTGCGGCAAGCCTGCCCAACGCAAGGCACAAGCTACTGCATGTTTGCCGCGCCCGCCCCTGGGAATACAGTTTGGAGATTGCTCCAACAATCCCCCACTAATCTACAAACGACCTCTTGAGCAAAACTAAGACATTCGAAAAACTTCAAGTATATGTGCAGATGTCTAACGACTTGAATCAGCACATTGTGGGTTCAAGCTAGCCAACACACCTTAGTTAGTAACTTACGTTTTGAACCAACTAAGGCGATGTGAGAGCATCACCTTATCCACGACTATCCATTCTACAAGGGACTTACTGTACCGCGATTGTCATGACGCATCACGACGAAAAAACCATTTGACGCATATATTGATGAGGCCTTACGTCTTACCTGGATTTCGTTGGGGGCTCTAGAGAGTTATCACCATCACTCTTATAGGAATCGGCCATGCTAGGAGACTCGGTCTCCATCGCCATATGTAAAGGATCACATCATGTTTTACATATGTTTCCACCTCCAACTAGGTAGATCCCATCAAGTGTGCTACCACACACCGCCAAATAGTGAGGAGAAAACGTTTCTTCAACACAATGGTCATGGGTCTATTAAGAGCTAGTAGCTCAACCTAAAAACATTTTGTAGATATTGCACGTAACAAATAAAGTAATGGAGAGACTTTATTTTGTGCCCGTGAAAAGTAATAATTGTATCCCTTGAACTATACAACATATAGTGGGAATCCAACATTACTAATCAATCAAGTGATCTCAGCTCCATTTTACAGTATATCCGCTCTACTACAACATATACTGGCCATATATAACATTTAACGTTAACGTATTCATATTCTTTGCAACTTCACTGAGTCTAAAGAATATAACTGTAGTGATCAAATTTGTCACTACACTGCGGATTAATGTACCCCCACAATGGGTAATACTATACAGATTGCTCAGTCATAAACTTACAATCTTTCAACTTCAAGAGCATATAATAGCTCCACAAGCATAGTAAAAAACACGGTGAATCCATCAAGTCCATCAACATGAACCACCCAACAACAGGGATATAGATTCATTAAGAGCCTACACTCATCCTATATTACTCATGCTGAGTCTAGGACTAACCCGTATAAAGTCCTCTTAGACTCTAGATCATTTTTCCTTCTATTAAAAAATTACGATTAGATAGTAAATAATCCATACTAGACTATCATGTACACATAGCTTATTAGATTAAACTTGAGATTAGACACTTACCAAGGAATCACCCAGTGACGAAAGTCAATCTCAAGTCAGTGACACCACTATCTAAGCAACCCCTCAAGGTCATTCAAGAAACAATGTTTCCAAGAATTATGTGTACAAGTCTATATAGAACATACAAATTAGGATGTGTAAAGTTCCACGCGAACAACACTTGAATCCTAATTTTTAGGAAGAAATGATCTAACTTCTCAATAATAGAGAAGATACACCGAATGGTACGCGGTCTACGCCTTCCAAGCATCTAGTGTTCAGTGAGAGGTAAACAAGTACCAACAACATTGATAACTACGTGATCTTGACTTAAAGCCACAGATCATCCACTCAACAAGAGTTATCTCACCCTAGATCTTAGAAACTCTACCATTCAAATAGATTGATACTGATGTTTAATTCAACTATCGACATATCAATCACACAATGATCCATTGATCATTGATTCGCATACAAGCACATAAAACCATAAAGTATAAACGATCAGTCTTAGTATGAGTGCTGCATACACTTTATTACTCTAAACTGAATGCGGCTACTATGGTCACACACAAGTTCTTACACAGAACAAGTTTATGTTATCATGCAGGGTCTCTATAAGTTTTCACATAAAGGCTCACACATGGCTCAGAAGGTTTCCACATTCAACGATGCATTACCCGTACAAATACAGCTTCTAGGCTAACAAACCACAGCTTCTGCAAACTTAGTCAAAGAGTAAAGGCAAGACTCATTCTACCACCCTAGTCTCTACACAACTTGTGTATCACTACTTCACACATCTGTTTAAAGATCCTAATACACCTTTACGGTTACAGCCTCTATCAAGGTCTGTGCAACAAGTAGTATTCTCAAAGAATCTACAAATCTATGAAAGTCCACATCACATAAATTGACTCGACAAATTATTTGGCACATTCTTTCTCAAAGAAGCGTTCACATAATAAGTTCACCACACATAAGTCTTAGGATTACAACAAGTCACATAACACTTGTAACTCATTTCCTTCCATGGACTCTACAACTAGCTTTATTAACTAGTTTCATCACTCACTTTGTAAGTTTTACCCTAAACAATTAAGGGTCTCTAGCTGAACTGATTCAACGACTCAACCTAACAAAGGTTTGTCTTTACTTTCTGACTTTTCAGAGTTCACTGCTAGTTTCACTAGTATTCTAACTTGGTCAAATCATCACTTGGTCACCTCTAGACACGGGTTTAGCACAAAATCAGGGAAAAACTACTAATAGCATACACGTAAATACACGTAACAAGTTCACCTTGACTCCAGTGTGCAAGCGAAATCACATATATCTGATCAGTTAACATACAGTTGACACGATTCAACTTTCATAAGTAGACAACCCCCACAGTCACCAAGTAACACCAAACAGGTGCACACAAATAACTTACTAGGTTTTTATTGACCAAGGCATCAAGGGCGCTCTACCCAACTCATGAGACTACAAGCGTTACCCCCACATTGAACTCTAAGTCCAGAATAACGACACATAGATTAATCACGTCAACAAGACTACATCTATGTACTACGATTTGTGTTCAGACTCAAACAAAGCAGTTCAGGTGAATTTAATCACTCAACGGAAACATGTGAAAATTGTTCTAACTAGATTTTCATTCAATCCTAGTATTGAAAGAACAGATAAAAGAGTTAACACCTTTGTGTCCAACTCTCTACCACATACTCATGTACATCACAACAACTGCAAATTAATAGAGTCAATCTAAACACAAACCATTCTTAGAGTAAGTTACACAACATGCAAGTTCCCAAGTCTAATCAATCATTACAAGTTCATCACATACATGACAACTCTAGATTAACTCTTTACTATAATTACCTTACCCATTACAGGTTCACAACCTTAGGTTCAAATAATTGATACATACTTTATACAAAATATCAAGAAACAGTAATTATCAAACAACGGGAAACAATTCTATGATCTTACTCTAGCTTGGAATTAAAAGTACTCAAACAATACCAAGACATTCATGCAAGTTATACTACACATGCATTAAACCGACAATATACATGAAGTGGACTTATCTGTTTAACCGTTCGAGATTCAACTCTATCATTCTTTCGATGATCTTTGAGTTGATCTAAAATCGAGCTCTTTTCTCGTACTTTCCAACATTGCACGATGCTCCGATTTACAATTTACCTCGAACAACAATTAACACAATTATTAGATATCCACTTCTATTATATCTTGTACAAACACAAGCTCAAGTTGATCTACTAACAAGCAATTAATCTATGTTAAATTAACTTTAACTGAGACAAGAGGGTTACAGGGGACATAACTGTCTCATGAAACGACCAAGTTGTTTCTCTCGCGGTCCGCAGACTATTCATGCTTGTTCTCAGCTAGTCCTCTGTCACGATCCGCCACCATCGGATTTTTCAATCCGTCATCCCCTTCTTTCCTCATCTCATGTACCGCTAGTTTCTCCCAAATTTTATCTCGCAAAGTATACTTTTACTATTATGCGAGTTACGCAAATTACACCTCACAAGGATCAACAAACACAAGTATTAGATTACAGCTCTGTACCTCTATTGGTTCACAAATCTAACCATTTTTTCAGTACCAACTTATCTAAACGAGATAATCATATAGTAAACACTATACTTCTGTCCGAAGAACACATGACACATTCGGGAAGAAATCACAACGCACATAAATCAAACACTTGATAATTAAACACGTTGTATTAACTAGTATATGTCTCATCTCAGTACCATGTAATTAACATATGGACAGAGGGCAAACGGCAAACGTAGACCACTAAGGCTTACTCCAGCTTTCTATTATACATTAAATTGAATTGTCGCAGGGCTAACTTGATGCCTGAATTTTTAAAGGATGTTATATTCTAAATTAAAGACTGACATCATAAGATTAAAACATATGATCCAAGATCAATTAACCTCCTGTCGAGACAACAACATAAAAATTGACCTGCCTGCACTTGACTGCTTTACATGTACAACTAGCGCACAACTCATGCACAAATTAGGTCAAACTCTAAATACATCCATTGGCATTGGATTATGCATGCATGCTTCGGCAGCCTCAAAAATCATGCGCACAAGTTACAAAAAAAACATAAATATGCAGCACATATCACGAAGACCCACATCAGCCCAAACAAACATGCGTCTTATATTTAAATAATGATCGAAGAAACAGAAAAGCAATCAAACCAAAGTACTGATCTTTCGAGTAACATAAGATCATCAAATCGATTAATAATCGACAAGCAACAAACGACGCAACAAGCAATTAGGGTAATCAATACAGTCTATAATTAACTACAAATACTCGTTCTTAAGATTGTTGGAAATAAGGATGAGTTAATTAGACTTTTGACACTTATCTGACGATCGGACCGAAGGACAAAATTGTTGTGGCGAGAATTGAAGTTCTCTGAACTTAAGAACGATTCCGCCCTAGCCGCAGTGCACGCTATAATTTGGGCGTCCGTCCTCCAGGTTACACAACACCAACCTCGTTTGCACGAACGAAGATCGGCTGGTACAGTCGATCCCGAATGCCCTAGACTTGCTCAAGTAAACGACTCATGTTTGATGTGTTTATTTATTGTGTTTATGGCCTTTTGTGTGTATGTGTTCTTTTTTCTGTGCGTAGGGTTGTGTTTAGGAGGAAGTATATATAGATGTAGTACAAAAGAAAAGGGAAAAGAAGGGTTTAGGAAAGCAGCCGCACCACTAGTCTTAGCCTGCGGCAAGCCTGCCCAACGCAAGGCACAAGCTACTGCATGTTTGCCGCGCCCGCCCCTGGGAATACAGTTTGGAGATTACTCCAATAGGTTCCATGTGGAGGAACCTTTACATACTATTTTTGAGGCGTATGCTTGTACCTGTGTTGCTTGACATCAATGACATTGATTATTGTGTCCCTACTTTTGGTTTGCCAGCTACGGTCACACTTACATAAGGTTGGTTGAAATATGGTCCCTCATGATGTTTTATAGGTAGCAGGTACTCATTTTCTGCGATGTCATCTGTCAATTAGTACTTGACTCGGAAATTAGTTTCACCCAAATTTAGACTCTTTAGATTGGATATTGATTGACCAGAGCTTAGATTGGCTGTTCTATGGGCAATGGTGATGGCCCTTAGGTACTAGGTAATCATGATGCTAACGTTCATTATTTGGCGGTTTATAGACGAGGTAGGCTTACTCTATGACTTCTGGTGATGAAGATTTGGGGTACCTATCATTGATGGAAGTGATTCACCTTTTGTTGTAACAGCAAAGGGTCAAAGACTATTAGAGGGATCTGATCAAAATTGGGCTCTCCAGTTGACTTCAGGATCGAGGAATGCCTATCTGAGTGAGGATGCATGGAGTCAGCTAAGTATGTCAACAGTGGTCACAACACAGGACTTGACCTACCTATCCCAGGGGGCAAGGGTGGGGGTTGTGGGGGCTTTCATATGAATCAGTTGCGACAATTGAAAATGAATTTGAATTCCATTGACACGGGGGAAAAAGACCACCTCCTTTTCCATTTTTGGGAAGCCATGGCGGTTATATGTTAAATAGATCAGGCTGTTCTTTCTCCTTTGTAGTTAACTGTATGCTTGATTTGGCTCCAATCTTGGAACTTGGTGAAATACTTAGATCAAGTGTTAGTAATAGGGATCCCAAATTATCCTGATGGAATTTGCCGGTTCAGGATTGCTGTGTTTATACAAAAATATCAGCTGACAAGGGAATTTTCAGTCCCTTTGGAGGATCAAAATAGTTTTTAAAATTCGAATTATGTTTGATTAAGTGACCATTGTGGGCTACCAACTTTGAGTTTTCTGCTGGGATTACACTTAACAAATATCAAACTTGCAGGAAGTGGCCATTTTTGTAGTACACTGCTTAGGGAGATATTCTGATAGGCGTTATTGTATTTGACTCGATCAAGTGTGCTCCTAGAAACATTTATGATACCTATTCTCTGACATTTGCCGAATCTCCACACTTTATGGCTTCAATTTGTCTCAGGAGCATTTCTTGTTACTTTCAGCCCCTCTGCATAGGGAATTTTACTTTGAGATTGCTCCTTGACATCTGATTGTGCTTTCTCCGGAAACTCATAAGTTTTTGAGATATTTGTGTTGGATGTAGTTCTATAACTAAAGGATTGCACTATAGTGTCTCTAATTGCTTACTGTTAGAACTTTGCTACTTCTTTTCGTCTCATTACTGATATATATGAGACCGTTCACTTAATATCTTGCAGCTACAACTTTGATTGGTCTCCATTTCACAACAACAACTCTGATGACTACCTTGTTCCGATCCCTGGGATATATCCAGCCAACGCAACTGCCATCCTCAGAAATTGTTAAGTTTGTTATTTTTGCGAATTCTCAATTGTTGGAATGAACGTGAGCTTGATGTGGAATTCTGTGGGATTTTATCAGGTAAGTTTATTTGGCTTTTATTTTGTCTTTTCCTTAGACCATGTGATTGACTCTATCACATCATTTCTTTCTTGTAGGCTATTACCTCTTCAATGGTAGAGCAATGTGCAATCTTGCACATAGTTTGGATTCGAATCCCAAATAGCCTTAATGTTTTACATGTACGCATATGATTTGTATTTTAGTTTTGCTACCTATATGGGTGATGTTTAAGTATTCGAGCATATGAACCTTATACAACTATATCCAATACCTTCACAATCGCTCATAAATCACTTGGCATTGTTTCATAACAATTTGGTGCACTGATTATCTAGCTTAATAAGCCAGATTTGCAGGGGAGAATTTGGCCTACTATGATGCTCCAATGTTAGGCCGCCAACTTCCCTCGTAACTAGCAGCATCCTATGGCGGTTGCTCAGTGCCGTGTTGAACAACGACTGACCTTTAGAGTGGTGTGCACCTTACGCTTTCTTCAGAAGTATTTGTCAAGGCAGCAGCAGGCCTACCAAGGCAGTGGTATATGTTTGGAGCTACTCCCGGCGTAAAAAAAATATGTCTTTTAAGTTTATGTATTTTGGACTAGCTCCAATGTTATCAATTTCGATACTAAATGAATGCCTATAAAACATACTCGGACTTGCACTACCTTTCCCTTTTTTTTAGACAAACAAACAATGAAGTGTAGTAAGTGATGTAACAAAGGTAGAAGTACTTTTTTCAAAACTTCAGCATATGCTATCGTTTTTAGTGTATATGGCTATGTCTATTAAATCTTACCCTTCGACACCTCCTGTTGGGGGACTGCGCGCCTTGCGCGCGGGCCAACAACTAGTATATACTCCCTCCGTTTGGCTATAAAACGCGTAGGGTCGGACCGAAGTTTTTAAGAAAAGTTTAATAAAGAATGAGTTTTAGGGTCCACTTGGTGTAAAATTTACACATAGGGGTATGTCCCACTTGCACTTTTAATAAAAAAAGTAAGGGTGTTTTGGTATGTATATGTACAAATAAGGAAAGATTCCAAGTATGAAGTTTAAAGATGAACACCCCTAAATAGAAAGTAGAAAGGTTAAAGCCGAACGGAGGGAGTATATAAATATGCCTACATGTTTTATATAGATTCTATGATCCTTTGTCTCGTGCCTTCTTCTAATGTTTTAGTGACAAATACTGAGTAGTCTGAGTTATGCTCTAAAAATTACTAGTGCAAATCGCTAGGTGTCCGATTATCAGCTTAGGCATGCCATTTGCACATTAGCACAACTGCTTAATATGGATTGATAGCTAATTATGTCTTGTCATACTATAAGATGATGTTACTGTTGAATGTGTGGCTCCCTAGCTTTTGCACATATTTGTCAATTATTCTTGCTTGATTGTGGTATGTATCTGTTTTTGTTCTTTGTTCCTTCATGTACAGGTTGCCAAATCTGTGGCTTATAAAGGCCAAAGCGGAAATGGCAACTCAGGAACTTAGACCTGTTATGAGAGGCAAAACAGTCATTTGTTATGTCATGTATTAATGCTTCTGAACTGGTATCAAATCCTTTGAATGTAGCTCTCTTCCTTTGCAATGTGTTTATGTTTGTGTGGGACTGCGGGGGGAGGGGACGGGGATTCATTGATACGTAAATAAAAGGCTGTTTGAACAGGTATAGTGTAGTTTATCTCCATTCTCCTGTTGAAGTTTCTCATCATTTGGATAATTTGAAAAACTAGTTTACTGTTATAGTTTCTGCTCTGGTTGATTTTTGTACATAGTTGTGTACATCACAGAACTTTGATTTGTTTTCAGCATTTATCAGGACCACTCCCATCCCTTCTAACTCTCCTGTATTCAAGGGCATATGATATATGCTGATTCTTATAGCCTACTTCTTTGATTATAAAGTTCTTATTCTTACCGTAAAGATAATAAATAAAAGAAACAAACCTGAGTTGTTTTTTTTTTTTTCACAACGTCAAATCTCAGTTGGTTGGGAGAATGTAATGTTCTGTATGCTATATGTCTGACCCTATAAGTTTTTGTATCATATTTTGACAATGAGCTCTAATTGTGGAACTTGCCCTTCGGCCTGATTTTTGTCTTATATGATTATGCTTTCTTGCATTGTAGTTTAAGGTGGATTTATTGGCTATTAAGATGTGCAGCAACAACTTCATCAATGTGAAGGTCTGACGTGCATCGAGCAATCTAATATCTTGTTTGGTTCATTTTGTTTTCCCTTGCATCTACGATGGGCTATTGGTCTTTTCATAACAAATTCATTCACAACCAGGAGGGATTTGCTTGTTTTCTTCCTAGGTATTGGGAGTTTGCTTATTCTTATAGATGGTGATGGTCTTTGCTTGATACTCCATAGGTACTAGCTAGAATTGTGCTACCTTATTTCATTTTTTGGGTTTCACAATTTTATACTTCATACTTTCATGGTTGTGAGTATATATGTTGAGATTATAATAAGAGAGGCTATTAGCTCAAGGTGGAAGAGCATGTGCATTTGCACAAATATATTGGTTCAAATCCCATATAGTCTATGAAAAGTTAGATTTTGTATTAGTAAACGACACTAACGTATAATATGGCTTGGAATAAAAAAATAGCTATATGTAAAATTCGAGCTTGCATTTTGAGACGGAGTTCGGAAGTATCGTCTCTAATTTGAGACGTAAAATTATTTATTCTGTCTCTAATTTGAGACGGAATTTGAAATCCATCTCAAATAATTAGAGACGGATATTAAATTCCGTCTCAAATTATTAGAGGTGGATTTTACAATCCGTCTCTAAAAAATTTGAGACGAGCTGTTTAGAGACGAATCATATTTCGTCTCTAATTGCAATTTGAGACTGATTTCCTTCACAAAATTCCTTCTCTAAATAGCTTATTTCTTGAAGTGAACTCGAGTCACCCATGTATCAGGCGGGAATACTTACCACTATATTACAACGGCATGAGTGCTTTTGGTTGTGAACAACATGTAAGTGAGGACTTCCATGATTATTTTGCTAGAATTGAGGCATTAGATAAAGAGTTGATTTCACATGGTGTTAAATATTCTACTTGGAAATTAAGCAATCTTATTAAAGATGGTTTGAACTTTAAAACTCGAGAGTTGGCTGATTATTTTAGCAGTGGAAGACTTTATTATATGGATTCTTTTGAAATTTGGGAATTCTGGAAATTTATGGCTGCTCAAACTTTAGAGACTGCTGAGTGGAGTCTGAAAGAACTCTTACAAAATACTACTGCTGATAGTGTTGAACTTAAGTGACTTACATCTTTTAAGACACATGAGACCGATTTAGAACCTATAGGTGAGTTAGATGAGGTTGAAGAATCTTTGAAAGTCACTCTTCACCATAAATTTGATAGATCTCCACCAGTAGGGACTGTAAGAGAACCTTATACTCCTATGATGGTGGATGTTATTGGTTTAGATGATGGTGAGTGTGCGAATGATGATGAATTTTCTTCTTCTTTGACTAACCCCAATGTTTCTACAAATCTTAAAATTTCACTGTTGGGAGTTGAGGATGATTCTTTCTTGACCTGTGTTATACAAGATTATCTATCTCTTAGAGTTACCTTAGATGTGATGTTAGATGATCAAGCGATTATTGTTACTTTAGTGGAGAATAAGGTGGGAGTCAATAAGGATAATGAATATGAAGGGGTCGAGACTTGCTTATTTAAGGAAGAGACACCTACGTCGTCTATGAGTGTGTTCCCTATTATAACTCCAAAACCCCCATGTGATATAAGACATCACTCTCTAAACTTATCCAAGCATGAGCAAATCAATAATGACATAGAAGATAGCTTTGAATGTAGAGGCTCGGACAATCCTCATCTACATGATTTTTTTTGGTAAGAATTAGCTTTCATTCCTCCATAAAGGGTAGAAAGAATAAGTTTACAAACGCAGACCAAAAGGATAGCAATGAGCTACCCTTGAAAACCCACATAATTGCCTAGACACTTGGAATGACATTCTGAAACCTATCAATTAATCTAACACAAATAACAAACTGAATACTGAGAGAGATTTGATCCATGCTCCTTTCAACATCCCTAAAGAGTCTTGCATTCCTCTCCTTCCAAATTTCATATATTGTGGCTGTGAATGCACTTCTAACAATATGCTGCTTCCCTGTTTTGCCTTTGATTTTGAAACTGAACCAATTAAGTTCATGTGCAAGACCTCCAATTTTCCTGCCATAGCCAAGCCAATGTAGAATCCTACTCTAAATTGTATTAGAGAGAGAGAGCATTCAAAGAATAGATGCTCCTGTCCTTCCTCCTTTTCTTTACAGAGGCAACATCTGTTAGGTATGCTGAATCCTTTCCTTTTCAGGTTATCCACAGTTGAAAGATCATTGAGAATTGCCAACATTGCAATAATAGAACATTTTGGCACACTGGAAGTATCCCAGACAGTGTTAAACCATTTGACAACAGCTTTTTCTCCCCTGAACAACCTGTAAACTTGCTTGCTGCTCCCCTTACATTTCCAGCTGCTGATGATAAGCTTGGCATCAGCAACTGAGCCAGCTCTCTCAATTATCTCCCCCCTCAGGGTCAGAAGGGCCTTCCATGAAGTAGAGCAGTCCTGAACAGGCTCTGAATTCCAGAAATCCAGGCATTTAAGATAGTAGGCATGCACCCATTTACACCAGACATTATTACTGCAGTTTAGAAGCTTAATAATCCACTTGGAGTAAATGGTTTTGTTCCAACTTAGCACTTCCTTTATGCCCAACCCTCCTTCTCTCTTTGGGGAGCATATATCTTTCCACCTTATGAAAGTGAGCCTGCCTTTCTGCTCATTTATACCCCAGAAGAATTCCCTGCACATCCTACTGATCTTTTTTAGCACAACCTTAGGGAGGAAAAGAACTGAGCCCCAGTAAGTCTGAATACCCAGAATGACTGAGTTAATCAGTTGAATTCCTCCAGCATAGGAAATGAAAGAGTTAGCCCAGTGCATTAACTTGGCCCTGACCTTATCTAGCATAGGAAAATACATAGCTGCAGTGAGTCTAGAAGAATGTAGAGGCACCCCCAAGTATTTAAATGGAAACTTGCCTATTACGTACCCAGTCTTCACAGTGATCTGTTCAGCAATTCTTTTTCCCACACCACCAAGATACACATTTGTTTTAAGTGGATTGGCAGCTAGTCCAGACTTTTTCTCAAATGCTTTGAGAGTTTCAGCAACAGCAACAATAGATTTCACATCTCCTTTAGCAAAAATAAGAAGATCATCAGCAAAAAGGAGGTGATTGAGATTAATCTTGTTGCATTTTGGGTGTTGGTGAAAATTCTTTATGTGGATGAGTCTTCTAAGCATTCTGGATAGACCCTCCATACATATGACAAAAGGGTAGGGAGAGACAGGGTCTCCCTGCCTTAGTCCCCTTTTAACAGCAAAGAAACCCACTTGAGAACCATTTATATTGAGTGACAAGTGAGCTGACTTGAGGCACACCATGATCCAGCTAACAAATTTTCTGGGAATTTAAAGGAAATCAGTAAACTCTCCAAGTAATTCCACGAAACTGAATCAAAGGCTTTCCTAATATCAACTTTGATAGTAGCTCTCTGTGAAACTCCTGCCCTATCATATTTTCTCACCAATTCCTGAGAGATGAGTATATTATCATGTAAATTCCGGCCTGGTACAAAAGCTGATTGTTCCTCCCCAATAATATCTGCAAGAACAGGTTGTATTCTGCTGACCAGCATTTTGCTTATGATTTTGTAAATTGTGTTGCAGCAACTAATAGGCCTGTAGTCAATTACTGAGAAAGGGGTGGGAATTTTTGGAACCAAGGCAATCAGAGTGGAGTTCACGTGCTTAATCATCTTGCCAGTCTGAAAGAAGTCTAGCACAACATTGCTTAACTCATCACCAATAATCATCTCCCATGAGTGTTTATAAAATGCTGATGTAAAACCATCTGGGCCCGGGCTTTTTGTTTCATCAATGGAGAAGAGGGCCTGTCTGACATTGTCCTTGGTGAATGGCAGCAACAAATTCACCTGATTATCTGGAGTAATGCAATTACCAGCCACATAGCTTTCATTAAACTTCTAAACTACATGTCCAGCTCCCAGCAGATCTTTGTAGTATTCCAGGAAAGCATTATTGACTTCTTGGGGATTTGAGCAAAGACAGTTTTTGGTGTCATGTATCTTGCCAATATAGGAGTGAGCCTTTCTTTCATTCACTTTAGCATGAAAGTACCTGGTGCCAGCATCTCCCATCTTGATATCTCTAATTTTTGCTCTCTAATATATGAAACATAACTCAGCTTTATGAGTTCAGCTTGTTTCAGTTTCATTTCTGCAAGACATTGAAAAGAATGCTGAAGCTTTTCCTGGATGCTAAACAGCTCCTCTCTACAGTTTTCCACTCTCTTAGAGATGTTAGAGTAGTTGTTTTTGTGGAATGCTTTGAGAGCAATTCTGATACTCTTCTGTTTCTCAACAACTCTAAACATCTTTGTCCCTTTTATTTTTTGTCTCCATTGAGTCTCAATAATCTCCTTATACCCAGGGTCAGAGCACCAGGCATTAGGAAATTTAAAACTCTTTGGCAGTGATTTTACTCCCAAATTTATGTCAATCAACACAGGTGAATGATCTGAAAGACCAGGTTGCAGAAATTGTACAGTAGCATTCACATTACTAGCAAGCCAAGGAGCATTTACCAGTGCTCGATCTAGCTTAGCCCAGACTGAATCTTCTCCCTCCTGCAAATTATACCAAGTGAAAGAGCACCCAGTCCCAGGCAAATCCACCAGCCCGCAGCTACTGACACGTTGCTGAAATTCCTCCATATCTTTTTTATTTAGGGCTCATTTGCTCAGCTTTTCAGTACTACTTAAAACCACATTATAATCTCCCAATAGTACCCAAGGCTCAGAACCACAATTATTCAGCATAAACTTCCACAAGTCTCTCCTTTCCTCACCAGTGTTAAATGCATACACAAAAGTGGCATTAAAACTGAAATGGGATTTGAGACAGCAAATTCTACAGTGTATATATTGTGCACCAGTATCAATGATTTGAACTGAGGCTGTGTGTTGATTCCAAATCAACCAAATTCTCCCATTATAGTGCTTAAGATAGTTGTGAAAGGTACTAAACCTCTTGAACTTGTTTTTAAGCACTCTCAACCCTTTATCCTCCTTAAATCTAGTTTCTAGAACACCAAGGACATCTATTTTATTTGCAAGCAGGAATTTGAGTATCTCCTGCTGCTTGTGAGGCTTGTTGCAGCCCCTAACATTCCATGAGGAGATGAACATCAGGTATAAATCCCTCCACCAGGATCCCCCCCTCCTCAATCACACATTGAGCCACCAATTCTACTTTTGCATCCTTAGTTATGTTCAATGGCAATAGATCAAATTCAGAGTGCTGCAGTGCTTGTAATCTATTTTCTGCCAGGGCAAGCTTTTTGCTTAAAGACTGTTTTGTCTTCCTGCTAACCACTGGTGTAAAACCATCAGCCTCCTTTGCTTTTCCAACTTTCTGAGGGCTTTTAGCTGATGCTGGAGGAGTGATATGCTTCTCCACATGAGTTTTAGTCCCCTCATTTGGCTGATCAACCACTTTACTAGCATTGTCAGTGACTTTCTTCACATAAGTAGGTTTTGGAATTCCCTTTTCCTCATCATTTTTCTTAAGAAATTTGCATCTTTGAGTCATATGTCCCAATTTGTTACATCACTTGCAGAAATAGGGAACCCATTCATACTTAACAGGCTGAAAACTCTCTCCAAATGGGGTTTTAATTCCAATGGCTTCAAGAAGATCTTCTGAGACATCTACTTCAATTAGTACTCTAGCAAATCCCAATTTCTCCTTTAAAGTTGTTCTGAGATCAGCAAATAAAGGATTCCCAATTGAGCTGGCAATTTTGCTGAGTGCTTTTTGGGACCAATAGTGTGGTTCAAGTTCGGGAAACAAAACCCACACAGGGACTTTGGCTATGGCCTCCATTTCTTTGCTGAAGTTAGGTGACCATATTTTCAGAATCGTGGCATTTTCTCCATAATACCATGGACCTCCTCTCAAAACAGCCTCCATATCATCCTTAGTATTAAACTTCAAAAAAAACCAGCCTTTTTTGAAGTATTGAATCAGTGGTTGAGAGATAAAATTCCATTTCTTAAGTGAGAAATCTTTTAGGTTTTTCTCTGTGGGTTTCGCCCCGATTACATGACAGACCAGGGTATTTTCCCAATATTTCAATTGATCTGCTATGTCATCCATATCAATCGTAACCTCCAGTCCTTCATTTGGGATGAATTCTAATGGCATACCTTGCTTTTGTTCACAAGCTTTTTTATACCCATCAGATTTACTCCCAGATTTCTTATCACCATTAGTATTTGTATTATCACCATTGTAAGCAGAGCTAGAATTAACAGGTACAGAGTGCTTACCCATGCCGGAATTCGAGCTAGTTTTCCCCTGAGCTGTTTGTGTGGGAGCAAAGAAATCTGCAAATGTAGAATTTCCAGGTTTCTGCACCAATCCTTCATCTGACAACACCATTTCTGACCCATTTACAATGACCGTACCATTTTCTTCACCAATACCCATCTCACCATCTTGGGTGATATTACCCTCAAGTTGTTCGGAATGATGCGAGGAACTAGATTCTGTGGTTTGTTTTCGAGTTCGACGAGTGTTGGCCATAAAATTCAGCTAGCAAAATTTACGGTTTCGATAGCTTGGAGATGAAGCATTGTTCTCCTGAATTCTTTTTTATTTTTTCTTTAAGCGATTGTTGTTCTTTACACGATCATTTTTTACCCTCATCTACATGATTTTTCCTCTATTGTTTATGTAATGTTTTTTACTAATGTTTTCTATTGTTAGTCTTTTGAGATTTATGCCACCATATTCGACAAACTTCTAAGAGCTTTGAGTTGTTCCGCTCTTAAGCTATGCAATCTCACATGTTCTAGGTGATCAAGGGAAAAGCCCCTCGTCGAGCCAACGACGTTAAACAAGTGCGCTTCTCGGGAGGCAACCCGTGTTTTTGATTTCATTTTTGTTTGATTTAATGTGTTTGTTTTTTGTGTGACAAGAAGATCAGTGTCAGTGCTAGTACATTAAGGTATGTATTTTCTTCCTTTTTCTCTCTCATGTCTCATTATTCTCACCCTTTTTGTTCCAACCCACTTACTCTTCACCTAGTTTCTTAGACCATCTCTCTTTGTTTCCTACCCACAATTCACCACTTTTAATTGTTGCATCCCTCCCCCATTTTTCCAACACACCCAATTTATAACCTCATTGCTTATTCCTTGGTGTATTTGGAGGGTCGAGATTGGAATTATTCGGTGGAGCTATGGAGGCAGAATCTATTTGTATTGTTATTATTTGAGGGAGATGGAATTTTTGTGAGGTGAGTGTCTACTTGATTGGTGGCGACATTTCCTTGAGGGTGTTGGGGTTATGGTGTGAGTTGAGAGGGGCTCTAGACCTTGTTTCTTTCATATGAGCCTATTGCCTTGAGGAGGTTGAGGAGAAGTTATTTGTTCTCACTTTTGAGAGAGAGATTTGGAGTTACCATGGAGGTGCATCCTTCAGGATATGAGAACCTCATACGTCTATCGGTGAAACTTTTGTGAGATAATCTCTCCCCTTTTATATTGTTGTCCTATTCTATTTATTGATATGATTCACATTGAGGACAATGTTCGATTCAAGCATGGGGGAGTGGATAATCGTTGTAATACTGTAATGTATCATATTTTCAGTTTTTGCACGAATAAAAAACCAAAAACCCAAAAAAAGGGAGAAGATTGTTAGAAAGAGAGATGAGCGGAAAAGAAAGAAAGGAAAAGACACGAGAGAAGAAAGTGAGTCAGTGAGGACAAGAAAAGTTAACAAGAGGCAGGTGAAAACCCATTGGGCGCCTAGGTAAAATGAGTGGAGTGTTTGTTACTTATCGACGGATGACATAAGAAGAGTGGGGTAAGAAGAGTCGTGTCTGGGTAGGTTCTCTCTTGAAGATATAAGGAGGTGCGGTTGGATGTATAGATAAGGAGATAGGACTACAAAATCCTCGATGCATTTGAAGATATAAGTGGCGAGTGGGGGTCATATCGAGCTAGTGTTTGATCCGACGGTGTTATTCCGGACCTAGGTTTCCGAGCGAGTTGGGGGGGAGCGGCTTAGGGACGCTTAGGACGTTATAGGTTCCTTGGCTACATTGATTAATGAGTGGTTTGTGTATTGATGTATAAGATGGTTGGTGGTCGTTACGTTGAGATTACATCCGTGACGGTGCCTACCACAAGTGAAGTAAAGGAGATAGGTAGATATCAATTCTCGCCTGTGCTGCTAGTTAAAAGATCTTGGTGACACATTGGAGATGTTAGATATGTTCGAGGACGAGTAAAGGTGTAAGCATGGAGGAATTTGATAGGTTTGGATTTCGAGTGCTATTTTATACGATTTACATCATGATTAGGAGGTGATTATGTTGTTTATTGGTGCACATTTCATACTATTGGTTTTGTTGTTTGGATAGAAAATATGGTCGTTAGAAGCAGTTTTAAGCTGATTTACTTGTAATTTAAATGTGAAACCGCTTGGAGATGAAGCTTCATGATCTTACCTTTCCGGAAAGTCTTCATAAGCCTTATTTATAGCCAAGTCACGAGGGAGATACGTTCGTTCGAAAATCGCCCGACAACCTAGTTTCTATCGCGATCGCGGTTACTTATCCGCGGTCGCGAATGGAGAACAGAACCGATTCCCGCGATTGCGGGAGATGGAGCCGCAATCGCGACTTCCTCTTGTCGGGCTTTCCTAATTATATTATCTTCCTAATTTTGTTCTCAATTCTTATTTGTATAAATAGCAGACTCAGAACCCTTGTATGAGAGTTCAATCTTTCAATATTCTTTGTAACCATCGGTACATTGTATGGAGAACTAATTCCTCCATTCTTGGTTTGGTAATTCAAATGTAGCATTCGATCCAATCGTGAGTTCTTCTTTAACTCTTAATTATTGTTGTTCTTCCGTTTTAATATTTATGATTTGCTTATTCTAGATTAGCAACCTAGGGTTTGCATAATCTATACTTAGCCTTATTAATTATCGCTCGTTTAATTAATCTGGTAAAGTAAAGAACTTTGGTCTAGTATTAGGTGCTTGTCGGTATTAGATTGAAGGGAAGAACAACATAATTGGCATAGTATATTATTGCTCAGTGTTTGCGCCCAATTCTCTATTGATATTGTTCTAAGTCTTATTGCTGTTATTGAATTGAGTCTAATCGCTTGTTTTAGGACGTTTAATAATTAGAATTGTTAGAGTCGTGCTCACGCCTAATAACTAATCACTAAGGAAGAATAGGAATTAATTAATTCCACAATAGAGTAATTAAGAGCAGGATAATTGATTCGGAACTAGTACTGATTGTTAGAATTGCTAGCGGCGATAACCCGGACCAAGACCTCGTTAATCTTGATAAATCAATCACTTAATTCATTGTTTTACTTATTAGTTTAATCAATAACTCAATCAATCAAAATCCCCAATTGTGAATTGTTATTTAATTGCACATTTAGACTACGAATAACCCAATAATTTCCGTGGATTCGAGCCTTACTTCCCTACTACATTAGTTATATAGGTTAGTATTGTAATTGAATTTGGAGAGTGATACGACTTAGCTCCACCAAGAGACATGTGGTAAAAACCTTAGAGGAGATTGCCAATAGATGGTCTTGTGTGGCATGACACATATACCTAGACCTGTCAAAAACTGACCCGACCCAAAAAACCGCCCGGGACCCGACCCGGAAATAACCCGAAATAACCCGTTTTTCTCGACCCGGACCCGAACATGACCCGAACCCGAAAAAGACCCGAAAGTCTGGGTCATAACCCGACCCGGACCGGGTCAACCCGTTGAGTCAAATAAATTGTGCAAAATATATATTATAATAATAAAAAATAAAAAAGAAATAGATAAATATTAATAATTGATTAATTTAAGACATATAAGATAAAATATAATTAAACTATTATTATTATATAATATAATACATATAATGCTTGTAAAATAGTAATAAAATAATAATTTGATTATAATAATTACCGAGAAAAAAAGGCGCGAGCATGTAATTTTGACTCGTTGGTCAACCCGTAACCCGACCCGAACCCGTATAAACCCGCGTATAGTCGACCCGTATTTGACCCGACCCGTATTCGACCCGACCCGTAGTGACCCGAACCCGAAACCCGCCCGCCCGACCCGTTTGACAGGTCTACATATACCCATTGGACAAGAGAGTGCGATAGTGCTAAGAATTGTTTCCAAGACCTCATAGATGAAGGCAAATTATTTTTTTGCTGATGAAAAGGAAAATTTGTGGTATGTAATACGAATAGCGTTAAATTATTTGCAGGTTCTCCAGAAAAATGAGGAACAACAAGATTTGGCGATAGCATTACTATATCGCTTGGTTGATGATGGCGTCATATTCATGCCAAAAGTTGAAGAAAAAGGAATGGAAAGAATGTGCATATGGCATATAATAGCTGCGCATACCACCTTGACTGTGCTTCTTTTAGGGCAGTGGTCAAGAGAAAATGTGAAAAGAAATTCATCGAGATCACAGAGAAAGAACCAAAAGCTTTAAGATTAGATGAACTTGAGGCAGATCTCAGCAAAATCCGATAACGTCCAGAATGAAGAAAAGCAGAAGAATGCTGGAAAAGATGATAAGTCAGGGGCTTCCCCAACCAAAGGAGAAAAAGAAGGAAAAAAATTGGGAAATTATCCAATATACCCCTAAGGTTACCGAATTTTTCAGGTATACCCCTCAGGTTACCGAGCTATCCAATATACCCCAGAGGTTTGCAATTTCATGTTTTTTCCAAATTTTCACTGACGGCCGTCTAACCCTTCTAACGCCATCCAACTCCGTTAGACAGTAAATAAATAAAAAAACATCTCAACCCCATTTTCTCTCTCCCCTCACCTTCCCACCTCTCTCCAACCCAACCTACCACCCATGACCAGCCACCACCAGCACCATCCACCCCCATCCATGGAGTCCACCACCACCACCACCACCAGCCCGTCCGCCGTCCTCCGACGACATAACCCCATCATCTTCCTGCTCCAATCAGATTTTCTTGAGAGCGATAGTCTCATTGGTGACCTTGTCTCTCGCCTTGTACACCACGCCATAAGTCCTCTCCCCGATCTTCTCCACCTTCTCATACTGTCCAATTCACCCCCAAACACAATCCCTAATCAATCATACTAACAATAATCACTTAATCATCAGCAATAAAAATAGCAACAATTAAAATAAAACAAAAAAAAAAGATGATTATGATGGAAACCTGCTCCATTATGATCCTGCTCTTCTAATTCCTGCAACAACAAATTCAGGGAATAAATACACTATGTTTCCCCCCTTAAAATTACTTGAGCCAGGTAAAAGAATTGATTGGTTTGATTGGGGTGTTGACCAATGTAGGAATAAACAGCGTAAAAGTGAACTAATCGAACGCATCTGGGAATAATAATCCAGCATACATTATGATTGAATTTATATTAAGATGGTGGGGTCATGTCGTCGGAGGACGGCGGACGGGCTAGTGGTGCTGGTGGTGGTGGACTCCATGGATGGGGTGGATGGTGCTGCTGGTGGCTGGTCATGGGTGGTAGTAGGGGTTGGAGAGAGGTGGGAAGGTGAGGGAGAGATAAAATGGGGTTGAGATGTTTTTTATTTATTTACTGTCTAACGGAGTTGGATGGCGTTAGAAGGGTTAGACGGCCGTCAGTAAAAATCTGGAAAAAACACGAAATTGCAAACCTCAGGGGTATATTGGATAGCTCGGTAACCTAAGGGGTATACCTGAAAAATTCGGTAACCTCAGGGGTATATTGGATAATTTCCCAAAAAGAATTTCTCCAGAAATCAGAAATAAAGACTTACAAGGAAGCTGTGGAACATAATCCACTTCATGAAGAGGCAATAAAAGGTTTGAAAATCCTGCAACACCACTTATGCGCAAAGTGTTCACACTATCTACATCTTGAGTTGGTCAGGACAAGGGTCATTGAAAATGATCCGAAATGGGTGCCAGCATATTGAAAATTGGCCAATAAAAGAGTTAGAATATAATGAATCGTGAAAGCTCGGAATACTTCAATACACCTAGGCCCGGTGCTCCAAGGATTGAGAACAGAGGTGGAAGAAGCATGTATCGGTCACCAATCCCTATTTCAACCCCAAGACGAAATAGATCTAATGGGTCGATTAATTCTGATCTCACTAATGGCTCAAACAGTCAAAAGAAAAGGCTGTGGAGATCCGACAAAATGTCTTAATGGTTAAGCAGCAAGAAGCACAAATTGCTCAGCTGCGAAAAGAGGAAGGGGCCATTTCAGTGAATACATTTGCTCTCGGCAAAGAAAGTGATTTAATGTATGAAACTAGGACGAAAACACAATTGAAGGAGTAAAAAGTGAAATTTTAGGATCGAAATGGGTGAAAATTCAGGAGTTTGGGGCAGAGAAAAGGGGGTTTTTTGGGAGGAAAAAAGAGGAAAGGTTGAGAGAAAAAAGAGGAAAAAAATCTGAAGAAGGGCGAAATTGAATTTGGGAGGGGGTTAATCTCAATTTATAGGGTTTTAATACGGGCGTAAGAAGGTAAAACCAAATAGTTTTACACAATTTCCCATAACTGTCATCATTAAACCGTCATCAATGTCATGTCAACTGAAAAGGCTGTTGTCTTTTTATATTCCCAAGGACGTCTTTTGGACTCTTAAGGAGGTAACGATTGGGAAGAATCTGTTAGAATTCTCCCATCAATAATTGAGGGGAACGAATCCTACACCACACCCTATAAGGACACACCTGGAATGGCAGCGACTACGGCAACATCCCTTACATGTGAGGGGCGAAGTTTGATCGCGCCGAGATTGCACCCAATCCCAGGGGCCGAGTCTCGGCTGCGCCTACTGTCATTACAGGTGAAGGGTGAAGTTTAACCACGCCAAGATCGCGCCCAATCCCAGGGGCGGGTCTTGGCTGCGTCTACTTTCCCTACATGTGAACGTTGAAGTTTGACCGCGCCGATATCGTACCTAATCCCAGGGTCGAGTCTTGGCTGCGTCTACTTTTCTTACATTTGACGGGCGAAGTTTGATCGTGCTGAGATCGCACCCCATCCCAGGGGCGAGTCTCGGTTGCGTCTACTTCCCTTGCATGAGAGGGGCGGAGTTTGATTGCAACGGCCATGAAACTCGCAAGGGGCAAAGTTTTCGATCAAAATAGAAAATACGAGCCCCATGGCCTAACGAAGAGCTTCACCACAAGGAAATGGGCATCACATGGCTTTATCAAGGCCCACTACATGAGCCATGAGAAAAGACGGCCAAGGGATGCGCAATCAGGTCACTCTTGGTGAAGCGGTAAAGCCGAGACGCAATGTCTGTTAAGCGCAACCCAACTCCGAAGGGTTTTGTTGGGGTTCGTTATACTACTGAGTCCACATACCTTAAGCATGAAGGCCCAAAGCCTTGATTAAAGCACATGTGTCACCCATGAAGTCCAATTGCTCTTATCCGCTGGATCAGGAGGAAATGAAGGGTCAGGACGAAGGGGGGTCCCTTAGGCACATGCCTTGGACTCCTCACATTCACTATAAATACCCCCCCCCCATTTGCTTAAATCGGGTATCATTTATTCCATACTACTACCTTTTAAGATCGACTTTATTGCGATTATTTGTGATAATTCAGTCTCGACTACCCCTACCTTTCGTACTGAGAGTGACTTGAGCGTTCGAGAACCGGGCCCCCTTGACTATTTTTGATGTGCAGATCTAGAGCACAGTCCGTCGATCTATCCCAAATCGAACTCACACCAGCAAGTGGGGTGGAATATGCTGTTTTATTTTTTGCCTTTAATTTTGAACGATTTCAACAAGAAATTTGCACTATTTAGGGCTTTTGATATTCAATTTTTATCCTTGCCGAAAATAGGATGTGTAGTTTTTTATCTATTTATTACAATTTGCGGCAATTATTAAGATATTTGTTTTTAAAGAAGTTAGCATTTGTATTATCAAAGAGTTTACAAATACAATTATCTTCCAAAGGAAGAGCATTGAGCTCACCCTAGCTAGCCACTACCTTACCAAAGCAAGACAACTACATTTGATCCTTCACTCTAATACAAGTATAAAACTGAATTCTAAGTACAATTTGATCAATTGTTCTAGCATTGTCTTGGAAAATTCTTTTGTTCCTCTTTAGCCAAATCTCATATATGGCCCCAGTGAAAGCCGCTCGAAGCATATGATGCTTGGCCAACTTTCCTCTCAACTTGTGCTTAAACCAGTTTAATTCATGTCGCAAGCTCCAACTTCTCAACTTATAACCCAGCCAGCTTAGAATCCGGTTCCAAATGATACCAGAAACTTCACAGTCGAAATACAGGTGCTCTATACTTTCTTCTTGACACTTGCACATCACACACCTGTTAGGGATGCTAATGCCTCTCCTTTCAGATTGTTGATAGTAGGTAAGGCATTATGCATAGCAAGCACAGAGATTATAGTACTCTTAGGCATGTTGTAGTGATTCCATATTGTTTTGAACCAGCTAACATTAGCATTTTTGGTGCAGAAGAATTGATAAATTCTCTTCCCTTTACCGTAGGAATTATGCCAATTTTCCACAGTCCTATCAGCTTCACTTATGCCCCCAGCTTTACAAATTATCTCCTCTTATTTCTCAACCTACTTGAGCAGTCATTAACTGCTCTAATATCCCAAACTTCCTTGCTCTTAATATAGTAAGCCTGCATCCATTTAGTCCAAATGTTATCTGGCATATGCAACAATTTGATCAGCCACTTTGAGTAGAGAGTTTTATTCCAACTCAATACTTCTTTTATGCCTAGACCTCCCTCTCTTCTAGGTTTGCAGACTTTATCCCAACTTATGAAGGTAATTATCCCTTTGGTTTCACTGATTCCCCAGAAGTATTCTCTGCAAACCCTACTGATCTTTTTCAAGACCACCTTAGGTAGAAGCAAAACAGAACCCCAGTATGTTTGCAAGCCCAAAATCACTGAGTTGATAAGCTGAAGCTTTCCAGCATAAGAGATATGCTTATTTGCCCAATGCTTAAGCTTACCTCTGATTTTATCAATTAGAGGGGAATACATGCTTGCAGTAATCCTGGAAGAATGTAGAGGAACTCCTACATACTTGAATGGAAAGTGATCTAAGACATAACCAGTAGAGACCAGAATATCTTGCATGTCCTACTTCTTTACTCCTCCCATATAGATACTGGTTTTGAGAGGGTTAACAGCTAGCCCTGACTACCCTTCAAACTTCTTCAAAACATTAGCAACTTCAGTGACTGAACTCAGATCACCCCTTGCAAAAATAAGCAAGTCATCAGCAAATAAAAGGTGATTTATGCCTATTTGATTGCATTTTGGGTGCTGAGAGTAGTTTTGGCTATCTATCAGGTGCCTGAGTTGTTTGGAAAGACCCTCCATGCAGATGACAAACAGGTAAGGGGAAGGGGGTCCCCTTTCCTTAACCCTTTCTGAGCAACAAAGTAACCCACATGAGAGCCATTAACATTCAGAGTGAAGTGAGCACATCTCAAGCAAGCCATAATCCAGTCAACAAACTTATCAGCTGGGAAGTTTAAATAGCTCAGGAGATTACTCAGATAGCTCCATGAAACTGAGTCGAATGCTTTTCTAATGTCCACTTTGATTGTAGCCCTGGGGGAAATGAATTTCCTATCATAGTTCCTGATTAATTCTTGAGAAAACAGGATATTATCAAAGATGGTCATGTTCTTCACAAAAGCAGATTGCTCCACTCCAATTATATCATCCTTTCTACCAGCATTTTACTGATAATCTTGTATATAGTGTTGCAACAAGAGATAGGTCGGAAATCAATCACTAATTCGGGAGTTGCTTTCTTTGGGATCAAAGCAATTAAAGTTGAATTGACTTGCTTCAAGAGCTTACCCTTCTCGAAGAAATCAATTATGGCCATAGAAATCTCATTACCAACAATATCCCATGTCTTCTTGAAAAAGGCTGAGGTGAACCCATCGGGACCAGGGCTCATCAACTTATCAATAGAATAAAGTGCTTTCTTTACCTCCTCAGTTGAGAAGTCTGCAACTAATTGATTTCCTTGCTCCTGATTCAACTTTGGCCCGGAGTAGAGGGAGTTATCAAAAGAGGTAGTTTGTTGAGATGTGCCAAGTAACTCCTTGTAGTAGCTAAGAAAAGCATCATTAACTTCTTCTGGCTTAGTAAAGGTCACCGCTACCATTTTTTATGTACCCAACATAAGAGAGAGCTCGCTTCTCCATCACTTTAGCATGAAAGTACTTAGTACTGGCATCATTCATTGCTATGTCATGTATTTTGGCTCTTTGATAGAAGAAGCAGAGCTCTGCCTTTTCCAGATTCTCTAGATCATTTTTCAGATTTTTTATCTAAGCAATATCAATCCTGGTGAGAGGCTTACCCTGAATGCTGGCTTGGAATTTGGTGAGATTGTTTCTACTTTGATCCACTCTCTTAGAGATGAAGGCATATTTCTCTTTATGGAGATTCCTCAGACCTGTTCTCACAGCTTTCAATTTTTCCATAACCTGATACATTTTAGTCCCTTTTACCTTATTCTTCCAGATGTTATTCACTAGGGGCCTGAACTCAGGATCATTACACCAATAGTTTAAAAATCTAAAAGGCTTTTTCCCATCTTTGACCCCTAGCTCAATCTCCACAGACACAGGAGAGTGGTCTGAAAGTCAAGGCTGGTGAAAGTGGGTTGTTGCCTTTATATTGATGTCCATCTAGATCTTGTTAACCAGTGCCCTATCCAGTTTTGCCCAGACATTATCCTTGCCCTCTTGCAGATTAGTCCACGTGAACTGACAACCAGTCCCAGGCAACTCAGTCATACTTGCTTCATTTGCACAATCAATGAAATCTTCCATATCCCTTTTATTTAAGATATCTTGATGCTTAAATATATGATGCTTTGGAATATTCCGGTTTTCCGTGTCAAATATCGGATTTAATTTTCGACTAACCTATTACTATGTTATTTCGGTTGATATAATTTGACTATGCGGCTTAAACTTTGGTGGAATATTTCTACAGATTAAATATATTATTTGTTTTATAGATCATGCGGCTTAATGATTTTATTTGTTTCCTTATTATATCAGACTAGATTGAAAGCCTGTGCGCTGAAAGGGATACTTTTTCGTATTTCTTTTTAATTAGTTAATCTCAAAATAAATAAGTTATGAGTATCAATTAAATGTTGGTTAGTTAAGATGTCTCTTAATTTCAATATATCACTTACGGGGAATATCATTGCATGGGGTATAACTTTATCTTTAAACTAGTTTTTTGACTTGTGCAATGCACGGGAATTGCAAATGCTTACTTAAGATAAGACTGTAGAATACTACTTTAATATATTATACAATTCAACCTTTAGAAATTAAACTTTAACATCGACAAATAAGAAATATAAAACTTTTTGAGATAATGACACGTATGATAATTGAAAGAAATACAATGATTTTAAATCGAAACTAACTGGTTTGTGTCGTCTATGTGATCTATTGTGTTTAAAAAAATAAGTATCAAGCCCTTAAATTAACATCACTTACATGCAGGCCTGACCCTGCCCCTACTAACTTATTTAGTCTCATACTCGACCACCCGTCGTCTTTGTACTCGACAACTCTTATCCTCCTCACAACTTTCTTTTTCAGTCGATAGTCAATCCCCTCCCCTCTTAACACTTCTAGGTGTCCCCACAATCCATTGCTAACTCATATACACCAATCACTAACCTCTAACACTCACTCACCCCAACCAGCCGACAACATTTTAACCGACACCCGTTAAGTACGTCAAATGTTTTATCTTACATGTCGACTCGTTTCATGACCTCTTAAATTAATCTCCCACACACCCGTAAAACATTCTAAATGCATCCCCACATTCCAACTTACATAATGCCACACTTCAGGTGAGCTCTTATACTTGAAAACCCACCCTCCTCTCTTTTATACTGAACCCCCCACCCCCCCTCCTCCTCTATGAGTTCGTTTACTCCATCCCTTTACCCAACCCACTTCTTATACTCGATCCCAAATAACACTTAACCTCTCAACTCCTTTACCCGTTGACCTCTGCTATGTGACATCATTCTACCCTTGTTTTCACGTTAGAATTTTTTTGACTAGTGCAGATGCACGACAATTAATAATGGCCATCTAAATAGTAATATAATATCGGTTTATCTAACATAAGCCCATATGACACATGATAGAAGCTCCATTTCCTTCCTTCATACGACTTTATATCATAAATGTCTTTTCAAAAGTTAACCTAATTAATGCGGTAGCTACGCGACCACCATTTTCTTGGTCATAAACCAAGAAAGTAGAATAATAAAATATTACAATGATATAATTGATTAATTTAAATTTAATACCAAAATTAATAAGTATAGTTAAAGTATTAATATGATATAATATGATATAATATCGTTAATATATCGTTAAAATTTCTCCTAATTAAATATTATTCAAAATTGTTGATGAAAAGGGGTTAAAAATGTATTATCTTGCCTGTTTTATGACCTTAGCACCATTCTAATCTTTACTCAACATAACCTACTTGGATCAACCTGTGTTCGACCTTACCCGTTTTTCATGTACCATGTGACCTATTTTACCGATCTAACCCATTTTAAAGAATTAAAATGTCAAATTTTAAAGATCATAATCGTTAATCTTGAAAAAAGTAAAATGAAAATCATTTCGGATTGAGTACCGATAATCTTTATTCCGCTATCAACTTTCTTACTCGATAACCCCACATGTCGTCAACTTTTGTTTTGATGACATATTCATCTCCCTTCAATATTTTCAACGGCACCCACCTTAATCGTCCTACTCAAATATCCCAGTTGATTCTTAAACATGAACTCTTAAAGTCGATCCCCTTACCCCTCGTAAAGAAAGTCGGTTAACATATGTAAAATAATCCTCGTATATCGACTCGTCGTTTTTGTGGTTGTTCTCAATAAATTGTCAGAGTTTGTTGTTGAGGAAGTTAGTGGAAATGTATCATAAACCTGAAAATTTATTATTTTTACATCAATATTTATTTTAGGGGTTCTTGATCACCAAGTGTAAAATCAAATTCTTAGTGTGTCATGAAAATAAAATTTCATTTTATTTGACCGTAAAAAAATTGTCTCATATATCTTCAGCCATAATATTTCCTTCATTATTTTATTCTAACGCAAATGAATCAATAACGCCTGACTTTGAATGAAAAAGTCAAGGAATTAGATTTCAACACTTTTTTCATCCATCCTTTTTTTGTAAGGTGAAAATATGTGTTTATATTTGTCATCATTTGTAAAATATCCTTGTGGATTTCCTATTGTGGATATGTTTGTATTAATTGCATTTGATTATTTCTTTCCTTCCTTATCTGTAACATAATATATTGCATTTGATTTTGAATATCTTTTTAAATGCAATTAGAATCTGATCTAAATCTTCTTGTCCAATCATTTGTATTGCTAATGCTGACATGTTGGCTTTTTACTAAAGCTTTGCCACATCAACTTTTTAGGCACGCAACTATTAAAAGTAATAGATAATACTTCTTTTTTGTTACTATTTTAAAGCATTTTTCACAAAATTCTTAGACTTGTCGACATATCTCAACCAAAATCATACGTAACTTTTCAAAAGTACGTGTAAATGGATCTTATACTGAAGTACATTTCGACACGTACTTAATGATATATGTACCATAATATTCTGATATAAGTAGCCCAAGTTATAACAGTTTATATTAAGTTTCATGTAAATATTGGATTCTCTCTGTGCATTTCTTAATGTGAGAGTTTTGCACATATTGGACTCTCTTAGTGCATTTCTTGACTTCACGACGCCCTAAATATGATCCAAATATTAGCTTGTAAGTATATATATATATATATATATATATATATTGTTAGAACCTAAGGTGGTTTAGACACTCTAAACAACACTTAATAACTTTATTAAGTTTAATCTTAGGTGAGGATCGATTTGCATGTTGTTAAATTCAACTAAAAACCGAGTTTAAAGAACGAATACCTTGTTTTGGCTCTAGGGTGTGCTCTCCTTTAAAAGGAGTGTTTTGAGCTGCTTAACAAGGATGATCCTCCTTCCAAACTTAATGCTTAAGTTCTTCTAATCTCCTACGATGCGTACCAAAGGATTTACGCGAAAAACGAGTTATTATGTACTAGTAATAACTCGGTTTACCCCAAAAACAAACTAGCCCTAATCCCTAACAATTAGGATCAATTAGGGTGAAGTAGTTTTGTGTTTAGATGTGTTTTTGACCTACATGCAAAGCTCAAAAGGCTTGGTGGCTATGGTGAAGTATACGGCCACCTTGAGAAATAAAAGATGTTCTTTTCTTTCCTTTTTTTGTGTGGTTTTTTTTTTGTGAAATATGATTAGTGTAACACCCCATATTTTTAGGACTTTTAAATTATTAAAGTCGTCGGAAGAAATTCATTTTAAGAATTTCGAGTTTCTATTTTGGGAAATTTAGAGCCACTTTCCTATTTGGGTCACTTTCCTAATCAAGAATTAGCTAGCAAATTACCTTTTTGCCCTTACCAAACCCTCCCTCTCTATACTATAAAAACAAAAAAAAAACAAAAAAAAAAACTCACAAACTCTCGTCCTCACTGCCGCGCGAAGAAAAGAAGAAGGAAAAAGAAAGAAGGAGAAAGAAAAGAAGCAGAGAAGCCGCGCGAGGAAGGAAGCCGCGCGACCCCTCCTCTCGGCCGCCTCTCGCCGCCGTTCACAGCCGCCCTAGCCACCGCTCTTTTCCCCCAGCCGTCTCTCTCTCTCTCTCTCTTGATTCAATCGAGAGTCGTAAGTCTCAAAACCATGCTCGATTAATTTAATTGGGTTGTCGATTCTGGGTTGTGTTGTTGATTAATGATCGATTAGGTTGTTTAATTCGATTGTTTTGGTGCTAATAGTGATTTTGATGAGTTAATTCGTAGATTTGATTTTCGAAATTTGGGGGTTTTTGTTCATAAGGTTTGTGTTGAGATTGTGGTTGATTTTGTGTGAGAAATTGTTTGGTTTTTGGGTAGATTGAATTGTTACGTATTGGGATTGTTATGTTGTTGTTTTGGGATTGTTTTATGGTGGTTTCAGTGATGATTAATCCCACTGCCAATTCTGAATTTTAAGTATTGTTGATGTTGCTTTGTTGATTAATGGATGGAAGTGAGTAATTAGTAAGTTGGGTAGGTTATGGTGATAAATTGATGTATTGTTGGAAGGTTTATCGTCAAATTTGTGAATTGTGTGGCTCTGTGGTGATAGCCGAGTGTTCTCTTCATGTTGGGTTTTGATGGCGATCGTGTAGTAACTCAATCTCGTTGCTTTGTGATTAGGGTGTGTGTTTGAAGAAGTCCCCTAGTTTGGTGAAGGTAAGAACGTTGATCACCGCTTGAGCCTATACAAACCAGCTTGTTTGACTGTTAACTCAATTCTTATCCTCTAATCGCATTCTTATTGTATTCGTATGAGTTAATCGTCTTGCCCTTGTTATAATCGCTTGCCTTGTTCTCAGCTTTGCTATCTCCTAAGGACTTGGCCATTCGGCCGAGTGGTTCATTTGGTCTCCCGTTTCTTAAATATTCGTCTTATTCGTATTGATGAGAGTTGAATTCCGGCTTCGGCCGTTTATAAATTGTGCATCAAATAATGTACCGTCAAATAATGTATCTAAAACGGATAAAAGAAAATGACGATATGATTACCACCTAGAGTGAATGTGATGCGGCACGGACCGATCACTATGTATACCTCTGATCAAGGTAATGTTTGGGTCGGAGTAGCTACCGACTTCCTAATAGGCTTTCCTCCTAGAGGCTTCGCATCCTACTGGCCCTCTAGAGAGGGGTGTGCACACTTCAAGTCCTTAGGATCTGTTTTACTGTACTCTAGCTCGCGTCGGATCGAGATTGTGGTGGTTGCGGGGTAGGAGCCCAGCCGTGTATATGAATGACGAGACCGTTTGTCTCGTCAGCGATATTATGATTGTCGCACTGCTTGTCCTGACGGTACTCTGAATTTGTTGTTATATCTAAAATCTGTTATTTGTAGCTACGCGCCTCAACGCGCGTATCTTTGTTGTTTGCTTTGTGATTCTTACTCAGCCTGTATGCTGACGTTCTTATTCTGATTCGTTCCCTACCATGTTCTGGGGCCTATGTCATTCTTCGATAGCATAGTTGACAGGCTTTGATGAGTTGGATGCTTGCTAGAGAGGTCGTCTTGCATGCTGGGAATTTATAAACATTTTACTGGATTTATATTTTATTTAAGACTTGTAATTTGATTCTCGTTTTGAAAACTGTAGTTCGACATTCTAAGTCTTCCGCTGTCGTCTTTTCATTTGTTGGATTTAACAAGTTGTATTGTATTTCAAGCCTAGCAGTTGACTCGGTAGTCAACTGCGGCATAACAATTCTATATATTTTCCTCATTTATTAGTGCGAAATTTTAGGGTTGTTACAATTAGTCACCCAAGTTTTCACATGGGTTAGACTATATATAGTGATGGGTTAAATTAGTAAATCATATTTACTAATTTGCCCCCACTTAAATTAACCAACCCTAGAGGAATAGTAAGGTTAATTTAGTCATTATCGTAACTTATCTAATTAAGTTACAATAAACTATTATATCAATATATAATAGTTATTTCTAATCATATTTTAGCCAATAGTAATTTATACACTGATAAAATTTCTATTTTATCAGTCGGTTTATAAGATAATTTATAATAAACTCTCCGACCTGATTCTAAACACATTGCCAGTTAGCTATTAACTGACTGATAAGAGTTCATCACGTTATCCTATATAGGTATGACCGATAGGGATCAGTCGATCTCTGCCGTCTTACGACGACAATAACGTCAAACCCTAGACGGCCAATCGTTATTGATTTACGTTGATCAACTTATAAGTTTATCTTATAAACTGATCCCTATTTATTCCATAATTGAGATTTATTAATCAACGCACTATTGTAGGAGTTCACCACTCCAACATATATATGCACTCGCCATTAACAATATGTTATATTATATAGGCACTCGCCATTACCGAATCATTATAATTATCGTAGTTAAATAATTTTTTTTAAGGTAATAACGAAATAAAGTTACCATTCATTTTTTAAAATTATCACACTGTATACTTACATGACATTAATGTTCTACCTAATTAATTAACTTTTTTAGTAAAATCATTAACTTCCATTACATACCTTAACCAACCGTTATCGTTTTATGTGTTTATGTCTCATGACAAAAGTATAAAGATGTCAATACTAAGAAAAATTAAAAATAAATTATGCAAGATATAAACATTTATTTCACATTAACAAACCTAAATAAAAAATTGACAAATGTTGTGCTATACTAATTTATATAGATGTGCGAAATACAGTAAGTTTCAGTTTCGAATTTGTTGCCTATATTGTATACCGATTTCTAAGATTTTGTATGTTTCAATTTTTTTTTCTAGCATATTCGTATCACGAGAGTAAGATGGTGTAGCTATAATGAATCTATTAAAAAAATTGATTCCAAATGAATTTATATTAGTTCAAATATTAGTTCACGATGTAATAACATAATTGGTCTCTCAATAAATGATTGAAAGACGGTCTCCCACAAGACCTATTGTTCTAAGTTTGTGATAAATGGTTTTATGACTGCTAGAATATATATAAATGCACTTTAAAAATGTTTGATAATCAAGAATTTAAATATAGTTATTATTCAATTAAAGATCTTATATTATCATTTTCAATATTATGGCTCGATGACCAGTCTAAACCTCCATAAAATACCTATAATTTTTTGCATATTCAATAGATATATTATATTTGTAAATCGAATATTATATTTTCTAGAAGTATGTATTAAATTTTTCAAAACTCAAGATTACATTAGGGTAGCTGACCAAATAAATTTTGTTTGATAGTAATTTTTTTAGAGCAAATAGATCTACACATTATGTAAAAACGTTTGATTGCTCTCATAGAAATAAGTACATCGAATACGGTAATGACCTTGTATGATACAGTTCAACTTAATTTTGCAACATATAAATACCAAAGCATATCACCTAAATTAAAATATTTTTTAATTAATTTAGATCAATTGACATATGAACTATTCAATTGTCAATGCCTCGTCTAAACAAACTAAAACAATCATACTTTTCTAAAAGAAGGGATTACCCTATCTTTTTATGATTAGAAAAAAAAAAGACTTATAGAATAGCGCATATTCTTTTTTTTATCCTTATCTCAGATTGATCACAATTCTTTTATTCTTATTTTTTCTCTTGATAGTCTCAGGTTGGCAACTCATACGAGTTCCAAACTCCATGCCTATCATCCGAAACAATATTGCAACAAGAACATGTAAAAACATCTACTTTTCATATCATCTTAATTTCACTAAAAATATCTAGATCATTAAATCCGGTACGTCCTTGAGCTAATGTTCAATTTAAATTAATTCATTATAGGCAAGCCGACAAACCGCTAGCTACCAAGAGTTGCTCGGCATGGATTATTCAGCTGCAGAAAATTTATTTCTTTTTCTTGAGCCTATGGGAAGCACTAAAAAGGTAATATCAAGCCTACATCTCAAGTTGACTCTTTTTGAACATTCTCTTATCAGGATCAGGCACAAGTACCACCCAACAAAGAAGGGGAATAAAATCTTAGAAGTTAGGAATTTTCAATTTAGTTTCGTTTCTCTTTGTGTACTATCTCAGTAATTTGCTAAAGATTGATCGTTTCCATTATTCAAGACAATTTATTTACAACTCTTTTTTTTTTTAATTATTCAAGTTCTTCCCTTTTCATCACAATTAACAATGTGCCTCACAAAAAACACCAATACATTGAAAGAAAGTAGAGGATGTCATGCATCAATATAATCAAGATAACTTAGCTATTGAATCAAGAAGAAGACAACTATACTATGATTACTCACAAAAAATCATCGAAGAGAGACCAAATCTAGCTACTAGAGAACTTACAACAAGTCATCATGAAAATCACACCTTGCGAAATCTCAAGCACATCAAGGTAAGTGATATGGCGTTAGAGTAGTGTGCTAATCCGCGTAATTTAGACGCCATAGGGTCTATTTCAGCATGGTGTTATCGTGATTCGTAAACCACACCATTGGGAGTTGTTTGGAGCTTGTTTTGTGGTTTTACGGGATTTTCATTCGCTCAAGAGCCTTTGGAGTGCTTTAGGAGGAAACGTGGATCGAGTTGGAGTCGGATCGGGGTTCGAAAGAAGCTAGCTCGGGTGCACTATGGGAATCACAAGAGCTCGAGCCACGGAGGAAAGGAGCAAAATGAGGGAGGAATTCAATTTCCTCGACTCGAGAGGAAGAAGCCTCGAGTCGAGGAGGGTGTTCCTCGAGTCGAGGATTCCGTCGCTCGACTCGAGGATCTCTTTCCTCGAGTCGAGGAAGCCTTTGTCCGGGAAGTTTCCTTGAGGCTTTTGACGGTTTTATTTTTGCTTAAGAAATACCTATTTCGTCTTGTAGTGTCTTTTGTACTTATCCTTAATGAAAGCGGCATGTAAACCCTCCCTAGTAATCATCACCTTTCATATTATTTTTCAACTAGTTTTCATTTTAGAGAGAGAATTAAGGAGAGATTAATATATTTATTATGAATTTCATCCCAAAAACTGTTGTAATTATTTTCATGGAGGGCTAATCCCCTTTTAGATCCTTGGTGTAATCAAATTATTTCATCCTATGTATTAGTAAGATTTTCTTCTCTCTAATTTGCCTTTAATTTCATTGTAATTAATTCCTTGTTCTTTAATGCCTGATTTATCCTTGTTTTCTCTAATTGGTTGATTGGATTGAATTGGGTACTTCATATGTTTGGTTGATAATTGATGGTCATTGATTATTAGCCTAAAAGGAAGCAACTTTCACATGTTTAGTGAATGGTTATGACTAACTTGTGATTGAGGAATTAATTAGACAACTAATAGATTAGATTTAATTAGTGTCGCGGTTGCGGCTAATTAGATACTAATTTGGGTTGTTCATAATCTTTTGTTAATCCTTGCTCTTCATGCCTTTGGTTTTGATTTGTTTGAGTGGTCACAAGATAGACAAATTAGGACTAAAATGAGGGGAATTTGGTAGCGGTTGCTCAAATTCCCCAATAACGTGGGTTAATTGGTTAAAAACCGGGATTATCTTTGAATGGTATAATTAGAGAGAGGTAAAACCTTGCTATATTAGGGTGTTTGAATAGATTATCACCGAAGGTCGCCTTAGTAAATTTGGTAAATCATTTATTTCTCGAATCAACTTTCAAACCAAAAACCCCCCATTTAATTGCTTTATTTCATTTGTTTTGCTTTTTCCACACTTTAATTGCATGTTAGACTTCCCCTCTTTCTCGTGGATACAATACCCACTTACCCTTGCTAGTTTAGTAGGAATAATGGTAATTTGACTAGGAATAACGACTTCTTAGCTTGTGAGTCAGTACATGCATTGAATTATAATTTGCAGATCTTATTATTTCCACCATCACATATTCAACAAGCTTTGTAATCTCCACTACTGGTACTGTGTTAGCTGAAAAAATACTTGTCGATGGTGATCTTCAGCAATAAGAGTAGGTGCCGATGAGGTATATGGTACAATGGTGGATTGTTGTGTGTGTGTTGCTGGGTTAATGTTGGTGTTCTCGGGGGGTTGGTAATGATCTGCAATGAATGATATTTTTCTGACTTTTCAGAGGTAAAGTAGGTGGCCTTTTAATAAATCATTACTTAGTAGCCCTGGTAATGGAAAGTGACGTTTTTTAGTTATGAATACGAGAGGTCAGCGCGTGAATATTAGAGCACGACTGATAAGGTGGGCGAATAGTATTTAATTTTTATTATAATAAATAAACGTCATGCGTGGCAGTGGGAAAAGGGTGGGACATGGGAGTGGGGCAGTAATTTGGCACAGCGGATCCGGACGTCAAACGAGTTGCAACAAGCGTCCACGAAAAGCTGGGATCATGATCTACAAGAGTTGTTTTGGGAGTTCTTACAAATTATACTCTGAAAGTGTTAAAATAGTTGGTTAAAGTTAGCTGGTCGAACATGGTTGGAAAGCCTTATTTGCTTTATCCCACATCGACCATGTAAGGGGAAAAAAGACTCAGCTTTTCTTCTTCAATTTCCTCAGCCTTTTATCCAGCGTCTCCCTCTCTCTTCAAGTCTTCAACATCCCACAAACACCATTAGAGTATTACACCAACCAAATTTTACACATCTGGCTACATCCACAAGCAACAAACATCCCCCCCTTGAGAGCCCCAGTTCAACCTCAGCGGGATTAGAGTCACCAGAGTGTTCTTCAACCGTAAATGAATTTTATTTTTACAAGCTTGAATCTTATGGGTTTTTGTTTAGATTTTTATTTTATTTTAATTTGCTTAACAAGATCGAATTCCACCGAATTAGTGTATGTATGGACCGGTAAGTGATAATTAGGATGTTTGAGTTGGTAAAAGCTAGTTGATTAAATGATGAAGTTTAGATACTAATGATAGGAATTAGTTTATGATGATTGATGAGAGAGACTAGAGCACAATGGATTTATGTGTGGATGGTTCAGCGTTGAGTACATCGAGAATGATTGTTTTTTTTTTTTAATGCAACGTGGGAGAGAGAGTGGGACAGGAAATTAGGACATAGGATCCGGACTGCTGATTTCGAACGAGACTTTGTATCACCTAGAAGTTTGCCCAGTAACTGGATCGGATAACGGATTCAATCAGATATTCCAATCGGTGTTCGATATCCGGTTTTGGATAATTGGATATCCGCAATTTCTGCGACAGCTATCCGAATCAAATCCGATATATGAAAAGTTCGGATACATAAATCCGATCTGAACGCTTTATCGAATCGGGTATCCAAATACTTGGATCAAATATTCGGATAATCGGATATCTTTTCACAACCATAACTTGGCAAGTTGGGAAAAAAACTGGTCGTTTAGGCTACTTTTTCCGAAAATACCCTTGGAAGAAAGAAATGGACAACTAAAAGGAAAGGACAAGGAAGACAAATTAACTTCTGTGGCAGTATTATTCCTCAAAAACGCATACTCCCCCAAGTAGAAAAAAAAAGAGACAAAAAAAACAAAGAGAGAGAATACGCGATTGTGCGACGGGCGACGGTGCTCAGAGGGACGACGAGTCGTCGTCAACGGACGGAGCCACGGCCAGCCGGCAACTGCCCGATTAATTCAGCCTTCTCTAGCGCTCTATATTTCTTATTGTTATTTTTTAATGTTTAGTGCACTTTACTTAGGGTTTGGAATTTGAAATCGATTTGTAATGTGTAATTTTATTGACATTGTAGTGTATTATCTATAGATTGGATTTAGCATGTGTGTTTGAACTTGAATTAGTGTTTGAAACATTGCATTGATTTCAATGTTTGAACTTGAAGTAATTAAGGTAGGTATTAATTGTGGAGGCTTAAATGAAGCGTCAGATTAGCACTTGAAGAACTTAGTATGTGCCTGGCGTTGGCGCCTAGCTTGACTTGTTGTACACTATAAATCATAAATCAACAGCATATCTTAACTGATAGTGTTTGTCCTATTATCTAGGGGTAAGCTAAAAAAACGGGTACCCGGATCCGGAACCGGAACCGCTTTGGACCCAGCGGGTCCGGAACCGGAACCGTTGTCAACGGGTCCGGGTTCGGTTCCTAGAATCTAGAAACCGTTGTCAACGGGTCCGGGTCCGGTTCCTAAAATTTTGGAACCGATACCCGTCGGGTATCCGTTAAACAACGGGTCTAAACGGGTACCCGTTGCTCAACGGGTACCCGAACCCGTATAAGTCACGGCTTTAAAAAAAAAGTATAAATAAAATTAATAAATAAAAAAATCTACAAAATTCAAGTTTTAATAGCTCAATTCAAAGTTAACCATGCAAATGCATAGCCTACCAAATGACCCAACTTGAAGTCCATGTACTACAAGCAAGTGAGCAACTAACAAAGGGTTATATTTATAAGTGAAAATTTTGCCCACTTTACTTCCATGACCAATGTGGGACAAAGTGTTGTATATTTCTTATAACATTGCCAACCTACATAGTTGGACACTAAATTTTGACTAGTTCTTTTTGTTATTTGAAGAATACACCAGAAATAACTCTTGTAGATCATGTTGCTACCTTTCCGTGAACGCTTATTTCGACCATTTTCGATTTTTTTTGTGAAAGTTATGATGAATACAAGAAGACTACTTACACATAAAATCCATATGTTACTTAACATCACTTCTCAATGAGTTATGATCAAAATTGAGAAAATAGTATTAATTAATAATTAATAATAATAAAAATCTAATGATCACTTAGTAGTTTTTATAGGTTACCCAAGTGAAGAGTATGTATAGATTTGTATATGCTTTCATAATTACGATATGAGTTATGACGATCATTACAAATTACAAAAGATGGGATATCATAAATATTTGTGTGTACCGGAGTTGATAATGTTATTGAGTGTACAATAGTCGATAAAAATGTAAACATAATGTGCAATTCATATTTCATTCTATATATTGACACTAGTAGGCACCCTTTTTGACACACGACACATTGACCATGGTCCGTAACGATATCAATTCCCACTAATCGCTTCTCAAGAAATGTATTCATAGCACCAACAAATACATACAACATATATATAGATATAGATTTTATACATTGCTAATTACTTTGGCAACCTAATGAAACTAGTAAAACATACAATGTGTATTATGCAAAAAACTAATACTTAGCTAATAAATTAAAGTACTCCGACCAAGTTAACATAACAAAAACTTCAATTACTTAAGCTAATATGAAAAATTACTAACTACTTAGATATTTAGAAGGAATTATTAGCTTTTATATGACTCATGTATATAGTTTCTCAAATTTCATCATAACTAATGGAGAAGTGATTATTAACTATGATGTCCATTATTTGTGTAACTAGTGTTCTTGTTTTTATCATAACTTGGACATACGAAGTCAAAAATGGTTGCAACAACCGTCTACGGAAAGCTAGCAACACGATCTACAAGAACTATTTCATGACTATTTCTCAAATAATACACTTACGTAGTCCAAATTCATGGTCGAAGGAAATAGGTTGACAAACCTTATAAGAGTGAAATAAATTGTCCCACATTGGTCATGAAAAGAAGAGTGGACACACCTTTCACTTATAAATACTCTCTCTTGCTTGGCTTTTCTATTTATTGGGCCTCAATGTTGGTCTAAGCTAAGTAAACCATTGTATTTGCATGGTTAGCTATTACTTAAAATTTTATTGGATGGTTTTTGGTCCATGCTACCCATAGTTGCTTAAAATAAAACGTTTACCCGCTACCCGGTGTGACTATTAACGGGTCCAGGTCCGGTTCCTAGTTTTTAGGAACCGTTGTCAATGGGTACGGGTCCGGTTCAATGTTTTTGGAGCGGGTACCCGTTGATGCTCACCCCTACTATTATCTGTCGGCCAACAAGTGTGTATAGCACTGGAAAATGTACGTTATAAACTAGTCTCACGCAGGTTAGTAATGAGCACTTATATCGTTCTTTATACGCTTTCTTAAAATAGAGATTGGCCAGAAAATTAGAATATCTCTCGTATAATACAATGCCTACTCTAACTTAGAGCTATGTCTTACTTGAAAAAGGTATGTTAGACGTTTTCTTTATTCCAATGTTGGGGTGGTCGTTTTTGGTGAGCCTTGATAATATTTAGTTATTAACAACTTTGGGTGCGATAATTGATTCGGGATCCTTGCTTTGCACTGGTATGACGAAGGTACTATTTGCTACATGTTTTCCTTCATTGGTGTACTACGTTAACAACACGAACCCAAACAAGATGAAGTTATCGACGGATGAAAGGAAAAAAAACTCAAAACACACGGTGTATGGCAACTCAGAAACGTGAAGAAAATAATACGGAAAAAGAAGAATTTTTGTAACACTTTACTACATCATCTCAAACAATCTACTAAGAGCATCATTTACCATGCACAAGTTTTTCATCCATTCAATATTTCTACCAACTTTCTCTTTCATTCCCATAATTTTAATCAATTTTTCATTCACATCCTATTACCATCAATTAATTTTCATTCATTCAATACCCCACCACATCTTTTGTCTCCTAATAAAGAAATTAAAATGTTGTTTCAAAATATAACAAAATGGGTCTCTATTTGTAGGTAATGAAAAATTAAAATTATTGATATTTTTTATAAAGTATTTTAGAGAATATGGGCATTGCAAATTTTGATAAATGTTAATCAAAAAAATTGGCAAAAAAAAATTAAAAAGTGGGGCCCAATTGTTATGCTTGTTTTGGTGTAGAATTCATTCATCCCATGAATGAATTTTATTTCATTCATTAATCCATTAATGAATTTCATTTCATTCATTCATCCATTTATGAAATTATTTATGGCAACAACACCACATTTCCATTCATTCACGAAAAGTTTTTGATAAATGAGAAATTTATTCATTGTAACAGATGCTCGAGCCTATTTGAGGACCCTTGCTTAAAGGTTTCGTATGGGTGCATTTTATGAAGCATGAGTTAAAAAAAAAACGAGGAGAAAATCGGTTAACTAAGTGAGAGGAGGAGAGCAAAAGGAGTGCAACAATCAAGAGAGATGGCCGGCTATCCAGGCTTACCTAAGGAAAATATAACTCATATATTCAAATATTTTCTTTTGAAGAACTTCAATATCCAATGGTCCATCATGAAGTGTCAATGAACCAAGTCAACTAAGATTGCACCTTTGGATATATAAAGAATGGTTCTTTTGTGAGTTGTTATTACCCTTGGAAGTTTATAAAAACATGCGCATTGATTTGGCTGGAAATCTTTTGAGGATTAACCACAATGTATTCCCAATCCTAAATGATGACTTAACATTGTGGCAATCCATAGAACAACTAAATGTGGGTGAATATGTTTATTTTGATCCGGGGGACCAAGTGTTTTTCAAGCAGGGTAATCATGACGATGAGGATGAAGATGGTGATGGTGATGGTGATGAGGATGAAGATGAAGATGCTGCTTTAGACCAAGCGGGGGACCAAGTGTTTTTCCAGTAGGGTAATCATGACGATGAGGATGAAGATGCTACTTTAGACCAAGGAGTAGGGACGAGTAAACAGGAAAAAAGGAAAATAAGAATGCAGAAAGAAAGGGATAACAAAAAGAGGAGGAAGTTGGGAATGGAAACAAATCAAGACGTTCAAAGAGTTGTAATTAGTGAAAAAGAGAAGAAGGCAAGGAAGGCTGCGAAAAAAAAGGAGACACAAGCAGAAGAAAAAAGAGAAAAAGGTTGTATAGTGTTTGTATCAGCCTTGTCTGTCTATGATAGAGTACCTTACTGTTATCCAATGTCTTTTCTGTAACACTTTGCTAATGTATTTGTTATATAGGATGCTGCTAATCTTCAAGCTGAGGAATTGTGCGATGATGATACCTAATGTATTTCGACAGGCTACTTGGATGATGATGTGGTGGTCTCTTTTTCATTAGGTATGAAAATGGAGTTGTTGTAAACATTGGGGTCTAACTTTGAGTAGCAGGATATAGTAGTAGTAATAGTTAGCTTATGAAGCACTTCGGAAGCTATATGTTTTACCTGCATAGATGTTAATGCACAATGGCTTTCAACACCTTGATAGCTGATGATGCTCAATCTTTATGTTCCTTTTAATTTGAACATTCATGTTTAATGGCATTTTTATAAGGAAATGCGCACTTTTTATTAACAGCTTGATAGCTTATGATGTTTAATCGTTTTGGTCTTTTTAACTGGAATATCCATGTTTGACACATATAATGTTTTTATCTTATAATGGTTGTGGGCTGCTATATGAGAGCATGAATTTGAAAGTGACAAACAGGTAATGATACTTTTTATCATTAACTGATATTGGTACAGTACAGGATGATTACAAAGGCAATCATCATATAAAGAATATAGTACAAATGTGGATAAGAAGAAAGTTATCTTCAGGTTCACCAGGAGGCCTAACCTAGGGGGAATAGTGCAAGAAATTTGGTTTCGGCATATGTCAAATGTTTGGAGCTCAATTAAGGTTGAGATTAAGCTTGGTATATGGCCTGCTATCTTGTTGTTTCCTAGATTGAGCAATCCATTCCCTAAATTCTGGGATTATGCCTGAGATAAGTTTTCTTGAGATGTCTATCACCTCTAGGAAGTTGCTTGTGTGGGTATTGAGGATTGACGATTGAGATCTCCAGAGCTGATTTGAGCTGAGATCAACAGAAGAGATCCCTCTTGGCGACTTAATTCTGGAAATGTCGTACTTGAACTGATTGTTGGATAGCTTCAGAAACTGTAGGTTTGACATTCTCGTAAGAAACTAGCGAGGCCATCTGTTACTTGGTTATGTGAGAAATCTAAGGAGGTCAGTGAGGCAGGCTTTGTGAAGATTGATAGTGTCCCTCTAAGATTATAGTCACACTTCCATCACAAAAAAAAGTTCTAAAATGAGGCAAAAAGTAAACCATCGCAACTATACACCTACGCAAAAATGTCTCAGTCCTAAGGTTATTATTCGGGTTGTTATTAGCAAACTTCTGTGAATAATCAGTGAATACACAGGCGGATGGAACAATAATCGGTTATATCACAGTGCACTTCCTATACCACTGCAGGACAACAAGAGAACTCAGTTCCGATTACATCTAGACAACAAGTACTACATAACAAATTCGCAGTTTCTTTTGAAATTGTAATGTAACAAATAAGTATGGTAACGATCACTATTTTGACATCTGTAACTTCACTTAGCAAAGTCTTACAAGAACAGTCATGAGATCAGGATCAGTGCTAAGATAAACGCAAGATGGAGGTCTCTAGGTAACATAACAAGAGGCACAGGAAACTACCAAATACAACGTCTATAATGTCATAATAATGGGAGGAAGAAGAAACCATATTATACAATCAACAACAACTAGCTTAATTAACATAAACTAGTTTTCGAGCCTGTGAAATCACGGGCCTGGGTATGGTTAACGTTGGTTATGACAATGACAACCATTTTAGAATGGATCTATAGTTTGTACTCCAGTTGATAACTAAGGATGGACTGTAATTTGTCAGCCTAATTTCAATAGACAATTCAGTTCAGACGTTTGAGTTGAGACGTCCCAAGAAAGAATATGGGGCGTTTGATCCGCCTCTTATCTTTTTTCATTGTTAGCATTTGGTTGAATATTTGAGAGGATTTCAAATCAAACATAATGTTATCAATTGGAAAAAAAAAACCCGGAAAAAAATATAATTAACAGGTGCGTGGCTATAAAGTTCATGTCTCTCATGCATGTTGACAAATGATCTAGCAGAGGCCGTACCTTGTGGAGATAAAAGAAGGGGAAACCCAAAACTCTATACTGCAAGAAAAGTCCTAACTGCCACCAATCCAAAATTAAAAACAAAATCCAAAATTGATTTTTTTTTGGCACAGATTCTTCAGGACAATTGTGATAAGCTCCTGGCTATTTCTTCAATTAGGTCATCCTTCACCTCACTCTATTTACCAACTCATCTTCCCAATCCGGCGCTAACCTTATCCAATCTCAGCGAGTCTAGATTGCTTTTGGCCACAATGCCACTTCGGGTCTTTGATTTGTATGTACCATCCATTGTAGTCTGTAAGGAGTCCTGCACAAAACTGTATCGTTACTACCCATCGTGTTCCCATAAACAAACTATATTGCCCACTTGAACTCAAGTCTTATTCTGATTTAATGAGTTTAGGTAGAACATATAGATAAGCACATTTACTTTCCTCTGCGGAATTGCTTAGCCAATTAAATTTAGGAAAGCATGTCTGAATGATCGATCAACCCACCCAAAAGAATTGATCCGATGTAAGATTTGATCTTGTTTACAGTTTTAAGATTTATCACATGTTCCAACACTTAGATGAACCAGGTGGTTTATTTCACAAAGACTTATAACCGGTGGTAAAGCTAATAATGAGAAAAGCGACTTGGCTCTATGTTCAGCTTTGGTTGTTCTGCCACTAATAAGATAGTACACCTCCCAAACATTGAACCATATTAGATGCAGTAAAAAAAAACACAATAAACCACAAACTACTCTTCAATTACTATAACTGTAAAAACTGAAAGAAATTGCCAAATTACAGATTTAACAACATAACCAAAGACTCTGGAGAACATCAAATGACTGAACTAACTCTAGAATATATACTCATATAGTCACACATACATATATGCAACTCAGTGGCCTGTAAAGAGGACGAATTGCCTAATACAGAACTATAATCAAAACGGGAAAGTGGCTTTTAATGTCACCCTACAAATCAAGGTGCCCACACGGCGTTTTCCGAAAATGGGTCTGAGGGAAGGTGGGATCATCGTTATGGCATCTTAAGCGATAAAAGGGTTGTTCATGTGGCTTTCGTATGCCCAAACGAAAGTCGAAAAACACTCAGACGATAAAAAATTGAACGTTGGAAAACATTCAGATGATATTTTGTCTTAGTTTTGTTTCCTAAATCACTTAACTGACAGTAGAGAAGTTGTTACTGAACTTTATGAGGAGTAGAAAATGAGTCCTCTTTGTCACTAACTTGGAGCTCCAGCATTACCACTCGTCCACTTGGATCAAAATGACGTTAGAAACTACAAATATGATCCACTTGGATTAAATAGTCCCTTTTGTCACTAAATTCGATTCCAATCAGAGCCACTATTTAATCTCAGACTCTCAGGTATCCTACTACTGTTTAATATGGTAGATATTAAATACGATATAATCCCGTTATTTAAAAAGCACATTGATCAACTAAACATCAATCTCACATAGATAATGAAAAACAGAGAAAAGAATAAAAATTACAAAATTGAGTAAATTGCTAATGAGCAATGAAAAGACACACAATGAGACAAAAATTACCATTGATTGCAGATATGATGAACCATTTTTGTGATGCTAATTGATAGCTTACGTCAAAAGTCTCCTTCCTCAAGGTTTCCATTTTTCTATACCAAATCTTATTGCTTTTCCAGGAATGTCAAATAAATCTGAAATCGAAATATATAGTTAGTTATATACATGGAAGAATAAATGCATCCAAGTAAAAGATAATAAAAAAACTCAATCGATTCAAGCATAAGGCGTCACTTCGATCAATTGTTTTCCTGGCATATACATCAAAACATTATTAGACCTGCCTTTATGAACAACCAATTCAACAACACAAAAAAAAAAGATGAATTTGACAAACATCAACAATCAAAGATCTGAAAATCTGCAAAAGAACTTTGATGATGCGAGAAATTAATTTAAGTACTACTGATTTATCGATTAGATAGCACATACCAAAAAAAAACTATTCAGAGAAATTTCACCATCACAGAGACTGGAGAAAAGGCTATTGAGAAGTTTTAGCGACGTGATTTCATATGAAAAAGCAAGTGTTGAGGGATGACGGCTTAGAGGAAGACGTAAAGTTGAGGAAGGGGAAGGGATGCGTCATGACTTATGAGTAATTGAACAGAGCTAGGTAGGGTATTGTTTCCCGCACACACTATCGACCGAGGTGAGTTTAAATCGTAAATTTGGATCCTTACATGACTCAAGGATTTTTATGAGGTTGTTTTGCTAGCCTTTTTATAGTGGATATTGATGAGGCTGTTTTGCTAGCCTATATATCATGCTCTAAAGCTCATTTTGGCTCAACCGAGTATGCGACTACAACATATATATGGTCAAAATAGTGTCTGATGGCATAACTGCTACATGGCCATGTGGTTCCAGTCCTCACAAAAGCACCGACATATCTAGCTATCCCCCAATTCAATAACAAAACTACTACCTAACAAAGAAAGAAAATGAACCGGTCCAAACATGGTACTTGCAATATATTGATTTCTAAGCATAAACATGCTACTTATAATTTATTTTTTGTGAATTTTGACTATTGTCAAAGACCTGGGTCATCTGACATTGTGATCATCTAAATCCAACACGTTGTCAATTCCTTATTAAGAATTCTGCCAGTTAGGATCAAGTATAATCATCTAAGGATGAACTTAGTTCGGCGCCTTATCCCTGCTATTCAATGTTGCCTGGTCATGAATCCCTATTTGCATGACTACTGATTCCCATCATTGTAGATACAAAACTCATCAGTGCTCCAATATATAGAGAAAATAAACCCTTGTACTTTGCAAATAATTTCATTTTCTTTTCTATTTGGGCACCATGTAGTCTTCTATACTTTCATGTTTATCAGCGTTCACTAAAGAGGATAAGAGACACTTACATGGTGCAAGTCATGCATATGTCAGGTAAAGAGAACCAAGCAACATAAAGTGAGGATTCATTGGACCACAACCCATAGTTTCAGTGATATGATCCAGAATTACAGTAACAAAGAACGACAAAATGAGTTGGCGTGTCATTTAACAAAGTGAAATAGTGGAACCACATTATAGGTCTCTAAATTTGTGCGCCTATTTTGACTAAGCACAGAGTATGATGAGTAATGTAGTTGAACTACAATTAGGTTGTGAGCTAACGAACACAAAAAGGAGACCTATAGACTTATCATAATCTTGTAGAGATGCCCCTATAAACAATAAACCTTAATACAAAAGAAGAGTTGTTCTTCTGCAAATGAACTAACCTTTTTTAATAGACACATAAACAAATTCAAGTATGGTGATTAGAAAGCCTAGCATGTTTAACCAGACAACCTGCAATGTGAAATATAATATGAAGAGTAGAGCCCAAATCTGTAGAAATGACAAAAAAAAAAAAAAAATTCATCAAATAGCACGTCCAAATCTGAAGAACATCAAAGAAGACATTACACGAAAGACCTAACAACACAGACTAACAATCGAAGGTAGAATCAAGTTGACTGGATAGAGCTTTGCAAAATGTAGGCCAGCTTTCTTGCCAAATCTATGAATACTTCTATAAAAGAAATTAAACACGTGCAAACGTAATGATGAGAAGAAAAACAAAGTGCAAGGTAAGGTCTCTAGGAATTCCAATTTTTTATCAGAAGATTATGATATACCGCACTTATGATGGCTATGTTATACAATTCTGATGATCAGCGATGGGCATATTCTGGGATAAATATATATTGATATGCCCAACATCAAAATTCCTATCAAAGTCAATCAAATAACAAAACTAAACTTATTTTCCTACCCAGAGCCTTGTGACCAATTTTTGCTAAATTTCTTTTAGCAAAAATCCCAATTCATCTTAAAAGAACAAAGCACAAATGAAAGACCAAAACTCACAAATTCATGGCCAAACAACAGGCAGACTAATATTTTGGCGGATGATGGAGTGAAATTAAAAAAAAAACGGAAAATTCACGTGGTGACCCTGAGTTTTGCAAGATTGCACGTGGTGACCCAAATTTTAAGTTTCTGCACACGGTGCCCCTGAGCTATATATTTTGTGCACGTGGTGGCCCTATATGTTAACGCTGTTAGAAGTCCGTCAAGTTTTTTGTCAAATTAAGCTCTAATGTCATCTTTTGGAGGTAGCAATTAGTTACTTACACCTCATCCAACATTAATTTAATATCGCATTAACACATAGTTAACTTCAATTAATTGAACTTTTTTATTAAAAAATTGTAGATTAGAACTTAATTATAGCATAACTTAACGGAATTCTAACGGTGTTAAAATATAGGGTTACCGCGTGCACAAAATGCATAGTTCAGGGTTACCGTGTGCAAAAACTTAAAATTTGGGTCACCACGGGCAATCTTGCAAAACTCAGGGTCACCACGTGAATTTTCCGGAAAAAAAAAAAGACCAAATCGTGCCACAAACCTGATTGCAAGATTGACCACAAATCTGGAAAAGGACGAAACAAAGCATGATCAGCAATACAAAGAGTTGAATTTTATACCAGATTAGAATGTCATACGAAAATCAATATAAAAATCTGGGACAATTATATGAACAATAGTACAACTAATAAGCCACACTTGAGAAAGACAATTACATCCAAAAAGAAGTAGATGACAATCAAACAAACAAAGATTATGCTGGCTAACTTACAGAGCATCCACGGGTGTCTATTCCTTGTCCACCATTTTCTCAACCTTCCTTCTCTCTCCTCTATTACCATCTGCACAATCTCCCGCAAAAAAATACATCACAAAGATGAAAACTTTATCAGAACATTCAATTCAATCTCAAAACTAAAAAGGAAACGATCTTTGTTGCGTAAAGAAGAAGACAGATAACATAAAGTATGAAGAAATGATGCTCGGGTTCTCCAAATTGACAATACCTTAATTTTCCTACTGTGTCTAAAATCCAAATGGAGGCTTTGAATTCGGGATAGGAGGCGACTGCGCAAGAGGCGTTGGAGTTGTTGATTGATTTGGCAGGGAGGAAGACCAAAGGAGAGGAAATGAATGAGGGGAAGAGGAAGAGAATTAAGAGGAAATGGAAATAAAACTGGAAATGAATAAGGGGGAGGGGAAGAGGAAGAGGATTTGCCCGGGGAAGAGGAAGGGACTAAGCAACATGCGAGTTACGAAAATTATGATGCGTCTTGGAGCTGACACCTAGGATTTGGGGTGGCTTTTTATTCTTAGGGCGCAACGGAATTCTGCCATGTAGGCGATATTGTTAGCCTAAGTACTAATAAGTATAGATAACATGAACCAACAAAAAAAAACTAACAAGCATTAAAGGGCGCTTGATTCTGAGCCTATAATCCTAAAATGTACGACATTGATAACCTCTTCGCGCAGTTTATCGGCGAATAGATGATCAATGTTCCCATCAACTTCGAGGTGCTGACGGGCATCTCTAGAACGAATCAGGACATCTTCTCCAAAAGCGACGATGGTTGCATATGGTTGGAAGTGTTACTTTTTCCAAAGGGAATAAACACCACTTCAGAATTCGGATGAACCTGCTTGATTCTATCATAAGATTGCTGCAGCAGCTTGAGCAGAGATCGGTCCTTGAAATCAGGATAGTCCAGGTACAGGAGGATGTTCTTCCCCTTTAGCTGAGGCTTGGGCAACGCACAAGGATACCCTTCATTGCGACTCCACTAAGCGGGACACTTAAAGTCATATTCTTTAAACATCAGTTGTACGGTGATGTTTAAAGTCTACTTTAGACATCGGCTGTCCTAAGAAACGATGTCTAAAGTTAGATTTTAAACATCAGTTCTGAGAACAAATGATGTGTAATGTAATCAACCAAATGATGTGTAATGTAATACTTCAAATGTCACTTTTTTAGCAAACTGATGTCTAAAGTATATTCATATATGACGATTACTTATAAATTGTCGTCGTTTTCATTGAATACCATGTGTAGCATTTGAACCTACCTCCTTTGTGCAATTGCACAATGCTCTACCACTGAGCTAACGGGTTTTCAAAAAATAAGAGCACGTCTAGCAATATATAGCGCACATCTTTTACCTCTTAAACTTGATAAACAAACAAAATCATCATTAAACATTACGAATAACAGATATCATAAGGTAGAATTGTTTTAGTTTAAAGTATAAAAAAGCAATTAAATGAGAAAAATAAATCAAGGTCTAATTCTCAGAAACTAGAAGTTTTTTCTCATTTGGTGTATTTGGCCAATTTTCAATTCGTATGACCCAAAAAACAGTCTAAAAAGCTTAACCAAACACACCCTTAAGCTCCCCTTTAAAAAAGAAAAAAACACACTCTTAACCTATTATTTAGAGATTCAAATATATCCAATTTCTGCCAGCGCAAAACACAAACAAAGATTTGGCGCCAATACTGTATGTTTGGGTAAAAAATGACCAACAATCAAGGATTTGTTTTGATGTCGGGAAGACCTTTCCGGCAGTCCTTCATGAGGCTTCGAAGGCAGAATAGAAGGTCCTTGACATGCTCCTGCATAGAGAAATCATCACTAGCCTCGGGGGTGTGTCCGAGGAAGACCCATCCGATGCTTAAGTCAGGTTTTGTAAGGTATTTGCATAGAGAGAGAAAGTATAGAGAGGTTAGAGAGCAAGTCTCCCTCCTTGGTTACCTCAACTTATGACAATTTGGGGGTATTTATAGAGCAATTTGATATGACGTCACTAATGATGTCACTGATGATGTCATGTAGGAACACTCTTCCGTATGAGTCGGAGACCCTTCGGACATGTAGAAGCACCCTTCGGACATGTAGGAACACTCTTCCGGATGGACTGATACCCTTCGGACATGTAGAAGTACCCTTCGGTCTTGGCGGAGAGACCCTTCGGATACGCATGAGCACTCTTCCGAACCCGTCGTAGACCCTTCCGAGCATGCAGGAGCAGCCTTACGGACGGGTCGGAGACCCTTCGGACATGTAGAAGCACCCTTCGGACTTGGCGGAGAGACCCTTCAGATATGCATGAATACTCTTCCGAACGCGTCGAAGACCCTTCTGAGCATGTAGGAGCACCCTTACGGACGAGCGGAGACCCTTCGGACATGTAGAAGCACCCTTCGGACTTGTCGGAGAGACCCTTCGGATATGTAGAAGCACCCTTCGTACTTGGCGGAGACATCCTTCGGATATGCATGAGTACTCTTCCGAACGCGTTGTAGACCCTTCCGAGCATGTAGGAGCACCCTTACGGACGGGTCAGAGACCTTTCGGTCATGTAGAAGCACACCTCCGGTTACAGAGCCCTTTGGGGGATCTACAAGATACCTAATACGGGAACACTTGTGGTCGATGTTTGGAGGATCTCAAGAAGACCCTTCTCAACCGATTGTTAGATGTACCGGATGCTTCCCATGGTCGTTCTAGAATCGACCCCCAACACTGTAAAATTCCAATTTGTGCGCACAAAAAAATGCAACGCCATTTCCGTTCTCACAGCTCTTCAATGGCGGCAATGTCCACCCTTTACAAGCACCTTCTTCGAAAACCAATGGTGCCCGCCATCGCTAACTCTTCAATAAAACTTCTCTTTGACGTTTCTAATACCCAATTCACCAATTTAAATCCCCCCTTTCTCAGCAGAGGGATTGTGACCCTACCCGAAAGAACTGATCTTTCTCCGGAAAAAAAATCCGTGGTTGATGGGTTGATTTCCATCTTCACCCAGACTCGTTTCGAGGCGGCCGACTCGGACGAGCTGAAACTGAGTCAGCTCGGTTCCCAACTCACCCCTCAGATCGTTGAAGCTGTACTAAGACGGATTAGGAGTTGGAGAATCGCGTACAGGTTCTTTATTTGGGCAAAATCCCAAGATGGGTACTTTCATAATTGCTATACTTATAATTCTATGGCTTCAATCCTATCAGGTGTTCGACAAAATGCCCCAATGAAAAGTTTAGTGTTTGATGTTATGAATTCTTGCTGTTATATGACTCCTGGGGCTTTGGGGTTTTTTATTAGGTGTTTGGGTAGTGTGGGGTGTGTCAAAGAAGCTAATTTGTTGTTCGATCGAGTTAAGGACATGGGTTTGTGTACTCCTAATAGTTATAGCTACAATTGTTTGTTAGAGGCAATTGCTAAGTCGAGCTCGTCTGATCTAGCTGAGATGAGGTTAGATGAAATGCGTAGTCTCAGCTGGACTGTTGATAGGTATACTTTAACCCCGCTTCTGCAGGTTTACTGCAATGCTAGGGAGTTTGAGAAGGCTTTGATGGTTTTCAAGGAAATGCTTGGGAAGGGTTGGGTCGACGCCCATGTTTTATCGATCTTAGTCCTTTCGTTTAGCAAGTGGGGTGAAGTAGATAAGGCTTTTGAGTTGATTGAGAGGATGGAGGAATACAATGTGAAATTGAACGAGAAGACATTTTTTGTACTAGTACATGGGTTTGTATCTAATCATAGGGTTGATAAGGCCTTCCAACTTTTTGATAAGATGTGTAGATCAGGGTTTTCTCCTGATATTGCGGTCTATGATGTGTTGATTGGAGGACTCTGCCAAAAAAAAGATCCTCAGAGAGCTTTGTGTTTGTATTCGGAAATGAAAAGCTCTGGAATATGTCCCGATGTGGGTATACTTAATAAGCTTATATCATGTGTCACCGAAGAAGAGATGATGATACAATTGGTCGAGGAATATGGGGATGGTCTTAATGATGAATCACTTAAATCGATTTACATTTCTGTTTTGAATGGGCTTGTGAGCAATGGTTTAGTTGATAGAGCTCTAGACCTGGTGACAGTGATGATGGATGACACATCTAAATATGGTAGCAGATTAGAGAAGTTTTTCAAGCTTAAAGGAAATTTCAGCCTGGATTCATCTTCTTTTGGTATCGTTATTAATGCTTTATGCCAAAAGGGTAGATCAGATGAAGCACTTCAACTCTTCAGAGCTATGGATAAATTTGGCTGTCAAAAGGATACACTCCTTTACAATAACTTGATTGATGCCTTATGCTGTGCTGACAGAGTAACAGACGGCCTTGACCTATTAACTGAGATGAAGAAATTAAAGATTCAGCCAACCCATTTCACCTACAATTCTATATATGGGTATTTTTGTAGGAAAGGAGATACCACAGGAGCTACGAGCATAGTGAAAGAAATGTGCCGTCATCGACATGAACCGTGGATAAAGAATTCTACCACACTTGTTAAGCAGCTCTGCAAACATGGGGAAGCAGCTGAAGCTTCTAAATTTCTGTCTGAGATGGTTGAAGAGGGTCTTGTTCCGCATTTAATTCCATACTCTGCTGCTGTTGATGGTTTTTTCAAACTTCAAGAAGTTGATCATGCTTTAGAGTTATTTTACAATGTATGTTCCCGTGGTTACAGACCTGACGTCGTGGCATATAACATTTTGATTAATGGGCTATGCAAAGCTAAGAGAATGGCAGATGCTGAGAATATGCTAAAAGAGATGCTAGCTGGGGGGCTTGTGCCATCAACCGTGACATATAACTCTCTTATTGATGGTTGGTGCAAAAATGGAGACATTGACCAGGCTTTGTCTTGCTTAGCGAAAATGGCGGGGGAAGACCGAGAGCCTAATGTTATCACCTACACAACTTTAATAGATGGATTGTGCAATGCTGGGCGGCCAGATGATGCGCTCATGCTTTGGAATGAAATGGAGGGTAAGTCCTGTTCACCAAACAGGATCAGTTTCATGGCTTTAATCAGTGGCCTATCCAGGAACAACATGCCAGATATGGCACTCTTTTATCTCCGAGAAATGGAAAAGAGGGAGCTCAGAGCTGACAACTTTGTCTATATTGCGTTGATGGACTCATTTTTGTTGAATAAGAACCCTGTCTTGGCTTTGGACATGTTGAAAGAGATAGTTGAGAAGAACATGTTCCCACCCCCTGTAGATAAGAATCACACACTGGTGAGTGACGCGATAACCAAACTAGCTGACGATCCCCTTACTTCATGCAATGTAAATAAACTTCTTGCTGAAGGAAGCATCCCAATGTCTTCTACTGTGTTTAATGAATGAGGCAAGGCTGAAGTGCGTTTAATACTTCTGAAGATGTCGCCTAGGGTTAGGGCTTAAGCTATTTATCCATGATAAAGCGAAGGTCGGGCTCTTTATTATGACCCAATATGGAGAACGGGGATCATCTTTTGCAGAGCAAGGCCCAAAGTCTCGTTCCAGGTGAAACATACATGCTAGTATAACATTACGAGCACTGTAATCACAAAGAAGGTATGTTTTCACCAAAAATGTATTATCTCATGTTGTTTTGTCATATAAAATTCTCCCCTTTGCAGACTTGCTGACCCTTGCACATGATTGAATCGTACATTGTATGGCCATGTTACATTCCTTAACTGTTATTGACTAAATTCATTCAAGCTCAGTTAATTCTTGTGCTTGACATGATAGTGGAACATTCATTTTGGTGAACCAGGTTCAACTTGTGACTTGGGGTCAATATACTATAATTTACATGACGATTCCTAGTTATTAGAAAATTTCTCTTCTGCCCTGGGTTTACTGTAATCTGTGAATGCAGGCACAATGTGTCTAATTGCTATGCACTCTGTTCTTGCCTTTCAAATTGCTTTTCCTTATACTATACTAGTATATTTTGTTGCTTTTCCTATGTTTGAAACACATTAGCAAGCCCCCTTGTACTACTACACCTAAAATTTTTTTGCCTGACGTGTTGTTTGAGCGAGAAAATTACAAACTTTTAATATGATGATATAGAGGAACTAATTTTCCTTGAAGCATCTGATGTCAGGGTGTATCAGGAAGCATATGGCCTTCGGTCGTTTAATTAGGCCTCTATATAATCTTTTGAGGCAGTCTTGGTGAGTGGGCTAGAGGATTTCAGCTCTTTCACTCAATAGTACATAGCTTTATTATTCAAGAAACCATTAATTCTGCTTGATCCATCCAAAGGGCGAAGAGGCTTTCAAGCCAGATAAAGGGTCAAATGGCTCACAAAACTGTCTTTGAAGGTAAAAGTAGGTAATTAAGGACGACCGTCTTTGAACTGTCTACACTTACTGTATTTTGAAGTAGCTCCATATATTGGACCCCTTACCACACCCTGGAATTGGCGGGAGCCTTTGAGGCACTAGTCATGGGGGTTGTCCTAACTCCGTAAAAAACAAAACAAATAAATAAATAAATAGAGAGAGTGAGAGAGAGCTTGGAGGTCTTCTCACTAATAGCTTAGCTAGTCAATAAGTTCCCTGTGAAAGATGTCAGACGAAACCATGGACTGGGGTGGCATTATGCTTCTTCTTGAGGTGAATTGCTGGAAGAATAAAGATATTAGTTAAAGATTGTTCTGTAACACATAAATGTGGGAGTTGAGAAACTAGGGAGTGAGGTGAGAGGAGGGGGGGTTCGGTGTATTAATTTCTTTGTGGAATCAAGGATTGAAAGGGCGAAAAATCTGATCTTTGATAGAGGAATGAACTCTGGCAATGGCCTCTCTATATAGTTTAACATAGGGGTACTATTGATTAACACATTGAAGGAATTTATATCAAGAAAAGCTCTTATAGGCAGTAGCTTTGTACAGCAGCCTGATATAATGCTAATGGGTAAATTGTGTGTGTTCCTTTGCTTCTACTTGGTTATATTGCATATAGTTATAATCCCTTCTTCATTCTTTTAGTCCCCTTTTTGGTCTGGACTTTGTAAATGACATTTTGTAAGCGCTTATCCAGGATAAAACTCTACAAGCAAGCTTGTGTTAATGTCATTCTCTGACTCAATTTTGCAGCACGCCATGCTTCATTTTGGGAAAATAGACAGGAATAGGAATAGCTAAAAGTGGGATCAAATATGATAGCAGAAGGGATCTAGGCAAGTAAAAAGGGCAGCCCGGCGCACATTGGCGTCCCCGCTAAGCGAGGGTCCGGGGAAGGGTCCCACCACAAGGGTGTAATGAGGGCAAGCCTTCCCTTATTGACTGAAAATTGGAGTGATCAATTAATGATTCAATCCTTAGTTATTTTGGTTCAGTATTGATGCAGAAACCTGCCTATGTCTGATCAAGAATATTATGCTGAAAAGACTGAGTTCGTCTGTTAGATATTATAGTAACAGGCACACTAACAGACCAAGTTTGGGAGTGCAACGAGGGCACCCTATTTTGTGTTTGAGACTTGGTGATGAGGTTCAACATTAAATTTGTCAGAAGTTGGAAGTAGTCATTGATGCCTGTTTAGTTAGGCTTTTACTTGTCTTTGTTTATGAAATTCTTATAAAATGAGAGTTTCTGCTCTGCCAATATGCATTTCACTATTGTTAATGGTTTGTAATATGTTGACGCTGAACAGACATCTATATCCACAGTCCTCTGATCAAAACTTAATATGTATGCCATCCAAAAAAAAAAAAAAAAAAAAAAAAAAAAGAAAAGTAGCCGGACCTGAAAACGCATTATGCATGCATCCTGATTCCTGGCCTTGTAATTTTGTTTGTAAATGCTGCAACCTAGTTCTGCACAAGTGCAAACCTTAACCTAGTAATTTTGTTACTCATAGTGACCTGCAAACCTTCATCCAACTTCGTCTTGACTAAAATAAGGGTAAATATGTCTTTTTGTTGTTTTTTCAAATATTAATGGACTGTTTCTCACTTAAATAAGGGTAAATATGTCTTTTACGTCTTTTTTTTAATCCCTAATCCTAATACGTGCTCGGGTGCTCCTCCCAATTAGACTTATTCACTTATCCCATCTACTATCCTAGTTACCAAACATGGAAAATTAAGCTATATGGATAACTAATCCAATCCCATCTACTCCCAATTAGACTTATTCACTTATCCCATCTAGTATTATCTATTTACCAAACATGGGAAATTAAGCTATGTAGATAACTAATATAATCTCACATCCTTATCCCTCAAAGCAAACAACCCCAATGATCGTTACTACGTTTGTTCTAGGAACAAATCACAGGTGCAAAACTCGTGGGACAATGGCTAGGAAACGCAACTTTTTTGTGAAATGAAGTTGGAAACTTGGGGAGTATATCCTTCTAAAAATTACGCTCTCATGTGATAGACACACTTGAAACCAATTATTCTGGTCAAATATAACCACTTTGGATCAATAACATTCCGAGTGAGTTTCAAGTTTGAATTAATCAAATACAATTCGTGTCCGATTCAGGTTTCCTCGATTTTAGGTGATATTAGTTCGGTCAATTCTCAAATCGGATCAATGCGGTTCGGGTCAAATCAAATATTCTAATAGTTTCTAACACCTTAATTTGAATTTTATATTGTTTAATTTACAAATTGCACAAGTGGTTCGGGTCACATTCGCGTCAATTTTGTCATATATAGGTATTGTACGTTCAGGCTGAGTAAGTTTGGTTCAAGGGCCAAGTATGTTAGGGTCAACTTTAGATCGAACGAGAACACTTCTAGTTACGGGTCAAATTGAGGTTGCTCAATTCGCTTATTTGTGGTCCATATCTAATGGTCCAGGACATCGGGTAGAATGTTTAGATCCAAGCCATTAAGGTCTAGTCATGACTCGAGATACAATAGTGTACGACTACATATCAAAGAATTGGAAAGTCATTCAAGACTTGCTAATGTAATCAAACAAAAGAATTGGAAAGTCATTCAAGACTTGCTAATGTAATCAAACAAAAGAATTGGAAAGTCATTCAAGACTTGCTAATGTATTCAAACACAGTTATCTGATCGGTCGTTCCTGTAATCCAATAGACCAATAACACCTCTCATATTTTATGTTTCACATTTTGTAATAGTAATGTTGTTCTGGAAACCTGGATCTGACAGTACGTGTACTATGTTGTAGGAGCGTGCCATTCCGGCTAAACGAAAAAAGGAGAAAACACAAATGGCAAGGAAAAACCAGCAAAACCAGAAGAGGCACATCGGCTGCGAGTGGTTGGCAAATACTTTGATTATTGTCATATAGTGAACAAATATAACAATTAACAGAACAGTTCTGGCAAAATCATTCCACCCACAAATTATCACCTTTTGTCTATAATTTCATGTGGCATGTCATTTACAACAAAAGGCATAAAACAAATCTACTAGCTGTTCCCTGATGTTGAAACTTCTGCGCTGCAAACTGGACAAGCCTGAACCAAACAAACATCGGGAAAAAGTGAGTCAACTACAAGCCTACTGATTATCATGTCAAGTTACGGGACAATGGGACATGCATATCAGGAACATCTAAGCAACTCCGACACATCACGCCCCCACCCCCCCCCCCCCCCCCAAAACCCAACAAAAGAAAAGAGAGAAAGACCACTAAAACCCCGGCTTCATAAAGGACCGTGGAGCAAAAGGTGGTGGACTAAACTGGTACACGAGCTCAGAAATAGGATCACAAATGCAGTAAATTCTCCCAACTTGACGATCTCCAAGCATAAGAAAAATAGCATACACAGATTTTTTTTCTTACTTTTCCTTTGGGGGGGAGGGGGGAATTCAGGATTCTAGGTAACTTCAATGGGTATTAATATTTCAAAACGCCCAGGAAAGCTCTGCTTAATGGCAATCATAAGTCATGCCAAGAAAGACAGAAGTCCATATACATAAATTCGACCCCAGATTAGTCAAGAATAGCTCAGAGACTGCTTATTCTAAACCCTGGACTTCATATAGTATACCCAAGAATTAAAGCAAAAGCTGCTCTACTTGACTACTTCTAGCTCTGAACAAAAAAGGAGAAACCAGCCACGCAGAAACCTTTCTCAGAAGAGAGTTTAGTAGTTACAGACTTCCAAGTGAAGCGAATACCACCTTAGAAAGCAAACACTACTGCTCACCATTAGAAAAAAGGTTATGAGTAGGGTATTTAGAAAAAATAGTGGCACTCCTTACCTTGTTTATTTTCAACCAATTATTGATGCATTCTGAATGGTATATATGCTTGCATGGGAGAGTCGTCAAGGCATCATCATCTTCGTAATCTAAACGACAGATTACACACCTGAAAGAGTAGCATATGGAGGTATTAGCATATGACTAGAAAGTGAGAATGTGAGATACAACCAGAAGTTAACTACTAAATGTGGCCACATACGGATCAGCCTCTGTTTCTTCAGATTTTTGCGATTTATAATTTGTTGATGGCAAAGATGCAATTGTGTCTGCAGATAATCCTCTGCTCTCCGTACCAACAACTTCACCCAAAGCTACCAGTTCCTGTAGATACATGATTGAACTTCACTAGATAAATAAAAAAAACCTCCACCAACAACAACATGATACTGCAAAGAACACAATTACCTCATATGAAAGTTCATCAGGATCAACGTCCTCCCACGTATCCTATAGGAAATAACAAGTACAACTTTCAGGAGACAGAAAAGGATTGAAGCCCAACTTTATGTCTGGCAGTATCCTTTAAGCAATACAATATAACAAACACAAGTAAACAATGCGCTCGACAGTTTAAAAATCCTGAAAATATTTGTTAAATGCACCCCATAAGCCACTAACTAGACTTCATTCAACCACCCCCTTTACAATGCACTAATACACTAAATAAACCAAAACAGCATCTATTGATGTCCTCTTCGTCAATCACCCTGTTTCCTCTAGCACCAGGGCGATTCTGATAAAATCCATAGTACGATTCCATGACGTGCTCATCAGCTTCGGATGAACAGGACAATCTTGATAGTTACCAGCTTATCGCATCAATTAGCCAAGCAAATTTACAAATCAAAGATCACAAGAAAGGCAAGAGAACTGTGCTTCAACCCTCTAAATAGTAAAAATGGGCATCTAGAACTCAAGTATCAAAAGTTCATTTGCCAAATCATTTTCAGGGTGAAACAGCAAAATCAGGAGCCTAAAATTTAGTAGATAACATCCAACATTTTAGACTGGCAATTGTGACAAAGATACAACTAATGGGTAGTAAAAGATATGACAAATAAGAAGACGCAGCAGGAAGTGGGATTGAAGGAGCAATTACAACTGCGAGAGTCATAACCGAGGGACTGGAACTTTGAAGCCTAAAAATCTCTTCATGTCCAAAATATATTAACCTATTTCAACAAATCTGTTTTTGTGTGGCTACATTATGAAACAATCACGTCGGTAGGTATAAGAACATCCATAATAGCTACTGTTTCAAGTCTGCTTGCCAACTTGGAGCTGCAGCTTGAAGACAATGGAGCAGATTTACAACAAGATTTACCTTTGTTAACCATGGTTTGTCGGCAAAACCTACTTGGCATCATACTTGATAGAGAATGAATTCACCCTATAGTCTACATTCATTCTCTATCAATAACCACAACCACTTAGCACGGACCACTGTGAAAAGAAAACAAACAAAAATGCAAATACGGACCCGTATGCGAGGCCATGGGCTCTCGATCGACTAGCCTATGTAGGGAGTCAGGGTGCGTAGAGTCAACTATCCCCCATAGGGTAATAGGACAAGCATGAAAACAAAAAGAAAAATAAAAGCAGTGGTGATAGTGCCGTGCAGGAAAAGGCCACTTCGGAATCGACGAAGAACACGGAATGGAGGCAGCGACGGGGCGTCAATAGCGGCGATGGCGGCTGAGAGGCGGCAAGAGTGTCTTGGACTACTCATCATGCGGCTTGAGCGGCGATGGCGGCTAGGCGTCTGACTGTGGGCTGCACTACGTGGTCTTGGCGATCCGTGGGCAAGGCTGACAACGTTGGTCGTCAGGGGCTACAAGAGCCAGTGGTGTAGACTATAGGGTGAATTCGGAGTATGTTATAATTACGTACATTGTACCTACAAGGTACATTGTACTAGCCATTAGGTTAGGGGTGATGAACTTGCTTATCTCATGTACTATAAATTCTCATCATATTTTCAGTAATAGACAAGTCGATTATTAGATTATTATCATCTTACATGGTATCATTCTCTATCAATACTAATTATTTGAAAAGTGATAATCGCAATTGGAAACTCCAGTGTATTTTTCTAGTTTTTGAAAACTTGATGTTGGTTTTCAGAAAAATTAGAGGAAAAAAATGCAAGTCGGTACAGATTTCTACCGCATGCTGCCCTTCAATTCTGTAAATGAGACATGACTGAAAATCCCAAAAAAAATCATCTCACTTCGATCCGACATACTCCCTCCGTCTCAGTTCAAACGCCCCATATTCCATTTTGGGACGTCCCACTTCAAACACCCCATCTATTTTGGGACATATTTCTCTCTCCTACTTTTATTAAATTATCACATAATCTCTCACACTATCTCTCCTACTTTTATTAATCCCCACATTCTCTCTCCTCATTTTTCCTAATATTACCCCACTCAACTTATTATATCAATTTTTCTTATTCCACTAAAAAAAACGCCCGGGGCGTTTGAATGGGACGGAGGGAGTAATGAGAAAAACAAGCGGTTCAATGTTCCATATTGGACGAAGGAAGACAAATCAGCTAGCAGATTCAAGGGAACACCAAACTCACATACAACCCATCAAGGGTTGCCCACTCTCTCCTTACATCTTTGTCATAGGCATGGGGATTCTGTCAGGGCATATGAGAACCATGCCATACACGCCCCTCATCTTATGTCATCCTACATGCTCGAGAATTAAGCTCACACATTATTTCCGCATGGGCGAAAGCCTGACGGAGCAATGCCGCATGCGGATGATTTAATGGTATTCACTTAAAGTGACACTCCCGCTGTTTTGGCTGCTACTGATTATCTAAACAGTTTTCCAAAAATCTCTAGTCTTCATGAAGACACTGCGAAGACATATATATTATGGTGATGTTCACAGTTCACCTCATCACAAACTCTCAAATCTTTCAAGCTACTGGGTTGTCAGAGGGAAATTTGCCTTTTCGATACCTTGCCACTTTGGCAGACATGTACACTTCTTTGATAAAACAAAATAAAAGATGCAATCCAACACTGGTCCTCCCATCTGCTCTCTTATGCTGGTAGGGTTGAGCTCATAAACTCGAATCAATTTGGAAGAGAGGATTACTGGTGTGCTGGCCGCTGGGCACAAACTCCCTAGTCATGTTATTCATCAAATTTACAAAAGCTGTATGGATTTTTTGTGGACTATAGAGGAAGAAAACTCTCTTCCAAAACTTAGTTGAGCAGTGAGCTCCTGATATCCATAGGAAGAGGGGGGTTTTGGTATCAAAGAGCTACTCTCGTGAAATAGATCTTTAGTCGCCAAGTGGATTTCGAAAATCCAAACTAATCAAGCAGGATTATGGGTGGTCGATTGGATCAAGGCTTACACTCTCTCATCTACTGATTGTTACACAGTTGATGGAAAGCCAGCAGACTCTAAGAGCTGGAAAGGTAATTTGGCAGTCAGGGATGCCATTTTAGCCAAACTTGTTTCATCTTTTGATGCTAATCAGCACATGCTGCAATAGGAGAATAGTAAAATTCTTCTTAAATCAGCCTAAGATATTTTCAGGAATCATTATGGTAAGGTTGCATGGTCTAAAACCCTGTACAACTCTATGAATTTTTCATGCCATTGTTTTACAGCAACTCTGGCTAGTAAAAAAAAAAAGCCTGCCTACAGTGGATAACTTATGCAAGCGGGGGATAACTTTGGTTAATAGATGTACTCTCTGTTATGTAGCAGCGGAGAGTGAGAGACTCTAAAGAGAGCTGAGATGGAGCTCAAAACTGCACAGGAAATTTCATTGGTACACAATCAGTCTTGACAGTTTACCATATCTGGTTTGAAAGAAGCTCGCAACAATTTGCACAAGAAGCACAGCACTAAGTGGATTGGAATATGTATTTTGTGAGCACTAGATAGTTAGCTTGGGCTAAATGTTGCTATCCTGAAGAGACCATGGAGACCCTTAACACTCTTTCAATTCGCTCTCCTAGAGGATCTTTCCTTTGTAAGTTGTTTCTTTTCATTCCCATATAATGGATGAAACCAAAAAAAAAAAAGGTTCAAAACGTGGTTACTGAATTCTGAAACATAACAGTGGTATACCACATACAGGAGTGAAAACAATTCAGTTAATTACTTAGAAACCAAATATTATGTACAAGCTTCCAAAAACTTCACTACAAAAAACCTTTAAAAAAACAGTACACAAATTCCGACCTATCTGATGAATAGATTACTTACAAGGGTGAAACCGTGTAACCATCACACAAATCTTTGATTTGCAAAAGCCACCAATATACCAAAAATCGATCACCAACATGCAAAAATGAATCACCTATTGGTGAGGGGACCTATTGGGTAACAATTTCTTACATAACTTAGCATGTAGGTGATTTGTCGCACACAAATGACTGTGAGCCACGGTTGCACATAAAACAATACAGGCAAAGAAAAAATGACTTTTGAGTAACTAATGGAAGAAATTACAGCAGCCAGAAAAGCAATAGAGCTAAAGGAACTGTGTAAGTCAACAGTGCATTTTAGTTCGAGGAAGGAATGTATATCCCATAGACACAAATGATGACCAGTACACCAGTGATCACGAACACCCCCCCATCCTAACAACAACCACCACCAAGACTTAAGTCCTCAAAATGATTTGGGGTCGGCTAACAAGAACCTTCCTCTGAAACAGTGTATGTAGGCAGCAAAAAGTCAAATATAGGGACCGAGCAAGTTCCAAAATAAGTGAAAAGTGTGTGAAATTTTACAAAAGTTAAGAGAGAAAGGGCGGAAAAAAAAATTGCAAAACAAACAAGGAGACCTTAGAAAGTCAAACTCTATCCTACACATGGATCATGTCTCTCCATACTGCCCAATCCAACGCCATACTCCCTTCAAGCACCAATACACTTAGGTAGCTTTTGGAAACAAGAATTTGGAAATTTGTAATCATTTGAATTCTATGATTCGAGAATGTGGAATTCAAATATAAATCCAAAGTTTGGGAGAGGGCGGGATTCCAAAATGTGGGCTATTGGGTTGTCATTTGTTTTACACTAAAAAGAAACAAATGCGCTCAGAATAAACAAAAACTCAGGTGGGTGCTAATTAAGGCAGAGACGCTACAAGTGAAAAGCAACCTAAAATCTTCTCTACATAAAAGATGCGGAGGAGAACAAGCTAGGTCTAAGGCCGAGGCTGGGATGCTTTCTTGGATTAGAATACAAGTGAACATGTCTTGTGTCTGCCTGAATTTGTGTTCCATCTCATTTATATTTAGATACCAAGTTTTGAGAGTAACACGAATATTTCGTGGCTAAATCCCAGGCCCCAATTTGAGAGAAGACGTAATGTGATCCTACGTATGTCAGTATGCGTGTTTATCCAGGCCTAAATATCCTTGAGTACAGATATATGTTGGTTAAAAAAAGTAGCCTAGCCAGGTTTGATGCCAAATGCATCTCCGTACTGAGATTTGTTAGAAGGACCTGATCATAGCCAGGTCCAGTAAACCAGTACAATTTGCATACTTCTTAAGGTTCCAATATCTGAGCTGCAATCTCATCTTAACTTTCCTCTTTGCTGGGTGAATTCAATGATGGTAAAAAGAACTAGGTATTCAGGATGAAGCAAAGTGTGCACAAAATCTACAGATTTGCTAGTGCTGGTTCAGTCTAGTAAAGTGATCATAAACCAATGGAGCAGGTTTTGACCCCTTTCATGCTGATCATAGAAAACTTACAGAAATCATGGGCAAATGAAAACCATTGCAATATTACCTGAGAGTTGCTCTCACGATCCTCCATATCCACTACTTCTCCTGCAGCCATAAAGTGAGAATGATAAAGCACCAGCTGTAACTAGCAAACTAGATCAATACTGCTGAGCAGATGTCGAAACCAAACTTACGCTCAGTTATGCCGGCCATTGCCATCAATCTAGCAGCCATGTCCCGCTCCTCAGCATCCTGTAAGGCCCTTGCATAGGCCTCGTCATCAGGGAAATCAGACGGATCAAGTTCAACAATATCTGCGTCACTACTCCCAGAGTCATTATGAGCATGAACATCAAACGCATCCTCATCATCATCGTCGTCATCATCATCAGAATTTTCAACATCATTTTCATCTTCATCCTCGCTGTCGTCATCTTCACCACCCTCGTCATCAGTGTCATCATATTCATGATCATGGGAGTCGCCGTAAACATTGTCCTCATCATTATGGACATATAAACCAGTATCCCATCCTCCATACCCAATTCCACCACCCATGCTAAGCATCATGTACGCCCTTTCCTGCTCGACAACCCAACAAGTATGCAAATGTTAATTTTGGAGAGAAAACCAGCAGAAAAACTCCTTCAGCGAAACGTAACAAATATTAACCACAAAGTTAAGTATCGTATATGATATCATGACATAGAGGAAGAACGACTAGTCGACTACCCAAACATTATGAACAAGTTCAGCATTTTACTACTCAACGGGAAAGGATATAAAGACCTGCAGATACAACAAAAAGGCCAGGACTCAGGAGCTCCCACTCCACCACTAAATCTAAACTTGCAGAGTATTCAAGTGCCGTTACATGACCCATAAGGTGCGGCTTGATTTTCCTCATTACGAACATGAACACGACAAATTAAAACCATAATTGAGTAAGGCTATGTACCTTCCCAAAATACCTAGATAACTTGAGGGAAAATAATTACAATTAAGCACAGTAAAACTCGCACAAAATGAGATCCGAAGACCACATCTCAGAGCCCGATACAATAGCTTGCGCTCACTATTGCAGGTTGCCACAGCGTCCTCACTCACTGGCACCCTGACACCAAAAACCCCCCTTTCCATCCATTCTCACCTACACACCAAACCTCCTCCCTCCTCACAAAGTCCTTCTCGTTTAAGTTAACAACAAACTCATTTTTGTGACTCATCACCTCTCACAAGTATGTCTCCCTCCCAAGGAAAAAAGGGAAAAAAATTAAAAACAAAATTTTTTGTATCCCTCCCCCTCTTCCTTGTAGCAACTTCATTTTTAACACCCCCTTAAAACAATACCCACCGCTCTCGCAACCCCCATCATGAAATACTTCCTCGAGTCCCACATCTGCCACAAGAACATTTATAGCATAACCTTTCTTCCATCCCCCTCCCCGCAACACAGCTGTCAGACATTAAAAGCAGTGCATGAGCTCTGTTTCGAAACATATCAGGTCAGCCTCTTCTCCCCTTATTTGCACATACCCCTTCTAGGGCATCGCACAACCATACCTTCTACAAAAAAATCTCACACATTTTGATGGGAAGTCAACTTGCAACACACAACGTGATACACGGCATCACCAAATAACCTACCATCACTAGATACCAAACTAAACCTAAGAGAAGATGAAAACTTTATAAAAGATGAATCGAGAGAGCAATGAGAAAGTGCAGTCCCTTAACAGACCTAAGCCTAATGGCAGAGACGAGCTCGGAGAAACCACAATGAACTACTATAAAGCAAGAAAAACTCAATCCTGAAGAAGCAATTCTAGTTAAAAGATCATCAAAAGCCAAACATATTTCTGTCTCCACCACTTTGCTTTTTCGATCAAAGAACGTAATATCCATAATACACTAATGTACACCGCCTTTGAGGGGTATTAATTCAATCTCTAATCTCACAATTACAAATTGATTTGCAAAACTACATAGCTAAGCAGAAAAATTCGTCAAACTGTCACATAATTAGTAATTATGTAGGCACAAGCACGACTAATTAAGCTTTAAACTTAAAAAGGCAGCAAGAATTAGCTGATAAACTGCAATCACTAGTTAATTAAAGTAAATAGTTAAATTAATTGCAAAAAATAATTAGTAATTAGTGAGTAGCAGTAAAAAGTAAAAAGTAAAAAGTAAAAAGTAAAAAAAAACCTGTTCTTGCAAGGTACGAGCAAGAGCAAGGTCAGCATCTTCTTGACTGAGGTTCGTAAACGGAGTTCTCGACGACGTCTGAGTCCGTACGACTTCCGATCCACTCTCCGGCTCTCCGCCGCCGTCGCCACCGTTTAAATTGGCCGTAACATCGCCATTAGAGTTAGGGTTTGGTTCGGTTGAGACGGCGGTTGTTGCGGTGGTTGCCTTCGGTGCGACACCGTCACCGGCGATCTTAGAGTTCTCATCCATTATTATATTCCACCGCCGCTAACAATATAAACTTTTATAACTTTCGAACTTAAAAAAAAAGGAATTCAAAGGTGGGGGGAGATGGGGGAATAACGGGCGAAAATGAATATGGAATTGGAAGGAGGGAGAGAGAAGAATGAGGTGCAGGAATTTTTATTCGGTGGTGCTTTGGCTTTTTCCAACGTTTAAATCACGGTTGTCTTTTGTTTGTATTCTTCTTCTTTTTGGTGCACGAAGAGTCCCAAAGGGTGTAAATGATCTGAGCCCACCCGTAGAAGTCCTCGGAATCGAGTCGGTCAAAACTCGACTCGAGTTAGGTCAAACTCGTTCTTGAGCCGATCTCAAGCTCACAACTTTGTGTCCGAGCCGAGCTCAGTAGGGTTCGACTCGTTTGAGATTGGTTCGGATGCTTGTATTCTTTCAGAAAAACTTCACAAATTTTTGTGTGGGATAGTCTCATCATGTGAGACCACTTAAATATGTTACCTAAGTAAAATCAGTATATCACTTTTGAAGTAGTTAGTTTTGAATACTAATCGGGTGTTTTCAGAATTAACACGTTAATATTTCAAAAGTAACGTATAAAGTGGTCTCATACGATGAGACGGACTCACCATAGAACTATTACTTAAACTTTAGCTTTATGGCAGGTTAGGTTGAAGTCAAACATATTCTTAACCATATGGACGTGGGATTGTGGACAATTGACAACAAGATTGTCGTTAAATCCTAGTCAAATTACCACTATTCCTGCTAAACTAGCAAGGGTAAGTGGGTATCGTATCCACAAGGAAGAGGAAAAATCTAATATGCGAATTCTATGCGGAACAAACTTAAAACAAAATAAATAAAGCAATTAAATAGGAGGTTTTTGGTTTGAAAGTTGGATTAAAGCGAAATAAACGAAATATCAAGTTAATTAAAGCGACTCTCGGTGATAATCTCTTCTAACACCCTAGTATAGTAAGTTTTACCTCTCTCTAATATTACCAATTCATTAACAATCCCGATTTTAACCAATTAATCATCTTTTATGGGGACTTTGAGCAACCGCTACCAAATTCCCCTCCTTTTTAGTCCTAATTTGTAGTGACCACTCAAACAAATCACAACCAAAGTCATGAAGAGCAAGGAGTCCAAGGACTAATAAAAGATTGAGAACAACCCAAATTAGTATCTAATTAGCTGCAACCGCGACACTAATCAATTCTAATCTATTAGTTGCCTAATTAATTCCACAATCACAAGTTAGTCATAATCATGCACTAAACATGTGAAAGTTGCTTCCTTTTAGGCTAATAATCAATGACCATCAATTATCAACCAAGCATATGAAGTACCCAATTCAATCCAATCAACCAATTAGAAAAAATAAGGATAAATCATGCATTAAAGATAAGTAAAAAAGATTACTACAAGACGAAATAGATATTTCTTAAGTAAAAAGAAACCGTCATTAGCTCCTCGAAAATTTCCCGAAAGCTAATATTCTCGACTCGAGGAGAGAAATCCTCGAGTCGAGCGACGGTAATCTCGACTCGAGAAAGGGATTCTCGAGTCGAGCGAGATAATTCTCGACTCGAGAGAAGTGCTCCTCGAGTCGAGCGTGTGAATCCTCGACTCGAGGAAGCACCTCTCGAGTCGAGGAATTCGAATTCCTCTTCTTCTTCTCCGCTCCTAATCTCGATCTTCCGCGCGAATCCGCTATGCAACCGAGTTGTCTTCTCCATGAATCACGATCCGAATCAAGGCTCGGTACTCCAATTCCGTCCACGGCCTACCAAAAAGTTCTAAGCAATAAAATCCTCGTAAAACTCAAGTATAAGCTCCAAAATTACTACTAATAGTGTGGTCCACGAATCACGATAAAACAATGCTCAAACACACTCCAAGACGCCTAAAACATGCGGATTAACGCACCATCATCACACCAAATCAAACTCCCCCATGGTTAGACCATTACTCGTCCTCGAGTTATCCAACTCTCCACACTTAACAACTAGGTCTCTCTTATAACACGGGGTGAGTTACAACAATCAAAGTCCTCCAAATCAAGGAATCGCAAGCCAACAAAACACTCAACCGATGCTAGCTAGAGTTGGAGTGGATGAAATGCTCGACACCCCAACTCTAACCATCGTATCCTCCCTTCTCACACACTCTAAGTTAGGGGAACTAACAAATCACGTTTCCCCCAACTCGGCTTAACGACTCCCTAAAAGCCGTGCTCACAATGAAGTTATCGAGCACGACTCACCTCTTATGAATCCACCGGCGCCCCTATCATCATAATGCAAGAGGATTTCTAACCTAACCTCATTATAACTCTCGTAGTGATCATAACCCTTTACGCCCCAAACTCCTCATCTTATGTCGCCCGCCATGGATTACCTCAATTTTTTTTTTAAACGGAAAATTAAAGCACACAATATTACAACCTAAATGACAAATGCCAAACTGAATTACAATATCATGCCAAGTGTCTCCCCCATGCTTGAACCCCGTCATTGCCCACAATGACCATCAACACCGACAATATTGGGCAACAACGAGCTAGGGAGGGGGAGAACCATCAAAACATCCGCAAGCATCCCATACAACTAGAAATAGATACAAACCGTCTCATGTCATCAAGTAAAGAAATAACGGGCTCTCGGGTCAAGAGACACCCACTCTAACTCACTTCCCTATTCCCCCTCTTGGAATTGTATCCACCCTCGTCTCACTACTACATCGCCCTCATGAACAATAAGCACAACACGTCCTCCTCCTAAAACTATGAACCATCCAAAAACAACCCAAACCAAAATGAACCGACAAGCCAATTTAGTGATTTAAGGGGTAAAATGGGGTGGGTAGAACAAGAATTACGGGGGGAGCAAATACGGAGGGGCACAAAGAGAGATGGCATAGAAACAAGCTAGTGAAACGAGTGGGGAGTAACGGTTAGAATCGTGAGAGAGAGAAAAGTTAAAGGGAAAGAAATACATACCTCGTGAAAGCTCTATTCCCTCAATTACAGTCAAAACAAGTGGCTCATGGTCGAAAGACCGGTAGAAGAGTCACTCTCTCACCTCACAACCTCGTCTTCCTCAAAATAAGATTAGAAGAAAGAGTAGGGAAAAATGTATCCATACCTTGGGTTTCCCAAATGGGTGGCAAATGTCATGATTGAAACAAGAATAAAACACAAAACAAACAAACAAAGCAAATAATACTAGGAAATCGGTTAACAAATGAAATGTATATACAAGCAAGATAAAATCCCCTCCCACAAGCTTAAAACATATGTCTATTCATCAAAATAAAGCATAAAGAGGGAGGGTGGAAAGGCAACTCACTGGGGGGGGGGGGGGGGGGCGGGTGGGCGAAACTGCTGCCCACGAATGGAGAGAAGGCGAAGACGCTCATCGATCTCCGTGAAGTCGGGAGACTCGTAGTACGGAGTCTGGGTCCTCATGTGGAGGCTATGGTTAGCCTCCAGAAGCATCATCATACGCTCCGTCTGGGCCTCATGGACCATCATCCTATGGTCCATGCCATCCAATCGATGGCTAACTCTCGTCCTCCAAGCTTCGAACTCAGGAAGCAACGTCATCTGGGGCACAAAGTCGGGTCCTCCCACATGCACTCGTGGAGGTCCTGGGATCTCCTCTATCAAAGCTTGCCCCTCAGCGACAAGCACCCGTTGCCCCTCAACAAATAACTCCTCCGCATCTTGACTATCGTCGATCCTCAAGCGATCAGCGTTGGGGAGCAACAAATACCTCTGTGCCTCCTTCCCCAACGTCCAATGGTATCGACCTACATACTCTCTCAACTTCACAATCGGGAGGATCCATCTAATCTTGCGCAGGGCTTGAATGCTCAAAGTCGAAAACCCCTCCATGGCTACCTCCTCATCCACCCCCGTGACTTGACAACGACGGGCAATGAGAGTGATCATGCCCCCTAACCCGATAGACCTAGTGGGAAACAATTGACACGCCATGCATGCCTCAACAAACAACTCCGCCCACCTCTGTCTACCATTCTCGTTCGGGATGAACGAGGCAAGACAACCCATCTCCATATTTTGTATGTTATTGGGCTCGCCATGCCCAAAAACGCACATCCCGATCACCCGGTAGATGAGTCGCATCGCCGGGTGAGGCACCATAGAAATCTTAGGAGAAGGGGGAATTGCCGAATCTCGGGTGAGTTTGGTCCAAAGCACTTTGGACTCGAATCCTCCATACACATTGTAAGGCTTTGGCCTTCTCTCATCCTCCGAGTGCTCCCAACCAAAACATTGCTCCAAATCCCCGTAACTCCACTTGCCCACTTTATTCCCAATCCAAAAGATGATCCTTTCATTCGGCTCATGCTTGAGCGTGGATAGGAATTTGTAGGTCCATCTCTTATAGGTGGGAGACGACTTTTCAAGGAAGCCAAGCATGCCTCCTTTAGCCATGTGGTAGCGCACAGATTCATCAAACCCGAGTTGCACTAGAGCGGGCACATCAAAGAATTTGGTCACCACAAGTTTCTTAGGCTCATATAAGTCGTTAAAGCGCTCCTTCTCCGTCTCATCCAACCCCACAACACCTAAGGCTTCCCAATGCTTGGGATCCTTAGCTTTCTTTTGCTTCTTGGACGGGCCGGCTTCACCATCATTTCTACCCATTGTCGCACTATCACAATACTGCTGTAACAGCCGATCCATCGTCCGTCGCAACACAACCCAATAAGATGGGAAGTCACCTCTTAGGCCCGAATATCCTCTCGTGGGCTCTAAAAGGTGAAGGCCTTGTTGTTAGTATGATGGTAGAAATCTATTATAAACTAATCATATGAGCCTTAGTTTCCCAATTTGGGACAAACCAACTCCATAAACCACTTTCCATATTTCGTAGTGTTACAAACTCCCCCACTTAGAGAACGCGATGTCCCCGTCGCGCCTCGGCCATTCCATACTAACATCAACACAGGTCCAAGATCTCCCCCGCTAGACGGTTGGTCTGGGCCTCGCCCCAGCACTCAGCACGCGGTCACATGGTTGCTCTGATACCATCTGTAACAGCCCGATCTATCGTCCGTCGCAACACAACCCAATAAGATGGGAAATCACCTCTTATGCCCGAATATCCTCTCGTGGGCTCTAAAAGGTGAAGGCCTTGTTGTTAGTATGATGGTAGGAATCTATTATAAACTGATCATATGAGCCTTAGTTTCCCAATGTGGGACAAACCAACTTCATAAACCACTTTCCATATTTCGTAGTGTTACAATTACCACGACCAAATTCTACTTCACAATGCACCAACCAAACCCAAACAACCAATAACACACAATTTGCAACAATTTTCCAACACCCAAATACACACTACAAAATTCAAAATTCACTCCACCCAACTCGTTTCAAACCACAATTATTCTTCTCAAAGATCAAACAATTCAATATACTATCACTAATCCAACAACAAACAACCAAAGCACCTACAAGGACCAAATTCGAATTTGGGGGTGATTCTTACCAAATTGGGCTAGAAAAGAAATAATTGAGCATAGTCGATCCTCCAAATTGTTCCCAATAGCTTCACTACTGCCCCAAGATGTTATTCCAACCTTGAAATCGACCCAAAAGCTCCAAAATTGAAAATTTTGAGTGATTTTTTGAAGAAATAAGAGTTTTTGAGGTTGATTTGTTGTTTATGGAATGGTTTTTGTGAAGAAATTAAAAGATTATGAGTGATTTTGTGTGATTTCATGAGGATTTGAATGAATTTGTGAGGGTTGGGGGTGAAGGCCGAAAATGGGGGAAGTAAGAAATGAAGAAGATGAAGTGAGGAGAGAGAGAGAGAGAAGAGTCGGGCATAAGAATTCCGAGCAAATTTGAACATCAAATTTCTCGAGTCGAGAAAATCCTCTCGACTCGAGAATCAACACGCTCGACTCGAAAGTGGCCCTCCTCGAGTCGAGAATTCAGTTCAAATTTTGAACTTACTGTTACTGATCCTCGAGTCGAGAGGCAAGATTCTCGACTCGAGCGCTTCCCTTCTCGACTCGAGACCCATGTCTCTCGAGTCGAGGATTTGCCCAATTGCTAGAACTTTCCTGTTCCTGACCCTCGAGTCGGGAATTGTCATTCTCGAGATGGGGGTTGCCTTTTCCTCTCCTTCCATGATATCTTGCTTAAGTCAAAACCGAAACCGAATTTCCTCCAAACACATTAAATCACAACTATATCCAAATGACTCGGGTTGCCTCCCGACTAGCACCTTTGTTTAACATCGTCGGTTTGACGTGGGGCCTACTTCCCTAATCTTCTCTTCTTGGCTCAAAAACTGAAATTTCCTCCACGGTCTCCACTCTAAACCCCTCAAAATACGGTTTCAATCTATGACCATTCACTTTGAATGCTTTTTCCTCATTTTCCTCAAAAATTTCAACCGCACAATGGGGGTATACCTTAGAAACGGTGTAAGGACCACACCACCTTGAACGAAGTTTCCCGAGGAAGAGTTTCAATCTAGCTTGAAACAATAAGACTTTGTCTCCCACATTGAATTTCTTCCTTGCCAACAACTTATCATGCCACGCCTTGGTTTTTTTCCTTGTAAATAGTGGCATTGTCATATGCCTCAAGGCGTAACTCTTCCAATTCTTGGAGTTGAAGTTTTCGATGAATATCGACCTCACCCATTGCCAAATAAAGAGACTTTATGGCCCAATAAGCGCGGTGCTCTAACTCAACCGGAAGGTGACAAGACTTTCCAAACACCATCCGATACGGGGACATACCAATCGGTGTTTTGAAAGCCGTCCTATATGCCCAAAGAGCATCATCCAACCTCAAACTCCAATCTTTTCGGCTTGGATTCATGGTCTTCTCCAAGATTGACTTCACTTCCCGATTTGAAACCTCGGCTAGCCCATTGGTTTGTGGGTGATACGGAGTTGACACCATATGAACCACATAAAACTTCTTGAGCAAGGCACCAACCGTTCTATTGCAAGAGTGAGTCCCCTTATCACTTATCAACGCCATGGGGATGACGAATCTTGAGAATATTCGTGATCTAAGAAATTCCACCACTATACGAGAATCATCAGTCCTCGTGGCCTTTGCCAACACCCACTAAAGTTGACGTGATTAACGCACCATCATCACACCACATCAACAACCCTTTTAAACTTCGGCATGCGCCACCTTTCTCCGAAAATTCAGCTTGTATGCTCTTCCTATTATGCTTACATGATTACACTTGCAGTAGAATAGAACTCATTCATAATTTATTTTATGAGTATCCATTTGGAGTAGTATTGATGGTTATGCATTCAGGCAAGTCCTTAGATACATTTGCTTCAACTAAGACCTGAGCAAATTGAGTTTATCATTCACTGTATGTAGTAGTATGGTTTGCCCGCTTTAATAGTCATGTTGCTTGGTGCATTTTTAGACCAAAAACAAGGGTCCATATCAGAAAATTAACAAAATCTCGAATGACACACACGAAACTCTATCCAACTCCCGTGAGGAATGTGGAGACCATTGTTTGAGAATAATCATAATATTATTCCCGAGTTTTCATGGCCCACCCTTCAAATCTTCATCCATGCTCTCCTGATCATCGAATCTAAAGTAAACCACTCTTTTTTTTTTTGGCACCTTAGGTTCAACATTCCAAACTTCTTCTACAAATTAACTTTGGACAACTTGAATGGTAGGCTTAGCTTCTCGAATGTTACCTACAAGGGCATACTCCATAAAAGAAGCTTTGTAGAAATGTTATCTTCTGTGATCTCTCCATCTTTTGAGTTAAATCCGTCATAAAAAAAATCCACTTTCAGGTCAAGTTCAGTTTTTTTTTTTAATTAATACAGCCTTAAAAATTGATTCCCTTATATTATACGGAGTAATAGGATTTGAATTGAAATTTCCATTGATCTCATCCTCCCCTGAGTTCACAATTGAGAAGGGTTCATAGCAGCATTAATCGAAAGAGAGGGTTCATTTCTTTGCCATTAGGCTGTTTTGAAGTAGAAATCTCATATTTTTGAACTGCTTGTTTTAGGGGAAAAAAAGTATCTCCAACAAAAATGGGTGTAGCTATCTAGTTGGGTTTGATTTTTATCCCTTAATTAATACTTCATCAAGGTGCCCTATATTATTACCATCTTGTTCCACTAAATCTTATGATTGCTTTTATTCGGACGTGCCTTCTTTCTTTTGGCCATGATTCAAGGTGTGTTAATGGTGTTTGTACGGACAAACTTGGATGAAAAGTTTTCCCTTAGAGGATGGCCCTTTTGTTATTAGTAAGACATATTAGTACATTTGTTTAGGGTAACCTAATGCCTCTCCTATCAACTACTCCACGCCACTTTCATGTTTTTCTGACAATAACACCCCAACTCACCCTTAATTCTCATGTAGTGGCCCACTGTAGGGCGTGGAAGAGTAATATGTTGTTGTGGCATTATGCCCAACCTTTATTTATGGGTAAAAGTATAAAGTGACTAATTATACTATGTTTAAATAATAATAAATAAAAACTTATCGAATTTACCAAACACACTACATTTTCGCCCCAAAAGTAAGTTGTAGGGAATCATGTGTGTTGCCATTTGGTGCTTATCAATTGGTTGTGTAGCCATTCTAATAAGTTTACCCGACGTCCAATAATCTTGGTCTAACTCGTTGGTCATGAAGATTAGGTTACCAATTCTCCTTGCGTTCATCATTCTCTTCCTTTTTTGTTATTTTTTTCAAACTTTGAAGACCTAGTTGAAAGTAACCAATAAATCTTTTCGAGCTCCCACAACGATTGAAACATTCTACAATTTTCATTAATTGTATTTAAATCCTATACCAAAGAATCAATATCAATATTAGTTATCAGTTATGATATATTATCCTAATTCTAATAAATTATAATATTGTATTAGAAACATTATCCTATACAAAAGAGCACATGACATAGGTAATACTGTACAAACTAAAACGTTAAAGAAATCGTAGTAATGTAGTATATATATGAAGAGTATGCATGCCATCATTTTGATTTCCACGTACACGTCTTTCTTTTACTCTCTATAATAACTGTATGTAATACATTGTAGCCATCCTATGTAATCTTTGAATCTCTATTCTCTAATATCATTCTAAATTGTTGTTGTTGTTCTTATTCTTTTTGGTATTCTACGTTATGTATTGATTAAAATACGTACTCTTTGATATGTATATAACTTTTCTTATTTGTTTTGTAGGTTAAAGCTTTTTTTTTTTTTGGTTTATGCTTCTCAGCTTTTAGAATCAAACTGATAGTTTGTTATCAGATAGTTCAACAACTAGGCTATATGGTAAGAATTGTTTTAAAAAAAATTGATACTCAGTTTGTGATACAAAATAAAGTACCTATGAGATAGTTCTAAGGTTTATGTTGTCGATTACTTAGAAACAGTCTACAGAGGAGACAATATGAGAATCTGTACCATGAGTCTGTTTTTAGAGAAATATGTTTTATCACGTTTGAGGCAACTTGAGTACAACTTAAGCAGCGAGAAAGATGATTTCTAGCAGCTTATGAGTCATGATATCTGTTAGTTTCCTTATTATGTTAGTTGTCTTATAGTTATAGTTATTTTCCATAATGTTATAAGAGTCTTAGGAATATTCTAGAGCTTTTAATAGTATATATAGGATGCTATGTAATAGTTTAGACACAATACAGAGATTTGAGTTAAGAAATTTACTAAAAGAGTCTAGGGATTGATTATATTTTGGACGAGTTATAGGTCAAACTTGTCCATCCATATCTTTTCCAAACACCGAAACTAGAGAGGAATCTATTGTACCACCTAATAAAACATTTGGATGCCAAATTTCCAACCATCGTGACTAATAGCTCTTAAAACAAGTAATCGTCATCGTCGTCAATTCTTGGTGGTAAACCAGCAGCTTCGCGTATCTCTTCAAGCTAAAGAGGAGCATGAATAATTATCTTCTGAAAATTGCGAGGAAGGTAATAGCACCTGCAGATTCATGCTACAATACGATTGTTTCTCCAAAGGGTTACACATCTCGGCTTGTCAACCTTCACATCCTCGATTTCCCGATCATATGCTTTGTGTGCTTTTGGCCCTTCTAACCCATGCACAAACCAAACATGCCATTGTTTGCACACTAAAAGCATGTTTGCTTTGCTTTCATTATCCATACATTGGAAGCAAATGATCTTGGATGGCTAAAACTTCCATACCTGCATATATGTTTGAGTCGTCTTTCTCCATATGGCAATCACCATTGAATAACCATTGCAAACGAGCCATTCCCTCTAAGAGATACTCATTTTCGAAACTTTTTTGTCCTCCGCTCTATTGTCTATTACAATCATAGGACATTGGTATATCATCTTGCTTGTTTTGTCTTGTGAGTTTTGTGGTATTTTGTATGTCATGTGTTGTGATATTTATATAATTATATAAATATGGGATTATAGATTCAAACCCTAAATGTTTGTTTAATCCTACCTGGAAAGATACAAATCTATACATATACTTTAATTGTCTAACATCACGGATGACATGCAAAACATTAGTAGGTGTAGAAGAAAAAAAAGCCACCTCATCGCTTAGTTGTTGGCTCCAAATTGCATCCTACTTTTTTTTATCCACATCGGTTTTTATGACAATCATATATTTGAAATAAATCTTTCGTTTTCCCTCTAAGATGAGTTATATGCATGGATATCAATTGTTTGTTGGAAGGTCTATTATTCAATAACGACATTAAATATGGTGTCTCTTGGCTATTGGGTTGCCAATTATGTCGGTTACATCTTATATCACAATACTATATATATAGCGTGTTTTTTTGCTAGGTTTTGGTAAGAAATACAATTATCATTTCATGTAACAATGAAGAGATCAAAGAGTGAGAACAAGGTAGTTAATAGATTTATGAAGAGTAGCTTGTAGTTTTCCCATATAATAGTTTCGATAGGCATTGTAGTTAAACTTTCTTATCATTGTGTTTTACTCCCTTATTATAAGTTGGTACCAATTATAGTTACAACTAGTTTTTGTGCCCGTAAATTTACGGGCCTACTTTTTGTTTCCTTTTGAACGAATACTATGGACAATTTCTCTATAACTAACTTAGTGAGATCTTTCATATATAGTGACCTTCACCTTAAATTTGACTTTTGACCTAAGAATTCACCCCATGTCCCCATGTAGAAGCGGCTGAACTCGTAAGTATATGTACTTTTTTAAAATTGTTGTTATCTTATTATTCTACCTTTTTCAAAATTGTATATGTAGAATAAGAAAGGACATGGATAAAAAAAATAGAATATGTTATATAGTTTTGAACCCAAATTCACTTGAAATTTACTGAATAAACTCGAAATTGTTTTGGGATCAATACTAATATGTAAGGAAAATGAAAATTAAAGTCCTATAGTTACTTCATAGTGATTAATGTCACGAATACATTGCTAACATGATATCCCCCCAAACGTATCTACATCTATTATATACACTCCATAGCTAAAGGAAAAGAGTCTGAAGCATTATGGAATACTACTACAAAAGGTAGATACTACAACGGTTAATTTCTCAATACATAGCGCTTTAAAACTGTTGTGTAATGGGGGCGTTGTGTATAGTATAGTTAGATATCATAGCGGTTTAAAACCGCTGTCTAAAGTACACCCTACTACAACGGGAAAAACCACTGTCTAAAGTGCTCAAAACCGCTGTCTAAAGTGCTAAAAAATGCTGTTAAATTTTTTTTTTTTTTTTGGGTATCCATGCTAGCGGTAGGGGGCATTCGACTTGAATATATGCATACAATACAAACCTGCAACTCGATCAACACCATTCCTTCACAAATCCCACAAATAACCTTTACAAAATAAAAAGCACCTTCATACCATTCAATCCAACATATACGATTCATCGAAATATTCAACATTCACCAATCCCACAAACCTTTACAATCTGAAACTATATGCGCATACTCTAAATAAGCCAAATCAAACTTTTACTATATTAGAATGTCAAATGTTGTGGACAATATAACTCAATCATTAGCTCCTCACAGGCTCACAACATCAAGCACACGCTGGGAACTACTGCAATAATCAATAGATTGGGGTTATACACACGTCGATGAGTAAACCTCATACAAAACTTAGGTGTGACTCATACACAATATACATAAACAAAGTAAAAATAAGCATGAATAAAGATGATCACTTATCAACAATGGAGTAGATTTTTGTAATTAGATCCTCCTTGAAGTCAATATCACTTACTTCCAAATATTTGATCAGCTCTTTTGTCATAGGTTTTACACTACTCTCATTGACTAGAATATAAACAAGGTCAAGAGCCCTTCTTCTGATTGAAGCACTCGAATCCTAGCAAGGATGGTCAAAAGCAATTTAATGGTAGAAACTTGACTTCTAATAACTCAATTGAACAACACATAACACGTATGTTAAACAAGAACTACGAAAAAACAGGACCACTTGTGTACTGATCACACAAGACATGAAGCATTTGCAACGCAAATAAACACGTTTCCTTAAAATTAGCATTTTCAAACGTTTTTATGGCCTGTGACTGGCAAGCATCACCTTGGGTTCAGGAAACCCGACCACTTATAAAATCAACAACATCTTCCTTACATAGAATTTTTTAGCATTCATCCCAATCACAAACTCATTCACGAGCTCAGTACAAATTCAGTTCAAAGTTCAATAGTTTCACAAACTTACTAAAATTAATCAAACAAAAAGAGCCCAGAAACAAGAACTTGAAGGATCCTCCCTAAAATAAAACGAAAGGGATCAGAAGGAGCCCAAAAATCAACTCTGAAACTTAATGAAATAAGGTCCAAGCAAGAGAAAAGGAGTTGGAAATGGAGCCAAGAAGAAGCAAAAGCATAATAACAACAACCCATTTTAAGTCGTACATCAGCAGTCCTATGCAACAAGATTTAAGCAGTATTGGCTTGGTAATTTCTTATGTATTTCCTTAGGACGCTTTAACAAACTACAGATTACAATCGAGATCCCCTTATTCATTTCGGAAACTACAATTGAGATGGGTCAGCTGCCTTACCAAGAGGTCACTTCCATGGCAATTTCGGCCCCGCCTCGCTCTCATTCACCTCTTTTCAATCATCCACTACACCCTCATTTTCTGCCATAACTCCAATTATTCTTGTCTCTTACACCCAATACAATCACCAAAAATCAAACCTTAATCACTTCAAACTAAGACTACCCTTCTACAAGAAGTTACACAATAAGGTCAAAATCAAACCCAAAACTCAATTAAACAAAAAAGAACCCAAAAATCTTTAACAAGAAGAATTAAAACCCAGTTCAAGAAATAGGATAAATTACCAACAATCCTACCCAAAACAGTAAAATCAACCTAACAAAACTTATTCATACACAAAAAAAAAAGCAAAGAAACCCAAAATTTCCACTATGATCAAACAATCTGCAAATTATATTGTAATTAAAACATAAAATTGGGACTTGGGTAAAAGCAGTAGGATCATGAGGAAACTCATTGATAATTTCCACCGTAAAAACGGAGGTGATTGTGTTTTAAACGAATCATGAGGAGATGCATACCAGGTGTTCGACAAAATGCACAAGAGAAGAAGAGTAAGAAGGAGAGTAAGAAGAAGCGCAACAATTTGATTTTATTACCTCTTAACTTATATGTTTGCTCATCAATGTCGATTTTTGTAATCCAATCAACTTCTCACTTCTTCCAAATTGCACACAATCTCAATAACATCATCCCTGATCTGAAATATGCCCACCAAATAAAGCAATAAGAAGTCCAAACAACAAAGATGACCCATTACATTTCGCACAAAATTAACAACAATTGTTGACAAATCTAAAAAACAAACCAATTTCAGAAACTCTAGCTAATTGAAAAACCCCAAATCACAAAAATTAAATGGCAAAGACGGAAAGATAGAATCACAAATTGAAACAAGAACTATCTAATAACTAATAGAACCACATCTAATACATAGATAGGAATCAAAATCTAAATTAAAAGCGATTTCGTTTCTTCAAAACAAGAAATGAGAGAGATTTAATCTTTATAGAACTATTAAAAGGCAAGCAAAAACGATTTTCTAAATCCACATGACATCTCTAGATTGTTCAAAAGCTTACTTGCTAAGCTACTATCTCTTCACTCATAAATTCGCAACTGCAACTCATCAATTGCCTAAATAAATGATTTCCATCGTTTCATGAGTGATTTGATTTACATCCTTTCATCTTCCTTTACCCCTCATCTTCCTCTACCCTTCCCCTTCCTCAAAATAAATAGTCACCATCAACATAAAAGGTTCTACGAACCACATCATATTATCATATTCAAATCGTGAGGATTGTTTCTAATTTGCTTCGAACTTTGCTTCTCAATTACAATCCCTTTGTCCCTATTGTATTTGGATTGTTTCTTGTGTCGTATTGACTATATGGTATTTGCTTGATGATTTAGTATAATTATAAATGTTCAATTTCGTACAGATTCTTGGTAATTAATTTGGATTGATCATATTGCAGGTTTAGATATTATGTAAGCAAATTGGAATACATGAAGCTAAAGTATGACAAACTTTTCTCTTCCACCGGTACTTTTTCTTTGACATTTCACTGTTTTCTTTGTTTTCGTGGGTTTGAATTTTTCTTTTTTTTGTTGGATTATTGGATAACATGATCACCTTTTTTTTTTAATAAGTATTGTACGGAATATTATTTTCTGGATTACTGGATAATCTTCATCCCATGGATTTCAATGTTGCATGTACCTTATAGAAATCATAACCTCACATTCTCTGTTCGATCCCCCAAACGGTTATATATGCGATGTGGAAATGTCTCATTCACTTGAAGGACCGGAAAAGAGTAGAAAGACGGGAGTGGAAAGTAGTAGATACGGAGTATATGACACTAGATGTGCTACAAATATTGTGCGCCGTGTTTTGCCTTCAATTTTCACGTGTCATGGCGAACTTGCTCTAAACCTTTGTACAAACCTATGTGGACTCTATTTTGACAAGTACCTTTCGTTTTAATCTTATTTCAACAACTTTATTGAACTTTGAGTATTATTCAATTAACGGTTCATAAAACTACCCGTGAATTTCACGGGCCCTAAAACTAGTTAACTATTACAAACGAGAGAGGGCATAAAGAGATACACGGTCGACATTTGTTAAAAGACGACGATGATGACAGTGTGGTTGCCGGAATCCACAAAGGGATGGTGTAACAAGAGGAGAGAGAGAGAATCTGCAAGGGGTGAAGCCGTATTATCAAACACGAGGCTTTGCGATAGCATTTGTACATTATTATTTTTTTTTCTTTTTTGAAAATCCGATGTCTAATGCATTAGAACCGCCGTATAATATGAACATATCACCTCGTTTTAAAACGGTTGTCTAATGCATTAAAAAGCGCTGTGTGATGTGAACATATCACAACGTTTTAAAAACCGCTGAATAAACACTCAAAACCGCTGTATAAAGTGTTAGATACAACACCGGCACCAAAACCGCTGTATATTGAGTGTTGTCTAAAGCCTAAAATGGCGTAATATAATGTTGTAATAAATGCAACTGTGGCGGTGCGGTGAACTATAGTTTAATTAGTGATAATTAACGTGTTCAGCATCAATATTATCGTCTTAAAAGTGATTAACAATAGCTAACATGCCCCCTCTAACCCAATACAATCTCCTCACATATAAGCACCATTTCACCAATACAATCAGAAGGTCCAAATTTCATTTTACGTTGGGTCGGTGGTCGACGGTGGTCCGATGGTCATTCGACATCAGTCGGTGGTCTTCATTGTTAGCTGGAGTTAAGTTAGTGAAGTTTGTGGAGTTAAGAGGCATTTGTGGAGTTATTGAAGTTACGTACATAGGTTGGTAGTGTGGTTGTGTGGTTGGAGTTAGTCAGTCTAGTAAAATAAGTCATGGATTATGATTTCTAACAAAAATATTACTTCTAACATGATGCATGACTTAAATATGTATTTCCAAATTTAAAAAAAGAAACCATATATTGGAGTATCCTAATTGGAAAATAAATGTTGGTTTATGTTAATAATTAAAAATTCATATAGCGTGAAATCACAGGAACGGTACATGAAAATCGGTTTAGCGAGTACATGTATTAAGTCTCGCATGACTGAGTTTAGATATGATAAGTTTCTTACTAATTTTAAAATCTAATATTTTGAAATACATATTTAAAGGCGTGTTAACAAACATAATATTACCGGAACGCTGAAAATCGTAGTCGTAGGCGAGGTGAAAGGACCTCGTTTGAAGTTTTTAGCTGCACAATTTATAGTCCTTACTTCGTATAGTTTTGAGTTGTTGTATCATAGTGCTGCGAATCCGCGATGAGTTATCAATTTTAGTATAAATATCAAATTAAATATTCAAAGGACAAATAATTCTACTTATTGTGGCTAAATGATCTGTTGGTCATTTGTTACTGCACTCCTCTATTTCATTTTTTTTGGTCAGATACCTGCTCTTTAAGTGTAATAGTTTAAAACAAAGTCAAACAGGTAAGACAGATTTGTGGTCGCAATTACCATATCATAGCAACACGATCTCCTACCCATAGTGTTAAAAAAAGTCTCAAAAGTCAAAATATATCAAGGATCATATGCACGGATCTGCTATGCTTTGAGGTAATTGATTAATTACGACAATATGTTTGCCTTCATTGACAAAATCAAAAAAATTACAAAATCGGTCAAGTTTTTCTTTTTCTTTTTTTTACATTAAAATTCGCTGCATACAAAAAGTACAATTTCTTCTTTACACATACTCCGATTAGCCATAAGTACCATATAGCATTAAACAGTATAGAACATGTAATTGTACCCCTACCTAAAAACCAAATAGCCATTGACTCGTTTCCTCCAATAACCCAAACGGTCACAGCTTACCTAGAATGAAGCTAATATATGTTAGACTTACCTAGAATTAAGAGGATGACGAAAAAGAATCAACACCCCTACTACACGAACAAAACATAGAGCTAGGAAGATGACTTTAAATAATTGTAGCATCATCTTGGCTTGTTGTGACACTCAACTTGAGCGAATAATAAGCTTCATGGCCACTTCAAACTTTGAAATCATAGCAAAGATGGTGAAGCACATGGCGAGGATCATAAACTTGACATTTGGAACATCGAAAAAAATCTTGCTCAAGTGAAACAACAAAACTTTGAAACTGATTAGATTGCTAATGAATAATAAAAAGAGAGAGGATGAGATGAAAATCACCATGTATTGAAGAGACGATGAACCATACTTGTGGTGCTAATTTGTTAGGTTACGTCTAAACTATCTTGCCTCACAATTTCCAATTTTTGGTACTCAATTGTATTTTGCAGGTATTCCACGATAAATCTAATGGAATAATATATGCAATGCTTTGAAATACTCAAATACACATTACCACATCATAACAAATAAGATTAGGACCAACTTCATATTGAGCTTCCAAATGTAGTTAAATCTTAGAAATAAATGCTAGCCAGTAAGTACCTTTAACACTCAAACGAAAAGAACTCACTCATAAGCGCAACCACCAACACTTGAAAAATATGACACCTAACTCAATTTCACCATCACATACCTACTTGGATCATGAATCTGCAGGAAAAAAAAATATTCCTTCCTTTCTCTTTGACCATCAAGTCGGCATTCCCCAATCTTAAGCAAAGAGATGGTGTCGCAGAAATAAGCATGCTCAATGTGAATAAGTGAAAGTCCGACCTCCTAGCTACTGCAATTTGACCATAAAACAAATCATCAAAGTAGCAAACCAAAATCAATCTATTGTCAATACTACACATCGAAGTTTCGTCTGTGACAAATTATGTATTATAAAACCCAAATAAATTGATAGAGGGTGTGCAAATTATAAAGTGAACTGGGATTTATAGTAATCAATAATCAACAAAGTGCGAATAATCGTAATTAAACTCTGTAACTCTAACTTGAATTTGGGAGGAACAACGATCGTCTGCACGTAGTGTCTATGATGACACAAAATCAACACCAAAGATAAAGAATACCCATTTTAATAGGAATAGACATACCTTTTAATTTTGTAAGAGGCACAGAAAAAATTGTGCTCTGCCGTTTCGCAAAAAACCCTTTATATAGAACAAGGAAGAGAAAGACGAATAGATATGAGCACATCTGAACAGTCCTCCGTTCATCAGAAAAACGGATGAGTACAGATGATGAAATGTCGAGATCATCATAGAAAAGAAAAAGGGGAAGACCGAAGAGAAGGAAATGAAAGAGGGGAAGGGGAAGATAATTTGTTGAAGAGTAAATGGAGATAAACGAGAAATGAATAAGGGGAAGGGGAAGAGGAGTTGCCCGGGGAAGAGGAAGGGACTAAGCAGCACGCGAGTTGCTAAAATTATGATGCATCTTGGAGCTGACACCTAGGATTTGAGGTGGCTTTTTTTTTCTTAGAGTGCAACAGAATTCTGCCCATAGGCGTTATTGTTAGCCTATGAAAGTATAAGTATAGATTTGATATGAATGTATTGTATATGAACTACTACAATTGAACACGATAATCATATTAGTTATGTGTATTTTTTATTTGTAATTGTCGAGCCAATTTTACTTCTAACTTTTTTGGTTTTCCATGTTTGTTCAATACTGCAAAAACACTAGATACATAAATTGTGTATCCATTCATAATGTTCTCAAAATAATTTGACACATGTGTTCAAAATTAAAAGATACATTTTCACATTAAGCAAAAATTCGTTTAAAACATTTTTCTTAATGGAATTAGGATTGTGTTTTCCCTTTACTTTTTTCATATTGATGTGTATGAATTATAAATATTTGTTACTTTGAAAATAGTGGGTACGTGGTTAGATTTGCATTGATTTTAGCTATGAAAAGAATATCAAATATAAAACGATTATATTATTGACTCAATATGAAGAAAAAAAATTATGTATCATCCGCGGGAAACCAAACTTTTGATAAATGTGATGCTATGGTAGATCATTAAAATTTGGTTTTAGATATATGGTTTATCACAATTTCCGTTTAAAAGGAGCCAAAAAGTAGACTCGTGATATCACGGGCACAAAAACTAGTTTAAATGTTAATGACCAACTAGTATGGCATTAACTATTGATAGTAAATACAAAGAGTCGAATCATGTTATTAGTTTTAATACTAACACACTTTATACTCTTATGACCAAGGTTGAATTAGTTTCGAAAATACTAAGTTTGGTATCGCAGAAGATTAACCGAGTATCATGTACAATTTTATTTACTGCTATACATACATAATCTGAGGGCGGGAAACGTTTCCAGCTATAGTACCCTTTCGCAGATGAGTGGTGGTTTGTAATAGTTTAGAGGGTAAGTGTTTCGTGTATATAAAATGGTTCCTCCATTTTTATTACCATCCCTTCTTATTACAAATAATGTATAGAGATAAAAAAAATATCGAAAATGTCGGGCGAGAAATGTTGAAGGAGGTTATTCATGAGAGAAATGTTGAAGGAGGTAGGAATTCATAATGTCATAAATGGTTTGTCGAAAATCCCCCCTTCAAAGAAAACTATGATAGAGGACATGTATCAAGAGGGTTCAACGGCATGATGACTCCTTTTATTGATGATTTTCAACTCTTTTATTGCAGGGTTAATCATGACTACACCTGTACATTGGGCTGGGTACCCATTGGGACCCTTTAGCCAGCCCATTAATAATAGGGTTCAATCCATTTCTTACATATTTGGGTAGGGCTTATTTTCGCAACTTAAAAAAGGGCTGAATTTTGGGCTGCCCATAAAACCCATAATACCCACACTAACTTAACAACAAATAAAAAAATCAAAAAAAAAAAAAAACTGAAATACATAATTCACGACATTTCATTGTATCACTTTCTCTCTCCTCAACTACCACCAGTCCACCACCGATCCGCAACCGCACCTGCCATCGCGGCATCACCGCCACCGTCGTGCGACTGCTGCGGCATCACCCTTCTTTTATTTCCTTTCTTCTCTCTCCTAGGTTTTCTCTCTCCCCTATGCGGCGTGGGCGAGAATTGTTGATGGTGTCGGCAAAATTAGAGGCGGTTGATGTTTCGAATGGAGGTGGCGATCAGACGGAGGTCGGGGTGGGAGAATAGATGGTCGGGGGAGGGGAGAGAGTAAGAAGGCGGTTGGTGGCGTAGAGGAGGTGTTTGCAGGTGGTGAAGAGAGATTGGCGGTTGTTTTGGTGGATTGCGATGTTGATGTTGTCGAGGTTGTTGATGTAGGACAAAATTTGCTTCCAGCAATCGTCGGGGGTGTTGAAAATGGTGGTCTTCATGGTGGTCTTCGTAGTGGTAGTGGTGGTGGCCGCGGCGATAGCGGTGGTTCTTTGGTTCCGGTTCCATGATGATGATAGCCCGTGGGTAGCCCTACCCCATCATGATATGGGTTAGGCCCTACCCTATCCACTTCAATTTTTGTATTGCCCATTAAAAGTCCAACCCTTTTAAGCCTACCCCTAACCCACTTATTGTTGATGTCTAATCATGATAGTGTGTTGAGCTTCGCTCGACCAATTGTCGACACATACATTGCACGTGTGGAAGATGAGGAAGTTGTTCCAACACCACAAGTTGAAGAAGTTCCTCCGCCAACTAAAGTTGAAGTTGTTCCGTCTCCTTCGCAAGTTGAAATTGTCCCGCTACAACCTGAACTTGAAAGGTCACCCCAAGCATTTAGGAAAATTAGAAGAAGAGTCCAACTTCCTCGACCTACTGAAACCCCCCATTTTTCTTCAAATAATCTATAGAGAAAAAAAAAACAAATATATCGAAAATGTCGGACGAAAAGAACGCACATGTGAGAGATTTAGTTCAAATGAGGTTTTTCATGAGAGAAATGTTGAAAGAGGTAGAGATTCATGGTGTCATAAATGCTTTGTCGATAATCCCCCCTTTCAAAGAATATTATGATGGAGGACATGTATCAAGAGGGGTGCAACGGCACGATGACTCCTTTTCTTGATGATTTTGAACTTCTTAATTGCATGGTTAATCATGAAAGTGTGTTGAGCCTTGCTCACCAACTGTCGACACATGCATTGTACGTGTGGAAGATGGGGAAGTTGCTCCACCACCACAAGTTGATGAACTTCCTCCGCCAGTTGAAGTTGAAGTTATTCTGCCCTCCTCCGCATGTTAAAGTTGGCCTGCCACAACCTTAACTTGAAATGTCACCCCTATCATTTAGAAGAATTAGAAGAACGATCCAAATTCCTCGACCTACTAAACCCCCCCCCTTTTTCTTCAAATAATCTATCGAGAGAAAACAAATATATATCGAAAATAGCGGACGAAAGAAAAGCACATGTGAGAGATTTGTTCAAATGAGATTTTTCATGAAAGAAATATTAAAGAAGGTAGGGATTCATATTGTCATAAATGCTTTGTCGAGAATCCCCCTTTGAAAGAAAATTATGATGGAGGACATATATTAACAGTAGTTAAACGGCATGATGGCTCCTTTTGTTGATGATTCTGACTCCGTTATTGCAGGGTTAACCATGACAGTGTGTTGAGCCTCGCTTGACCAATTGTCGACACATGCATTCTACGTGTGGAAGATGAGGAAGTTGTTCCACCACCACAAGTTGAAGAAGTTCCTACGCCAGCTGAAGTTGAAGTTGTTCAGCCTCCTCCGCAAGTTGAAGTTGTCCCGCCACAACCTGAACTTGAAGTGTCACCCGTAGCATTTAGGAGAATTAGAAAAAGGGTCGAAATTCCTCGACCTACTGAATCCCTCCCTCTTGTTTAAATAATCTATAGAGATAAAAAAATTACTATATCAAAAATGTCGGACGAAAAGAAAACACATGTGAGAGATCTAGTTCAAATAATGAGAGTTTTTCATGAGAGAAATGTTGAAGGAGGTAGGGTTCATAGTGTCATAAATGGTTTGTCGGGAATCCCCCGTTCAAAGAAAACTATGATAGAGGACACGTATCAAGAAGTGTTCAACGGCATGATGGCTCCTTTTGTTGATGATTTTTAACTTATTTATTGCAGGTTAATCATAATAGTGTGTTGAGTCTCGCTCGATCAACTATCGACAAATACATTGTACTTGTGAAAGATGAGGAAGTTTTTTCCAACACCACAAGTTGAAGAAGTTCCTCCGCCAACTAAAGTTGAAGTTGTTCCGTCTCCTTCGCAAGTTGAAATGGTCACGCCACAACCTGAACTTGAAGTTCATCCCAAGCATTTAGGAGAATTAGAAGAAGGGTCCAACTTCCTTGACCTACTGTAACCCCCCTTCTTCTTCAAATAATCTATAGAGAAAAAAAAAACAAATATATCGAAAATGTCGGACGAAAAGAAAGCACAAGTGAAAAAATTAGTTCAAATGAGGTTTTTCATGAGAGAAATGTTGAAAAAGATAGAGATTCATGGTGTCATAAATGCTTCGTCGAGAATCCCCCCTTCCCCCCTTTCAAAGAAAACTATGATAGAGAACATGTATCAAGAGGAGTGCAACGGCATAATGACTCCTTTTGTCGATGATTTTCAACTCCTTAATTGCATGGTAATCATGATACTGTGTTGAGCCTCGCTCGACCAACTGTCGACACATGCATTATACGTGTGTAAGATGAGGTAGTTGTCCCACCACCACAAGTTGAAGAGGTTCTCCACCAGCTGAAGTTGAAGTTGTTCTGCCCTCCTCCGCATGTTGAAGTTGTCCCGCCACAACCTTAACTTGAAATGTCACCCTTAGCATTTAGGAGAATTAGAAAAAAGGTCCAACTTCCTCGACCTACTGATACCCCCCTTCTTCTTTAAATAATCTACAGAGAGTAAACAAATATATTGAAAATGTTGGACAAAAGGAAAACACATGTGGGAGATTTAGATCAAATGAGGTTTTTCATGAGGGAAATGTTGATGGAGGTAGGGTTCATAATGTCATAAATGGTTTTTCGGAAATCCCCCTTTCAAAGAAAACAATGATAGAGGACACGTATTAAGAGGAGTTCAACGGCATAATGGCTCCTTTTGTTGACGATTTTGCACTCTTTGATTGCAAGTTAATAATGATAGTGTGTTGAGCATCGCTCGATCAACTATAGATACATACATTGTACGTTTGGATGATGAGGAAGTTTTTTCCAACACCACAAGTTGAAGAAGTCCCTCCGCCAACTGAAGTTGAAGTTGAAGTTGTTCCGTCTCCTTCGCAAGTTAAAATTGTCACGCCACAACCTGAACTTGAAGTTCATCCCGAGCATTTAGGAGAATTAGACGAAAGGTCCAACTTCCTCGACCTACTGTAACCCCCCCTTCTTCTTCAAATAAACTATAGAGATAAAAAAAACAAATATATCGAAAATGTCGGACGAAAAAAAAAGCACATGTGAAAAATTTAGTTCAAATGAGGTTTTTCATGAGAGAAATGTTAAAAGAGGTAGAGACTCATAATGTCATAAATAGTTTGTCGAGATACCGCCCTTCAAAGAAAACTATGATAGAGGACATGTATCGAGAGAAGTTCAACGGCATGATGACTCTTTTTATTGATGATTTTGAACTCTTTAATTGCAGGGTTAATCATGATTTGCTCGACCAACTGTCGACACATGCATTGTACATGTGGAAAGTGAGGAAGTTGTTCCACCACCACAAGTTGAAGAAGTTCCTCCGCCAGCTGAAGTTCAAGTTGTTCTGCCTTCTCCGCAATTTGAAGTTGTCCCGCTACAACCTGAACTTAATTTGTCACCCCTATCATTTAGGAGAATTAGAAGAAGGGTCCAACTTCCTCGACCTACTGAAATAACCCCCTTTCTTCTTCAAATAATCTATAGAGAGAAAACAAATATATCGAAAATGTCGGACATAAGAAAAGCACATGTGAGAGATTTAGTTCAAATGAGGTTTTTTCATGAGAGAAATGTTGAAGGAGTTAGGGTTCATAGTGTCATAAATGCTTTGTCGGGAATCCTCCTTTCAAAGAAAACTATGATAGAGGATACGTATCAAGAGGAGTTCAACGGCATGATGGCTGGTTTTGTTGATGATTTTTAACTCCTTTATTGCAGGTTCATAATGATAATGTGTTGAACCTCGCTCGATCAACTATCGACACATACATTGTACATGTGGAAAATGAGGAAGTTGTTCCAACACCACAAGTTGAAGAAGTTCCTCCGCCAACTGAAGTTGAAGTTGTTCTATCTTTTTCGCAAGTTGAAATTGTCCCGCCACAACCTGAACTTGAAAGGTCACTCCAAACATTTAGGAGAATTAAAAGAAGGGTCCAACTTTCTCGACCTACTCAAACCCCCCTTCCTTTTCAAATAATCTACAGAGCAAAAAAAAACAAATATATTTAAAATGTCGGACAAAAAGAAAGCACATGTAAGAGATATAGTTCAAATGAGGTTTTTCATTAGAGAAATGTTAAAAGAGGTCAAGATTCATGGTGTCACAAATGCTTTGTCGAGAATCCCCCCTTTAAAAAAACCTATGATAGAGCACATGTATCAAGAGATGTGCACCGCCATGATGACTCCTTTTGTTGATGATTTTAAACTCCTTTATTGCAGGGTTAATCATGATAGTGTGTTGAGTCTCGCTCAACTAAATGTAAACACATGCATTGTATGTGTGGAAGATGAGGAAAATGTTCCGACACCACAAGTTGAATAAGTTCCTCTGCCAACTGAAGTTGAAGTTATTCCGTCTCCTCCGCAAGCTGAAATTGCGTAGCCACAACCTAAACTTGAAGGGTCACCCCCATTATTTAGGAGAATTAGAAGAAGGGTCCAACTTCCTCAACCTACTGAAACCCCCCTTCTTCTTCAAATAATCTATAGAGAGAAAAAACAAATATATCGAAAATGCCGGAGGAAGAGAAAGCTCATGTGAGAGATTTAGTTCAAGTGATTTTTCATGAGAGAAATGTAGAAGGAGGTAGGGATTACTGGTGTCGTAAATGCTTTGTCGAGAATCCCCCCTTCAAAGAAAATTATGATAGAGGACATGTATCAAGAGGAGTTCAACGACATGATGTGTCCTTTTGTTAATGATTTTGAACTCCATTATTGTAGGGTTAATCATGATAGTGTGTTTGAATCTCGCTCGACCAACTGTCGACACATGCATTGTACGTGTGGAAGATGAGGAAGTTGTTCCACCATCACAAGTTGAAGAAGTTCCTCCGCCAGCTGAACTTCAAGTTGTTCTGCCTCCTCCGCAATTTGAAGTTGTCCCGCCACAACCTGAACTTCAACTTGCGGAGGAGGCGGGACAACTTCAACTTGCGGAGGAGGTGGAACAATTTCAAGTTCAGCTGGCCGAGTAACTTCTTCAACTTGAGGTGGTGGAACAACTTCCTCATCTTCCACTCGTACAATGCATGTGTCGACAGTTGGTCGAGCGAGGCTTAACACACCATCATGATCAACCCTGCAATAAAGGAGTTGAAAATCATCAACAAAAGGAGCGATCATGCCGTTGAACTCCTCTTGATACATGTCCTGTATCATTGTAACACCCCCAAATTTCCTTTACTTTTTAAAAACATTTTATTGAGTACCAAACCACAAATAAGGAAATTTAGATGTGTCACTCCGCACTCGAGTCAAAGACCCGAATGCAAGGAGATTTCAGAAGCCGAACTGCAAATGTCTAATGATTAGAAATAGTCTATTACAATCCATTAATTAAATTACAACAATCGAAATATGAAATAGTCTAAGTATAATGAATTGTCTAGTAACCTAGAGTTCAACTAATATCTAATGAGTCGTCGTTCCCGCATGCATCAATCACTTCAAACCTGTGGTGGATTTAAAGCACAAAAACCACAGTTGAAAAAGTCAGAAAATTGAGTAAGCTAACACCTCATCTCGTAGAAAACAAAAACCCTTACCTGAATTTTGAAAACGTTTTAGTTTTATTTTCAAAAACACACTTAGTACATAAACATATAATCATCCAATAATAATTGCAAACCAGTACTTAAGAGTCATATTTCACAATCCACCATTCAATTCATCACATACTCATAGTTTGAGAAACATTCCATAATCCATATCAAACAAATCAAAGACTAACGACAAATGAAATTCATAAGTCATGAGCCACAATCCACAATCCATAGTTCACAATCCACAATCCATAATCCATAATCCTTATTATTTAGAAATGAACTGAATCTTTTGTCAATTCACCCTATCAACCATAAACCATAATCCATAATCCAAGAGTGTGCACACCCCCTACTGAGTGTTTTTAACCCAAGTAGAGTAGACTAGAGCCTAACCCTCTTAAATACCGATGTGGTGGGGTAATAAATAGGACGATGCGACTCAATCTAATGAATAGGAGTTCTTTTGACTCAAACGAATAGATAGGAGCTCTTTTGGCTCAAACGAATAAATAGGAGCTCATTTGACTCAAACGAATAAATAGGAGCTCTTTTGGCTCGAATAAATAATTAGGAGTTCTTTTGCTCCGTCTAAGTAACCAGTATCTTATTGAGAGAGTTGATGATCACAAATCATATAAAACGATATCAAACCAACATCATAATATAAATGGCTATGCGCCCACAAACCAAATCAAATCAACCAAATCAATATACATTCAACCTTACTTTTCAAAATCACATTTATATCACAAGCCACACCATATACCAATATCAATACAATAATTCCAACTAATCATGATAATGAAATTATATAAATTGAATTGTTCTCCACCTATCATGATACTACGTTCTCATTCAATCACACCATTCACATCTAGCACATAAGTTTGAAAGGTTTCTACAAGTTTGAGAAGGGTTGAGCATGCTAGCTTACCTTTTCAATGCACACAAGAACACGACAACACAACGGTCACTAGTATTCTTCGTCTACGAACTCGAGGTCTACAATTACACGATCGATAATCCCAAATCAATACTAATCTTATCCAATCATTCATCTAATACTTATGTTGATCCTATTCTATATGCAATGCTCATAACCATATAATTTCTAACCCAACAATTACCAATTTAGCCAACAATTATAATTCTAATTCAATAATTAATTACCAATACTCAATAATACCCAATTCATCTTAAAAATTCCCAAAGACTTAAAATTAATTTTAAAACAGAATCTAATTCATAAAAATCAATTCTTAAATATTATAATTCATTTAGGATTTATTAATACAATTTATATTATATTTTAATTATCAAAAACATATTTAAATTACATAAAAATGAATTAAATTAAATTAACTAAAATCCGAAAATCAGTTTATAATTTCTTAAATTATCAAAATTTAGAAATATTGATTATCATGATTAACTTGGGCTAATTAAACTAATTAAGAAACAATTAATCAAAACTCCCCCAATTTACAATTACTACAACTTTGAACAAACCCAATTTGAATCTCTAATTAAATTCAAGAACCCTAATTAACAGATTATAAGCACACTAAAATCATGATTTTCGAAACTAACTAAACCTGGAGCGTAAGAGGCGGTCGGAAGGAGAGCTGGGGCGATGAGACAAAGCGGCGTCGAAGGCTGGAGTGCGTGCGGCGTGTGGGAGAAGGGTGACGAGCGAAAGAGAAAAGCAGGGGAAATAAGAGGAAATAAAAGGGGAGGGGGGTGTTTGTCGGGTAGGAGGAGAGAGAAAAGGGTGAGGTTTTTTGTTTTTTGTTTTTTTCTTTTCTTTCCGATTTTCTGATTTCTTAACTCTTTGGGTTGGGTTTTGGTTGTTTGGGCCGAAATGGTATCGGGTTGGTGTATGATTGTCATAACTAGAAGTGACCAAATTAGAAAACTGAATACCCAAATTGCAAGTCCAAATTAAAACCCATTTCCGAACCCATTTCCAAAAAACGACTCACGAATAACATTTGAAAAATCAATTTCTACTACAATACTCTAATCAATAGTTCTAAAATATATAATTTAAAATAGTTTGAAATTTCGGGATATTACAATCATGGTGTTCTTTGAAAGGGGGATTCTCGACAAAACACTTCTGACACTATGAATCCATTCCACCTTCAACATTTCTCTCATGAAAAACCTCATTTGAACTAAATCTCTCACATGTGCTTTCCTTTCGTCCGACATTTTCGATATATTTTTTTCTCTCTATTGATTATTTGTAATAAGAAGGGATGATAAGAAAATTGGAGGGAACCAGTCTATATATATAGGAAACACTTACCCTCCAAACTATTACATACCCTATCAACCACCCATCTTCTTTAGGGGATTCTGGCGGGAAACATTTTCCGCCGTCAGATTATGTTTGTATAGCTGTAAATAAAATTGTACATGATACTCGTTAATCATCTCCGATTCTAAACTTAGTATTTTCGAAACTAATTCAACCTAGGTCATAACAGTATAAAGTGTGTTAGTATAAAATTTACTAATAACACGATTCGACTCTTTGTATTATTATCAGCAATTAATGTCATGATAGTTGGTCATTAATATTTATGATTAAACAAACATTTAGGGTTTGAATTTATAATCCCATATTTATATAATTATACAAATATCACAACACATTGACATACAAAATACCACATAACCCACAAGACAAAACTAGCAAGATGATATACCAATTCAATGTCCTGTGATTGTAATAGACATAAGAGTGAAGGACAAAAAATGTTTCGAAAATGAGTATCTCTTAGAGGGAATGGCTCGTTTGCAATGGTTGTTCAATGGTGATTGCCGTATGGAGAAAGACGATCCAAACATATATGCAGGTATGGAAGTTTTAGCCATCCAAGATTATGTGAAGCAAATGATCTTCCCATGTCTGGATGATGAAAGCAAAGCAAACATGCCTTTAGTGTGCAAACAATAGGCTGTTTGGTTTGTGCATGGGTTAGAAGGACCAAAAGCACACAAAGCATGTGATCGAGAAATCGAGGATGGGAAGGTTGACAAGCGGAGAGGTGTAACCCTTTGGAGAAACAATCATATTGTAGCAAGAGTCTGCAGGTGCTATTACCTTCCTCACAATTTTCAGAAGATCATTGTTCATGCTCCTCTTTGGCTTGATGAGATCTGCGAAGCTGCTGGATTACCACCAAGAAAAATTAAAGACAATGACGATTACTTGTTTTAAGTGCTATTAGTCACAGTTGTTGGAAGTTTGGTATCTAAATGTTTTATTAGGTGGTACAATAGAGATCTCTAGTTTCGTTGTTCGTAGATTTAGTGTCTCGTGTCTCTTCACTCTCTAGTTTCAATGTATGGCGATTTACCATATCGTGTCTCTCGGTTCTCTAGTACGGATTAGGGAGATATCTAAAATCTCTTGGCTCTCTAGCATCGTTGTTGCGAAATTTTAAAATTTCTTGCCTCTCTACCATCGATGTTGCGAAATTTAATATCTCAAACGTCTTGTATTATGTTACTTTTAGTTTGAGAAATCTATGTTGTCTCTAGTGAATCTCCCTAATTGTTGCTCATATTGTTCTCAAATATTTTTTTTTACTTCAATAATCATCTCTATTAATGTTATTTTAGTTTCTAAATAAGTACTAAATTTAATGTTATGTTTAAATGCACAAAAATGATACAATAAATCTCTAAATTAAACATTATTAATTGTTGGTAATGAAACAAATGAATGAAATTGCTAAAATTACATTTAGAAACTATTAAATTAAATTTCAAAACTGTTCAATTAGCTATTCACTTGCAAAAATTTCAATACGGAGTAGTTTTAAAAAAAACTATGGAACGGTAAATGGTATGGGTGCTTGTCCTCTTTGTTGTGGAACATATGGGTAAGAGACGGAGAGTTACTGAAAAGTGCGAATGTGTGCCCGTGGCAAATTTATGAATTCTACGCATGAGAAATATGAAAGACGTCCAGAATGTATTTATACTAGAGAAGAGGGCATTAGAGTGGCAATAAAATTCATACTCGATGGTGTCATTTCACCAATCTAAGGAACTAGTAATAGTTATGGTGCGAGGAGTGGCCAAATGCTAGTGAGAAATTAACATTGAAATATTAACTTTCACAATTGTGAATTACAATACGAGAAGTGAATAATTATGAACTAGGGAAATTTAGGTGAAACAAATGCCTACGTTACTAATCGAGTGGCATTAGCCGTATTACCACATAAGAAGGCAATTAGCCGTAAGGATATAGTAAAAGGTTAGAGATACCGCGTATAATCATATATATGGTTATGATCCCCCACCACAGTTTTTCGATCTTGTCTTCGTCCATGCATATTGTCTGATACAATTATAATGGGGTAAAAGTGGCAATTTAGGCATCAACTAATTAATCGAACCCTCTGAAAAATTATACCTAATGTTTTAAAAATCGGATCGGACATCAAACAAGTGGCCTTAGGAGTTTTACCCTTATTATAAAGAATGATTACTTTTAAACGAATGCATACGGATTACAAAATCTCGAAATAGATATAAAGAATTTGATTGACTAAAGACTATTGTGAATGACATACAGGTTCACCACTTCAACCATGACTCTTGGTCTTAGCACTTCATCATGTAAGCTTTTCCTACTTGTTGCCAATAAAACCACTTAATTTTCGATTTATGAAACTAATATTATTAAATTGAAACTGTAAACAATACTTTACATTAAATCATTAAATAGTTTTATTAAGTGGATATGATATATATGAGAACCAATCCTTATATGAGAACTATGAGAACTCATACAAATCATTAGATTCGATAGCCAAAGTTTAGGATTTTTTTTATTTTTCAATTTTCTTTTTTCTTCTTTCCTCTCTTCTTTTTCCTTTCTCTCTGCCCCATGGTAACACTTATAAGTCATAATCACCAGCCCAACACACACACACACACACACACACACACACACACACACACACACACTCGTAACTATAGTATTATGTGTGCGATAATTGGATGTCAAGTAGTTGTATATTTTAAAGCCAAATTTGTTGATTGCTGACACACTATAGTCTAATAGTAAAATTGTATGTGTTTTTACTTACTTCATGTACTTTTTAGTATCCTTTTAAAATTTATGATTACTTGGCATTTCCTTCTAGATATATTACTTTTAAGTAGCATATATGTAAAGCTTGATTATCTGTACAATAATGGTGGAATATGATTATATTGATTAATTTAACAAATGAATCTACACAATGGACTTTATATACAATACAGAGTATGTGGTGAACACGCCCCAAAATCTTGTCATACTTCACATAAATGATATGTAACAAAAATATTAATTGTATATGTCAACTAAATGATACAAAGTAATAGCCTAATGGTTAGTCCGATAAACTATCAACTCACACAACTCCTGTTCGAATCCCACCTCCTCCATGTTTTGTACTTTTCTCTTTTCCAATTATTTTTTGACTTGCTTTTCTCTTTTCCAATTATCTATTGACTTGCTTAAAATTCCAATACATAGTATTTTAAGGGCTCCGAAACAGAAATTTGCACATGGCTTACGTACGTACAATGCTGTTAATATATATATTAGGGCCTTGAAACAGTCATTTTGACGTATTTTGTCCGGGGTCTCTCAAATAAACGCTACGACCATGGATATTGTCATTCTGTTATAATCGCAGTCTCCGATGTGGAGCTCGTCCCTGATTGGAGGAGATATGTTGACTGGATTTGGAGGCTACCGGCAGTGATGGCGAATGAAAGCAGTGAGCTTTGGTCATTGTTTCACAATATATCTAGTATTAGTATATCAAATCAAATGTTTACTTAAATAAATCTTAAATTTAAAATAACCTAAAGATTTCATAAAGTGAGCACGCATGTTCACATTCTATCATCCACACAAGTAAATATTACATGGTGCTAGTAAAACAACTAATTGTTATCTCAAATTCTTACGAAACTATTATTATTATAGTGAAGCTTTGTACTCCGTATAAATTTATTTTACATTACAATACTACTAAAGTTGCCAAAACAGTATGGAATACAAGAGTCTGAAAGGCACCAAGATGTATGGATTTATTGAGAAACAAAAGAGGCTGAAAAAGGAGCTCAGAATGCTACATAGAGAGAATTACTCCAATATTTCTGAAAGGGTTCAAAGCTGCAGAGAGGAGCTTTTCAAAATCCAAAAAGATGTCTTACAGCAACCAGATAAAATGATGGACATGAAAGCTATGAAAGAAAAGCTGGTTAAGTTGGAAAAAATGGAGCTATGCTTCTTTTACCAAAGATCTAAGATAAGAGATGTGAAAATGAATGATGCAGGCACCAAGTACTTCCATGCCAAAATGAGAGAAAGAAGAGCACATTCCTTTATAGGGAAAATTCATGATCATCATGGGAACCTGCATACCGCCCCTGAAGGGGTTCATAAAGCTTTTTTGGCCTATTATACAGAACTTCTAGGCACTCAACATGAGGTGGACATTGATGACAGCACATTTGATGGTCCTGTCATAAGTGATGAAAACCAAGCTAAGCTTTTGCATCCATTCACCAAGGAGGAAGTCAAGGCTGCTATCTTTTCTATTCATGAAGATAAAAGTCCGGGGCCTGATGGGTATACTGCTGCTTTTTACAAAAACTTATGGGACTTTGTTGGAGAAGAGCTATGCCAAGCTGTGCTGGATTTCTTCAGAAGTGGAAAAATGCTGAAGCAGATCAATTCTACTTTAATTGCATTGATCCCTAAAAAGAATACTCCACACTCAGTAATGGACTACAGGCCAATATCTTGCTGCAACACTATTTACAAAGCCATAAGCAAGATGATTGTTGCAAGAATTCAGCCTATTTTGAGCACCATAATAGGCCCTGAACAGTCTGCTTTTGTTCCTGGCAGGAATATATTTGATAACATCCTATCTCCCAAGAACTGGTTCGAAAATATGACAGAAAACACATTTCTCCAAGAGCCACAATCAAGGTGGATATAAAGAAGGCCTTTGACTCAGTCTCATGGGCATATCTTGAATATCTCCTTACTAGCTTCAAATTCCCAACAAGCTATGTTCAGTGGATTGTGGCATGCCTTAGCTCAGCTCAACTGTCTTTGAGTATCAATGGAGCACAAGTTGGATACTTCTCTGCAAAAAAAGGGCTTAGGCAAGGAGACCCTTTGTCCCCTTACCTGTTTGTCTTATGCATGGAAGGTTTATCTAGAAAACTCAGAAAGCTCATCCATTCTAACAGCTACTCACAGCATCCTAAATGCAATAGAGCAGGCCTGAATCACCTTCTCTTTGCAGATGATCTCCTCATCTTTTCCAGAGGAGACATGAAATCAGTGACTGCAGTGAATGGAACTTTAAAAGACTTTGTGAGACAGTCTGGCTTAGCAGCTAATCCCATGAAAACAAACATCTACCTGGGTGGTATTAAGGATTCAGTTGCAAAAACCATCACTGAAAGGACAGGGTTTGTGAAGGGTGCCTTCCCTTTCAAGTATCTGGGTGTCCCTCTTCACTCTACAAGGCTGCAGGCATCTATGTATCATCCCCTGATTGACAAAATCAAAGCTAAGCTCTCTCACTGGGCCAATTCCTATATTTCTTATGCTGGTAAACTCCAACTCATCAATTCAGTCATCCTTGGACTTCAAACTTACTGGGAGTCTGTTGTGCTTCTGCCAATGGTAGTCCTTAAGAAGATCAGCAGAATGTGCAGGGAATTTTTTTGGGGAATAAATGAGAACAAGGGGAAGTTCACAATGATCTCCTGGAAGTGTTTATGCTCTCCAAAAAAGGAAGGAGGCGTAGGAATAAAGGAAGTATTGAGCTGGAATAAAACTATGTTTGTCAAGTGGATTATCAAAATTCAGACAACTCCTGATAACCTTTGGTGCAGGTGGATCAATGCCTATTATCTGAAAGGCTGTAATTTCTGGGATTGTGGAGATAAGCAGGACACTTCTGCTACTTGGAAAGCTCTTCTCAGGTTGAGAGATGAAATTGTAGCAAGAATGGGTGACATCAAAACTGCAGAAAACCAAATCTTCAGCTGGAAAAACAGCAAGTCACCAGGCAAGAGCATTTATGACTTCTTCAGAATGCACAAAGAGGAGGTAAAATGGGCTAAAACTGTATGGGACAGCTGCTGTGTTCAAAAAAGCTCTGTCATTACAGTTCTAGAATGCCAGAATGCACTGCCTACAATTGATAATCTCCAAAAAAGGGGCATCTGCATTCCTAACAGATGCATTTTATGCTGATGCAATGAAAAGAATGCAGATCATTTGTTCTTCAAATGTGCTTACTCTACTGAAACCTAGGGAAGAATTCTGAATTGGTTGGGGCAAAGAAACAGGCACTGGAATCTCAACCATGAGATTAATTGGTTCAAACATCATGTAAGAGGCAAACAAGGTGGCAAGCATCTTCTAAGGAGTGCCTTTTCATATACTATCTATGAGAGTTGGAGAGAAAGAAACATGAGAATTTTTAGAGGTGTTAGTAGAACTAGTAAGCAGATAGCTTATTGCATAAAATTTCATGTTTGTATTAGAGCTATTGATAAGTTTAGCAGTGTAATTCCTAGCTAATTGTGTAGGAATTAGTGGTTCTTAGGGGTAGTTCCTTGCTATCCTTTTGGTGAGATTGTATATTCGGTTTTTCCCTTTATGGAAGAATAAAGAAAATGCTAATCTTTCAAAAAAAAAAAAAAAAAAAAGGTGCCAAAAGTTTGCCATATAAGTTATTATCAATGGGGTTTTTTCCCCTAACTATTTTATCTATAACATAAATTGTATGTCAATTGAACGTAAAACAATTACTCCCTCCGTCCCAGTTCAAACGCCCCATATTCCGTCTTGGGACGTCCCACTTCAAATACCCCATCTATTTTGGAACATATTTCTCTCTCCTACTTTTATTAAACATCTCTCTCACATTCTCTTTACTACTTTTATTAATCCCCACATTCTCTCTCATCCTTTTTCCTAATAATACCCCACTCAACTTATTATATCAATTTTTTTTATTCGACTACAAAAATCGCTCAGGGCGTTTGAACTGGGACGGATGGAGTATATGTTATAACGCCAAAATTGATCATGAAATAGTATATATTTAATAGTATGCTTCGTATCCATTAACATTTTATTATTTCAGGGAGGATTATCTAGTATTATTCGAGATTCACATAAAATGATTGGTAATTGTCCCAGGGCCGTCTAAGAGATTTTTGGCGCCCTTTGCGAGACTCTCAAATTGGGGCCCGGAATCTATAAGTGAAAGCCGAAGATGTAGTCTAAGTCGAAGTTAATTAATCATGATTTAGGTTCAGGTAGGAACTTTATGTATATAGGAACTTTAGAAACCAATCCCAGTCGTTAGATCAAAGTAATCCAATGGTCAAAGATTCGCGCGCGTCATTAATGGCATTTCTGTAATATTGTTTTTCTTCAGCCGTCTTGCACGTTGGCATTTATGTGAACTCCGATCTTCTCAACCTCCTTTCCTTTCTCCCTCATATCTCCTCTGATCCCCACCTTTCCCTTACCGCCGATAACCGTCAATGTCGTAGACAGGCCGCTGCCTGTGACTACGACGCTCCACCAAACAACCACCCGACCGTTGTAGTTCTCCACGCCACCGATCCTCTCTCTCATCTTACTATTTGGCTGCATTCCTCTCTTTCTTGTTTGAAAACCAATAGTGATGAACATTGATGAACGATGATTAATAAACAAATAGTGATTGTGAAAAACATTCATCCTTAAGTATATGTTCATCTAATGACAATTAGAAAAAGTATGTTCATCAAATTTAAGATGAATGATCATCTTTTTAATGGTTCATGTTCATCAAAATCAGGGTCATTTATTCTAAGCTTCATGTTCATCAATCTGATAATTGTTTTTTAAATGTACACCAAACTTCCAATTAAAAGCCAAAAAAGAAATCTTGGCCGGTTGTGATTTGATGAACACCCAATTATAAATTGATGAACATTCACTTCAAATCGATGAACATCCACTCCAATTGATGAACATCCCCTTCAAATCAATTAATTTGAGGATGCATGGGATTACAGCCATGTCCAATCTCATCAGACTAAATGAAGAAATCAAATTGGAAAATATATTTGGTTTAGAAAATGGAGGAATGAGGAGTGGTAGACGGTGTAGAACGTGGTCGCTGGAGGATCGGCAACTAAGTCAGCGTTATCGGCGGTGCATTTAGTGGTGGTGGAGCACAGCGATGATGGCGACTGGGGGTTCTCGGTGGTGGTTGGGCTAGAGGGGGAAAAGGACGAGAAAGCTAAGGAGAGAAACTGGAGATGGTGGGTTTTGTTTTGTTTTATATTTTTATAAACTTTAACTATTACTGGATATAGAAAGTTCCTAGAGTTCCTATATAACTAACGTTCCTACTTGAACCTGACCCAATTAATCATATAGCCGTCAAAAAGCAAAAAAGATACGTCAAATCTACATGTTGTCTAATCATTATAAATGAAATGAGTGCATTCGAACGAGCAGTTCTATGGTACACGAAGTGTACCGAAAGGCACCATAAAAAATGGTTTTAAAATTATTTTTATTACTTTTAAGAAAATACAAGTAAATAGAAAATAAAAATTATTAGTATTGGGGATTTTTTTTTATATCTCTTTCTCCTCCCTCTCCCTCATCTTCTCCGCCGGCCGACCATACCCTAGAAAAATATTGTCGGCTCCGATTAGGCGATTGGTTTTCTGTCAGGTATGGTCGTCGGCGACTACCACCCACAAACGTCGTCCCTCATCTCCATCCTTCCTCCATGTCGTACGTCGACAAACGGAGATTAATGGATTAGGGAAGGTAAACTGACGACGACTATGAATGAGAGGGAAATAAAATTTACGATTATGGACGGAAAATGGTTTTCTCCGACCTCTGATTTTTCATGGTTGATCTTTTTTTTCCCTTTGCTGATTATAATAGTTTATATAAATAAAAGTCTCATAAATACACAACATTGAGTTGTGGCCTGCTTGTAATAATGTGTTTCAATTTTCCTCATAGGTCTGGGTTCGAAACCCTGTAGAGCGGTTTCGTTGTTGGTTTTTTTTTTATGGGCGAGTTTTTTTCTTTTTGGGCTTCATGGGTCACCTTAGAAGCAAGAGGAGAAATGCTGTAATACGTCACATTTGATAGGAAAATAGGAAATAGACGGATTTTTGGCAGAATGTAAACAACTTTTTTTGTTCAAAGATCACAACTTTAGAATGATTTAGAATACAAGACCTCAACAACTCATAATCACTAGCTACTATACTGGTTTTCTTTCCTAGCTATTACGTTGCCTTCTGCTGGTTCTATTTGTTTTTCGATATCGTATAATGAGAAAATGGGACATGAAGTAATAGTTGGAATCGTAAATTTGACATGAAATCATAGACTATACAATGATTGTAAACTACTATACGGAGTAATTTAATGTGACAAGATCTCATACAACATGTTTCATAAATATTATTATATATATGCTAGTCATAGTATTTTCTACAAAACGAACATACATGCAAAATGGTTTCTACAATTTTCATTGGTTCGTCGTTTCAAATGTAAACGTCTATCATACATTCATACCCACTAGTCACTACTAAAAAAAGGTTTGTTTACATGTTTATTAGTAACATCATGAATCATTTCAGTACAATAGAGTAATGTTTCTTATACAATAAAATACATCTATCATGTAAAAACTAAATAACTAAAGATTCTCCGAAATGATTTCGTTTAAACGATACTAAACAATAGCCATATGTAATAAGAAGACTGCAGGATTGAAAACTATTCACTTTTAAAAAAGAGGAAAAAAGAACATAAGAAAACAAAACACAAAATAAAACCAAACTCTTGTTTGAACAAGCGACTTATTAAATGAATTAGAGAATTTTTTTGGAAATAGGGCTTAAAAAATAAAGATTAAACAAAATGGGTCGGATTCAAAAACGTTTAATGTTATGGGGTGCACGTCACCCATTTTAGGTTGGGGACAAAACCGCCATTACCACTGGCGGTTTTACGTGTGTTAAACAGTAAACTTGAGCTGCAAAGGGGATCTTGGACAAGGGTGAAACCGCCATGGGGGGTGGCGGTTTCACTTCAAGTGAAACCGCCACCCTCAATGGCGGTTTCACACCCGAACTGAGTATGGGAAGTGGGAGCCTTCAATAATTGGGGTCATAGGAGAACCAACTCTACGTCGACGCATAAATTGGATAAGAGGAGAATGATCATCCAGACTTGCACTTGGTTGTTCTTGAGATTGTTGGATAAGATGTGAAAATCCCACCTTCTCGAGACATTCGGAGCAATGTTTGCGGATGTCGTTTAAAGTTTGGACAAAATTGACACTAGATGCGTCATTTAGTGCAGCTTGAAGGTCATGCTCACACCTCATGTATAGAGTTGCAAAACCTTGGGTCTATAATCACAAAAATCAAAAAATTGCACTAATTATTTCCTAAACATGCTTACTATTCAATAAAAGTGAAATAACGATAAATCATACTTACAAGCAATTGAATTAACGGAGAAGAAGGATGGTAGGAAAACGGGCCACCGTGAGATTGTTTAACAGCTCCAATGATACGACGAGTATGGTTTCGATACCAAGCCATATACGGATCATTGTAATCCATCGTGCCATCATCTACATCGGTATTAGCCACCACCCTCTCTCGACGCCTATGCCATAAATCGATATAGACATAGTGGATTTCAGTCCAACTTACCTTCCGATTTCCTCTCCTATCCAATTTATGAAGAGCCACAGAAGTATCACAGTCCACCGGGATTGTTTGCTTCAAACCAAATTGGCGTACTACCCGATCCGAACAATGTCAAAGCAGATCATAGGAGCCAAAACACACCAATCTTGTTCATCCTTAGAACAAATCGGAGAGAGAGCTGAGATGATATCCACTATATAAGGCTGCCAAATAAACTAAAACAAAACAAATAAATAAGTAAACTACCAAATTATTTTCATACTTATAAAGTCACAAAAAATTGGATTGGATAAGTAAACTTACTTGATCATGAGTCATACAATCAAATGTATCTTTGTAAGCGGTAAGAGAGAAAATCCCATCGGCTCTTCGTCGATCGATCATAAGCCACTTACGTCCTAATGCATCTCTCCCATAGATATGTTGTGACCCAAATGAACTAGCTATAGTCTCATCCTCATCCTCATCCTCATCCTCATATTCTAATGGTCCCATGTTCATAGGACGTCCTATAGCAATACGTTCCCTAAGGTGAAGGCTTCTGAAAATTGTTCTTCTTTTTGTGATGCCCTAAGCCTCCAATTGCATAGGTTTGGCGTTCTACCGCACTTGAAAGTGACAGTGTGAGGTTTGGATTCAGGCACTTTGAAAGTTTGGTTACGTTGTACAGAGTACAAAGTTACATTTTCTATCAAAGCAGCCTTATTTGGAAATCTTTGACCAACTATAAACTCCCTACCAACCTTAACTTCAACTTCATTGACCCATGTTTTCCAAGCATTCACATGTTGTTGATCAATTTCATGAATCGTATTGAATTCTAAATGTGGAGCACTCTTCCCAACCAAATCATCATTCTCATCTTCATCATCAATCATACGTTCAACAACATTCAACTCCTCCTCCGCCTCATCTCCTTCTAAATCCTCGTTCAAGGTCCCCTTATTTATATATGTTATTGGTTTCAATGGAAACATATTGCGCAAAATCCCCAAATCTCATTGATGTGAGAGAAGTATTGGGCGTTGTTGGCAATACATTTCCAGAGTCTACCCTTCCCACTTCAACATAAATGTCCATAGAAGGAACATTTGAGTGTCGAACAATTGCCCACATAGCAAGTAAAGAACGATCATTATTAAGGGGTACAACCTTATAACACCCGGCACTCAGATACTTCATCTTCACCGTCAATGAAACACTCTTTCTATTGATTTTCATTGCCTCACAAATCTCCCCAATGAAGTCATTATAAGTCATACTAGTACTAGCAAATACAAAACTCTCATTTCCACCCTTATAACACACATTTCCACTAGCTTCAACAATTTCTCCATCCCAATAACATACCAAAGGATATCCCGTAATTTCTATTCTATAATGAGAAAAATAAACTAATTTAGTTAAGAAATTCAACTAACATAAATCTCCAATTAACCAAAACCCTAAAAATCAACTTATAAATCTTAATAACTAAACTCAAGCATAATACTAACTAAATTGGATTAAATATATTAGTAATCTAACATAAAAAAAAAGAAAAAAAAACAACTCAATGAACTCAAATTAACCTAAATTAGTGTGGTTTAATTACAATATTAAACAAAACCCTAAAAATTCAACTTCTATCATATACCATGAATATGCAAATTATTATCAATACTAACAAAACAAATTATTTAATAAATTAGTAATCTAACTAAAAAACAAACAATTAAACTAATGAATTGAAATTAACTAAAACAAATTGGTACAATTAAAATGGGATGAAATTACCTTAAAGAAATTGGTACAAAAGAGGGCAGAGCAGCTGCGGCCGGCGGCGGTGTGAGAGGACGGAGCGGCGGGAGATAGGCGGAAAAAGGGCGGAGCAGTGGCGCAGATGGGGACGTGGGCGGTGGGAGAGGACGGAGCGGCTGGAGAGTCGGGTGTTTTGTTTTTTTTAGGGAGTCGGGTGAATGGGGGGATGGAGAGAGAGAAACCCGATATAAGTGTTTGAAAAAAAAAAAAAAAAAGACATGAAACCGCCATGGGGGATGGCGGTTTCACTTTCAAGTGAAACCGCCACCCCCCATGGCGGTTTCACCCTTTACAAAAATTGAAGGCTCCCACTTCCCATACTCAGTTCGGGTGTAAAACCGCCATTGAGGGTGGCGGTTTCACTTGAAGTGAAACCGCCACCCCCCATGGCGGTTTCACCCTTGTCCAAGATCCCCTTTGCAGCTCAAGTTTACTGTTTAACACACGTAAAACCGCCAGTGGTAATGGCGGTTTTGTCCCGAACCTGAAATGGGTGACGTGTACCTCATAACATTAAACGTTTTTGAATCCGACCCATTTTGTTTAATATTTATTTTTTAAGCCCTATTTCGAAAAAAAATTCTGAATTAGAGTATGTCAAACTCAATGAGCTAGTGGGTACAACATCAAGAAGTATATGATATATTGAATATTGATGGTAGGGGATCTTAGTTAATGGGCCAGACCCCTTGTCATTTAGGTTTTATAGTATATTTGTTGCTATTTTAAATCATCAAATGTCAATTGCTCTAGCGGTTTGATATGTAAATCATCATTTCCTTGCTCTGTGGTTCGAATCCTGTCACCCCCATATATTTTTGATGAGATTGCATCCGGCGACCACCATCTTCCGGCAAGGCAAACATTGAATATGTTTTTCATATTTTTTGTTCATAATTTTATTATACAACATTTTCCTATTTTTCAAGTAATTACAAAAAAAATTTATATATATAAATAGTTAACAAAATAGGTGAACGGTGTAGATTATCTTCTAACATGATGTACGGTAGATCTAAGCTTTGCTACAGTACCTTTCAGTGCACGTCGTGTACTATAAGATTTTTCGCATTCGAACATTATAAGATTTTTAAAACAATTATTTTTGCAAAGAGAGTGCAATGTAAAAAATTAAAGAAAGTCGGGATGAAGAAAAGCGCACGGGAGGATACGAACACGGGCGGACAAAGATAAGATTTATTGAGGAAACCACAGAACCAAACACCATATATACGATCTTTTAAACACACAAGTATTATATATTGAGTCACCGTAAGTAGCCGGTTTTGAATTAACCTAGTTTCAATATTTCTCAAATCATATTTTTTTTTCTTATAACGACTATTGTATAGTTTCGTACTAATATTAAAATCCAATGCACTTTTCTCAGCATGTTTCTTGGGAGATAGCAAACTTCTTGTAATTTGTGCAGTTATTGGAAATGATGTTTGTAGTGTACTAATGTTGTGCGGAAGCGTGTATGCGCTAAGATAATCGATGGCAAAAACAACAATAAAGAACACAAGAATTTAACGAGGTTCACTATCAACGCGATAGCTACGTCCTCCGGGATGTAGAATCAATCTCACTATGATGATGGGAGTTTACAGATACAAAAGATGATCTGGGTTCTCAAGATCTGCCCTCTTAAGAACCCTAGTTGGCTCTCCCTAATTTTGTCTCATAAGAAATTAGGCTAAACTAATGGGAGGTTTATATATTAACTCCCTCACAATAAAGACCCAATCAATTAAAGTGATACAATTATGGAAGTCACAAGCAGAAGCACCGAAACAGCCGACCAAAAATTCGCGTAAAAGAAACGTGTGAAGTTGACCGACAACCCATCGCATGCCGCGCACAAGCGTCGGAGGATCGCGCCGGTCTTCACAGCGGGTCGCGCTTAAGTCCTCCGCGGACCGCGCCTATTCTCTGCCCCAGATTCGAAAAGCCCCTACGAGGAAAGGCCGCGCTCCACGCGCGTCACTAGCGCGGGCCGCGGTCCATCTGCGCTCCGCGCCTCTAACTCCGCACCGCGGTGGGTCCTCTGATCTAGGCGAACATCACGAGGCTGTAGCTGCTTCTCCTCGGCCCTCACGGTGGTTTCCATGGTGGCTCTCCGACCACCAGATACCACACCTATATGGTACCCATTTCCGATGCTTATCTCATCTTGTCTTGTATCTTGTTCCGTTTGTCCCGTTGACGAAACCGTGCTCAGGGCACATTTCCCAATAATTCTCCACCTTGACTTGAACACGCAATTAGCAAACGTAATTCAAAAGTCAAACAACAACACGACCCCTCTGCAAGTATTCTCGCAAGAATACTAAATCGAGTCCTAGCTCATGCGCGCCAAGCTTTAATTCCATAGACTCACACCGAATCTATAACCGTCCAATATATCCTGGACTGGGTCTCCGTCCAATATACCCTGGACTTGGTATTAAAACCTCTAAACCCGGATAAGGTTGCTCAAAGCTTCACCTTGAGCTCAACACCCCAAAGGGATAAGACACTCATGTCTTACTACATTCTGTTAGTTCATTCAACAAATAAACTAATGAACTTCACCAGCTTAGCAAAGAAATATCCGAGATTGTCAGCTATCTCCATTTCTTCTCACATTCTCAATACCCAAGAAGTGATAACTGACACTCACGTGCTTGCAACCGTGTACTTGACATAACTGATCAACAATTAGATAGTCCTCAAACTACCACCCCTTGCCGCATCAAAAACCCGTAGAACAAACTAGCAAACTAGTCGCTACAACTCAACATCCTCTTGACTTCTTTTGCAAAAATCACTTGTCTTTGTGGGTGACAAGTCCACAAATGACACAACCCGACTTCTAACACAACAAAAAAAATCCCCAAGTGTCAAGTAACAAACTAGTTACACAACTAGAACCATCTACTCAAGTAACACCACCTGGAATCCGCAAATTCCCAACAACAAGCACCTACAATTACTTCCATAAATGAGAATAACTAAGCCGATCTTCCATGATAAATGAAATCCACCACAAGCAAGTGTTCTCCCTTAGGTTGAGTCATAAACCAGAATAACACTAGCTACGCGCAACTTTCGACTACCATATACCACAGTATAAACCATAGCCAACAACGTACCATCCTAGCACATGATACTCAAAACATGCAAGACTTTCAGTTTTTAAATAAAGGTAATCACAATATAAAAAATCCCATATATTTCACATTGTTAATGCTAAAACTGAACAATGCCAACAAAATGCTAGAATCTCACCTCAACATCATCAACTGTATAAGTCCACTCAAGGACTCACCAAGCAATGAACACCGTTCTCCTTCCACAAAATCTTGAACTCCTAAATAGTTTTATCAGAAACACATCTTCAATACCACATGAAGAATACACAATCTTGACATAAATTGCTCAAATTCTCTGTCAAACACATGCGACTATTACTAGCAACACTAACTAGATGTATGTTGAATCTCTGCTGAAAATATTTCAACTATATCAACTCCACCTAAATGATTGAACTCTGTTGCAACTTGAAAGAGCACAAATCTGACCCACACTATCAATGGAATTCCCCAATTCTTTCTGAGAACATACTTGCAAATCTACAGCTCTATGCTTCGAGGTAACGACATCAAATCATATGTCTTGAACATATAGCAACAAGTCATTGCGCCCGACTTGCTCCTATCTATTGCTTCACTATTGATGATTTCCCAATGACTCATTCCCATCGGCTACTAAGATACAATAATCATCCAATAAGTAAGCAATTCCACCACAAAACATTGTAGTGCGACATCTCTCCAATAAATATGTCACAATCATGTCCACACATATAGGTAAAACAATAATCACCAACAGAATCATAAGATGTCCTCTGTGTATATTCCTCCTCAAAGGAACACACAGAAGCTCAGCAAACACTGGCTCGGCATCCACCTTGATCAACAAATGCAGCAACATGGACAAAGTGGCTGGAGCCACCTCAAGCTCCACCTCTTTCTCGACACCACTATTCTTGTCAACACCTGCAAACACAACCATGAAATACAATAATAGAATTTCGTCAAAAGTTTAAGCCATGTCACAACACGACGTTTTGAACCCACAACTCTATCTTCGTATCTCTCGAAGTGTCAAATCCTCTCGGCCACAAATGAAGAATACCCCGACCGAACCCTTATTTACTTTACCAGGAAAGATCAACACGATCATAATCTTCATTACCAAGACATATGTAGACAAGAATATCATCCATGTCGATCCATAACTCACTAGAAACTCCGCAGTCTATTCCACACTGTGAGGTCCACATCTGATCAAATAATGAAGCAGTTTCCACATCTGCTACCAGCATTTCCTAGCATGACCTGCAAATGAAAGTATGTATCCAACTCTCTCTTGCAGCGCCCTGTTCATGTGTTTTGTTACACCGTTCTGCCAATGATGTAATCCCACGGTACGATGCCCCAAATATCGTCACAAAACCAATGAACACAAAAGAAACAACAAGAAGTTATTATCCAACACGTAGCCATTTGATTTTTTTCTTGCAGTTCTTGATCCTCAACTCAAAGTCTATTGTTGCACCAAGAGTTTGAATAAATAGCTCCCTACAAGAGCTTGTTCAATCATCAACGAATGAACCCCATCAAGAACTCCGGGTGTGACCACCCATGCTAAACTTACCCATGTGTTATCAGCTGAACAACACACATACCCCTCACAACACTCAAGAAATCACATCTTGAATGAGACCACAAGAAAATCCACCCCGGATAATAACTACATCTTCCTATCACCCCATGACCCAAGTTCAAATCACATGACTTAGTCAATCTTGCCGATTAGAAGACAAAAAACCCAGTAAAACTAGCCAGTAACCTCACCTTGTAAACATACAAAGTGAATCTCTTGATACTTGCAAGTACCAAGCTGGAACTTTTCCACGAGACAATTCCCTATCCGAGCCTAGAACACACCAATCGATCTGTATGGCCAAACCATTACACGATAGTTGTTCCCACTCAGAACATGAACATGTCTCAATGATCAAATTATGTGCTTCTCAAGTCACCTGTCTTAAATAGACCGATCCAACCACCTTACATGCAACATCCATTGTCATAACAATACAACCACAAACAAAGGCGTTGTACGAACACATCCAATCACCATAAAACACACATGACACAAGCAACCCCGACTAAAGATCCAATGATCCATGTATATATGTACCACTACCACTGCGAAAAATACATACACCCTAGACCATCCCTTATTCTACTTCGATCAATACCGCATATAATTATATGCAAAGTTCCCTGCAGAAGTAACAAACCACAGTTCCGCTAGATCCAAACAACCTAGACTTTAACTTCTTACGCAAAGAAGTTCTGAAATTAGCTGAGCTAACAACTAACATAAATCACACCAATCCAATTTATTACTTCTAATTCCGTTGCTCCAGGCAACATCCTAGCAAGACGCCTGACTCTACATCCTCTAAGATACTAGTTTCAATATTGACAACAATATGATCTCACAAGAACATACAACAACACCAATAAAGAAACTCAAGCAGATAACCAAGCAACATCCTCATCTAACAACTTAACATCTATTTTTGAGCAGATCCACAATAGATTTAAGTGCACCAAGATGATATTTAAGTGACGAACCCAGATGCAAATACAAGGCAAATAACGATTGTTCCAAGAACAACTTACCGGTGAGCGGATTTGTCATGTCCCAACTCTCCAAATTCGCCAAACCCGAATAGCTGTCATATCAAAGAACCCTAAAATACCTCCAACAGCTAAACACCACTTGATGATGGATTGAGCCCTCTCCACCAGGACTACTGCAAGAGTCTCCATAAGTTCGCCCGGATGTGCTTCACCCCTTTGCCTATCACAGTAGACAAAATCTCATCTTTATCTGTCATAGCCTGAAATTATTCCACCCAAATAATCTCGTCAATCTTCGTTGTCTTCAACAAGCCATCGAGTTGCCCATGATCTTTACAACCAATAGCTCTGGTGCCAATTGTTGTGAAGAAGCGTGTATGCGCTAAGATAATCGATGGCAAAAACAACAATAAAGAACACAAGAATTTAACGAGGTTCACTATCAACGCGATAGCTACGTCCTCCAGGGTCTAGAATCACTATGATGATGAGAGTTTACAGATACAAAAGATGACCTGGGTTCTCAAGATCTGCCCTCTTGAGAACCCTAGTTGGCTCTCCGTAATTTTGTCCCATAAGAAATTAGGCTAAACTAGTGGGAGGTTTATATATTAACTCCCTCACAATAAAGACCTAATTAATTAAAGTAATACAATTATGGAAAGTCACAAGCACAAACATCGAAACAGTCGACCAAAAATTCGTGTAAAAGAAAACGTGTGAAGTTGACCGACAACTAACCTACCGCGGGCCGCGCACAAGCACCGACGAACAGCATCGGTCTTCACCGCAGGCCGCGCCCAGTCCCACCGCGGGCCGCGCTTGAGTCCTCCGCGGACCGCCACCTGTTCTCTGCCCTAGATTCGAAAAGCCCCTACGAGGAAAGGTCGCGCTCCGCGCGCGTCACTATCACGGACCGCGGTACATCTCGCTTCGCGCCTCTAACTCCGCGCACCGCGGTGGGTCCTCTGGTCTGGGCAAACATCACGATGCTGCAGCTGCTTCTCCTCGACCCTCACGGTGGTTTCCATGGTGGCTCTCCGACCACCAGATACCCCACCTATATGGTACCCATTTCCGATGCTTATCTCATCTTGTCTTGTATCTTGTTCCGTTGACGAAACCGTGCTCAAGGCACATTTCCCAACAACTAATTCGAATTCAAATTCAAAAATTAAATATTAGTTTAATTTAAAATTCATATTCTTTTAAATATTTTATTAAATTTTTTAGACCAATAAGAAAGTGTGAAATTTAATTTGTTTTCGTACAATGCGGCATTTCTTTTCTTTTTAAATGGTGGTTCACGACAGTGGCGAAAGAAGAAATAAGAACCCTATTTTCTGCAATTCCCCAAGCAGTGCCAAAATTGGCGCCAAAACCGGCATAAACCCCTTTACCCCAAACCCCCCAAATTCCCAAAGCTCTCAACCCCTAAATTAATTACTGTCCCCCAAATTAATTAAGGGCGGCAGAGCCTAATCGACCTTAATCATCAATTAATTTCCTGATAACCTTGGAAAACTGAATAGCCTTTGCACTCTTCTTTTGAATTTAATTTTATTAAATTATACTCTTCTCTTCTATATATAAACTCATTTTTACTGCTAGATTATTATTATTATTATTACTTCACACAGAGTTGCACGAACAATTTCTTCAAACATGGCTTTCTGGGGTTAGTTTTTTCTATTTCTTCTTTTTTTTGCTGCTAATTTGTTACTCTTTTTTGATTAATTAGTATTCAGGATTAGGGTTTAATGATTGAGTTTTAGGTGTTTAAAATATGTAACATGATGTTTTGTGGAGTTTAGATTAATGGGTATTTCCCTTTTTATTCGTAGGATATGAGATTAAACCTGGAAAACCATATACTCTCCCCTCTGGTGATTCTTTTTCTAGGCTCCGAATTACCCAGGTAATTTTTTTATTACTACTTTCTCTTGGATTGAATTCTATGTAGTTAATTTGTTTTTTTTTTTTTTGTGAAATTTACTGTCGTAATTTGCTGTAAATGTTGATTGATGGGTTTTCGACATGCTGCTGAATTTTGTAATCCTTTTTTATGTAAAAGTTTATAACTTTTGATATTCTGGACGTCGTATTACTAATTTGCAGTGGGTTTTATGTCATTGCTGTTGAATTTTTAATCCTTTTTATGTGAAAGTTTATAACTTTTGATATTCGGATGTGGTATTACTAATTTGTTCAGTGGGTTTTATGTAACTAAAGCTGAAATTGTGTAAATTTTTGATATTCTGGATGTGGTATCACTAATTTGTTCAGTGGATTTTACTTATGTAATTGCTGCTGAAATTGTGTAATTTATGCGGTGGAAATGAAAATGTAGGCTGTGTTGGGGATAGGCTCGTCGGAAAAGAGCAGCTTGGTTCAGTGCAATGTCGGTAGGAAGAGTCCGGTCTTGTTATGCGCTTTGTTGCCTGACAAAGCGGAGTCTATCCATTTGCAGTTGGATTTTCAAGAGGCTGAGGACGTCACTTTCTCTGTTATTGGTCCTCGTAGTGTTCACCTCACAGGCTACTTTGTAGGGAAACAACCTTTGCCTGGGGATGATGAGTCGTATCCTTTGATTACTTTGTGAAAGCCTTTGTTATGCCTTGGGATTTTCGGTGATCTACTGTTAATTCCTTTTGACTTTTACTGATTTTCTTGAAGATCATATTTTGTGAGTGGTCATCAATATCAAATCTTACATTAGTTAAGTGGAGATTTTTGGGTCACCAAAATGATATTACTAGGTTTGCATCAAGAATTGTTGTAAATTTACCCTGCTCTTTGCTAACAGGGATGGGAGTGGGGGTTTAAATGGTACTTGTCGACGAGATATAGATGTGTAGGACATGTGAAGTAGGGCTTATGTTTCTAGGTTTAAGATCTGGACTTTTCTTTTACTACTATTTTGATGGTTCACCAATCACCAGTAAAGAGCCTTTCTGCTGTCTTAACTTTCAGTAGTGATGATAAATTTGCTACCACAAGCCTGTATGCTGCTTTAGTCAATTCCATCTTCTTATTTCCTTTGACTGATGTTGATGTTTGATGTATGACTACATTCGTATATCGATGAAGCTTGTGCACTCAGCTATTTTCACTCTTCAGTTATTCCCTTTTTTCACCTTGACTGAGTTTAAGTGAATCATATGGAGAAGATATTGGAGCTTCAGACACTGACGCATCTGCTGAGCTCAGTGTTGATGATGATGAATATGGAGGTAGTTTCATTGATGATGGTGAAATGACTTATTTTCCTCCATCACCCTGTGAGAAAGGTTTGTTCCTTCTTTTGCACTTCCTATTTGTATTTTGGTCGCATGCGCTTTAGATGCGAATATAGCTCTGAGTTCTGCAACCTGCTAATGTTGCATCTTTATCAATATTCACGATATTGTGTGTGGCATGTGTTGACGTTTGCTCTTATGAATAACCACAAGATGCTATGTGTAGCCTATTAACTTCTCTTTCGGAGATATGCTGCAAAAGTGCATTTAGATTTAGCAAAATTGTAAAGGGGGCTTTCATACTTGAACAATATTTTCAATAAGTTGAGATAAGTACAGTCTAGGTAATCTGTTATTTTTCCTGTTTTCTTTCTGCAGCAAAAAAAGGCAAGAAGAAAGCTGATCAGAGAAAAAGCACCCATAAGCGTCTTCAGAAGAAGTATATTGAATTGAGTGAATCTGAAGATGACAGCATTACGTCTTTGAAAAAACATAGCCGCAAGTCTTTTGTTGTTGAAAGTGACGAGGATGATCTGAAGCCTATTTCTTCACTCTGTGAAAGTGTTAAGCTTGGCTGTGAAGCTTCCAAAAGGTTAGCATGGCTTGTTTAAAATCCGAGTACTTGCATTTTCTGAAAGGCTTCATTGTATGATGTTATAATTATGGTTTTAGAGTTTGTATGTTGGCCACTTTATTAAACTTAGGTACACTTTTCTTGATTATATGTGGTATTCGCCAATATGGGTCACTACGGTGGGTGTCTTGTGCACTAGGTTGAAATAGTTACTTGTCACAGCTTTTCGTTAAAAGGCTGTAGTGAAAGAGGACTTGTCTTTAAGTTTCAACAAAAGTTGGGGAAGGGTCAGTGACATGGTGCCTTTTTAGTGGTGTTCCCTGTTATTTTGCCCTTTCTTTTGTAGATCACAACAATACATTTTTCTTCTGTCCATCACTTTGCATGCACTCCCGCTTGGGTGATGTACTTTTGAGATTTTTAAGATTGGGTTTTTGTATATTTTTTCTTTGGTGTTCTCAACATGTCTTGGTTTGTCACAATTTGGAACTTTATCAAGATTATGATTTGAGACTTGTCCTGTACAGTTCATGCAGCAAGCTTAATGGCGTTGCTGAGCAAGCAACTAGTGACCATCAGTCTGATGACGGCAAAGTGATGAGTAAGAAGCTGGAAATTGCTGGTGGGCAGGCAACTAATGATTGTCAGGCTGATGACAAAATAGTGACGGCAATGGAGCTAGATGATGTTGTTGGACAGGTGACACAAGCTGATGACAGAAAAGAGACAACAAAGAAGTTGGATGATGCGTTTGAGCAGGCAGAGGGAAAGCTGGATGATGTTGCTATTGGCAAAAAAGTTAAGAAAACAAAGAAGCACGATGATGTTGCTGAGAAAGAAACTGGGGATTGTTTGTCTAATGACAAAAAAGCTAAGAAAACAAAGAAGCAGGATGATGTTGCTGAGAAAGAAACTGGGGATTGTGTGTCTAATGACAAAAAAGTTAAGAAAAGAAAACAGCAGCAGGAAATTGAGGATGATGTTCAGTATAATGAGAATAAAGTTGAGAAGAGAAAGAAGCATGATGATGTTGCTGAGCAGACAACTGATGATCATGAGGCTGATGATAGAAAAGCTAAGAGAAAGAAGCGAAAGGAGAGAAAGAATGAAGCACTAGTGGACCCAGAGAAGTCTTCAAGCGTGGGAAAGAATGAGGCTGATCCCTTAGTTAAGGAAGATGGTGGCTTGGTTATTGAGGAACTAAAAATTGGTGAACAAGATGGAAAGGTAGCTTCTTCAGGGAGGAAGGTTAGTCTTGCATGAGCAGGTTCATATCTCTAAGAACAAAATTATTTTTTCCCGGAAATTATCTCTGAAAATAATGTACCACCTCTTGTTTGGCTTCAGGTCACTATTCATTTTACTGGTAGTCTAAAAGAAGGGGGGCATGTTTTTGACTCAACGACTGGAAAAAGTCCACTCAAACTTCGCCTTGGTATGCTAAATTTTTTTTTTTTTTTTTTTTCATTTTAGTGATCTTCATTGTCTAAATTTGACATAGTTGTACTTAATTTCTTCCAGGAAAAGATGCTGCTCTGGATGGACTTCATCTTGGAATTGATGGTATAAAACTTGTGTGCAGAAATTATTTTGTTTGTCATATAGTATATTCTCCTTTCTCTTCTATTTCAAAAGGTTCACACATTAACTATTTAAATTTTGTTCTGTAGGTATGCGAGCTGGTGGAAAACGAAAGATCATCATCCCACCAGAATTGGGGTACTTTAATGTTCCTGGCCTGTTTATATTCTCGATTGATATTCCCATTTTCTATGCATCTCAATATCTTGCATAATCTGTGTTGGTATCTATGTAACAGATATGGAAAAGAAGGCAGTAATGGTGTGCCACCAAACGCATGGCTGGTCATGGAAGTTGAGTTGCTTCGAGTTCGTTGAGGATGTTGTCTTGGAAAGCTGGAAAGGGTGAGAATCAGCATTTGGCTGTTTTGTTCTCAGATCTGAAAGAAGATACACAGGGCAATTTTGTTTGCATCAGGCTGTTTTGGGACACATCAATTAGTGATGGTGTTAATATGTACTCTACCTGTTCTGTAGCCTTGTTTTCCTGTCCTGTTGGTCGACCATCTAACTAGGATTTGCTGAAATACTTAGCTGCTAAGTCCTAAGTGGATATTACTCCGAATGATGAAGCATTGGAGGCATATAATTTTTTGGAAAACTCTGATTGTGAACAATATATTTCTCTGCTAAGTACGTTGTTTGATTTTAAGTGCAATTTCATAATCATCTTTTATTCAACTTTCTAACATCCCCAAGGCGAGACTTGAATTGGAATGTTCTGTCGCCTGTTGGTTTTTCAATAAGAGAGACAATGTACTCATATAGCAGTTCATTTCTCACAACATTACCACCAGGTCCACCACAACGCAGCTACAGGCCCTGCAGCGTAAAATTTTGTTCGACAGATATTTTCTGTCGATCTTGACAAATAAATTTGAACATGCTGATTACTCCCATGGTCGGTTGGTTCGAAGAAATCACGATGGGGAGTTTGTCAATAAGTAACCTCTCCATCTTTGTGGTTTCTCTATACTATTCTCAACAATTGTTGGTGAAATCAATTCCTTGATTTCCTTCTAAAACGATTTATTAAGGGTGTATATCGGATATTAAGGAAAAGAGTGAGGTCTTTGTGATAGAAACTCTCATTGAATTTATGAGACTTTTTTTTTCTCTCTTCGAAACAAAATTCCCGAGAGACATTGCCACATTGGTACTACGTCATATTAATTTCTTGCTATAAGAGTTTTGGGAGGTGAAAAACCATAAGGAGTCTTTTGTCTCACTACGGTTATGCTATAAGTCCTTTAGTTGATTCATACCATGGATAATAAAGATTGCTTGTTAGATGGTAAAACTATAATTTGTAGTGGATGATAGAATGAAATTGAAAACTTGTTTATTTGGTGCCAGTGTTCGAATCGACGTACATCTTTGTTCACTTGCATTATAATAAATAGTCACAACTCACAAGTAGTGAATAATAACTTTGTGTTTGTTGTCCATTGTGTACCTGCATGTATTAAAATTAAAAATTAATGTTATGACTTGACCTGTTGACCATCCTAAAAGAATTTGCCAAAAACTATAAAAAAAAAAAAAAATTGTTTAAAATAAAAAATATGCGGTGAGCGTGGATCGAACACGCGACCTTCAGATCTTCAGTCTGACGCTCTCCCAACTGAGCTATCCCCGCACGATACCGTTATTCTACAGCACAAGTTATATATACACATATCCATTTTATAAGATACGTGGAAGCCAAGCATTGTTAGCTAGGTTTTCTCAGTCATTCAGCTGGTATTACAAACACCAAGTCAAATTAACTGCCTTTTCAGTTCTCAGTCTCTCTGCTAAAACCCTCTGACGTTATCTATCCTCCTCTTCATTCATCGCCGCCGTCTCAACAACCCTACCATGGCCGCCAACGGCGAAGCTCCGACCACAATTCCGGCGAGTTCACCACCAGCGCCACTCCGGAAAGACGAGGCGTACCTGGCCGCCGTAATCCCGAAGCGTATCTCTCTCTTCGAGTCAATCAAAGCCGAACAATCTCTCCACCGCCTCTCCGTCTCCGGCGAATCCATCAAGTACGCACAATATTCTTCTCTTCTGGTAAAAAAAAAGTTAATAATAATTACTGATTCGATTTGTCGGTAATTTTGCACTGTAAAAATTTGGAAGGATTACATTGCCGGACGGAGGCGTAAAGGAAGGGAAGAAGTGGAGCACAACACCGCTTGACGTGGCGGCGCACATATCGAAGAGTTTAGCTTCGAATGCGTTGATTTCTAGGGTTAATGGCGATCTTTGGGACATGCGGAGGCCTCTCGAAGGTGATTGTGATTTGAAGCTTTATACTTTTGATTCTGATGAAGGCAGAGATACTTTCTGGCATTCTAGCGCTCACATTCTTGGCCAGGTGCTTGTCATTTACGTTTCTGTGTTTTGTTTTCCATTTTCGAGTGTAGGATCGAAATGTAGTTTTTATTGTTTGGTTATCTGTAGGCGTTGGAGATGGAGTATGGATGCAAATTATGTATTGGACCTTGTACAACACGCGGAGAGGTGAGTTTTCGACTTTGTTTATCGTTCCATGAATTGCTTCCACTCGCTTTCTGATTGGGGGATAAATTGGAACCTTTTGAAGAGGGTAGAATTGAACTCATTGATTGGATTATGTATCCCTATACCAGCAATTTCGGCTATTGCTAAAATTTTCGAGTGGCTTGTTGAGCTTATTTTACAGTACTACCAGTCCGTTATACTCATGGTTACTGTTTTGCTTACTATTGTGATAAACCGATCATTGGCGAGTGGCTTGCAGTGCAGTAGCGATTCAAAGTTACTTGGGCCACTTGGATGTTTAGCATAAAATGAAGAATTGAGCTTGCACTGTTTCTTGTCACTTGCATGACCCTTCGCTTTTTTTTGGCAGGGTTTCTATTATGATGCATTTTATGGAGATTTGAGTTTGAACGAGGATCACTTTAAACAAATTGAGGCAGGGGCAGCAAAAGCTGTTGCGGTATAGTTTTCCTTCACTCAGATGATTTATAGTACTTTTAATGCATGTATGATGACGTGGTGCGTGCTTTTAGTGCTGCCACTTATGTATGTAACTTACTTGTACTTTGATTGAAAATGTGAATATGGTGCATACCTTTGTTTCTTAATGGGTTTTTTTTTTTTTTTTTTTTTTTTTTTTTTTTTTTTTGATGTTTATGTGTGTGTGGAAATGGTGCATACTCGATGTTGCTAGTAATTGCCCATTGTTAGCATCAAACGACCTCTTAATAAAAGATAGTGAGGCATCTGTAAAATAGTCTGTCAACTACCAGTAGTTCTTTTTAAGTAGCATCTTTCTCTTGTTCACGGTTTTTATCTAGAGTTATCTCTTCTGCAGGAGAAACAACCATTTGAGCGCATCGAAGTGACCAGACAGCAGGCACTTGAACTATTTTCTGATAACAGATTTAAGGTACGTTTTCTTCTCTTTATGGGGTAGGGTAAGATGTCTCGTATATTTAATGTACTTCCCTCACTTTCGATTGTGGAATTGTTGATTTTCTTCGTATGTATGTGAGTTCAGGTTGAAATTATCAATGATCTACCCGAAGACAAAACTATAACAGTATACAGATGTGGTCCACTGGTTGATCTTTGTCGTGGTCCCCATATTCCCAACACATCCTTTGCAAAAGCATTGTGTTGCTTGAAGGTAAGTAAAACTAGCTGTAGTCTGATGTTTTGCTTTGGAATTTCTGAGTTTGACTCTTTTCTTAACTTATCAGGCTTCATCTGCATACTGGAGAGGAGACAAAAATCGGGAAAGCTTGCAGAGGGTGTATGGTATCTCATACCCAGATTCAAAACGTTTGAAAGTATGTTATGCTTGACTCATATATGCTATGGTGTATTAGCACATGCGTAGTAACGGTGTACTTGTAGTTTTTATTTCATTCATATTATTTTTGTTTTCTTTAGTATTATTAATTGCAGTTTGCTGGTGTTAAAAAATGTGGTCTATGTGCTTTACTTATGTAGTAACTTTGGGTAACAGATTGTAGGTACTGATTTTTCATTTTGGTTATTTTCTTTATCTACACGTCAGATGGTGTGCTCTTTAGCATATGCTGACTTGATCATCCATTTACACAGGAATACCTTAAGCAACTCGAGGAAGCAAAAAAATATGACCACAGGCTATTGGGTGCGAAACAAGAGCTTTTCTTTTGTCACCCCCTTAGGTATGCGAAATGAATATGTATGGTAGTGGGATCAGCGGACGACATAGTAATCTAATGGTCTCTCACTCTAATTTTTCTGATACCAGTCCAGGAAGCTTTTTCTTTCTTCCTCACGGTGCTCGGATATACACAAAGTTGGTGGAATTTATTCGTAGTCACTACAGGATTAGGGGCTACGAGGAGGTTAATTGTCCTTTTCTTTGCATTTTTTGTCTTTGATGAACCTATGTTTTGTTGGGGAGCTTACAGGGTCTTGCTTTTATTAGGTTGTCAGTCCAAATATGTACAATATGCAACTATGGGAAACATCTGGGCACGCTGCAAATTACAAGGAAAATATGTTTGTATTTGAGGTGAGTTTTCCTCGAAAGCCATAGGTAGCATCTGAAATTCATTTATAAACGATTAATCCTTCTCTGGTCACGTGGTAAAGAGGTAATTTATGCGATAATAACAGAGAAAACCTCCTATCTATCATGTGTCCTAGATTGTCAGATGTTATGGCAAGGGCATTTTTACAGTAATGGCTGGACTGATATAATTGTGAAAATATTTGGCCTTGACAAAAATAGGTGCATTGGAACTCGTTCCATTTGAATGCTTTATAGGAACTATACCTTGTGAAATGATAGGACTTCTTATTGACAGTTTGAATTAAAAACAGGTCGCATATAAACCACTTTGTCGATCTTAGTAATGTACAAATGGTTCCCACCCAGAAGTTGCCATGTGATCCTCAGCAGCCTAACTATTTAGTTAAGCCTGCACTTTTTCTGTCCAGTAGTCTTGTTTAGTATGAGTGGAGGGTATTATAGTAGAGGATTTTCAAGAGTTATGACATAGTCGTAGTTAAAATATGTTAGATGAGCTTTAGCGTTGTTGTCCCATTGCGTCATCCATATATATTTCTGGGTAATTTTATTCTTCAATTGAACTGGTTTGAGAATCGAGTCCTAGACGAAGTAGGCATCAGCCCAACTGTATGATGTCACTCAGCTAGTTTTCTACTTAAATGGACTGTACATCATTCGGTTCCTTGTGTGAGTGGGTAGTCAAGATCCTGAATCATTGGTTTTGGACTTCTTGTGAGCCATCAGTCTAATAGTATTTTTATTTGAGATTAATGAGCTGTAGCCTGTATTCTTTATTTATGCAGAGTAGTGTGACTCCGTAACTAGTTATGCGGAAATATGTATTCGTGATATTATCTTGTTTTGGTAATCTTCGAAGATTTTGCAAGATATGCTCTTTAACAAGTTACGAAACTCCCAAACTCAGATACTTTTTAATTGTGTGCTTATAGCTTCAGGCTAAAAGATCGACAATCGCGTCAAGGGTGGAAATGGGGACCTAGAATGAGTGTCGGTTTTAGTCAAATGTACACAATTACACAACCCCATTTTGATAGGGGTAATCATTCACCATGGACATCCATGTGGGATACTGGAGTATAATTACACATATCTCATTTCCATCTCTCCATAAATGAACTTCAGCTTTTGCCAAACAATTTGTTGGTTTTAAAGTCCTGGAATCACGTTTGTTATTTTGTGTCCTAGTCTGAGCGTCATGTGTTTATGATGGTTGATTGTGTTTTGGATTAAAATAGTCTAATGCACCCAGTTTTTCAAGCTTTGAAGCCACCATATTTAAACTATATAAAGTGTTTTCCTTTAACCCCTTCGCCAGAGCAGTTATTAGTATCGGATGAAACCAACCAACAACGACCAAGACAATGTCTCTGTGAACTGCTCATGAGGAATAATGTTTTATTTATTTTTAAGGCAAGTAGCACTGAAGAACTATGGCACCCCATTGACACTTGGTGAATTCTGGCTGTTTTACGAGGATAGTACACAAGTCCTTTCCTCATTCGACTATAGATGAAGTAGCACTGAAGGACTGTGCGTCTTTACTCCCCCCCCCTCCCTTCTTTGACCTTGACTTTTCTAGGAATTGTTTGAGCTTTTTAAATTTTTTTATATGTAAAATGAAACTGTTGAGACATAAAGAATTGGGCTCTTTGTAAAGCAGAGAATAACTTTCATTTCTTGTTGATGGCATTTTGAATGTCTTTGTGTGGTGTAAGATAATTGGAATTTTTTTTTTCCTGTTTTATGCTTCAATTTCTAACCACATTCTGGTGTTTGGGCTTAAGATTGAAAAGCAGGAGTTTGGGCTTAAGCCAATGAATTGCCCTGGACATTGTTTAATGTTTGAGCACAGAGTACGTTCTTATAGAGGTAAGCACTTCATGCAGTTTTTTTGGGTTTGATGTAGCTATCAAATGTCAAATTTTTTTATTGTTTGACTTGTATCTGGATTGGTGAGTCTTATTATGCTTAGATTCTTCGAAACCAATTGAACACTTGAAAATTTTAATTTCTAGAAATATGTGCAGTGGTATCCTTTAATGCTGCTGTCATTTAGTTTCGTTGGAGTTATAAGCTTGTAATTTTTTACCATTGATCCGTCCGATCTTTCTTTGTCTTGTCATTCATGTCAAATCTAGAAGAATAGTAACTAATGATTAGCTGCTCTACGTTTTAACTTTATCCAGAACTTCCTATCCGCCTTGCCGACTTTGGGGTTCTGCACAGAAATGAGGCCAGTGGCGCGCTCACGGGGTTGACTCGTGTCAGGAGATTCCAGCAGGTAAAGTGACCTGTTATGTGAGTTAACAGTGAATTCAGTTTTGTTGTTGGGGTATATGAAATGTAAGACTGGACTCCTGAACATATCAAGCTGTAAAAGCACTCTCTTAATTAGATCGATTGAGAAAGAATATGGTTGAGAAGGGGAATGTTAAGCTGGTAAATCAGATTCAGTTCCTATATTTAAATTTTAAACTGGTTTCTGTGGATGAGAAAGTAATATGGTTGACGGGGGAAATGTTAAGTGGGTAAATCAGCATTCAGTTCCTGTATTATATGAGATTAAAAAAGGTTTCTGTGGGAATCTGTCTGTTAAAACTTTTAGCGTAAACAAAGCCCATATGTACACAGACGATATGCTGTCAACAAATGTTTGCTACCTTTTAAATCTATTGTCAGGAATTGTGTTGGTTTTAACAAAAGTCTGTACTTTTGCAGGATGATGCACATATATTCTGCATGGAAAGCCAAGTAAGTATGATGTGATGTATGCTTCTAGAGCTAAGTTTATATGCTGTGCCTCTTCTTGAATGTTGGTTTGTATTTTGTTATGCAGGTGAAGGATGAAGTCAGGGGTGTATTAGATTTTATCGACTATGTGTATGGCATTTTCGGGTTTACATTCGACCTTAAGCTGTCAACAGTACGTTTCTAGTGCCATGTTATTTTTTTATATTCCTTGTAATTTTACATGTTTGTGCAAACAATTTGCTAAACCTTTCATACTGGTTTAGTTAATTAGTTTTTCCGTTTATTTTCTTTTTCATATCCTTAATTTTAATGGATTATGTTGAAGATATATTGTTTAATTCTGTGTCTTGTTTTTTTTTTTTTTTTTTTTTTTTTCCAATATAGAGACCAGAGAAATTCCTTGGAGACATACAAACATGGGACAAGGCCGAGGCTGCACTTACAGATGCTCTTAATGAATTTGGTAAACCTTGGCAGGTAATATATGCGTTTGTTTTTTTTTTTCTGTTTCTTAAATACTCATAATTTTGATCTCCCTCTCCCTAATTCTCTGCAAAGGGTATATAGAGACCATGTTTTTATATTTGGTCTCCTGATGTACTTAAAGGCTTAGAGCTACATTAGTAACACATAACTATGTAGATATTGAACTTCTCATTCTCTTACCAATTTACGTGCTAGGCTCCCTTTTATTAGTCGCTCTCTCAAATTTTGTTTTCTTTTGTAATTTGTTACGCCTGGCTTCTGTTATTGGTTCCTTTGTGTCTTGTTATTATGGGAAAACAAGTGGAATGTTTTGAGATAAAGTTTGATTTCGACTTTGCCTGAACTCCTTGTTTGATTTAACATTAAGATTTCATCAACATACCCTAAATGTTCAAAATCATCTTCTTGTGTCAAAGGTCGACCCAGAAAATTCAATAGATAACTGCCGTACGTTGGCAATTCCAGATGCATCTACGACTCCATAAAGAATGCTAAATGTCTCGTTAAATAAATTTCACAAGCAGAAGAATACATTATGCTACAGAAGTAAAAAAAAAAACCCTGTCAGCAACACATCTAAGTCAAGTACCCACTTGTACTTGTATATGCTTTCTATTCAAAAGGTATTCTTATCCATATGGCTGGAAAAAAAAAGAGAAAAAGAATTGAACACATGTCTCACCTTTACTACTAGAGTACAGTTGTACTTTCACACGGGCACCACAAGGGATGCAGTCAATCTAGCTTTAAAGTGATTCTGACTTAGTTTAAAACAGCTTGCCTCAGGTACTTCTCATAGGAAGTGCCAGCCGAAATGCCTCTGACAGAGGGCCTGAGGCGCACAAGAGACATCCGACTATGCAATTTCCATATATTTTTCTTGCAGAACCTTACTTCTACCCTTACCTTTGCCCCTTAATTCCTTGTTTTTACTTTACATATATCTGTCCTCTGTAAGTACCAAAAAGGGGTAGTCCTTTGCAAATCATTGTTTTGAAAGATAAAAGTTTGTTTGTCACAAGAGTGCACTTTGGGGCGCACTACTTCACGTTGCGCCTCTTGATCACTCATTGCCTAGCGCCTTTTGAAACTTTTTTATTTACTTGACAAGTTAGGTTGTCATTATATTCAAAAGGACACCAAGGTGGTGACTCCCAATCTCCCATATTCAGAAAGACACCTTAGGGGGCGACACCCATGTACAAAAGAGAGCTATTTTAACTCTTAGACTATCTTGAGAAATTGTATCCACAAATGGAGGAAAGTCGAGAATCAATGAAAATGTAACATTTTACTCCAGCTATACAACACCCCCAAAAAACGAAATTTGGGGTCTTGGTGTGCACTCAATACCATAAAAAATGTGATGATTCCTTTCTTTCCATGTACACCACCAAATAGCTAATGGTACATGTTCCAAACTTCAGCTAGCTAGTAGCTACCCTTTCATCATACTCCCTGTCCTAGTGGAGAGGACATGTTTAGCTCTCTTAGGATGAACCGAACTCAACCCGAACAAGGACGAAGCAATATGCCACAAAGACAAGACCCGAGGACAAGATAGCAAAGATGATTAAAGCTTGCGTCTTTTGAACGAAGGATTATGCACACAAAACGTAATTTGTTTAGGAGTTCTAGAAAGAGACTTGAACTCTCAGAACATTGGACACCCCCCCCCCCCCAAGTATGTTAAATAGGACAGCTACTGTCACAATATATCCATTTTCACACCACCTATTTTACTCTAAATCCTGTTTGCTTGCAAGCTGTGTGTATACATGTTTTTGTGCCCAACCAAAAGATAGGTTAGCAGAAAGCCAGACCCCAGAGGTATTAGATTGATACGATGCAGTAGAAGTGTAGAACTCTCCCCTAAAATATATCACTTGTGCTGTAGAGTCACAATACCACAACTGTCTTTTGAAACCTGTCAGACATTTCTCATGGTGTGAAAGTTTAGGGCCAAGACTATTGGCAGTCCACCTATTCTTCTAGCACTTCAAAGTAAGTCAAGCAAGTACATTTTGGCTTCATCTGCAAGTGTGTTGGAGTGCTGGAAGAATTGGTGGAATGGTAATACTCTTTGCCTAGATTAATCGTGCATGGGGAGACCGTAGGCTAGATTGTTATAAAGATGCTTTACATTTCCTCATCTTGTTCCAGTTTCAAGCTTCTTTCAACTGCTCAAAATCAATGGAAAAATTGGTGTCTTAACTTTAGCCTTATCTTAATTATATTAGGTTGTTATTATGCAGTGGAGTGGGATGCAATACTTTATTTAAAACCTAAACCATAAGCTAATGTTGCAATATCTGTTTCCAAAAAGTTGGAGCAATTTCTGGTTCCAAAAAGTTGGTTCAGTTTCTCTTGTTGATATCTGTTCTTGAATCTTTTTTCCGCAATCTTCTTCATGATGCATATTTCTCATTGACGTTGCTTCTTGTTGATTATTTCGGTAAAGTTAAATGAAGGAGATGGTGCATTTTATGGTCCAAAGATAGACATCACTGTTTCTGATGCCTTGAAACGGAAATTCCAGTGTGGAACTTTGCAGGTCAGTGATCTTCCTTGTTATAGGATTCTTTAGAGGCTTTGGCCTTTGTCTATGGTACTATCTGAGATCACGAAATTTGTTGGTGCAGTTGGATTTTCAACTCCCTATGCGATTTAACTTGACCTACTCAGCTGAAGATGAAGCTAAAAGGGAGAGGCCTGTTATGTTACACAGGGCCATCCTTGGCTCTGTAGAGCGAATGTTCGCTATTCTGTTGGAGCACTATAAGGGAAAATGGCCATTTTGGCTTAGTCCTCGCCAAGCTATAGTGTGCACAGTCTCAGAAAGATCTGCAACCTATGCTGCTGAGGTAATGGTGGTGGATTGTTTTGTTTGTATCTGACTGATTCTCCTTATTTTGGTGGATGTAGAATTTGTAAAAATTTGTTTTTAAACATTTTGCAGAATGTGCTTTGTTTTTAGTACTGATTAGATATAGGTGTATAGATTATGATCTCCTGACACCTTGTCCATGGTAGGCTCTACTGGGTGGGGTGTTGTTTTTGCGGATTAGTTATAATGACTCGTGAACTTCTAAATAATACTGACGTGAGAAAACTGGATCTTTTTGTAGGTGCGTGATCAAATCCACAAGGCTGGGTTCTATGTTGATTTAGACATAAGTGATAAAACTATCAATAAAAAGGTACGGCAGTTTTTTCTTTTGACAACAATTGATTTGCTTTTGTAATTCTAGTTGCATATATCGTGCTTTTGTGCATTTTTGGGTCAGTATGATGTTGGAGCATTTTGCTGGGTTTTGGGACAATAAGACTCATGTTACTGAGTGGTGGGATAGGATGTGGTCTGAGCATTTTGCTGCCTTTTTCCATTCAGTTCTATCCCAGCCACAGTTAAAATTGCTAGTGTGAGATTCTTACAGTTAACCCCATATCTCAACATCTCAAATACGTTACTGCAGGGATCCTGTTTTCTTTTTCTTTTTTTTTTTTTTTTTTCTGAATACTCTGCCACCACCAACAACAACTAAGCCTTAGTCCAACACTCTGCCATGAATAATGGAAGAATCCAATATGTACTTTTCTGTATACTGTCTAATATAACAACTTAGACATTGGTCTGGTGAGAGGTTCATGGTCGATAATATATAATCCAAAATCGTGTAATGCTTTTGGTACATGATTTTTTTCTCAGTTTGGTTGGTACCTGTGGAATCGTTATTATAGATTTCTAAAAGAAAGAAAAGGGTGCAAAACGAGAGACTGAACCTTCTAATATGTTTTTGCATGATGCTATGAGACCTTGGCATATGCCACGTGCGTGGGCTCTTGGCAGCTGAATAACTGCTGCTAAGTAATCTCATGTCCATATCTGATTGTGCTATCTTCTTGTGGTTTACTACGAGAATAAGTGGTTCAAAAGCCTGCAATGAGGTAGTGAGGTTTATAGCAGAGACTTCCTCAAGACCTTGGGTTTTATCTTCTTTTTTTTCTTTGTTTATTTTGCTTGGTATTGAAAACCCAGGCTAATGTGAAGTGTAGCTAATCTCCATTTTGTTTTAATATTTTATGTTCTGCTGAGTTATTTTTGACTTATCGCTAGGACATGTTATCGACGACTTATTTGTATCAATGGACTGAATTGGATTTTGTGTCCCTTTAGGTAAGAGAAGCTCAGCTGTCACAATACAACTACATAATTGTAGTAGGGGAAAAAGATGCCGAAAAGAAAGAGGTATGTCTATCCTCGCTTTTCCTTCTTTGTTTGTGGCTTTGTGCCATCTTCATGTAGTGTTAGTTATTGCGTTACATGATAGAGAGTCTTTAAGTGCCCCAGTGACTATTTTCTCGTATTAGGCTATGGCTTCATCTTTCTTATCATGCTAATCTTAATTCTAATTTGGATTGAATTTAAAATTGGGATTTCCTTGCTGGGTTCCATTTTGTTGCTGAATCTTTTTTTTTTTTTTTTTTTTGACAACGTCTAAATCAAATAAAATAGCAACGTAGTACAAGTGTACAACACACACCAAAATTACAACAAAAGAGACCTCCTAGCACCTATTGCTAAATGGTGAGCTTCTGCCACCTCCGTCCTATCCGCTTTCAAAACCGTACAGTGGGTAAGCTGTCGACCCAATTTCCGAACAAGATCCAAATGCGATTTGCACGAAATATTTACCATAGGCCACGAACCATAGCGACCAAATTGTACGAGTCTGACAAAACCATTATAGCCGCTGAATCTTTCTAGTCTGTTTATGTTTGCGCCTTGTTGAACCCTTATCAAGTGTCCGTTTGTGACTATTTCAAATCTATTCCTGTTCGACTTTGGTTTGCGGGTTGTTAATTGTTATTGAGGATTCTTTTGTTTTATATCTTGATGATCGTGTTGTATACAGGTGACAGTGAGGGTGAGAGACAAGAATGAGCATTCTCCAATGACAGTTCAGGGACTACTCGAGCATTTTAGTGAAGAAACGAAAGCGTTTCACTAGAAATCTTAGACGTTCGGAAATTGATCACCACCAGCAAATCGTCTAAGTTTTCCATACACTCGTTCCTATTAACTTATTGGTGGAGACCCATAGTTATGATGGGTTTTCCTAACGAACTAAATCTTGTGTCGTAGAAGGCTTTTTGTTTGTTTGTTTGTTTAGAAGATGTCTCTCAAAGTTGCGAAAAACAGGGAAGATAATTGGCAATCTTTGAACATGCGGCATCATCTTTCGAATTCTTTCTTTTTTGGACAAAGCGACAGTTCATTAGGAAGAAACAAATGTACTCCGTTATGAGTTATATCGCACTAAGCATAGAAATACCAGGAAGGAGAGCCTTTGCTCCTCCCTCCACCGCCAGCGGAACGGATCTTCTGTCCTATTATTTGATGAACCACTCTGCATACCAAGCCAGGGTTTCGGAAAATCTTTACTTTGTCACCACCACCGTTTCCTCCAACAATCCCTTGTTTTTCGCTCTATCACTCCAGGAATGAGCACCTCCGGTTCAAGCATGCCTGTAAAGACCCAAACCACCCAAGCACATAGTTTACGAGTAATAGAACGTTTCTTTGAGTAAGAGCACTTGGACTCCGCGCTGGTTTTCCTGTCGAGAGGGTGTGACTTAAGCAGGTCGAGTTAGAGGAGCTTGAAAATGAGAATACGAGAATTCCCCTTTTCGGTCACAACTCACAAGTCATACTTAAAAACCTGTGTGGACAACAACGAAGATAAAAGTAGCCCATTCATGCTACAAGCCTACAAGGTTTTTACATTGACAAAATATGTTCTTACACAAAATCAGAAGGCTCAATTAACTCTACTGGTAGATTTACACAAAATAAGCGGGAACAAGCGAGCCTAGATTTGGATTATGTAGAGCCCAGTTGAAGCAACTAGCAGGTTATTTCAAAAGATACTTCAGCAGAACACACCTCAGAAGCGGCAGGAGCTACACACAAATACTTCAGAAGCAGCAAACATACTTTCAGGAGAGCTGTATGATGACCAAAATGTCTCCTCGTTTGGCACAGGCTTCAGCTGTGCAGGTTCTCTACATCACAGGTTCCGATCTGAAGAGCATGTAGTTGCCATATACAACATTAGTCCACCAGCCAATGTCAATATAATAAGAGACTAAACAGAAGAATGCTAAAGATAATTTCTCCAATGCTCAATATATAAGGGTGGTCTCCACATATGATAGGTTTGTACTTGTCACAAGAAAGGAATAGTCAATCCCTTTCATATGATTTGCAGTTCAAAAGATAGTTGAAAGGGAAACATATGCATGACGGTACAACCATATACTAGTATAACTTAGACATTCAGTTTAAGTACTAATGGCTTACTTATGATTTTAACTTCGCCAGCTTTTTGACAGCTTCCTCCACAGCAAAAATAACCATTTTCTTAACCTACATCATGAGGAGCGTCAGATATTTTCAGAAGGTTATATTTAGAACCGCTTCATATAATCCATTACAAAAGCCCATAATAAGACAATTGCTTAAGAAGTATAAAAAAAGCTTGAGGTACATACCTCCAACTTGTCCTCCTTGGCTCTATGATTTCGAGGTAGAACACGGAATTCTCCAGCTAGCCGCATACACTCTTGAACATTTTCAGGTGATACAAAATCAAGAGCAACTTTTATGCACGACTGGACATAACAGTGATTCTGTTAGGAAATGTTGAGAAAAACCTCACAGACAACACCAACCAAGTGGCTAGCACCATAGCACAGAATCTAAAAATTCTAAATAAGTCACCACAAGTAAAGTATCTCAAGTCACCTCATCCTTCCAAAACTAATGTTCAACATATAACTCGCACAACATGATCTTGCAGCTAAATTCACACGAAGCACGACTAGAAGCAATTCAAATCTATATATGAGATTAATATATATGAATTTCACGTCCAAATAAACTTAGATTTGCACGAAGCTTACTACCTTCAAGTTTCTAACTTGATGAGGACAGCCAGCTGGTATGAAGACAGCTTCTCCAAGCTTTTGAATAAATGTCCAAGGCTCAATTCCTAACAAAAAGGTCAGAACTCAGAACTCGAAAAGGAGCAGCAGGAAGCAAATTTTCCCAGTACTGATGGAGAAATATAGAGGCGGGGTAAACAGCAACTGGGAGACTGTCACTAGTGGACATTCTATGTGTACCATATTCTTTCTTCAGTTTTTTCTTATGCTCCTGGGTGAGGTAAAATGTCTGATCATGAATAGGGTGAATGACCTACACATTATAAAGAAAAATCATGTGACCACCTTCGACAGGATTATTAAACTATAAATGATATTAAGGTTGCTGACAGCTTGTGGCCTAAAGACACGCAACTATTTTTGCTTGCTATTTGATACCATAGAATTCAGTACACTTTACCTGCTCTAATTGATTACAATGTATATGCCTGAACTCCCGATAATGGGCTCTCAAATACTCTTGTAGCTTAGAGACATCTTCTCTCCGAAAAATGTCCCAAAGTGCTCCTCCGCTATCCAGTTCTGAACCTTCCACGTTTGAAGATGGAGGAACTGATGCTACCTCGGAAGATTTCCCAGGGTTGACTCCTGCTTTCATGCCTCGCACAGTGTCATCCATCTTTTCAAGGACACTTTTAGAAGTTTCATTGACTACCATCTCTGCTTTCAAGCCTCCAGTACTGCAACTGGATGTGTTGGAGTTCATGGATTTCTTGCTTAACCTAGCTAGGGTACCAGATAACTCAGCAGATACATGATCAGCATCTTTGCATGCCTCGTCATTTTCAGAGGACCCAACGCCAAAAAATTCTTCCTGATCCTGAGCAAACTGCTTCTTTTTCCATTTGGAAATAGCGTCTAGAGTATCAGGTTTCAAGGTAATTTCGGCAGTATGTGTCAATATGTTAACCTATGAAATCCAACAAAAAGAAATGGGATCAGAACAAAATAACAAGAACACTTCTAAACACCAAGTTGAAAAAAAAAAAAAAAAAAATTGTACCAGACATTAATATTTTTACGTAACGTTAGACTTTACTTTCCTCCCTAGCAGTAAACTACTGACAGTTAAATTAAGTTCCTTAGCATGTCAAAGACAAAAAAAACCATGGCAGACGAGTTCAAGTTTAACATAGACAACTGTCCAGAACATTTTAAGTTCCATTAAGAAATCTCGAGGTAAACCTCAACTAGAAGTAGCAAACAAGCTATCCAAAATTCAAAGACTTCAGGAGCGAGAAAAAAATAAACTAAGATTACACTCTCTTAGCATATGAACATAGCTTGCATGACTTGGTGAAGGTTTGAAATATGAAGAAATCAGCTTCTTGCAGACAGACAGTCCCGTTATCAGCATTAGGCTAACAGAAAGTTACAGAAGTACCGGAAATTCTCAAAATATGATAATGAAGATCAAACATCAGTTAAGGTGTCAAGGAAATAAGTGTAGGCACAAGTATACCGCATCAGACATATCACAGTGAAGCTTTGTAACAGAGTCACCACTTCCCAACTCTTGAGGGAGCCCATATGCAATATAAGTCTTTGGGCCCAAGTCTGGCTTCAGCCTACCTGGAGGCCACTTGGCTGCAAGGTTCAGCACTCCATATCTGGGATGTGTATACTCTTTATAAGGCAATGCTCTAGTGAATTCAGCACCATGGCGTGGCAAACGCTCCTCAAAATTTCCATCTTGAGGCCAATCTTTCAATTTAAGTATGGTTGGCCACTTCGAACGGTCAAAGTGTCCATCTTTATATCCAATAAAAAATTGGTGAACATTTACATCAACCTGTAGTAGATAGTAACCGTGTATCAGTTACAAGATCATAAGGCAGTGAAGGCCAATACTACATGGACGCAACAGCTCCACTTTTTTTGTGATGAAGATGAGAGCCTTTATGTGTTTGCTCAAATTTCTCCGTACTCTTTTCACATTGACCAGGTTTCTAACACTCAGCAGTATAATTTAGCAACAAATAGCAAACTACTCAGCCTTAAAACGCCTATGACATACGCAAAGATCAAATACAGTGAAAACTAAGAAAGGCAGAAGACCAGGGTTCTTCAAATGTATCATTTGTTTATAAAAAAAATGCAAACAAAGTGACAGTGGATAGTTACCTCACACCAATCCAGACAGTCAACAGCTTTCACATCCAATAGTGTGGAATGCTTGGTGTTTTTTATTTGACGGACAGCACGCCACATGACCAATGGATCCCAGCTTAAGCCAGGGGTAGTCTCAAGAACACTCCTGACTATTACTGGTTCACCTCGGACCCAATGCCTTTGAAAGTGTTTCAGATCACCTTTCTCAATGTCCCTGGCATCTGGGTAATAAAGATAGTTGTCGTTGGAGCCTTCTCTGGATGCACATTTCTGCACATTATGTTCACAGTCAACACAGGATGCTGAATCAGGATTTGATGACAGACTAGAGGTCTGGGGTATAGTTTCCTGTTCCCATCTAGCTGCAACCTGCTGCGCTTTTATCAGCAAGTCTGATACCGGACTTTTTAATGGAATCACACATTTCAATACAAGAACTGATTCACCATAACCCCCAAGTTCCTCTGGCGGGCACTCCGGGCAGTGTAAGCAGCCATTTTCATCTGCTCTCCAATCAGGCTTCTTATTATTTTTAATATCAGGATTGATCTCAGTATATTTGCCTACAGTTTCTCCCTCCCCTATATCTGGAGCATCGTTGCTATCAGCTGTCTTAACTGGTTGCGCAGGTAAGTCTTTGCTCCTAGTCACCCTCCCAGATTGTCCAGATTTCGCCTCTGGTTCTACAGGATCTCCATGCATGTAGTCGAGCCCTCTGTTGCGATGTTCTATATTAACCTCTTTGCAATCTGGTAACTGTCCAGCACGTATTTCACGGCAACATGAAAGACACAAATCATATGTACAAGTGGGGCAACTTCGGTGGAAATCAACAATAGAGGTGCTGCAGTTGTTGCTTCACAGTACCAAGAACAAATCAGGGTTTAAAAGTCACCAGAAAAAGCCATTAAAAAAAGGAAGCAATCTTCTCCTGTCAAGTACTTTACCAGAACATGCGCTCGTTTTTACCACAAACTGCTTTTTCAATCTTGACTTCAGTTACTGGTACATCTACAAGGGCAGAAACCAATTAAATAGGGAAAACCTAACTTGCAAAGTTTACTCTCTGGTACAACTATAAAGGCAAATATATAAATAAGATGAACAGCATGAACAAAAATAATTTCCTTCACAATTAGAAATAGGCCTTTAGTGAGACCATTATCACATAGTTCAGCTGGCAAATCTAATCTAGACCAGAGTCACTCCTATAAAATTCACATTCAGAACTAGATTCAAGAATTACCTAAAATAAATACCAAGTCTTAACAATAAAGCACGCAAGGTAAACCCAGGTGTTTAAAAACTCCCAGAACGTGACACCACAAACAAGGCTCTCACGCAGGGTAAAAAGTGTGGCTAATGAACAGCAATGCCAATTCCAGAATATTGACATAGAAAATTCCCTACCAAAGCCAGTTTACCAAAGGTTTCTCTAAAAAGTTAGTTTTACATTCATAATCCACCCTTACTAAATGACAACAATTGCTGGAAAACACAAAGTACTTGCAGAGTCGCAGTCAGAAAATTATTGATCCATTTCACATCATGAGAGCAAGATGAAATACCCTGAATCTTGGCCTCGATTTCCTTCTCTATCATCTGCTCCTCATTGATTTCTTCTAGAATTGGCAAAAGAGTCCTCAACAGGTTTTTTGTGTATTCAATATCTTCTTGGTCGCTGACAACAAATTTATCATTCATCACATGCTGCATGAAGACAGCTGACATGTCAATTTCAGATGAAAATTGTCTCAACAAAGAAATAGGATCCAAAAGCAAAGACAAGAAAACAAACTTTGATAGGTCCATCCATCCTCAAGCAGGCCTTGCAGTTGCAGTTGTGGAGACAGAATGGGCAGGCCTCAGCAATCTGCTCCTCAGTCCTTTGCGGATACCTATTCCGTACAATTAGCAATCAATTAAATCAGCATCCGTAACACGGATATAATCTAACTCAAACCCTGTAGATTATCCATAGGGTAGACATTAAAGATCATCTAACTGCCACACATCAAGCATTGCTCATTCCAATCTCCGTAATCACAAGGCCACTATAAATCCTTCCTAAAGAAACAACCTTACCAACTATACCAAACAGAAAATATGGACACCCTTGAAGATATGCAAATCTAAAATGATCAAGCCTGGTGCACGTATACCGATCTTGTATAAGCAGCATCTATTCACTAGGTTTACAAAGAGCAGGTGCAAACAAAGCAAGACAAAATCCTATGCAATGAAATACTCCGCTAAAACAGGTTCCAAAAATTACAGTAACCTCAAAGAGCATAGAAGGAGAAGACAGACCAGTTTCCTATGCAGGGAACGCAAAACCGTTTGGTCTTACACTTGGTGCACCTCACCACCCTTCCCTTATCGTTCCTCTGGCACTGGTGACACATGTCGGAATCGATCTTGATCCCCTGCCAAACATGTCACAAACACAGACAACCAATTAGAAAAAGAAGTTGAATTCAGAACACAAACAAAACAAAACACAACACAATCCTAATTTATCATTACATTCTCATCAAAAGCATAACTTGGCTTTTGTTTCTTCTCCTGCACAGCAACACCCGAGGCCGAACTCCGAGTACTCCTCTTATTAGGCCTTCCCTCACCAGCAGCAGCATCATTTTCAGCAGCTGGCTCCCTACCACCCTCATAGTTCTCATCCTCCATCCTCGATTTCGGCTTTCTACCACGCTTCTTCTTCTTTTTCTCAGCATCCACCTCACCATCATCTGTCGCCGCAGCAGCTGGCTCGGTACCACCCCCATTGTTTTTAGCATCATCCTCCTTCCCCGGATTAGGCTTTCTACCAGGCTTCTTCTTCACAACAACATCATCCCCATTCTCTGCCTCGGAAGCCGGCTTCCTACCACCCCCCTTCTTCCGAATCCTCGAATTCTGTCTCACCACTTCTTCATCTTCCTCAAAATAAGCAAACACAGCATCATCCTCTTTCCTCACTACACTCCTACTACGCCCACTTCTCCTCGAATTCCCTTGACCGTTTTCTTTGGTAATTTCTTCACTTTTCTGGGGTTTCTCTTCATTTTCTTTGGTAAAAGTTTCATCTTTCTGGGTTTTCTCCTCTTCACCTTTTTCACCAGCAGCAGCAGGAGGAGCAGAAGCACTTTTCTTACCCTCTTTTTTAGGGATTTTACTTTCTCTCTCCTCTTCACTTGCTATTTCTGGGATTTTCTTTTCATCTTCTTCTACAAGTACACCAGCTTCAACCACCTCAACAACAGCAGCAGGCTTCTGTGCTCTCTTTCTGCCCCTTTTCTTCTTCTCAATTTTAACTATTTCACTGGAATTGGGTTCCACCAATTTCCCATTCTCCCCACCATTAGACTCCATGATACTTTTTTTTTTACTCTACAAATTGGGCTGTAAAATTAAAATTAGAATTTTTTTACTCTAAAAATTGGGTTGTAAAATCAAAATAAGAAACTGGGTTTAAGAGAGAGAAAGAGGGAGAATATGAAAAGTGGGGGAATTAGGGTTTGTACGAGTATGAGGCAATAATTATAGATACATAGGGAATAATAAGAAGCAGGAAAAAAGGGGGGGAAGAATTTGAAAAGGTCCCGCCAAAAAGAGGAAAGAGAATCGACGGAGAAATTGGGAAATGTGAACAAGAAGTATTAACTGGTGGAGTAGTGGGTTCTGCTGCTGCTGGTGGTTTGATTAGATTGGGAAGAGACAGAAGATGAAAAGAAGAGGCTGTCTTGTTTCTGCAGATAAAAAGTAAATGCATTGTTACTTGCTGTATTATTACTGTGGGTGGCCTGATTTTCTGGGTTCCCAATGCTTAATGTAATCTGTAGCCTGTAGGTGCTGGTGTTGTTTCCAAAACACATTTTCAACTACTGTACTTCCTCCCAAGGTTGTGTGCATCCGAACCTCTTGATTGTAACCTTGTCTCAGCATTGATCTTTACTCTATATGAACATCTTACAGCATAGTTTTATGTGGAAGTATGCAACTTATGGCAATTAAACACAGGTTGCGTACTTCTGAACCTTCTGAGTGTATACATAAATGAAAATTAACCTCAATTGTAATGTTGTAAGTACATATTTGTTGTTTTATCTTTCATTCATGTTCTTGCAATAACTGAAAAACTTGTTTCAATAACTGATGATGACTGATGAGCATGTTGAAAATGTATTGTACGAAATATTCATTTTGTCCAAATCTGACAATGGTAGCATAAATTCGATGAGCCAGGATACAGCAATAACGGTGATTGAAATTATTTGTCAATAACCGATGCTAAATGACAAAAGTTGATGCCTCACCTACTTTCCACGTATTTCTAGCATTTCCTTCCGCAATGCCCCAGGGCCCATGACAAGAGGGGGCCCATAATTCTCAAAACAGGTCGCAAGCAAGGGAAAGAATTGTTGCAAATCGAGACTTGCATACAATATATTCTGCTAATTGCTTCCTTTTTTAATCTATGATCTATGATTCTTTCCTTCCTTCAATTTCCTAATTTGACTATCAGAGAATCAAAATCAAAGATTGTCATTAAAATGAATGAAATTAAAATCATTAGCACAAGTTCTTAACCCCCCTCATGCGGCCCTTCCAAATTCTAATACATTGGTAATTGGAAAAATCAATTTTTATCATGAATTTTGGTTTTGGTGAAACTTGACAAAGTAATACGGAGTAAGTTCGTAGAGGTAGTGATTCTCAACCAGATTAATGGACAGAGGAGTTTGGAGATGCGGTGTACTTTAGGAATAATTCAAATGGTGAGGAATAAAAAGCTAAGGGAACGAGTTGGGAGTTCATGAATAGCGGAGCATGTTAGTCATTTTGGAGTATAAAACATTTCATTTTCATGGTCATTTTTGTGGTTAGTTTATAATGTTGGTCTTTAATTTTTATTTTTCCATTCAATGTCTATTATGCGCTTGATGGCCCATATAACTTTTTCGCCCCAGGGCCCCTAAACTGTCAGGGACGGCCCTGATCAACCTTATCTAAAATCAAATGATTTCGATTTATAATGATATCATTTCATTCCAAAATCTATAATCTTTGTAGACTTAAAAGAGTAAATTAAGCATGTTTCATTTTTTTTTTTTGGTACAAAGGAGCAACTAATGTTGCGGGGGTAGGGGGTATGGGGATTTGAACCCGAGACATCCCCCAGACAGGTTGAGTTCCTAACCACTAGGCCAACCTTGATCCTCATTAAGCATGTTTCATAAACTTCATATTGTATCATCCTCTATGAATGCATCAATGACCCTAAGAAACCAAGGTCATTAGCCAAAGGAACTCCCAGAAAATCATCAAAAGTCGTTCAAAGGCTAATGAGGGGTCCTGACGCAACTTCTAAGGGTTTAAGATGAATAATGAAGAGAACATAGAAGCCATCGATGTTAAAAATTCATTCACTAAGGAAAAGTTTGGTAAATTTATTTGAACTTGAGCTATGTATGGTATTTATCATCTGAAGTTATGCAATGTTCTACAAAGGGCTCTCTTCTCTCTGCTTTCTCAAGAGAGTTCCCCTAACCTTTAGTAAAAGCTATTTAAGAGAAGTAACTTTCAGGTTTAGGGGAAAATTATGAAAGTGTCACTCTGGAATTGTAGTAAAAATATTACTTAGATATGTTGTCTCATGCATGTTTTGTAGGTACAAAAGTAATTACCGAAAAGGAGAATTCAAAAGAAGATGAAAAAAAGCGCATTGAATCAAGGGTAATAGTGACAACTAATGTAGGATAAGTGGGGCTTAGAGGGATTGAGAGAATTAGTTAACATAACATGGTTTGAGTATGAGAGTGCATGTTATTGTGGCTTGGATCTTCGAAATGGTGAGAAAAGTTGGTGAGAGGAGCAATTGAGTTTTTTTTTAACAACAATAGGAGCAATTGAGTTTATTTGTATAACACTAGTTGTTGGCCCGCGCGCTAGGCGCGCGGTCCCCCAACATGAGGTATCAATGGATAAGATTTAATAGACGTCTTTTCTTTGCCCATCCATATAAATGAAAACGATATCATATGTACATATGATTACCCCCATTGCATGGCCAAATTGTATACTTATGAAGAAGGCTAAAAACATAGTGCCTTGCCTACATAAATTGTCAGCCATTGTTTCGGAGCATAGCAAACAAATAAAAGAGAACCGAGTTCACGTCTTGATTAGATTACATGTCTTATGGGCAGCGCTTGTGATAATGTTGGAGCTAATGCAAAATACAACAACTTAAAGACATATCTTATAAGTTGTAGTAGCTTCTTCATACATATCTTAGGTGCTAGCAAAACTAAAACATATATCATATGCGTACATATAAAACATTAAGGCTATTTGGGATTCGAACCCAAAACTATGTGCAAGATTGTACATTGCTCTGCCATTGAAGAGTTAATAGCCTACGAGAAAGAAATGATGTGCTTGAGTCAATCACATGGTCTAAGGAAATGAAAAAATAAAAGCCACAGCCCGTCCCACCCTACTATACTCAAACTGAAGAGGATGGCAAGTTCCGAGCAACATCGAATGCAAGGCTTCAATATAACATTTCAACAAAATCAAACCGGACAAGCAGCTTGAAACAAGTACCACTACTACAAAAAGCAATATAGACGTCAGACATTTTTGCAAATACACATCGATTATGTGTTCGACGTTAAGTTGAGTGACGTCTATACTTATGCAACAGACGTCGGTTTTAAGTCTCATGTGCATCAAAAGTATAGACATCGGTTTTTAAAAAAAAAACCCATGTCTATGTGCCTCAATAGACATGGTTTTTTTCATAAAATCCCACGTCTATTGGGACTTTATACATCAGCTTTTCTAAAAATCCCATTTCTATTCTTCAACTAGATATTAAAAAAAGAAATCCGAACCTAATATCTCTTTAATTCCGAACCTAATATTAGCATAAATGTAATTCACCATAGAGATTGGAAGATGGAATAAATGAAAATAATTCAAATATGAATAACAATATCAAATTGACCAATACAAAGTTACAAAGGTTGTATATATGCTCTAAAAGAGAGTTACTAAGAACACAACCAAAAAAAAAAAAATCACCAACGAGCTTCTCTATTGTTTGTGCTGATGTTGATGATTTTCGTAGTTGTAGCCTTTGAGCCTTCCATTTTCTCAGCGATTGGACTCACGAAATGTTAACCTACCAATGAAACCCCAACAAAATAATCAATTTGACAAACACCGAAAATCATCCACATTTTTGAGTTAAAATCATTAACAAATTAAACAAAAATCAAGAACAAGACCAAATTAGAAAGCAAGAATAAGAAATAACTCAGGTATAAGCAAGAGTAAGAGGAGATCTAATCAAATTTTCAACCTATAATGTAAAAACATTAGCATATGAAAACTTACAGAAATTGCATTGCAAAAGTGAAACCATAAAGTAATTAGGAAAATGGAGAAAAATTAAAGTGGAGTATTGAATTCTTTAATCCTTGAAATAATATTAGAAGCAAGTAAAACCATACCTTAACCATATGAAAGAAGAAATAACAAGGTGATATGTACTCCAACAATCAACATGCAACTGTATATTGATTCAAACAAATTGATGCACTTGTGTTAATGAGGCGTCACATTAAAAATGGATTATAGGTGTTCAATCATGAATTATAAGAAGAGGAGACTCAAGATTTTGAAGAAGGGAGAGAGGTGTCAAATGAGGTGAAAGAGATCCAGAAAAAAATATCAAAGAGAAAAACATGCCAATGATGGTTCATAGGCGGCTTAATAGAGGAGAGAGGAAGTAGAAGAAAGATGAAAAAGTTAGGGTTTCACAAACAGTAGACATGGGTTTTAACTATCATTATTTTAATGTGTAAATGTGATTTCGACAAAATATATTCGGAAATTAATAGACATCGGTTTTTGCTAGAACTAAGAAGTCTATCTAACGATAATAGGCATGGGTTGTAAAAGAAAATCCCATGTCTATTAATAGACGTGGGTTTATTAGTAAAAACCCATATCTATTATTTGGCCGAATTTACAAAAATGACACCGTTTTCATATAGACATCAATTTTATAAATGTCCGATGTATATGCTGTGACGTCTATAGTAGATTTTGTAGTAGTGTACATACAAAGCTGAGCATCTGAAGGTTCTGAATAATTATGAATTGGAAGTGTGCTTCCTCAACTTTGCACACCTCCAAAATGTAACAAGCTACCACAACTCGTCTCCGGTAGAGATGACCCATTTGAAATCCCCGATAAGAAACAGAAACATTAACGATATTCAGTGTAACCAATATAACCGCTAAAGTAGTAAAACCCATACCAATTTCAGCAGCTGCAAAATCAATCACTGATGTACCTATCCGGCCATTACCCACTCGTCAATCCTAGTGATGTTGATTCCGGCAGAGAGACATGATTGTAATGTCAATCAATGATGTCTCTTCCAAGTTTCACAAGCTTTGTCAACACAAAAACCTTAACGGTACCTTAATAGTAAGGGCCTTGTTGATGAATCACGGTAAGGGTGACATAAGTATGAACTAATAAAAATGAAAGAACATGAACAAAAGAATCTATAAAACACTTGGATGAGAATTGCGAGTTAGAACAAAATGCTAAGAAGGGCCCTTTCGTCAGTATATTTGACCAATATGGTTGATTATGAAAATTTAACTATTGTGAACCATATAGACATCTTACCCTCAATCAAACATGTAATCAAAGACTTTTGTTAAATCTATAATGACAGGAGATACTGTAATGAAATAACTACTCTAATCCCCTTCGGCCTATCCCCTTCTCCCAATTTGCCTCGTTCCATTATGCGTCACAAGAAACAATCTAGAAAGCACCCCAAATCGTAATTAGCAAAGAACGGAAAATTGAAATGAAACCCAAATGGAGTATATCTGTACCAAGAATTTCTTTGTCATCAACAGCCTCACAATCGCACACCGAACTTATGATGCTACGAAGACAATATCTGGCCAAAGCTACTAAAACCATATCAAACTCAATATCCACCAAATTCCCCGAAACGCCTTCTGTCGGCTAGAGTATGACCTTTAGTCATATAGATACGATCACAATTTATGTTGCCTTGGAAGAGTATGACCTTCGTCCTCAGAAAGAAAAACGGTGATGTAATGTAAGGGCTGCGTTTTGCGCACCGCCAAAATATAAAAAGCTCCCATTTCCACTAAGAAAGCAGAAACAAAATTGATCTTCAGCATAGCAAACAACTCTGCAAAAGTAGTGAAACCTATACCAAATTAAACTCCACAGTTGCCTCACAAAAAAATAGAAACACTTGCGTATCGTCCTAGACATCAACCCCGGTTAATCCTACTGGTGCTGATTCCGTCATGGAGACATGACTTCTAGTGTGAGACAAAGGAGGAAGTAAAAGAAATGCTCAAATACTATTCTGACTTCACAATAACCCGAGTACATAACTCTTCAGTTTCTACTTTCAAGCACCATCGTTCCATTCCTTACACTCTAAAGACCTGTGGTGCTTCCTTGCTCTTTATTTTAAAAAAAAAAACACCTCAATCAAAAGCTTTTGTTTCAAAGCTTACATGAACTTTGCACACATTTTGCAAAACGTAGCCATGTGTACCCTTGTATGTCAACGCCTACCACTGGACGCTCAAAGTTTACACTCTAAAGACTTTCTTTGCTCTTTATTACAAGAAACAAGAAGAAGAATAAACACCTCAATGAAAAGTTTTCTGTCAAACCTGAACTTTTTACACATTTTGCAAAAGATAGCTATGTGCCTATGTGTACCCTTTTATGTCAACCCCTACCTAATTGGACGCTCAAAGTCCTCCGTAGTACACACCATTCCATTCTAAACTGCAATTGGTTGTGACCACTTAATTCAGAAAACAACAAATAAAAGAAATTTAACAAATAGCTCATCGTTAACACTCGAACAAAACGAAAATTGATATCCAACTAAAAGGAATATTAGAAAGATGAAATCACGGCAACAATTTTGTGACATGGAATCAAAGCTACCATGCACATAAACATCCTAAAAAAGTAGTGCAATAATAAGTACAGATTTGAAACTAATTGAACATACCTCATCAAGCCTTTATTGACATTAAACAGGATGGATCAAAGATCACATAAAGATCTCAAACACCACAACTACCTCGTAGAATGATATAAAGCATTGTACCATATGACACATTGACACTAACATAAGGTGCTCATAATGTTTGTTTTAGTGGTGTTGGTGTGAGTTCGGTTTTGGGATAGACGAGGTCTATGCTTCTGACCTGCGCAGTGAGCAAACTGTCAAGGGGGCCCGGTTTTACCCAGGCGATGCCCCTTCGACGGTCAAGTCAGTATCGGGTGCGTGCGAAGAATGGGATGCCTATGCGCACTTATCACACGAATGGTAATAAATGTGTCAGGCGAAAAGTAAAATGGAATATGAATGAACCTGGATTTGTCAGAATTGGGGGGTATTTATAGTGAGGGGAGGATCCCTAGGGAATAATACTAGGGGTCCCCCCTTACATCTTAACCCTCAATTTCCTAACCATCTGACGGCTGAAAGATCTTGGACCTCAACTCATATCACATGGGCTTTGTGACGGACATTGGGCCTCTATTCTGAAGGGTTGTGGCTTCATTAATAAAATGAACCCCAACAAGTGGTAAGCTACACATCCATTCTCAATGACGGATAAACAAATTACGTACCCCTCTCTCATAACCATTAATAGATGAGGCCCATAAATTTGATTTCTAGACGTTAGTATCATAGGAGAGGGGAGACATTTGATTTGTTACAACAACATTACCCCAATGTGTTAAAGCCTCCTAAAATACCCTCCTACTTTACTTGACATAATCGTGAACGGTTCTCACATATAGTAGTAAATCCTGTCATATATTCCCATCTCGGCACAATTTTTATGTCGCACGGGATATCCTCCCAAAAAACAGTTCCTTCTTACAAGTATTTTGAAACTATGATCGTCCATCTAGAACCATCGAAAAGTTACTATGTCAATGTTTGTCTCCTCAGGTCTTTGTATGTGGGACAAGGTCTGTTCATTATTACAGTCCGAATTAGGATCATCATTAGCCCTCAAGCACCTTATATTCCGATTTCCGATGATATGTAATATCAATGGTTCAAATTAGAACTTATGTCAAACAGAAACTTCCCTGAAAATATTTAAAAGGCCATGGATCATTGGAGGTAGCTACTTTGAAACCTACAATTAATATGCACCTCCATCATCATTCTTAACATTTCACATGGACGTCTTACAATACAGTGCTATGATTTACCTTGATAATTTAATGGAAATACGCAATTATCAGCAAAAACAATTGTGTAGATCCCCGTCGGATCATTTTCCATCCCCTGCCCCTTAGATTTGTCTAATATCGCCCCTCAAGAAGCCATCATTATTTCTCACTCACTCCAAATTTCAAATAATCGCCGAATACACCAACCAATCAAATATTATACACTGACATTCGAAAATCCATGCGTTGAGTCTGAAATCACATATTTCTATTAGTTGACGACCCAGAGTCTCTGATAAACTCTAGGCCTACTTATCATAGTTTCTCTCCCACTCCTTCCCATCTCCCTCTGTCTTTCCGTCTTACTCTAGCGTCTTTATTTCTCCAAGTGTAAACTCCCTTTCACTTTCTCGAGCCCCTTCTAGGGTCCTACAGTGACTCCCTATATCCCAGATCCTGAACCAGCCACCTTATTGCTAAAAAATGCGACCACTAAATAGATCTATACAATTCAAATAAGAGAGGACTAATATGGTGCAAGGTATTAGGAAGAAAGAATGATTGTGGAGAATTTTAAATATCAATGGTATATAAAGAGCAACATCCAACATCGAATTAAGGCCATCAAGCTGACATTACCAACTGCATAACAAAATCCAGAAAATAAACCAATAATATGAACCGAAATCTGAATTATATAAAGAACGATACCCCTAAAACATCACCTACTTGAGGACTCTTACAATGCCTCCACATAAAGAAACCAAAACTAAGAGTATTCAACCTCACACCTCTCACAAGCATTTCATCGAACACCTTCCGTGCACACTCATAATGCCCCTCCGATACCAACCCACCAACAACCCAGTTGCAAACATCATCTCCAACATCACAAACATCCCTCAAAGACAAAAAAACCCTCATTAATCATGAAATCATTGCTTAGAATGCTTACCTTGATTATCAAATCACTTGCACGAATGAGAATCTGCGGGAGAAAAAAACAGCCATAAAAATCATAAATTAGAAATGGAAAGAAACAAACCCTAATTTACGGATCACAATATCGCACCAAAAAAAAAAGAGTGCTGAGATGTGGTAACTGAAACTTACGCCGGAGATAAATGAAGTGAAAGTGTGAGATTTGATACCAAACAAACAATGATAAAAAACAAAATAAAAATCAAATAATGATCGAATAACAATATAATTAAAGAGGTATATATGATGGAGAGACCAACTCATTGCAAAACATGAAACACAGAAGTTGACCCAACGATATATTGCTAAATAAAATTGAAATAAAAATTTGAGACTAATAAACGAATGTAATTAAAGAGTAGGAATATTGCACTTGCCATGAAGGAACAAAATGATCGATTCCTCAATGAAATGATGTGTAGATTGAGGCGCAGTGAGTGACAAAAATGGTGAGTTCAAGCAAAGAGAGAAGAAGGAGAGAGAAAGGAAACTGATGAAGGAAAGAGGCGGAGAGAACAATGAGGGATGTATGGCTGTGAATAGGGTGAGATAGTGATTGTGATCAACGGGTGAGATTGGGGCTATGATCAACGGTTGTGATGCATGGCAAGTAACGGATCAACGGTTGTCGGTGAGGCAAGGAGGAACTGTTCCAATGAACAGTTAACCTTCCTTAGCTATTTTTAGAAGGTTTATAGATTTACAAATGCAATGTGTGACAAACTCAAGCTAAAATGGTATGTTTTTAATTGAGTGTCTCCATGTTAAAAGACAAGTCGGGACATTATACAGTGTAGTGTGTCTATTATTACAGAGTTTCCCGGGAAGAATATCCACTTTTCTTTTTCCTTTTCGGCGAACGGGAACAATTTCAACTTGAGAACCGTAATGATGTTACGAATACTCGGTTTCTCACATTTCAAAGAGTCTAAATTTTCATAGAGTCCAAATTTTCATAACTTTTTCATTTGCATTTCTCTCTAACGCGTCAAATTTTAAGCTCGGTGTGTGATACAAACAATTGTAAGCCAAAAAAAAAAACACCTTAAACAATTGACGTTCGCTTATGTTTTCTGCCAATTGACATGATTCAATGATTTTTGAAGCACTTTATATAAGAAGAAGTGTTGCAAAGACGTTGTGAGCTGGACCTTTAAATTCTAAAAAACACATATGCAATAATGTTGAAATTAATGTGTTCAGCAACGGTTACTAAAGTATCAATATTTTATGTTTAAATATGTGTAGAGTAAGTCAACAATTAACATATTCAAAAGGTAAAACGATTACTAGAAAAATAAAACACTCGCCAATACAAACTATATTCAAAAGATGAAGCCAAAGAAAGTAATTGCCACAAACTCGTGATTTCCACGGGGCCAAAAACTAGTTTTATCTTTATGATGAAAGCTGGCTGGCGGGTCTGTACGTTGAAAGCCAAATGTGATACCAGCTTACACCAAACATCTATTTTGGGCAGGAATGAGGTCTATGTAGAGTATTGAGAGCATGCACAGTTTCTTTAATGATTACATCGATAAAGAGACGAGATTGTATGAATTTGGTTCGAAGTACATGGCTGCAATGGAGAAGAGAGGTGTAGACGAGAAGAAAGTAGAAGATGAATGCAATAGAACATGCGGGGGCCTAGAGACCGTGTTAATGGTTGAAGGAACGTTCCAAAAATCTAAGCAGATTCGAAATTTGTTGAAATCCAGGAAGAATGCTGCAAGGTAGGGTACTGTAATTGTTGACGAGAAGGGTAAAGGGATGTTATTGCAACAAATAAGAAGCGCATATATCGTGTCCGATTCAACAAGGAGACTCATGAGGTCAGGTGTGAATTTGTGATTGTAAGCTATTTGAATGCAGTGGTATTCTATGCAGACATTGCATAAGGATGTATGATGTGTACCAAGTCCCAAAAGTTCCTGACATGTACATATTGAGGCGGTGGAGGAAAGATGTTCTTAGAAAGCACATGAGGGTGAAAGTAGCTTACCACGACCCCGAGAAGACGATAAAGGTTAAAAGGTATAACGCTATGCACGATGTATTTGAAGGTGTTGCAATCCAAGCAAGGTGTACTGAGGAAGCAGCTTTGTTTGTTATATATATACGATGTGAAAGAGTTGGGTGTGAGAATACAAGCCATGATGGGGATCAGAATACTTGATAGTGAGCATGATGAGAATTTTGGTGGTGAAGAGGCGGTCCTTGGCCGGTAGTGGGCATGCCATCCTCCTCATTCTCCCCTCCACACCTGTTGGAGGAACCCAGGGCAGTGTTGTAGCAAGCAATGCAGGAAGCCAATTGGTGGGTGATCCAAAACCAAAGCAGAATAAAGGCCAGAGAAGTGGACGCATGAAGCCAATAGAATAAATCGTTGTTGAAAAGGCGAAGAAGAGAGCATATATTCGAAAGGCAAAGAAGGCAAAACATTCAGTGAAAACTAAACATCCTGATACGAGGCTCGCAAAAAATTGGGTTTGGTTTTGCACGATTATTGAATTAACCTAAGGTTTGATGGTAGAAGCTCAGAGTCGCCACCCTGTCTTAACCCCGACAAGGAAGGCTTTCGAAACAAGTTTAAAAAGCACAAGTTCGAAAACAAATGAAATTTTTTTAAGGAAAACCTTTCGAAAACCAAAAATGACTCCACGCGTCCTAACGCAAGATTCCGGTTTATTGCTTATTTAAAATTTTTGGAAAACTGGTCTACGAAACAGAGAAAAAAAGGATCGGGGCCTTACTTAAGGGGTGCGAACATTTGGAACTCGTCTCCCCTTCCGTCATAAGGACGAGCACTTACTAATACATCATTTCCTTCTAAAGAGTCTCAGTATATTGGTTGCGTTAAGATCTATATAAATAAATAGAAATAGAAAAGCACATATATTCACATTGTTATTCACATGCATGAAGTTTGGAAAAAGAATTGCCCTACATACCTTTCATTGTGGGATTGGAATCCACTCGAGGATCAAAACCCTACGTAGTTCTGACGGGCAGCCCCACGACAACGGTCTTTTCCATTGGGGGGGGGGTAGCGGCTAATATCCGCGAGGGTAGGTGGATGGATCCACATGGTAGATATCATTTCACTGGGGAAATGATCGGGTTGATTCCACTAGGGATATCAGTCATGTGGAGGGTAGAGATGGGTTTTACTTCGCTTGGAAGGGGTAGAAAGTCGTTTCACTCAAAGTCGTGCTATGGAGAGACTTTAGAGATGACTCAAATTAGAGTCAAGTCGATCCACGGTAGAATAGAGCAAGGTATATTCCGCTTGCATCTATGTGTCTCACATTGAGACGACGATCACCATTGATCACCATGCCTCCTGAACCAGGCATGCCTACTGAACGGGGTCTTAAAGTGGATGACTCGACCTCTCTAATATAAGTTTAAAGATTAGACCTCTCAATGGTTTGACTATGGTTGAATTGACTCTCGCAGGGAGATTTAATGGGATGGTTGGGGTTGTGTGTTTGGGCTCGGTGGAATTGGCCGTATCTTTAGAGCTGCCCGTTTAGGCCCTACAACAATATAAGGAAAATAAATCGCCAATTCGGTCATGTTCAATCAAGAAGTGTTCCACTGGGGCGTTGGTGGAATAATTGGTAGAGGTGAATGTCTATCGACCTCATGATTGCGCATAAGCGATTTGGCAATTCTTGCCTAGTGTTGGGGTAGGGCCCTGTCCAAAGTCCATACAAAGAACGGGAAAAGAAAACTTTACATGCAAGACACATCAAGAAAGTTTATTTACTTCCATGTACAAAAGGTTTTGAAAAAGGAATTGTAATCCTTAAAACGTTGGGGAAAACGGAGAAAACGACTTTAATTAGAAAAACTAAGAAAAAGACGTTTATAAATGAATAAGAAGACATTTTTAGGGGTCTTTGGTTTTATTAAACACATTACTTACAAAGGAGGTCAATTTTAGTCCTTATTGACTTTAATCGACTCGGGTTGACTTCGGTTGACTTGCCCCTATTTGCAAATTTGACTTTAGTCGATTTTGGGTAGTGTCGGGTTGACTTGGGTAGACCATGGTTAACTTGGGTAGACGTTGGTTGACATTGGTAAACTTGGGTTGACTTTGGTTGACTTTTGTTGACTCGAGTTATTTAGGTTATTTGTTGGATAGTAGTAGGTTTTGGTAGACTTGGTTGCATTTTGATTGGTTTTAGACTATGGTTGACTTTCATTGACTTGACCTCAGTTGACTTGACTTAGGTTGACTTGACTTAGACTTCTTAGATTCCATTCTAAGTGATTAAAGGCATCAAACAAGTGGTTGATTAATTAGACTCCCTATTAAGTCTAATTATTTATAAAATGGCTTAAATAGACTCCTAATTAAGTCTAAATTATTTTTAACATATTGACATCCCCATGAGGTGGATTAATTAGACTCCCTATTAAGTCTAATTATTTAGTTAATTAAGTCATTTAATTTGGGGGAGAAACTTGTCATTTATGACCCCAAAAAACAGAAAGTTGGTGTAAATTGAATGGTTTAGGAGATAAAATGAAATCTTAAGGTTTTTCTGTGTTGAGGGTGAGTTTATAAACATCTTAGGATCACTCATGAATTTTTTCATGATCCCAAGAGTTCATTTACCCACAAAACAAATTTAAGGTTGAGAACTAGATTTCTGAGAAAAACAGAGTCTGTTTTCAAAAACTCATATCTATTGATAGGGACATGACTAATTTTTGACCCTTAGATTTATGGAAACCTGAGAATCTTCTCTTCAACTTTAACGAAGGAGACATACCCAGAAAAGGTCATCTTTAATGCTAAAAAATGCATTGAAGTCAGTTGGTCGGACCGATAATTAGAGTTGAGCAGTTTTGCCACAAAAATTGTCATAAATATTTTGCTACGAGTTTGGATCTAAAATTTTGCAGGGATTCCTTTAAGACTCCAAATAAGGTTTTTTTATAAGATCAAGATTTTTAATCAAAGGAATGTGTTTAGACAGATTTTACAAGTCGGAATAGAAAAACAGTTGGAAATGGTTGAAATCCGGGTTAGGGTTTTGGATCATTTGTACATGGAAAAAATGTGATAAAAACTTGTAAAAATATGAATGTCACTCATAGAGGTATAAAATCAGTAACACATCAAAACAAAACAAAAAAATTCGCTCCGCTCCTTATACTCTCGCAACTAGTGTTCCCCCCAGTAAAGGGCAGGACCACAAAAGGCCCTAGAGGCAGGCTTACGAATTCGTATGGCTCAATAAACCGATACTTTATCGTTACCGACCAAGGCTTGACAAAAAAACGGTTAGTAATGTATTGGAGAGAAAAATGATCTGAAATAACAATAAAAGAAGAAAGGAGGAGAGAAAACTACCTTTGATGATCAATGGTTGTAGATCCTTCAATGTTAGGGTATTAAGTCATCTAAACCAATTTTAATCTAAGTGAGGTTGGTTGATTATAATTACTTATGTGCTAAGGTGATCCTAATGCTACACATTTATTAGTAGAGATTAGTCTTAAAGTGGAGTGTGATGTGAGAAATAAATGAGAGAATATGAGTGAATGTGGGAATGAATGCAAGAGAGTAACTCCTCTCTTTTTTTCTTTGCTTGAGCCGGCTCCTCTCTCCCTCTTCCTCCTCTTTTTTTTTTTTTTTTCTTTTAGTGTTGATGAGTATTAAGTGTGTGTGTGTAGTAAAATAAGGGTGTTTGATTAAGTATTAAGAGAAGAAAAATGAGTGAAGGAAATTGAATGTGGGATGAAAATATCAAGCAAAGTAAAGAACAATAAAAAAAGGAAATTTGCGAGACCGCACCTTATGAAACCAGATTTTTGCGAGACCGCACCTTTTATGTTTAATTTTGCGAAACTGCACTTTTTAAGTCTATTTCTTTGCGGAACTGCACATTTTCTCATTTTCGTCCAATTTTGACCACTATCCGGCATTGACCCGACCTTACTCTTCTCCTCCAATTTTCCCTCCAATTTCCCCCCTTCCCCTCCCCCCCAAAAAACCCCTAAATTGTTAGGTCAAGTCAACGTCGGAGAGTGGTCAAAAGTGGTCGGAAATGAGAAAAGGTGCAGTTTCGCTAAGAAATAAACATAAAATGTGCAGTTTCGCAAAATTAAACTTAAAAGGCGCGGTCTCGCAAAAAAATGGTTTTATAAGGTGCGGTCTCGTAAATTTTCCTAAAAAAACAAAACTCACCTCCTCTCCTTGAAAGAGCCGGCCAAGCAAAGGCCATGAGGCCTCCAACACACATTCAAATTTGTCTTTAACTATTGTAAGGGTTAGGAAAGAATCAATGACTTAATAATTAAAAACTAGTTTTTGTACCCGTGAACATCACGGGTCTTTTCGGAATTCATTTTTCCGTTTTATTATTCCGTATACATTTGTTGTTTATTTTCTTTTGTAATTTACTTTGACTTTTTTTTCTAGCTTGAATATAATGTGCGTGATGGTAATTATATTTTCTCCATCAGCTTTGATAAACATTTTTTTTTGTTTATGGGGTTGATGATGTCGGAAAGACGGATATGTGATGAGTAATGGTAAAAAGTTTTTTTTGTTCACCAGATTGGAAGGTCAAATGATCATATTCTTAGGACAAAAGTGATAGGAAACTCTTGCTTTTGTTTCATAGACATTGTAACGATAGAGTAAACGAATGACAGAGTAGAAGGTAGCAAGGACAATATTGTTTTTTCTAAATGAGATGTTGTAACATCTTACATAACTTAGATTATTTAAAAAAAAAAACATCTTAGATAACTTAGAAACAAATGCGCTATTAACTTAAAACTTGAACTCTTGCAATTCTTTGAAAATAAACTAAAAACTTAAAACTTGTAGTGGATGTTTTTTGTTTGACGCTCATCTACCTTCCTAATTCTTATTCTCGTGATTGTTCCTCAACATTCACGGTCTTGTCAACTAGTTCCATTTCTGTAATCCTGCAAATAAAACACAATTTGTATATTATTATACATTGTGTGTACATTTTCTGCCCTCCGATTGGTGACAGTGCGTTTTATATAAATCAATAGAAGTTGTTAGGGAATGATTAATGATTACTGACCCTTCAACTTTTTTTCGTTTGCTATTCTTCTCGTGATCTTCTGATCCTTCCTTTCCTTCTTCGTCCAGTGTTACTCGTTTCGGCTGTCCACTTGATACCTATATTTGTGAAATGCTACATTTAGTTTTGTGGAACCTCTACATCTACGCTTGTGTACTCAGTAGTTGTGATCGTATACGCCATACCCCTTTTTGAAATAATTGTTGTAGGTGATCGGCTTCCAAGGCATAATTGTTGTAGGTGTTGTGTATCTAAATTTCTGAAAATAATGGATAAGAGTTGTTCATTGGCATGTCTTATTATTTCAGTACCCGCTAATAGCAAAAGCAAAATAATTTACCATGGTAATCTTTTAAGATAGTTTCATCTTCGGATAAATTCAAAGTAGCATAAATCATCTGATGGAAGTGTTTGAATGCGCAGATAGAATTTTGTTTTTAAGTGGGAAGTCAGAAAACAAAAAATTGCATACATCATAAAGCATAATATACAAGGAGATTGAATCTTCTTTGTGTTCTTTGAATGTTGTGTAACACGATTGACCTCTAGTTGATGTACAGTAGCCTGAAAAAAAAAAAAGTCAAAAAAATTAAAGAAATCAAAAGGAAACAATCAGTACTCGTATTTAAAAGAACAATACAATTGTAAATAGTTTTGTTAAAGAAGGATGGAGATGGTGATTGACTACCTAGATTTTTCGATGTATGCAAATTCAGGGATGTTGGTGTTTTAAAGACAGGAGAGGACATGAAAGGTTATCAACAGTTATGTGTATAAATGTCACAATAATTTTATAGAAATGACCTGCTTAATGAGTTATTCATTGTGAAATAAATGAGAAGTTCAAGGGTTTGTGTTCTTATAGAAGTTATCTTACATATGTGGCACAACAAAGAATGCAGATGAAACAATTTCGCCTTACGGGGCTAAGCTCACCACACGCAAAGGTAAAGCCGAAGAAAATAAACCATTAAAATGACACTCATCAAACTTAGTGTATATCTATATGTCATTTTACTTTTCTTGTAAAGGGGGGTCTTTTAATCAATTTACAACAAACTTACTGTCAAATTAGGAATATTATAAAAGGGAAACCGATAACAATAAGAAACGCTTACCTTTTTAATTAAAGGACGAGCATTAACCTTGGCCATCTTAGCCACCTTGTCCACAACCAGGCTCATTGACGCGCAGAGGTACACTACGATAATCACAAGTGCTCGAGCCACGAAGGAATGAGAATCACAAGAGCTCGAGCCACGGAGAAGAGGAGCAAAATGAGGAGGAATTCAAGTTCCTCGACTCGAGAGGAAGGCGCGAGTCGAGGATTTCCTCGCTCGACTCGAGGCTCGAGTCGAGAATTCCGTTGCTCGACTCGGGGATCTCTTCCCTCGAGTCGAGGAAGCTAGCTTCCGGGAAATTTCTTGAGGCTTTTGGACGGTTTCTTTTTGGTTAAGAAATGTTTATTTTTGTCTTTTAGTGTTTTCTTTTGTACTTATCCTTAATAAAAGGGGCATGTAATCCCTCCTTAGGGATAATCACCCTTATCACCTTTCATGTTATTTTTTTATCTAGATTTCATTTTAGAGAGAGAAACTCAAGGAGAATTAGTTAGACAATATGATACAAATGTACAAGCAAGAGCAATAATCCTCCCCCATGCTCAAAATAGGTCAATAAATGCAAAACAAGGCATAAAGAGGGAGGGTGGAAAGAAAACTCACTGAGGGTGGCCGGGTGGGCGGAACTGCTGGCCACGAATGGAGAGATGCCGGAGGCGCTCGTCGATCTCAGTGAAGTCAGGAGACTCGTAGAACGGAGTCTGGGCTCTCATGTGGAGGTTGTGATTAGCCTCCATAAACATCATAAGGCGCTCTGTGTGGGCCTCATGGACCATCATCCTATGGTCCAGGCCATCCATTCGATGGCTAACTCCCGTCCTCCAAGCCTCGTACTCAGGGGGAAACGCCATATGGGGCGCAAATCCGTGTCCTCCCACATGCACACGTGGGGGTCCCGGGATCTCCTCTAAAACAGCCTGCCCCTGAGCGACACTAAGTCGCAGCCCCTTAACAAAAAGCTCCTCCGCGTCGTGACCCTCCTCAATCCCCAACCGATCAGGGTTGGGGAGCAAGAGGTAACTCTGCGTGTCAGTCCCCAAAGTCCAGTGGTAACGCTCCGCGTACTCTCGCAGTCTCAGCACTGGGGTAATCCATCTGATCTTCCGGAGAGCTTGGATGTTCAAAGTCGCGAGCCCCTCCAAAGCCTCCTCCTCATCAACCCTCGCTACCTGACACCGACGGGCGATGAGGGTAATCATGCCCCCCAACCCGATAGATCGCGAGGGAAACATCTGGCATGTCATGCACGCCTCAACGAAGAGCTGGGCCCACTGCGGCCTACCATTCTCATTCGGTATGAACGAGGCGAGGCAACCCATCTCCATAAACTGTATATTATTGGGCTCTCCATGCCCAAAAACACACATACCGATCACCCGGTAAATAAGCCTCATGGCCGGGTGGGGAACCATCGAAATCTTCCCCGAGGGAGGAATCACCGGCTCCCTCGTGAGCTTTGTCCACAAAACCTTCGTCTCATAACCCCCGTAAAAATTGTACGTCTTACCCTCCTCCTCCGGGGTGTGCCACCCAAAGCACTGATCAATGTCGCCATAACTCCATTTTCCGAGGCGATTTCCGATGCGGAAAAGGATCCTCTCATTGTCCCGCTCGTGCTTGAGAGTGGACAAAAACTCGTAGGACCACCTCTCATAGGTGGGAGCTGACTTGCCCAAGAAGCCAAGCATGCCCCCTACACCCAAATGGAAACGAACGTACTCGAGGAAGCCTAATTGGTCAAGTGTGGCCGCATCGAAGAACTTGGTCACCACGAGCTTCTTGCGCTCGACCATGTCATTGAACCGGGCTTTCTCCGTATCGTCCAGCCCCTCAACCCCCATTGTCTCCCAATGTTTAGGGTCTTTAACTTTCTTTTGTTTCTTGGAGGGGCCGGCTTCACCATCATTTCTACCCATTGCAGCACAAACACAAATTTACCACAATCGACTTCTAATTCACAATTCACCAACCAATCCCAAACACCCACTTATCATACAATTTGCACAAATTATCCAACACCCAAATACACACTACAAAGCCAAAATTCACTCACCCCAACTTGCTTCAAACCACGATTATCTTACTCAAACATCAATCAATCCAATATACCATCACCAAGCCAACAACAAACAACCAAAACACCTATAAGGACCAAAATCGAATTTGGGGGTGATTCTTACCAAATTGGGCTCAAAAAAGAATTTTTGAGCAAAGTCAATCCTCCAAATCGCTTACAAAAGCTTCACTACCGTCCCAAGATGCTATTCCAACCTTGTAATCGACCCAAACTCTCCAAAAAACAAAACCCCTAATTTCTAGGGTTCTTGAAAAAAAATTGAAAAATTTGAATGATTTTTTGATGGAATAAGAGATTTTGTGGTTGATTTGTTGTTTATGGAGTGATTTTTGTGAAGAAATTAGAAGATTATGAGTGATTTTGTGTGATTTGGCGAGGATTTGAAGGATTTATGTGTTTGGGAAAGAGGGGTTCGAAAATGGGGAAAATGGGATGAAGAAGATGAAGTGAGGAGAGAGAGGGGGGGAGGTCGGGTTTGAAAACTGTTAAAAACAGATTTTTCAGAATCCTCGAGTCGAGAAAGTGAGCCTCGACTCGAGGATTTGTTCGCTCGACTCGGATGAAAAATCCTCGAGTCGATGAATTACCCGAAAAATCCTTCCTACTGCTCGTTTGCCTCGACTCGAGGGAGTTTATCCTCGACTCGAGGATAGCCTCGCTCGACTCGAGCCATACTTCATTTGGCTAGAGGATTTGCTCCCAAAACTGTTCCTTCTGTAAATTCTCCTCGAGTCGGGGATCCTTATCCTCGAGTCGAGGATCATCTTTTTCTCTTCTTCCTCGATCTCTTGCTTGATTCAAAAACCGAAACCAAACTTCTTCGAAACAAAAATATATCACATCTATAAACATATGGCCTGGGTTGCCTCCCGAGTAGCGCCTTTGTTTAAAGTCGGTGGCTCGACACGAGAACTCCAATGCTTCATTCCTCAACAAGTGGCTCAAAGATAGCCATTTCCTCTACGGTTCCCACCTTGAATCCTTTATAATACGGCTTCAACGACCTATGACCATTCACCTTAAAAGATTTATGCTCCTCGTTCTCAAAGATCTCGATTGCTCCGTGAGGGTATATCTTAGAAATGGTGAATGGGCCAATCGATCGAGACCTTAGCTTGCCCGGGAAGAGTTTCAACCTTGATTGATAGAGCAACACTTTGTCCCCTACTTCAAAACTCTTCCTTGCAATCAATTTATCGTGCCATGCTTTGATCTTCTCCTTGTAAATTGCCGCATTATCGTAGGATTCCAACCGTATCTCCTCCATTTCATGTAATTGAAGCTTCCGGTGCTCCCCCACTTCACTCATTCCCATGTGAAGACTCTTTATAGCCCAATATGCCCGGTGCTCAATCTCAACGGGAAGGTGGCATGCTTTACCGAACACCAATCGGTAGGGAGACATCCCAATTGGAGTTTTGTAGGCCGTCCGGTAAGCCCAAGCCGCATAATCTAATCTCAAGCTCCAATCTTTGCGGCTCGGGTTGACCATCTTTTCGAGAATAGACTTGATTTCCCGGTTTGACACCTCGGCTTGCCCATTAATTTGGGGATGATATGAAGTGGAGACCTTATGAACAACATAGAACTTCCTCAAAAGAGCACTTACCGTCCGGTTACAAAAAGGCGTCCCTTTATCACTAATTAACGCCTTTGGAATACCGAAACGAGAGAAAATACGGGATCGGAGGAAATCTGAAACAATTTTGGAGTCATCAGTTTTAGTGGCTTTCGTCTCCACCCACTTGGAGACGTAATCCACCGCAAGTAAAATATAGTAATGGCCGTGGGAATTTGGAAAAGGGCCTATGAAATCAATGCCCCAAACGTCAAAAATTTCACAAAAGATAATGGGAGTTTGAGGCATTTCATTTCTTTGTGAATTATTGCCTACTCTTTAACACCTATCACATGTTTGACAAAATTCGTGAGTGTCTTTGAAGAGTGAAGGCCAATAAAATCCACATTCGAGCACCTTAAGCGCGGTTCTCTTGGAACCAAAGTGGCCACCACACGCATAAGAATGACAAAAAGTTAGGATAGAACGTACCTCATCGTCGGGAATGCATCGACGTATAGCCCCTTCGGCTCCTTGTTTCCAAAGGTACGGATCATCCCACATGTAGAACCGTGCAACCTCCGAAGTTTCTCTCTTTGATTTTTAGTGAAACCGGGAGGGAATTGGCTAGATGCGAAAAAGTTGACAATATTTGCAAACCACGGTTGCGGAATCCTCTTAGTGCTCAAAGAATATAATGTCTCATCCGGAAACCTCTCTTGAATTTTATCATTGGCATAAGAGATTTCCTTATCATGCACAACACGACTTAGATGGTCCGCAACGAGATTTTCCGCACCTTTCTTATCCCGTATTTCCACCTCAAATTCACTCAAGAGCAACACCCATCGGATGAGCCGTGGCTTAGCCTCTTTCTTTGACATTAAGTAACGGATGGCGACATGGTCACTATAAACAATTACTTTCGTTCCCAAGAGATATGGTCGGAATTTCTCTAAAGCAAACACAACCGCCAACATCTCTTTCTCCGTGGTTGTATAGTGTCGTTGCGCCTCATTCAACATCAAAGAGGCATAATGTATGACATGACTCGCCTTCCCCTCCTTTTGGCCCAACACGGCTCCGACCGCGTAGTCGCTTGCATCGCACATAATCTCAAAAGGTAGCGACCAACACGGTGCTCTAATGATAGGAGCGGAGATAAGTCGAGCCTTTAGCTCATCAAATGAAGCTTGACATTCCATGGAAAAGTTAAAATCCGATTCCTTTTGAAGGAGCTTGCACATGGGAGCGGCAATCTTCGAAAAATCTTTGATAAACCGGCGGTAGAAGCCCGCGTGACCCAAGAAAGACCGCACCTCTCTCACATTAGTCGGATAGGGGTGGTAGAAATCACGTCCATCTTAGCCTTATCAACCTCAATTTCCCGTTCCGAGATCACGTGGCCTACCACCACTCCCTCTTCTACCATAAAATGGCATTTCTCCGAATTGAAGACCAAATTAGACTCCAAGCACCGATCTAAGACCCATTCTAGATGATCCAAAGCTTGCTCAAAGGTGTCTTCATGCACGGTGAAGTCGTCCATAAAGACTTCTACAAACTCCCATGTGATCGGAGAATATGCTCATCATGGCACGTTGGAACGTAGCCGGGGCATTGCATAACCCAAAAAGCATCCTTCGGTATGCAAATGTACCGAAGGGACAAGTGAATGTGTTATTTTCTTGGTCCTTCGGCTATTGCTATTTGGAATACCCGGAGTAGCCATCCAAGAAGTTGTAAAACTTATGCCCCTCTAGTCGTTCCAACATTTGATCAATAAACGACAAGGGAAAGTGATCTTTTCTTGTTACGGCATTGAGACGACGGTAGTCAATACAAACTCTCAAACCCGTTTGAAGCCTTGTAGGAGCCATTTCTCCCTCCTTATTTGCAACCACAGTGAACCCACCCTTCTTTGGCGCGACTTGTGTGGGGCTCACCCATTGGCTATCCGAAATGGGGAAAATCATCCCCATTTGCCAAAGCTTCAAAATCTCCTTCTTTACTACCTCCATCATCGGTGGGTTAAGCCGTCTTTGGGGTTGTCTTACGGGTTCCCCCCCTCCTCCAACATGATAGGATGCATACACGTGGAGGGGGAAATACCCCGAATGTCGACAATAGTCCACCCGGTAGCTTCCTTATGCTTCGCCAAAACCCCCAATCAACCGTTCCTCTTGACTTTTGCTCAATTGATTCGAAATTATAACGGGGAGAATTTCTTTGTCTCCCAAGAACACATACTTGAGCTTGTCCGGGAGAATTTTAAGTTCAACTTGTGGGGCCTCAACGGTAGACGGCTTGGGTCGAGCAAGCGGCTTCTCAAGAGTTATCGGTTTGGAGTTGTTGTTCATCCGAAATGATTTACCGATCTCATGAGCCATTTCCTACGGGTTAGTGGACAAAGAACCAAGCAAAGAATTCTCTATCCTACTACATTCAACTCGACCAAGCACGTCATCAAAAACATTGGCATGTGAGTCAAACACGTCTTGCACAATAGGATCAAAAACATCAATAGAAGAGATTGAATGCACATCCGAAGGGTATTTCATAGAGTTAAAAACATTAAACTTGACAACTTTACCCTCGAATTCCATTGTTAATGATCCACTTGCAACATCAATTTTTGTTTGGGCCGTTTTTAGAAAGGGCCGCCCTAAAAGAATAGGGGCCGCATGCAAGTTGTGTTCCATTTTAATCACATAAAAATCGGCCGGGAAGACAAGTTTATCCACTTCAACAAACACATCCTCAATTATACCCTTAGGGTACACATTTGATCTATCGGCTAGTTGAACTATGATATCAGTGTCATGCAATTCACCAAGTTTCGAGGATTCAAACACAGAATAAGGCAAAACATTTATGCTAGCACCGAGATCTAACATGACCCTATCAAACTTAGCACCCCCTAATGTACAAGGGATAGAAAACATTCCCGGATCCCTACACTTCTTAGGCAATCTATGTTGGAAAACCGCCGACACATGCTCACTCATTTTCACTTTTTGTTTCCCTTTTTGCTTAGGTGATCCTCTAGGTGTGACTATGTCTTTAACAAATTTCGCCACCTTAGGAACACTCTTAACAAAGTTGAGGAATGGAATGTTTACCTTACAATCTTGAAAGAGGGCATACATGTCGGAGTTGTGCTTGTATTTCCGATTATCCCTAAGTGCTTCGGGAAATGGAACATCAACCTCTATAACCTCATCTTGTGAAACGGGAGAAGGGCCAAGTGAACAATCCCCGAGAACAGAATCCTCGACTCGAGATGGAAATATCTCGACTCGAGGAGAAGTCGTCTCGAGTCGAGGAGGGGGAACCTCGACTCGAGGCGAATGTTTCTCGACTCGAGGCGTGAGATTAGTGAGGTTATTTTCAGGGGGCATTTCCTCGACTCGAGGCACTACACCCACGACTCGAGGATCATCTTCCTCGACTCGAAGATCTTTCTTCTCGAGTCGAGGCAAAGACTCCCTCGACTCGAGATTCACTCCAGTAGAGTGTTCTCCACTCCTACTTCCCTCGACTCGAGTTGGACGCTCCTCGAGCCGAGGTTGCTCATTTCCCGACACATTGTTGCTCTCATATTCCACATCCTCAACCCAAGATTCATCCTTTCCCCGATCATCCGGCTCAAGTGGCTTCCTACCACTCCTTAGACTCACGAAACTCACATTCTTCTTGGGATTGGCTTCGGTTTGAGATGCGAATTTGGTGGAACCTCTTGATTCTAGTCGGTTCACCGCACTTGATAGTTGGCTCATTTGACCTTCAAGGTTTTGAATGCTTGCCTTCGTTTCTTGTTGATTTTGGACCATAGAGGCTTGCATATTCGGGACATTGAGGGTCAATGCCTTGATCATTTCTTCCGCGGACATTGAAGATGAGGGACCACCTTGAGATTGTTTGCCGGAGAGAGGTGATTTAGCTTGGAAACGAGCATTTTGAAAGTTATTTCCACCCCCTTGACCTTGATTGAAGTTGCCATGACCTCCTTGATTGTAGTTCTCGTCCCTAGACCCTTGAGAGTTGTAGTTTCCACTTCCTTGGCCTTGGAACCGGTTACTCTCTTGATTGTAGCCACGGTTAACTTCTTGATTGTTGACATACCTCAAGTTAGGATGATCTCTCCAACCCGGGTTGTATGAGTTTGAATAAGGGTCGTATCTCCTTGTAGAATTCCCTTGAAAACCACTCACGGCATTTACCTCTTCATAATCCTCGGGTGTTGAGTTTCTTGATTGATTTCGGAGAATTTCCTTCATCATACTCGTCAAATCTCCCACTTGAGATTCATTTGAATGCCCCTCAACCATATTAACCCTTTTCACACACCTCTTGGACTCCCGGTCACGTGAGTTCGTCGCCAACTCTTCGAGCAAGTCCCAAGCATCAATGGGAGTCATCTTGTCCAACCCACCATTACTCGCAGCTACCACATGCCTATAGTCTTGGTCATCGAGTACGTGGTAGAAGAATAAGATTAGGTCTTGCTCCTTATACCCATGGTATGGACAAATAGCAATCAACTCTCGGAACCGGTCCCAATAAGAGGCGAGTGACTCTCCCCGTTGCTCTAATGTTGAAATTTCCTTCTTCAAAGCCGAACCTTTAGTGTTGGGGAAGTACTTGTGGATGAATGCCTTTTTCAAAACCTCCCAAGAGGTGATGCTATTGTGGGGAAGGGTGTATAGCCAATTTAATGTCCGATCCTTCAAGGAAAATGGGAATACCTTGAGGAAAAATGTATCCAAGTCCACTCCCGAGGGCTTCATGTTACTACACACCAAATGAACCCCCATGATATGCTTACTAGCATCCTCCGTGCTAAGACCGTAGAAGGTGGGTAAATGGTGTAGAAGAGCTCCCTTGATCTCGATTCTTGAAATAGCCTCATCATCGGGGAAGACAATGCATGAGGGTTGTTGTGTGAGATCCGGGGCGGTAAGCTCTCTTATACTCATGACTCTAGGTGGTGATTCGAAAAACTCGGAAGAGGCCGAAGTCCAAGATCCTTCCTCTCTAAACAACCCAAAATCGGCAAAAATGTTTCCTTCCTCCTCAACAACCACTTGATTAAGTTGCTCCAGTGAGAACTTCTTTCTTTGTCTCAAAGTTCTTTCAAGCTCCCAATCTATCTCAAAACAACTCAAGTCGGGAATAGTAGTACGGGTTTGGACCATAGGCTAGTGGCCCAAACACCGCAAAGGAGAAATAAGAACAAGCCTCAAACACACTTAAAAGAAAATGAAAATAAAAAGAAAAGAGAAATAACAAAAAACAAAAACCACACAAAAATAGCAAAAAGACTAAAAACGCCTCCTCCCCGGCAACGGCGCCAAATTTGACAGCAAGATTGTCGTTAAATCTTGTCAAATTACCACAAAACTAACTAAGGTAGATAGAGTAAGTGGGTTATCGAACACGAGGAAGAGGGGGATGTCTAATATGCGAATTCTATGCGGAAAATAAATAAACAAAAGAAGTAAAAACAATAAATGGGGGTTTTTTTTTGGTTTGAAAGATGAGTAATTAAGACATAAACGATTTATCAAATTAACTAAAGCGACCCTCGGTGATAATCTATTCAAACACCCTAATATAGTAATTTTTACCTCTCTCTAATTATGTCATTCATTGATAATCTCGGTTTTCACCAATTAATCCTCTTTTGTGGGGAATTTGAGCAACCGCTACCAAATTCCCCTCCTTTAAGTCCTAAATTGCCTAGTGACCACTCAAACAATTCAAAACCAAAGGCATGAAGAGCATGGATTAATAAAAGATTAACAACAACCCAAATTAGTATCTAATTAGCCGCAACCGCGACACTAATCAAATCTAATCTATTAGTTGCCTAATTAATTCCCCAATCACAAGTTAGTCATAACCATACACTAAACATGTGAAAGTTGCTTCCTTTAGGGTCAATAATCAATAACCATCAATTAAAAACCAAGCATATGAAGTACCCAATTCAATCCAATTAACCAATTAGATAAAACAAGGATAAATCAAGCAATTGAAGAACAAGGAATTAATTACTATGAAATTAAAGGCAAAATAGAGAGAAGAAAATCTTACTAATACATAGGATGAGAGAATTTGATTACACCAAGAGTCTAGAAGGTGATTAGCCTTCCATACTAATTATTACAATAATATTTGAGAAGAAATTCCTAATGAAAATACTAATTGTCCTTGTGTTTCTCTCTCTAAAATGAAAACTAGATTAAAAATAAAATGAAAGGTGATAAGGGTGATAATCCCTAAGCAGGAGTTACATGCCCCTTTTATTAAGGATAAGTACAAAAGAAAACACTAAAAGACGAAAATAAACATTTCTTAACCAAAAAGAAACCGTCCAAAAGCCTCAAGAAATTTCCCGGAAGCTAGCTTCCTAGACTCGAGGGAAGAGATCCCCGTGTCGAGCGACGGAATCCTCGACTCGAGGGACACTCTCCTCGAGTCGAGCGAGGAAATCCTCGACTCGAGGCGCGTTCCTCTCGAGTCGAGGAACTTGAATTCCTCCTCATTTTGCTCATCTTCTCCGTGGCTCGAGCTCTTGTGATTCTCATTCCTTCGTGGCTCGAGCACTTGTGATTATCGTAGTGTACCCGAGCTAGCTTCTCTCGAACCCCGATCCGACTCCAACTCGATCCACGTTCCCTCCTAATTCACTCCAAAGGGTCTTGAGCGAATAAAAACCCGTAAAACCACCAAATAAGCTCCAAACAACTCCAAGACGTGTGGTTCACGAATCACGATAACACCATGCTAAAATAGACCCTAAGGCGTATAAATCACGCGGATTAGCACACTACTCTAACGCCACATCACTCATCAAGGTTCCATTGGAACTTCTTCTACTTTTTCTGAATAGATACATGTGGACATGTGGTGCAATGACAAAATGAACTTCTCGATACAACAACAAAATAAAAGGTGAACAAATGGAATGTGACCTGAAATGGATAAAATTACAAAAAAAAATATTGGTGACGGGGTCAATTAAAAAAACAGGGACATTTGTTTTTTCTTCAAAGAGATATGTTTTACACGTCGCTGATGTGGATTACAAGTAATTGATGAGTTGGACAAAATATTGACAAATAAGCTTATATTGGTGGTAATACTGCCAAGTGGATTTAGATGGTAAGTAATGCTTGCCTTTTAATAGTTCTATATAGATAAAAAAAAAAAAATATAGTTAGCATCTTTTTAGCATCTTGTTAGTGTAAATGGGAGTGACATAAGGGTGAGGTCATAGCTTGGGTGGTTTAGTAGTTAGTAATAAAATAAGATCGGGTTAGACTTGTTTCGAGCAATTTTGACTCGGTTTGCGCAAAAATGAAAACCGGGTGAAATGAGGTGATGAATAAATGAATTTGGAATTAAAAACAATGAAAATCAATATTATTAACATCATTTACACAATTTTTGAAATTTATATAAATAATAGAAAAAATGGTGAAATGGAAATTGTCGAGAAATCGCTTTATTCACAAATGAACGAATAGAAATGGGTGAATAAAAATGAATAAAGTGAAATTGAATTAGAAAATAGAAATAAATTAGTAAAAATGAAATAAAAAAAGGTGAGACAAAATTTGGTGTCCACACCTGAAAGAAGTGAACCTGAAGCGACAGAGCGTCCACATGCTTTACTAACTGAAACGCCTCAATAAACTGAGGTTATGGGTTCACAAAATCTGCCCCTACAGATACATGTCATGGATTCGCGAGCTCCACCCCCATATAAGCCGATGTCACCAGTTCCAGCCGAAAAGTCGCAAATGTGGGCACCCAATATCGACCATGGGTTATTAATATGCCTTGGTGACAATGACTCGTTTGTGAAGTTTACGATTAATTAATTCAATGCAATTATAATTACGTGTTGAATTAATCAGTCAATGTGGACATTTATATATGAAATGTTTAATTGTTTCAATTTAACGGCTATTTTGGACGGTTACTTTAATTTGGCGACGGTGAATCTTAATTATTTTGGAAAATACTGTTATAGAACAGCACATGAACAACATCCATTACAAAGAATGACATACATTACAAAGTATTCCGGTGAAAAATGGACAAACAAGATTTGTGGAAGGAGAGGAAGACGCCCTGACCTGCCTCGGGAGTAAGGACCCTGGTCTGACCCCTGCAAGAGAAATGTAGCTAGCCTCGGGGGTGTGTCCGAGGAAGACGCCTCTGATGCCTAAGTTAGATGTAGTATTTTGTTGTAGAGAGAGAAAGTAGAGAGATAAAGTGGAGAATTCCCTCCCCTAATGTGTTACCTCTACTTGTGCCTAAAGGGGGTATTTATAATACTCCATGCATTGGCTCCATGACCCGTGTATGACACGGGCGTGCTTTAGGTCTTTTGGACCCAATTTGGGCCTTTTGGCTCTTTATCTCATTTTGGCCCAATTAGTGTAAACGGACTCACGCCCCAACAATAGCCCCGTTTGGAGTTGTATACGTGTATACGTCTCTGATCTGATGACCATTTTCGAAGGCATACGCATACTTGCGACCGTCATGCAACGGTGGCCTAGTTTCGTACCTTTCTCAGTGTTTTCTTTTGGATTATGCTTTGTAGCTTGCGACTAGGTCTCTTGTGAGGGTTGTACCCTGAAGTCTGAACGGATGGTCTGTGACCTCTGACATTCACGTGATCTTATGCAGGAAGCCCTGGCAAGACCTCGTGTATGGACGATGGGATGAACTTGTAAATATGTGCCAGCCTGGACCCTGTCGAATGAAGGTCCAGGGCGGTCTATGTAAATAGAGTTAGCCTGATCCTGTGTAACGATGCTAGGCTGATCTTATAGAGGAAGCCACGGCCTGATCTCATGTACGGACAGTGGGCTCATCCTGTAAATATATGCCAACCTAGACTCTGTCGAATGAAGTTTAGGCTGGTTTGACGGATGCAGCTACCAGGATCCTGTGTGAGGATGCTGGGGTGATCTTCTAAAGGAAGCTCCGGCCTAATCTCGTGGATGGACGGTGGCTGATTCCTGTAAATAGGGGTCAGCATGGACCCTGTAAAATGAAGGCCAGGTCTGACAGATAAAGCTAGCCTAATCCCGCGTAAGGATGGTAGGCTTAATTCCAAACAATCATAATACCATAATTGCATAATCGAATCGTTCTCCACCTATCATGATACTATGTTCTCATCCAATCACACCAATCACATCTAGCACATAAGTTTGAATGGTTTCTACAAGTTTAAGAAAGGTTGAGCATGCTAGCTTACCTTTTAAACAAACGAAAACTCAATAGCACAACAATCACTAGTACTCCTCGTCTACGAACTCAGGCTCTACAGTTATACAAATGACATTTCCAAATTAACACTTAATCTTATCAACCAACCAACTACGTATCTATGTGTTAGTATGTATGATCCTATATGCAATGTATGATTATGACAATACCAAATACAAGCCAACAATTACTAATTATCCGATAATTATAATCCTATTTCACTAATTATCCATTGTAACTCAAATAACACCTAAATCATTATAAAAATTTCCAAAGGCCTAAAATTAGTTTTAAAACAGAATATAACTCATAAAATTCAACCCTTGATTATTATAATTGAATTAGAAATTAATCTAACAATTTAAATTATGTTTTATCAATTAAAAATAGGTGAAAGTAGCAATTTACCCCCTACACTTTCTCAAATCATGCAACACCATAACTTTTAATTGGGGCAATTGAACCCCATAACTTTTTCTTAGGGAGCAATTTACCCCCCTCCACTTTTTTCTGCAATTAAATAAAAAAAAATTGTATCTTTTAAATTAGCTAATATTTAAGAATACATAAATAAATTAGCGTATACATTGTATATAAAGTGCATCTACATCGTATATGGAGTATATCTCCATTTACTCTTATTGCGCTCCAAATTACCCTTATTGTTAAAAAAAATTATAAACAAAACCCTAATGAAGAAGGGAGATACATCAATGGAAGGTGCATGTGAACGATTCTCCATTTCAACAGGTACATCAATAAAGCTAAGTTATCAAAGAATGCCTTGGTTTGCCTGCAAATCAAGAGACAAGGTGTACAACTCATTTGATTAGAGAAAGTTAGGTAGCAATCAAGGTCAAGGATTCTAATACTCCATATGCCAATCGTATAACTAATAGATGACAAACTATGGACTTTTATTCTGAGATTCAACAATAATCAACAGATTCCTTCACAATTCATCTCTCACCTGTTATTTTGATTTGTCGCTGATTTTCTATCATCAATTTAATCAACATGAAAAATTGAAATACTGATGAAAATCGAAGGGGCACAATTTATTTATGTATTTTTAAATATTAGCTAATTTAAAAAAATACAATTTTTTATTTAATTGCAGAAAAAAGTGGAGGGGGTAAATTGCTCCCTAAGAAAAAGTTATGGGGTTCAATCGCCCAATTAAAAGTTATGGTGTTAAATTGCACGAGTTGTGAAAGTGTAGGGGGTAAATTGCTACTTTCGCCATTAAAAATAATGTTTTATGCCATAAAAACCCCAAAATTCGAGATAAATGATCTAAATCACGAAAAATCAGTTTATAAATTTATAATTCACCTAAATTTCGAAAATCCTAAATAACATAATTAATTGACCTAATTACACTAATTTAGAATCAATTTCCCAAAATCACAACAAATTACTCCCTCCATTTCAATATATATGACGTTTTCAAGTTACGAGACACTTCTTTGACCTTCGATATCTCTCAAAAATATAAGGGTAAAAATTATGAAATTATGAACTTGTGAAAGCATATTTTATAACTGTAGATTCCACGGATGGTCTCTATAGCGACGGACACGCGAGTCGTGCGATGATTGCACTAGGATTGGAGTCGCCACCAAACAATTGTGGGGTGTTTGGAAACCATGCAACACATGCAACACGATCTTGTTCCTTGTTACCGAGGGACTACGTAAACGCTAGGTGTGTATGTACCCATTGAGCAGAAACGCTTGGGGAAAACGAGTCATGCCAAGTACAAAACACTTTCGTGCGTCGTTTACCGAAGGGACAAAACCGAGGGACGTAAGGAACAAAATACGCATTGTGCCCTTCGCCAATATGCAGCCTACATACCGCAAGACTGGGTTCGGGGGTGACGGTACGTGTTGGGAAGGCATAAGACACCCAACCCCGCCCACGTATAGCGGCCTCTACTAGTTGAATTATTGTTACATGTTGTTGAGAAGTTAGCCATGCGAGTTACAATCATTTACAAGTTAAATACAACCTAGTAAATTAGCTAAGTCGGTTATTTAGCACATAAACTAGATCTTAGGTCGCAACGTCGTTAAGATTGATTAATGGTTCCTAGCTACCAATTTGTCCAAACGCTTTGCGCTATGTGTGTTAGGCGTGATTCACGTAATTCGTTTTAGATCTAAATCTTGGTTAGGTAAAATGTAAATCTATGTCGAAAGCATTAAAACTGCGCACGTAAAGAAGGGGTAGAAGATGAGAATAAAGTAAAAAGACAAGTTTAGAAAAGAGGGGGTGCCCTCAGGACTTACGTGTGTCCGCGATACCACCACTTGCTCTAATATACTTCGAGATCGTTGCGTTGATCCTTAGTATGCGTCGTAGGGGCTAGATGTGTTCTTAGAGCGATGTGTTTAAGAGGGGCTTTGCTTGTGTTGTGTGTAGGGGTGCCCTAAAGTTTAAGGGTGTCTTAGGGTTTTGGTGTTTTAGTTATTAGGGTTTTTGTATTGTGGTTAGAGTTTTTTGTGAGAGAATTGTAGAGAGAGGAGCAGAGATTCGGGGTGAAAAATGGTGTGTTAAGGTGTGAAATGAGGTGGAAATTGGGGGAATTTATAGGTGGTGGTGAGCTAGGGTGGCCAGCCGTCTAGGGTATGCGTGCGCCTAGCGCAAGGGGATCGCGCAAGGCGCAAGCAAAGGGATCACGCAAGGCGCAAGCAAGGTTGCGCGTGGCGCAGGCAAGGTCGCGCATGGTGCGGGTAGGGCTGCACATGACGCAGCGGGTGCTGCGCATGGCGGGGGCGCAGGTGCGCCAAGGCCCCTTTGCGCGTGCGTTGGTGCGTCTGGACCCTTTGACGCACCATACAAAATTGCATTTCTGGCCTTCTTATAACATGGGTATTGTACACGTGAATTTGGGCGGGAAAATGACGTACAAAAACATGTTTTGTTGATGATTTTTGGCGGTATAGGCACGCGGGTTATTCCTGAGTTAGGTCAGGTGTAAAGTGGTTGTTTTTGGCCTTGTTTTAGGTAAAGACGCATTTGCTAAACGCATTCACGACAACGGTGGTTCACAGAATTGCAAGAGGTAACACAGGGAAGAAAATCTGTCAATGAGTACTATACTCACCTGCAATCTCTATGGCAAACTCAAGATGTCTTAGAAGATTGGCCACCAATCACTGAAATGACTGTAGAAATCTCCGAGTACATGGATGCAGTAATTCAAAAGGAAGAAGAAAGAAGGTTGTTAAAGTACCTCAATGGTATGGACCCTTATTATGCTGGTGTCAAGAGTAACATACTCCTCAGAAGTCCCTTACCTAGGGTTGATGACGTGGTTTCTCTGCTTCAACAAGAAGAAATTCAGAGAAAGAATCTGACTCATTCTGCTGGTATCTCTACCAATGAGGCTCAGGCATTCTTTGCTCAGCAACAACAAAGGGAATTTGTTGGTGACATTCCCATATGCAGGAAATGCAAAAGAAAGGGTCACAAAACTGAAAACTGATGGGAGAATGTGGGATTTCCTGTAGGACACCCAAGGCACAACCCAAACTTCAAGCCTGGAAGTGGATCCAATAGCTGAAACAGCTTCAACAACAAGGGTAAAGAAATTCACAAAGGGAAAAGACAGTGGAACAGTGACAAAATTGCAGCCAATGCTCAAGTTAACAGTGAGTCAGATAACTCCAATGATCAAGAAAGGATGATATCCTTTACCGAGCAACAATTCAAGACACTCATGACCAACTTTGAGAAGAAATCCTCAAATAATTTCACCACTGATGACATGGAAGTGGACTTTGCAGGTAATGTATTTGAACTTCTCTCAATTCATAGCAAATTCAAAAATATGCATTGGATAATGGATACAGGTGCTTCAAATCACATGATTTGCAATATTGTGAACTATGTGACATTCATTCCATGAGCAAACAACAAAATATTACTCTGCCTAATGGGAAAACTGTTAATGTTACCCACTGTGGGATCGTGAGGCTTAAAAATGGCATTATATTGAAGGATGTGATGTATGTCCCTGCATTTAGGCACAATTTAATGTCCATACAGAAGTTGGCTAAAGATGATGGGTGCTTTGCTTCGTTTCATAAAAATGTGTGTGTTGTTCAGGACTCTGTGAGCTTGGGGATTAAAGATGTGGGAAAGGAGCACATGGGCATCTATTACCTGTGCAATGAGCCATTAGATCAACTAGTCAGTAGAGTTACAAGTATGATCAATAGCTTAGATAACTCTGGTAACTCCAAGAAAGTTTGTAACTCAAGTGATGTGTACACCACTTATAAAACATCAGAGAGTGCTTTTGGTACTATGTGTGAAACCTCTGATGCACCTTGTTATTGAATCCTTTGAGTTGAATAAAGGCAAGTTTAGTTATGATTTGTGGCACTGCAGACTTGGTCATGCCTCAATTAACAAACTCTCTCACATACCTGACATAGCTGATGTTTGCAAGTCTAAATCTGAAATGGTCTGTATATCTGTCCCATGGCTAAGACAAAGTCACCTTATTCCACAAGAGAGAACACAGCTAAAAACGCCTTTGATCTCATTCACATAGATACTTGGGGAGCTTATAGGGTGGAGAGCAGAAACAAACATAAGTACTTTCTCACCGTTGTGGTTTACACACAAGGGCTATATGGGCATATTTAATGAGAAACAAATGTGATGTCTCATGGATTGTGCCTAGGTTCTATCACTTTGCAAAAACCCAGTTTGGAAAGAAAATAAAGAGAGTTAGGTCTGATAATGCTCAGGAGCTTATTGAGGGAGAATGTGGAAAATTCTTGGCAGAAAAAAGGGATTTGGCATTAAACCTCCATTGGTGATAGGCCTCAGCAAAATGGGGTGGTGGAAAGAAAACACATACATTTGTTCGAAGTAAGCAGGCTTTTGAGGTTTCAGGCCAGCATGCCCCTCAATTTTTGGGCTGATTGTGTAATGACAGCAGCTTACATAATCAATAGATTGCCTACCTCTGTCCTTCAACACTAGACACCATATGAAATGTTGTTTGGACAACAACCAAAGTATGACAGATTGAAGATCTTTGGTTGCCTGGTGTTTGCCTACAATCCCAGCAGACACAAGGATAAATTTTAGCCAAGAGGCTTACCGTGTGTGTTCATTGGTTACCCATTCAATCAGAAAGGGTACTATGTGTATGATCCTAAGAGCAAGAAAGCTTTTGTCTCCAGGGATGTTAAGTTCTGTGAAAATGTATTTCCATACAAGAAAGCTGCAAAGCTCAGGTCAATGTCCACAGATAAGAGATCCTCTCCAGATGTAGTGAGGTCAGACATATTAGATGAGATGGCTATACCTGCAAACCAAGAAAGTGTACCAGAAAGCCTGCAAAATGACAACAATGGTGAAGATGCCAGCCAGTATGAGCTACAACGAGAAACTGGACAGACACCTACAATGAATCAACATCAACAAATCAGGAAATCCATGAGAGAAAGAAAACCACCTGTGTGGATGAAGGATTTTGTTGTCAGCAACACCAATGTACCTCAATCTATATCAAATCTTGCTCAAACATCTGTTTCCCAAGACTTTGCTAACATGGTCAGCACCTTAACTCAGCACAGGGACCCTGTGATATTTGGCGAAGCCATCAAGGAAAACAAATGGATAGAGGCTATGAAGACTGAACTACATGCTCTTGAAATCAACCAAACCTGGGAAATCACTGAAAAAACTGCAGGAAGAAAACCAATTGGAAGCAAGTGGTTGTTTACAACCAAATATAAGCCTAATTGAAGTATTGACAGATATAAGGCAAGATTGGTCATCCAAGGGTGTAGTCAGCGATATGGGATTGACTATGGAGAAACATTTGCTCCAGGGGCAAAGATGTCAACTGTAAGGGCTCTATTGGCTGTAGCTGTTATGAAAGGTTGGCACACCTGTCAAATGGATGTGACCAACACTTTCCTTCATGGTGAGCTCCATGAGACTGTCTACATGACAATTCCCAAGGGCTATGACATGCTTAAGGGACATGAGGAGATAATCAATGGCGAAAAGTTGGTCTGCAGGCTCAACAAAAGCTTGTGTGGTCTCAAACAAGCCCCTAGACAGTGGTTCTCAAGGTTGTCTCAAGTTCTCATTCAATGTGGGTTCAAGTCAACTACAAATGATCACTCCTTGTTTATTAAACACGCCTCCACCTCCATCACAGCAGTCCTAGTATATGTTGATGATATGGTAATTACTGGTGATGATATGGAAGAAATATCAAGACTCAAAGATTCACTCAACAAGGAATTCCACATGAAAGACCTAAGTGCTCTGAGTTATTTTCTGGGTTTGGAAGTCGATGTCACTTCTTCTGGTATATTTGTGTCTCAGCATAAATTTACCTTGGACATGCTGAAAGAGTTTGGTCTAGAAAATGGAAGACCTGTGAAGCTTCCCCTTAGTCCACATCTGAAATTGGAGATCAACAAGGGCACCCCTCTACCAAATCCTGATGTATATACCGGTGATTGGTTGGAAAATTGATATACCTGACTCTGTCCAGGCCAAATATCACTTACTCGGTTCAACTTTTGAGCCATTTCATGCAAGCTCCTACATCTGATCACATGCAGGCAGCCAAAAGAGTACTCAGATATCTTCGATTGAATCCAAGTCAAGGCATTCTATTTGCTAGCTCGAATTCTGCTCAACTCACATCATTTTGTGATTCAGATTGGGCTTCGTGTCCCTTCTCTAGAAGATCCACAACTGGCTAATGTGTTCTTCTAGGGCAATCTCCCATATCATGGAAGTCCAAAAAGCAGTCAGTTGTGGCTAGGTCCTCTGCCAAAGCAGAATAGAGAGCTATGGCACTCACTACGTGTGAAGTAACTTGGCTTGGTGCCCTGCTCAAAGATCTAGGGGTGACCCAAGATGGTCCCGATCACTTAAAAATGTGACAATCAAGCGGCCCTTGCTATTGAAGCTTACCCTGTCTACCACGAAAGAACCAAGCACATCGAAGTCGACTGCCACTTTGTTCGACAAAAGATCCAACAAGGCACCTTACAAACATCCTATGTGCCTTCTATAGAGCAGTTTGTTGATGTTTTCACCAAGATTCTACCTGAACAACAACAATCTAAGCTTCTTCGCAAGCTGGGAGCACTACTACAAAACAAGATATAGACGTCAGTTTATAGACATCGGACATATATATAACCGATGTGTATCAGAGTGCGGTGGCAATTTTGTAATTAAGTGAAATAATAGACGTGGGCTTTTTGAAAAAATCCGATGTCTAATAATAGACGTCGGTTTTTTAGAAAAATCTGATGTGTATTCTTCTTCCATAGACATCATATTTTTGAAAAAACCCATGTCTATTATTGTTAACCTAGAACAAAAAACAAAATGAAATTAAAAACCCATGTGCATTCTAATACGGAGTACTACCAATCTACCACCTTACTTAACATTTAGCTTAATAGTCTCTCATATCCCAAAACCAGATCTAGTTGTGCACTCGTTTTCTCTCAAATCTTAATCCCAGTTTTTTCATTCATTCCTTACTTTTCTTCTCTCTTCTATCAATCCCAAATCTCTTTCTTTCCCTCCTCCCCCATATCTTATCACTCCCAAACTCTAATATAATCAAAATCGAAAATCGTTTCTACAGATCTTCAAGGATCAAAGATTAAACTTTTTGAGGTAATCCGTTTTTGTAATGAATTTAAGCAATGCAACTTTCTGTTTTCCTTTCTTATGTTATGTATCTTTATTAATTCGAATTTTCGTGGAAATATGCACAGATCTACTTCTATCAAGATTGATAAGTGAGGGTTCTTCGTTTACATAGTTACTGTTGATTAAAATTATGTTTTTCTTCTCCACCTTGTTAGTAGTCATTCTAAACTTTATAAATTTCTTGTTTCTTTTGGTTTGCAGGTAAAGATCGTCGTCATCTCAAGTGGTCCGTAGGAATGTCTGTTTTCTCGTTTGCTCAAGATCCGTAATTTTTGTTTAATGATTCGAAGTGTTCCAGAATTGTAAGAGGTCTTTTTTTTAGTTGTACTCTTAAGAGAAAAGTCAAAGGGTTTGTTCTTAGTTCCTTGTTCCAGATCTATAATTTTGTTGTCATGACCATATTTTTATTTGTTGAAGATTTGTAATGTGTTATTAGATTATGCAATTAATTTTGTTGTAGCTAGTTAGACATAACGCTTAATTTGTAATACTGAAAGTTTCTTAATTAATAAAGCACAACATATATAACATCTTCAATTTTGGGCATATTATGATTTTGTTCATATGCAATTCCTTTCATTCATATTCTGAGTTTGCTCATTCGAACAAATTTCGCATGGGTAATTTTTTTTTTGGGTTAGAGCAATAGACATGGGTTTTTACAAAACACTGATGTCTAAACTAAGTTATAGACATCAGTTTTTTCAATAATCCCATGTCTACTTGCTAAATAGACATCAAATTTTATGAAAAATCCCATGTCTATCCTACAAATAGACATCGGATTTTTCAAAAAAACCAATGTCTAAAAAAGTGATAGATATCGACGAAAATCCGATGTCTATTCTATTATAATAGACGTCACCCAACTTAACGTCGACCGGGGATCCGATGTCTATATCAAAAAAAGTCCGATGTGTATGTAGGATTCTGTAGTAGTGGAGTTACATCTCCGCCGAACTCTCAGCTTGAGGGGGAGTGTAGAAAGAGTGTGGGCATCAGCAAGACTCAACAACATTCACATGATCAAGTAGGAACAAAGGAGAGCTTTAAAGACTTTGGTTCCAAATGGAAAGAGTCCAAGATAAAGCAATTTGAGACAAAACATGTAACTAAGAACTGTCAACATCGGGAAAGCTGTGTAGGCAAAGTGAGTTAAATCCCAAGTCCCCTTTGGTCACTTGGGTGTTGTGCATACACAATTGTAGAAAGTGTCTGTTGGTGTATTGGCATTGTTGGACATTGGTCTAGGTAGTATATATGTAGTCTCACAGATGTATCAAAACACACAAGAAATACAGAACAATTCCAACTCAATCTCATTCTCTTCTAGTTCAATTACTTCACAGCCTTTCAAACCAAATTCATGGCTTCCCAATCCTCTAGCTCAATCAAAATCATCACGTCATTTATAATCAACGGAATTTGGCAGATAAAGTCTGACCTGAGAGTTAGTTAAACTCTCAACTGCTACTATAGTAGTGTACGAGAGAGGAAGCTGGTACACATACATTCAGTGTATGTCAGAGCATTGTTAACAGCTACCAGGTTGAAACCTGGTATAAGCTTTCTCTTTCTTAATATTTAATTTAGTATATTATTTTTTATTTTCCATCCCCACTTCCCACTTCTTGACCCCACCATTTCCTCTCACAAAAACTCTACCCGGGTTGAATAACCTGGTACAAACTTGTACCAAGGTACCACTCTCTCTCTCTCCAACTTTTTCTTTCTTTTGATTTTTTTTATGTTTGGCCCTACTTTTAAGTAGGTGTAAAAAACACCACTAAAAATGCTCTGAAGAATCTTCATAGACTGTGACGAGACAACCTTCCATTGGCTTAATGAAAAAAAAATAGGAGGGAAAATCTGGGCATTAAGGCGCAAATTTTTTTTGACAATGGCGCAATTATGCCGAGTAGTTGGAGGGAGCGAGTTGGCGGGATTTGCATCGGTAATTGCTAAAACATTTTACCAAATTAATTTACTGATAATAAAAGGCTAATTAATTATCTTTAGTCTTCATCACGCACCACGGTCTTCTTCCTCAACGGAAATCACCATTGTTGAAAGGTTGATAAAACCTCAAACTCATAAAATTAAAATCTGCAATATTTAGCTTTCTTTCATTCACGCTATTCATCCCACTAAGCACAACACAACTTTACTAAAAGCAAAAGTCCAATATAATCGATTCACTAAAAGCAACAATCTAGGGTTTTATTATTGTTTTTTATTATCAAGTGATTAATATTCATGATTGAAGACCATCACACATCGAATATATTTATCCCAGGTAAGTAATTTTAGTTGTTTCGACAAGTAATTAAATTGAGATGCAAGTTCCCTCTTTTGCAACGTGTGATTGAATGCAATGTTTGATCCGTATTCAATGTTGAACATTATTTGCCTTTTGTTTGTCGTTGCCCTGTAACCAAAATGTTTTATTAATATCGTCTTATCAGTATTTATTATTTGATAACCTTTCTTAATGGTTTAGTATCTTGTATGATAATTACATATCCAACATTAGAACATGGAATTCAATTATTGCATTGAAATTGTGTGCAGTCTATCACATGGATATGTCAATCGATCTGTATAGTGATCCAATTGAGCAGTAAGAAGAGGAGGGTGTACCAACTATTGGCACGTCATTCCCATCATGTGCTCAATATGCGAAATTTGTCTATGACTACGCTTTCAGATTAGGGTTTACGGTATTTAAGAGGAGTAACAATCTAGAAGATTCTTACAGAGAAGCTGGTGTTACATGGAAAGGGGAAAAAGATAAGGAGCCACAATATCACATGATGACGTTACTGAGATTCAAGTGTACAAAAGGAGGGAGGAAGCAAAGTGAAGGATTGACCGTGACCAAATGTGCGTTTTTCGTACATGCCAGACAGATCAATGATCAATTCGTAATCACTCGTTGCAAATTAAAACACAATCACCCAATGGATCCAAGTTACACCCGTTTTATGCCGAATTACAAGTACATTGATGATTCAACATTTGATGTCATGGTCAGAAACGATGACGCTGGTATAAGTATCAAGAAAATTTTCAACTCTTTTTCTGTGGCAAACGAAGGATGTCACAACTTGACATTCGACGAGCAAGACTTGCAGAATGCAGTGAACGTCCATCGTCGTTGTACTCTGCTACAGGGAGATGCAGCTGCTATGGAGAAATATTTCAAAAATATGGCCAACCATGATGATCGGTTCTTTTACAGAATAAAGAAAAATGATGAAAATCGAGTGATATGCATCTTCTGGGCAGATGCCCGTTCCAGGAAATCGTTCAAGGAGTTTGGAGATATAAACTCATTTGATGCGACATTCTTATGTAACAGGTAAAACATATAAGTATCTGACTTGTTTTTCACGTATTTACCATTCACTTTTCCATTTTATACTTTTCACAATGTTATATTCTGTTTATTGTATGAATTATACATTTATGTCTTAGACCTCAGTATCTAAGGGAGACCTTTGATATCTATATAGTTTTACATGTAGCCACTCCTGATGTTATAACCTATAGATTTTGTTATTATCATGTACAATATGCCTTTTGCTCCATTTGTTGGTGTAAATCATCATGGGTCTTCAATTTTGCTTGGTGCTGCATTGATAACAACACAAGAAGATACTGAAACTTTTGTATGGGTTTTTCAACAATGGCTTGAGTGCATGGGCCAACCTCCAAAGGGCATCCTCACAGATCAGGACAAAGCTATTGGTAAGGCAGTATCAATTGTGTTTCCAAATGTGGCACATAGGTTGTGTATCTGGCATATCATGCAAAATGCGGCAAGGAACCTGGGTAGCCACTCACGGTGGCAGGAGATAGATAAAACATTACATGACGTTGTGCACGATTCACTGACACCTGAGGAGTTCGATGAGGCTTGGGCGGCAATGATTGAGAAGTATCAACTAGGAAATAATACCTGGCTGAAAGAGACATTTGATATCAAGGAGCAATGGGCACCTGGGTATTGGAAGAGTAGTTTTTGGGCTGGAATGTCTTCAACACAAAGGAGTGAATGGATGAATAGATTTTTCAAGACATATGTCAGCGCAAACACTGGCCTTACCAAGTTCATTGAGCAGTACAACATGGCATTGTTAGGGAAAGTCGAAGAGGAGACGAAAAATAACCATAAGTGTATGAATAGTCCCTTACCATGTGATGATTCAATATCTGTCGCGTCGATATTTCAAAGGCTTACACTAATGCCAAGTATAAGGAGGTTTATGATGAAATAATTGGCCTGAGGCACACTAATGCGGTGAAGGTAGATGGGGATGATTAGCTTATGGTCTATAAGGTGGACGAGAAGATACCTAAGCCAGTTTGGAAGGCTACTAAGAAAATATTCGAGGTTACATTGGATAAACAATCATGTGATTTTTCACGCTCATGCACGATGTTTTAATTTAGGGGAATACTTTGCACACACATTATTCGCGTATTAGAATTGGAGGACGTGGCCAATATACCAGAGAAGTATATCCTCAGACGTTGGAGGAAGGATGTATACCGAAGCTACGAGGGTGTGAAACTTGATTACTATGATCCGAATGAATAGACCCGTGTCAAAAACGCGAATGAAGTGGCGCAGCGTTCAGCTTATCTGTCTAGACTGGTGTTGTCAAATGATGAAACTCTGGCCATATATAAAGAGAGCACAGACAAGATCCGGGACAGCCTCGAGGTAGCGCTGGGCATTACACGCACTGGATTCTCTGAGAACTGGTTTGACCAATCTGTGGCGTCTGTGTATGGGGTCAGGCAAATTCGACCCAAGCATTGCAACCAGAGATACATTAAAAGGTATGTCGTTCGTGAAGAGGGAGCCACCAAAGATCCAGTGGACAATGCCGGAAATGGGAGGAGACATTCAACAAGATTAAAGCATCCTGCTGAAAAAAGACGCGGTGGTGGTAATAAGGCAAGAAGGCAGCGAACAAAAGATCAGGAACAAGAGGCTTTACAACTAGCAGACAAGGAAGTAGGTATCACACCTTTTATTTTTTTGTTCCCATATGTTTTTTATGGGTGTGCTGATTTTGAATGTTCATACGTTGGCCAACCACAGGTAAATATCGACGGAGTTCCAGAGATGAATGCGCCTCTTCCTAATCCGAATAAACGTCAAAGGCTTAACATCCAGATACCAAAACCTCCCAGTAGAAATCTTATAAATGCAGGTGAACCTCATATTTGGTCCCAAGGAGGAACCGATGATTTTGACATACATTTTGGCTTAAATATTGGTTTAAGTCAAGAGGTATCATCTCATGCTTCACCAACACCATCTAGCCAACCTAGCAGTAGTTGGAGTGACTATGTATTGCGTAATTAGATTCGGTGTGAAAGTAATTATATCTTTTTAATGTACCAAAAGCTCTATTAGTGTAATGAAATGTTTTGTTATGTAGTAGAACATTTTCAATCATTTGAACTTAAAAATGAAACATACAATTCCTGCATCCGCTTGCTTTAATAATAGTAAACATAATGGTAACTTGTGTTATGCAGTTAACTAAACTGCCATTAATCCTAGAACAACAATCACGAAAGTTAGTAGAATAACAATGATTTTAACCGTATTGAGCTTCTTCTCTAACCTCTTCACTTCAATCTCCAAACCATCAGCCTTCAATCTTAATGCTCGATTCTCTCTTCCTTTGGAGACATATTTCTTTGTCTCTTCAACATGATCTATCTCATCCAACAAGTTGTTTATAACCTCTCTCTACCAAACCAGTCAAAATAGTCGCACCTACCCTTTCTTGATATGGGATCAAAAAAATAGCATCCGTAGAACTTTCAACCTGGATTCCTCCGAGTCCATGCCTCCCTCACCCAAGCTGTCTTTTCGCATTCACAGCGTCTCTCATCACCAATCGCTGAGGTTGAGGTTGAGCTTCGTGCAGCCATTGTACTTCCTGCACTAAGGGTTACAATTACAGATTGTGATGATTGGATTCAAAATCCAGTTGAGTTTAAAAAAAAATACAGTAGATTTTTTGGGGTAACAAGAGCCGTTAGAAGGAAAGAAGAATATAAAGAACAATGTTGAGGAAACATTAATAATGTAGATGAAGTTAAATAAGTTGTTGGGTGGTCTGTTTAAATAATATAGTCGTTGGGATTGACTGATGAATGATAATATAATATTGGAGTAATACTTTTATTTTCAAATTTTATTTGGTATGATCATGTTTAATTTCCACAGGAATATTACTGTATCTCATAATTTATATTCACAAACAAGCAAATGTCAATGACACGGCAAAGATTAAATTTTTAGGGACAAAAGGTCGGAAAAATTATCCATTATTCATAACGTTTACAAGAGTGAATTACTGAACCACTTAAAAAAAAAGTGAATTACTGAAATGGTTTATTAGTGCGTAGCGAAGAAGATAAAAAAATATCTTCAATAACATCAAGTTTGGTCCGCTTGTTCCTCTAAATGATCATACTGTGGTTTTTTTTATGGTGTATGATCTTGCTTTTGCTTCTTCTTCCCTTGTCTGACTACCGTTTCGTCGTGATTGTTTTCTTCCGAAATTTCGGATGCCTTGTGCTTCGTCTTAACCAACTTATTTGGAGCACTTAGACCTTCAGCAATGATTATTTTAGGCTTTGTTTTCAACCCCCTCCAAATGGCAACGACTTGGTTCGATGTAGCAACTTCTTCCAACCCTAGATTTCTTTTTGAAAATCTAGACTTGGTAATTTTCAGCAGCGAAGTGTCTGGGGGAGTAACAATGGCAACGGACGCACAACCCGACACCGAAAACCATGCGAAACAATCCCTAAGCACACGTAAAACCCTTAAACAACATCCAACCGAATTACCCAAATCAAAAACAAAGGATTCATAAACTTGTAAAAACAATGTGAAATGACCATATAAGAAACACGAGTACAAAATCCTCAAGAATCAAAGGTAATAACATATGATATAAAACAACGATAACGGTAAGGCGTTAATAAAATGGATATAAACTTATACCGTTATGTAGAGGAGAGAGAAAGGAGTCCAATAGTATGATGTTTGTCAAAGACAAAGCCAAGACAAGGAGGAAACAAGAGCTTGAAAGAGGCAACCATGGTGGAAGGTGTTGCTGTGGAGAAATGACATTTGATGATGATGAAGATGATACGTGAAGAAAAGGGGTTAAAAGGGGGTTTTGGTTTAAGGGAAATGCAGGGTAAAATCGTAATTTATGTAATTAAAATAGACTATTTTTACTAGTTTAGTATTTGGATAAATCAAATAAACACTTTCAGAAATCCGAAAATCATTTTAATAACTCCCGAAAATAACCCAAAATAAATACAATTAGTAACACTGTTGGAAGTAATCTAGAAAAATCTAGATTAGTCCACAAAGTTCAAGATTAAGCTAGCAATTAGAAAGCAATTGTATAATCTAGAAAATTCTACAAATGTGTTGCATGTTGGTTATACCAAGTTAGTCGACTTAAGAAGCTCTATAAATAGATCATTATGTATTAATCAATCAACTATTCAAGTAATCAAGAAATAAATTTATAAAATCCAAAAATGTAATCTCAAATTTTCAACAAACACTCGAATTATATAATTTCTCGAAAAGTATGGGGTGTCATAGGTTGAAGATCATGAAAAAGGGTAGAGAAAGAATGCGCATGTAATGTAGGAAGGTAGAGGAGAGTAGTACCATAGTAGGGGTATGTTTATGATTAAGAAAAGAAAAAAAATAGAAATGCTCAAGTGATGCGTTTGCTTGATTGTTTTGTAGTTACTTATAAGAATCTTGGAAGTTGGAACAAATACTAACAAATGCTAGATTGTTTCCATGTGATTGCAAATTTGCAATTGATAAACTGATATCTGGATTTAACCACCCCCGTCAACTCAACCAAGTGATCCCCCCCCCCCCTCATCCACCCCGTCGGTCTGCCTAGCCCCTGTTCCCCACCCTCACCGTTGACCAACACAATCGACCCCCCACATGGTGACCAAACAAAACAACCCTCCCCCCAACCCCGTCGACTCAAACAAACAACCTTTCCAACCCATCGGCTTAAGTATCTGACTCACCTACTGTAATGTTCGAACCTAATCTTTTTGGTTGAATTGATTTGAATGCTTCATTCAGCAAGTGAATGTGATGAATAAGGAGAACCTTACCTTTGTAACTTCGATTAAATTACCGTAATGTTCGAACCTAATAATTTTAGGTTGAATTATTTCATTCGTCATAATCACGATAAATTATTATAAAATTATGGAATAATTGATAATATTTTGGGTGAGTAGTATTTACTATTTATGTGGGTTTTTTTATAGGAAAATTTAATGTAAATAATCCCAACTTTCATTAGTTGTCCCAAAATAATCCCAACTTTGATTTATCTCGAAATAAACCCAACTTGAGATATATCTCCCCAAAATAGTCTCTTCCTCTATTAAACATATTGTAACATGTTACTTAATCCATTTAAAAGAAATTGTATAAAAAAAAAAAAAATCAATTTTGTTCTCTCTGCTTCCGCTTTCCCTCTCATCCACGTGCCCCACCTCTGTCGCTATTCCTCATGACCGTTGTACCCACCCTCAACACCACCACCACGAACCACAGTCGTCGGCTACGTGGTGGAGATGAGTGCGGCTCCGATGGTGGTTGGCAGGTGGATTGGAGGCTAGTAGGTAAGGGAGGAGAGGAAAGAAAAGGACGGAGGATGGATTGGGGTTCTATTTTTTCATTTCATCCTTTATTTTTATTTTTAATATTTTAATTTTTGAACCATTACATTAATATGGATGCATGGCCAAGACTATCATAACCTAAATTCACCAAAGTAACCTGTTTAACAAGTTGTAAGTTATCCGGGATCATTTTGGGAAAAAACATAGTTCAAAGTTGGAACTATTTTGGGATAGTCCAAAGTTGGGATTATTTTGGGGGAGAAAGTGAAAGTTAGGATTATTCTCGTTAAATTTTCCTTTCTTATATAGTTTTAGTTTACCTAATTAAAGTAGAAAATGGTGTTTTTGGAAAGTTAAAAAAGTATATTTATTTAGGCTATTATTTTATGCAGCATTGAGGCGGTTTTTTGCCGCTTTTAGCACCAAAAAAGACTATCATTGTTGAGCAAGAAAAAAAAAAAAAATTCTTACAATAAAAAAAAAAAAAAAAACATTACCAAGGCTCCCGCCACAAGGGATGTAAATATAGAACGGGGCCAATGTGATCACCAAAAATATGACAGATCTGTTCTCAGGAATCAATCTCTTCAGAACATGCCAGTCAAGGAACGCACTTGACTGGATTTCAACTTTTACTCGTGGGGTACATTGATTAAGCAGATACAGAAAGTTTAAAGGACTGCCAAAACTTTTACTGCCCAGAAATATATTAGATCCCGAAAATTTGCTCCGCTTTTGAATTCAATGCAAAGAGCAGGGGCAAAGTATATTCATATAGCATCAAGTACTTCTCATCCTCTAACAAGTGATGCTGGAAGAAACTTCCACATTCACATCACATCCATCAGATGAATATTATGACACACTGTACCAAAATGAGATAACAAAAGAGCTCTGAGTGACTCCAACTAACTTAGCAGACCCCTCTGTCTGAAGACTTCATGCATTGCTGCACCAATCTTTGCGGGAGACTCTACCACTGTTGCTCCCACTTCCCTAAGTGTCTTGATCTTGTCTTGTGCAGTTCCTTTTCCACCTGAGACGATGGCTGCAAGCCACATTTAAGGGAAAATCAGGTTAGATATTGCCTGCAACAGTCTAATGTTGTCTTCACCACCAGATATGAGTCAAATCCATCAGGACTGACAATAATCAAAACACCACATAAAACCCCGCTGCAAAGACAGGAATAATTCACTCTTAAATAAAGCTTGCAATGAAAGAATGATGGAATACCTCCAGCATGACCCATGCGTCGACCAGGTGGTGCTGTTAGCCCAGCAATGAAAGCAACCACAGGCTTTTCAGTTCCACTTTCCTGTTCCAAGCAAAAAAATATCCAATAAGAGACGGAAACAAACCCTACACAGGGGAGAGAATAGGACACCGTCCTCTTGAAAAAAAATCCTCAGTGCCGAGGTTTCCCACAAAAAATTTCCTCGGTCATTTACTAACATGTAATTCTCAATTTCTCATATTGGCTAAATCCACATTGATGAACCTGGTCAAATATGCAGATATAACTCTCAACTGTTCCAGACTTCCAGTAAGTGGAACATGGCCATAATGCAAACAAGAGAACTGCACATTCAGCAACGCTAAAACAACCTCTTCACGTCTCAGTTTCATGAAACAAAAAGCCCACCACACTATCAAAACTTTCATTTCATATAGAGTGAAGTCAGGCCTTCCCAAAGTACACTTATTAACAGCTCCAACTTGCACCATCCAATTTGAACATAGTCTCTCCCAAAAGCTTAACTGTGATGTAGTTGTAGTTTCAGTAGCTTAGCAAAGTGTACACACTAGACAAGGACAAGAAGGTGGCCATAATCTAGTAGGCAGTAGCATATTTTCAATGCTTAGTGATCTGCTCCATGTTTTACAATTAAATCCAACGCTCACCTTCTTCAATTACCACTTCAGAGAAATGCATACAAGGATCTTCACCAACAATATCAAAGCAAGTTCATCAAGATGAACTCGTACTGTCTGAAATTTGAATTATCACAGAACATGTCCAATAACCTTAAATATTGATCACGTCACACAGTACGAGCCCCTGGATACGATGCTAAGAGTATGTTTATCAAGAGAGAACGAAACAGACACCCCCCCCCCCCCCCCCCCCCGCCCCATGTAACCCCCAACAGTTTCCAAGAGCAGAACAACAAGTCTCCCATCATTCATATGGCCATATGGGGAATTAAGGATATACATCACGATCCTCACCTTGATTAGAGCAGCAGCATCCTCTTCAGCGGTGCCTCCAATTTCACCAATAAGGATGATACCTGCAATAGAAATTCACAGCAAAGGAAGCGTGTGTTAAAATATACTCCATGTAGTAGAGATTTGTGACAAGGAATTGCAAGTACTTGAGAAAAATATCGGGACGATATCGTCTTAGTCTTGCTCATTGAAATTGCAATGGAATGTCCCAACGAAACAAATTTACACTTCATTGAAAGAATGTAATGGTATAACAAATCAACCTTTTGGAGTAATTATGAGTTTGTTCATTAGAGTTCCTATCTGTAAGTGGTTATGAATCTATGATCTCAGAAATGATAACAGAAATGAAGATAATAGTATAACAAAAGGAGAATGAAGAAAGGGTGGCTAGCCGAAGTATGGAAGATGGTTCCAATAGCGATTTGGTAGTGTACATGGAAAGAAAGAAATCATCGCATTTTTGATGATATTATGTTGACACATCAAGATTTCAAATTTAGGTTCTTGAGGACGTTGTATACTTGGAGTCAAGTGTTACTTTCATACCGAAACTTGACTTTCATTCTTTTTGTGGTTAAAATATCTCATGATAGTCCTAGAGCGTGATTATCTCTTTTGCTTACAGGTGTCACCCGTTTAGGTGTCTTTTTGTATATGGGAGTCACCCCCTTGGTGTCCTTTTGAATATATTGATATCCTATCTTACTTATCAAAAAAAAATTGTGGATAAACAAGAACATTCCTTCAAAGATTTACACAACCAATCAGATAAGAAAAAGTGATCACAAATGGCTTCTTAAAGTTCAAATCAAAGATTGTGGCCATCCAGCCCCTCCGTTGGAATCACCTAGTAGCGATTCTTGTAACTCCAATTTTCTAAACACTAAATCATTCGATGCTTCAAATTTACGTGTAAAATGCAGAGAAAAAAACAATCGATTTATTAATATGCAAAATGACTAAAAGCAAATCAAGGACTTATCATAAGACTATGCACCTATGTACGATGAAAATCATAGAGAAAATGTAAGAACTAGAAAGAGTAAAAGCATCACAACACGACAAATAACAAAGGCGAAACAAAACAAAGGAATAACAAGAAAGATCACCTTCTGTCTGTGGATCAGCGATGAATTTCTCAATGCAATCAACAAAATTTGTACCATTAAAAGGGTCTCCACCTATGCCTACACAAGTGGATTGCCCAAGCCCAACAGCTGTTGTTTGGAAAACCTATATACATGTGGCAAGTGTAAGGATATCCAATAGAACTCGTGAAAAAGAGTTTTCACTCACCAGTGTCAATTTACATTTTATGGCAACTATAAATACTACAGTTGATAAATCCTTCGTTCATAAAGATCATTGTAAACTAGTGCAATGACGAGGCAGAAAATAGAAGCTTCTTGCTCAAATAAGTAATGATATCATATCATGGGAAGTTTAATGCTTGATTCATTATTCAGGGTGCAATATTTAAGCAAGTCTACAAATTTCACCCCTGAAAAGCGTGGTTTATTCTCAAAAGGTTTAACAATGGAGAAACAAAATCTGAGGTACGATAATGCAAGAATAAATGAAAAACATCCCGCATAACAGGAGCTAAGTCAATGAAGGAAGCAGCTTTTAGGTGACAGAATAAAGGCAGAACAGCATAAACCTGAAATGCGTTATTTTTTCACAATTTAACAATGGAGAAACAAAATCTGAAGTACGATATGCAAGGAAAAACATCCAGCATAACAAGAGCTAAGCCAATGACGGAAGCAGCTTTTAGGTGACGTGATAAAGGCAGAACATCATAAAACATAAACCAGTACTATTGGTAATGCCATACTTAGAGCCCCATATTAATGTAAAAAAGAATAAGATCTATACTTAAGCATATAATATTACAAATAATAAAGTTGCTTAAACAGTGTGAGCAGTTTTTTAAGCTTATGAAAATCCCAACCTTCAAGAGTGTATTAAAAAAGAATAAAATAGAGTAACTCTCTTCATGTGAACACATATCCAACACGAACAAACATAAGAGGGAAAAAAGATATTTCTACACAACATACTGCAAATGTGAAAGCATGAAGTCTTAAAACTGACGCACAAATAGCAAATTTCACAAGCTTGACTCATGAGATACAGACAATGGCAACAAAACCCATCTGCCATAAAGAAACGGGAAAGGGGACATACCGCTTCATATGTCAATGTGCCGGATCGAGAAACGATACCAATACGCCCAGGCTTGTGGATGTACCCAGGCATGATACCTATCTTGCACTCTCCAGGTTTAATGATACCAGGACAGTTGGGGCCGATTAAACGGGTTTTTGATTGTTTGTTGAGGGCAGCTTTCACACGAACCTGAAAAATCATACAGCAAAGAAGAATTAACAAAGAATAATCTTGAAAGTTATCCACGCAATGGGAGTGCCTACCATCACAGCAAGAGACAGTAAACATGGAGGTATTTTCAGATAAATTAACTGATCGAACCAACATAAACTTGACTGTATCTTCTAGTATAAATTGCATAAATCCAACACAACCCAAAACAGAAGAATCAAACACACACACACAAGATTAGACATCAGTACATTCATAGTGCATGAAGCTATTCTACTGATGCCAAACCTGAAGAAAGTAGTAAGAAGCAGACACAGAAAGACAACTCAACAATGACCCACTTACAACAAATAAACTTACACTATGTACAGCATCAAGAGAGCTATCTCTATTTCCCATGTCCCCCTTCACCCACTTCCTAAAGTTCCTACCTCTCCTTCCCTTTACTTCCTAAAATGTATACTGATCTTTGGTCATATCAGGTCGTTTGTGATAAATGACAAAATGAAGGAGACAGAAACTCACCATTGAAACTCACAACTCACAAGTGAAGAATTTCTAGGTGCTCTAACATGTACAAATGACGTGGCACACATGTAAAGAGACAGCAACCACTTTAAATCTCTACAGAATAGTGAATTTTGTCTACAATCTAAATCTTTCAATCTACTTTAAGGACTGGTACAGCACACTTCAGAACCAACAACTAATAGGCTTGGGTTTCACAACGAGGAGTCTAACTAGAAAAGTCCAGATAAGCTCAACAATAGCTTGAAGACAACAAAATACATACATCAAAGATAACTTTGAAAAAACAAAGTGGCAGACATGCATCCTTCCCTGGTGGTTAGTAGAAGACAGCTTACCATGTCATGCTGAGGAATTCCTTCGGTGATGCAGACTATGAGATCCAATTCAGCTTCCAATCCTTCCATGATTGCTTTGGCAGCAAAGGGAGGGGGAACATATATGACTGATGCATTGGCCTTTGTTTCAGCCTTAGCTTCTGCAACAGAGTTGAAGACAGGAAGCCCTAGGTGCTCACTTCCACCCTTTCCAGGCGTCACACCACCAACCTAATAACAAACAAAGAATTATCAGTCAGGATGTGTCCAGGTAACAGAAAATATGAAATTTATAAACGACTAAACTAGCATGATCACAAAGCAGCTGCAAGATAAAAGGTCAGACGAGTATGTAGCTATAAGCAGAGAAATTTATTTCAAAAAATACTCAGAGAGAAAGAGAATAGCTGGGACTATTGGTACTCCACATAGTCCTCTAGCACTCCAACTCACAATGTTTTATCTCAAAGAAAATTGAGTTAGAATGAGTCTAAGAGGGACTACAAAGGAGTGCAAACAGTCTCAGCCAAAAATAGCTGATCTTGATTGAAAACGAAGAAATTAACGACCAAGACAGCTAAAATAATCTAATCAATATGCGTAAAGCTACAAAGATGACTAGGACAACAAAATCCTTCTTGCTGAGGTTCACCAAAGAATTCGAAAAACTTGATGAATGTGAAATGTTTGCATTAAGTTGAAAATGCAGAAATAAGATTGAACTCTTGAAAATGGTAGAGAGACAACAAATCAAGAGTTGGTAACCTCATAACAATAGATAACCACGAAAACACCAGAACCCAGATCCACTTCATCAGCATATAAAGTCTTGGGTTGGAGACCGATAATTAGGAAATGAACAAGAAGATTATAGTCACGTGAAAAGACAGAAGCATGCAAGGAAAGGAAAAAATAACTAGTATGGAATTGTTCTTTAAGGGCGGATAATACTCTGGGGGATTTAAGCAATACATAAGTAATCATTCGAATTGACTGATCTTAGTATGCCAACACTTCGTATCCACTTGGCGTACTTAATTTACTCATCTGGCTGCCAAGCACCGCAGCCAGATGGACCAAAGGAAAGGCCTATCAGACATGAAATCGAAATTCAACTGATAAGAACAGCAAAACTGCCCTTTTCACCTTAAACCATGTCATCTCACATCACTCCTCCATTTAAAAAAAAAAAACAAAAAACCCTCTTTCCGACTACACTGGATTTTGATTCTTAAGAAACGGCCTACCCTCTCCCTAACAGATTCGTCACCAAAGCGAGGCAAAGATCAAACCGAAAAGGCATAAATCAGCTATGTATAAATATGCGTTCAGAGAACTGTTACAAACATGTGACGAATTGGCTTCTATTAATCTAAACAAAAGAAATCACAAACAAAAACCAAAGCGAAACTTCCCAACGACGCCTCAATCATATGTCTTTATCACAATCCCAAACTACTCAATTCCAAACATTCCACACCAAATATTCATCACACGAAAAATCGGATTCACAAAAAAAAAAAAACAATAAATCTCATACAATTCACAACTCTGATTCCAGAAACAACATCCAAATTCAGATCTAGTTAATGCAATCAAATCACGATAATATATGGAACAGCGAAAAATAAGAAACAAATAATAAGAAAAATAAAGAGATTAAAGTGAAATTACCATTTTGGTACCGTATTCAATGGCTTGTTCAGTGTGAAAGGTGCCATTTTTACCGGTGATACCTTGGCAGATGACGCGGGTGTTCTTGTCGACGAAGACTGCCGGGGGCGGGTCACGTGACGATGACGCGAAGTGGCGGGACTGGGCGGAGAACGACGGAGTAGCGGAGGATTTGGGGGCGGAGAGAAGCTTGGAGGAGAAGTTAGAAAGAAGCCTGGTGGCTTGTCTTGCGCTCGCCATTGTTTTTTGGTTTCGGTCAAAATTAGGGCTTTCTCTCTCCTCGTCTTGACGACGATCTTAGTTAAAAAGGACAAAAAGGAGGAAATGAGAATTTTTTTTACTGTTTTGGGTTAGGGTGTGAAATGGTACGAGAAGCCAGAAATGACCGCGGAGTAATAAAGCAGTAAAAAGCCAAGGATAGAGAACCTGCTGGACTGCTGGGCTCAAGGCTCAAGCCTCAAGCGCATCGTATTGGGCTCAATTCATTTGAGATTGACTACTTCCTCCGTCCCAACTCAAACGCCCATGTAAAAAACAATCACTTATTGGGAGGGGTGTGCACACTACTCGGTTAATCAAAGTTCTAAAAAGATTGCATAGCAAGTTAGAGAAAACTCTAATCTAATTCGTTAGATAATTGTTTTGAAACTTTGATAAACTGATTAGTGTGTATACCCTTCTCAACAGGGGAGGTATTTTGGGGATGGGGCGTTTGAGGTGGATTGGAGGGTGTAGTACATTATGTTTTTCGGGTTTGAACTCGGCAACCTCATATTGGGGACTAATTTTTTACCGATGAGCCTCAAATGTATGGTGTAGTCACAATATCAATATCCGCAAGCCTCTTAGAGAAAGACCATACACTCATCTTTCGACTAAAATGAGTCTAATTACAAGACCGGCATTTGATTCTTGATTAATCATCATGATTGAGTTAACATTGGATTCAACAAGCTTAATTATGGGTTCGGGCACAATATTCGGTGATGCATCAATCTCATCGGGAGAATTCCGTCCCTATTTGTGATCTTATCTGACTTGAATCCAGATTAAACGGGTATAAATCAGAGGGGGGGGGAAGACGATCTTAAAATAGCACATACGGAGTAAGTGTAAGGAATCAACTACCAATAATCCAATAGGCAAACATCTTCAATTAACATTAAAACTCTTTGGGTAATGAACGAAATATAGAGGAGAAGGTTCTAATCAAACCACATTCAAATTGACTGACCAAAAACCCTTGATTTTTAACAAAACATCAAATGGCTGTTCCAAGTGACAAGTAGACACTTCCCTTTTCTTGTTAGTAGTTGCCATTTGCTAAGAAATTCCCTACTTTTCCTGACAATTACAGGTTCAAGAAAATATCTTGCATCAGACTTTAGTGACCAAAAAGATCTTATCCCTGCGTACCTTTAAAGAGCACATCATTTGCTCCTTTGTTTGTGGAACTCTGCTTGTCACCCACTCCTCCCTAAAAATGGCATCTGCAAGCCTTGCTCTTCACTTTCCAACACTAACAACACCAACCTCTAAAACATCTTGTTACGTTGATCTTCATCGACGTCGTGGTTATCATCCGCGTAACCATTTTCAGCAGCAGCAACGACAGCAGCTTAGTATTACATGCAACGCATCATCAACATCGTCGAGTTTCGTGACTGAGTATGACTTGTATGATCTGATGGGGATAGAGAGCGGGAGTGATCAGAAGCAAATAAAGAAGGCGTACAGGTCTCTTCAAAAGAGATGTCATCCTGATATTGCAGGACCTGCTGGACATGACATGGCCATCATCCTTAATCAAGCCTATGCTCTTCTTTCTGATCCCGTTGCACGTTCTGCTTATGACAAGGTTTGTAATTGTTGTTTTTAACGAGTAATCAGTAAGACGGTTTAATGCTAGGACGATGTACTTGTACACTTTTATTAAGGGCTTGATGTGAATAGTCGACTTAAATCCTAAGAACCACACCTCAAACCTCAAGTCATCAAGACCATCTTACCTAAGTTTGTTAGTTCAATTCGCACTTTAGCTTGTTTGTTACAATTAGTGGTGATACCTAGCTTCAAGACTTCACTACATATATCCCCACCCAATTAAAGTCATTAAGATGTAAGGATGTGTTGCTCTCTTGATCCTTATATAGGGGTAATCTCGCTCCCTCATCTCATCTTCATAGTTCTTGTGATTTAAGTTCAAAACACCATCCAAAAAGAAGAAAAAAAAAAACATGAATTTTGCCGTCCTATGAGATTGCTAGTTTCCATGCTGGTTTATAGGCCATAGCTGTATTAATCTTACAGAAAGGTTCTGATAGGAGCAAGCGAAGATGACAGAGTTGCAAGGCTACACAGGACAACCTATGTACTCGTCATGGCTGGGTCCAGACACGGAAGAACGGGCTGTGTTCGTTGATGAGGTCAAGTGCATTGGTTGCTTGAAGTGTGCATTATTTGCCAATCAGACATTTGCCATCGAAGCTACCTATGGCAGGGCTCGTGTCGTTGCTCAGTGGGCTGATCCTGAAGACAAAATTCAGGCATCCATTGATGTCTGTCCCGTCAGTTGCATCTCGTAAACACCTCTCATTTCTGCTGCAAATTTCAGTAGGTTGATATACTAAAAACAGTGGTTCAAGTGATGCTGTCTGTTATACGTTTATAGTTATCCTGAAACATTTTTCAGACCTCAGTATCTGCTGATCAATCTGTCTCACTGACTGATACATACTCATATATATGCGTTGTGTACTTGTGTTACAGGATGGTGGAGAGATCAGACCTTGCAGCACTGGAATTTCTAATGTCCAAGCAACCGCGGGGAATTGTCAGAGTAGGGGCTAGCAATACTGCTGGTGCACGGAGTTTTGATGTCTTCTCCGAAGTGAAATTTTTCCATAAGAGACTGGAGGAAGCTGCTACCAGGAAATCAAAACGAGATTCAGAGGTTATTATCTGACATTTTTGCAGTACTCTTTTTTTCTGAAAACTGCAGTGTGCATATGAATGACAAATCAACTTACAAAATTCTGATTTGGTTTATTCCAGTACTCCATATTTCAGAGCGAGGCAAAGATATCTGCAATCCAGGCCATCAGAGCAATCTCAAATTGGATGTACTGGCAATCACCGGCTTCAAAAACTCCATCAGATTTGATATTCCAGGGCGTCAAAGGATCTACTCACCCTGATGTAGAGAAGCTCAGAGATGCAGCTATGGAAGCTAGGAAACATGGTATGTTTAACACCAGAGAAAACAGTAGGCTTCTCCCTCAAACAACATCAACAGATGATTATTGGACGCCATCTACTCCGGTTCAAGTGAAAGCCAACAGCACATCAACCGCTGATACTATACAGATACAGTCTACTGGCAATGGAAACAGAAATTACGAAAAATCATATGTTAAGCGAAAGGACTACCGAAGAAGACCTCTAGTTACAGTCCTACCATTGGGGTTGGCTGTACTTGCAGCAATCAATGCAATTTTACATGGAGCAGGAGAGGCAGTTGGAGGGGTAGAACAACATATGGGTGGCTCTTTCGCGTTGCTTGTAGTGAACAGTTCTTGGCTGCAGGTCTTTCTAGCAGGAGTTCCTTGGTACTTTGTTGGGGTAGTCATTGAACGCTTCATAGACGGTCTCTCAAACAGGGATAAAATGTGATTCTAGTCATATCCCTTACACACTCAATATAGTACGGAGTAGTACATTTGTAAATAAAAATTATACCTAGTTCTCTTACGACAAGCCTGCAAAATACGAAATATTATGTTACAGTGAGTTACGAATGCACATAAGATCATTGTTTTTTTTATTGTTTTCCTGCACAGCACTACACTCAGCCATGCAGCACTCGATTTGGAAACTGTCTACATAGTTTCTAAGCGAGAGAGGATGAACTACTCTGCCCTAAGCCTAGGCCGCGCAAACAAGATTCCACGCCCAGCACAGTGACGTTGTTCCCATTTCCTGGTGTGAGAGGTCTTTTAATCGAGTCTCTTACCCAACTACCTCCTCACCGAAATAGAGGAATTACCACAAACTACAAAATCATTATCAGTGAAATGCATTTTCCGGCAGAAGCTTCACAGACATAAGACAACTTCACGACAACAGGAGCCATAGTGACCAGTGAGTGCTTAGGTTCCGCAAAGAGTTTAACTCAAAAGGCAAACAGCCTTGTCAGTCATGGCACATCGTTGTCCATTGAAAGAAAATTTCTCAGATACCCTCCAAACCCTATAGGTGAAACAAGCTCAAAACAAGTTTCGCTGAACTGTCAGAAATGTAGTTTGTGCACTTTAACACTTCCCCCAGAAAGCAGACACAACAACAAGAGCTATTAGTACCTATCAGGCTATAACCTTCAGCCGGAGTTAGACAATTACTGAAACAAATTATGAAAACCAAATGAAAATAACGACTTAAGAACACGTACAAAGCCTGGCTTAGATACAAACATCAGGAATTGAATAGAAGTTCCCAAATCACTGAAAGCAAGTCAATCAGCACAATCATGTCAAGATGAATCCACATGAGCTTCCTCAACTTCATAATATCCAGGGTTATGAATAGTAATATTACACAATTGGTCCAAGTTGTACTATGATACGTTACCGAGATCAATGGCTGAACTCAGCCTACACAGGGCATGGATCTAAAAGCATCTTGAATAACCACTCAATAGCGATACTTGGTAGAGTAATCCTTTGGTGCAATCACAAGACCCCGGCCCTTCCGTGCACCACGATAGACTGTCTCAACAATGTCTATGAACTCCTGCTTGTCCTTGAGAGCCCAGTTGATCTTATTGTTGTTCCCAGTGCCAAGATCTATCATTATGTGCTTGTTCCGGAAAAAGAACATAACTGTCGACGGGTCATAAAGCTCATACATTGTGTTGAAATCAGGCACCTCTGTTATGTCCACTAGGTAAATCACAGCAAAGTTCTTTATCGTCTCGGCCACTGAGGCTAACACCTCATCCATCTGAGAAATGAGGAAGAAAGCATATTAGAGCAACTAGAGATATTAATAATTGGGAGTAACCGAGTAACAGTCCAATGGTTGGCAAATTAACATGACATCAGCTACAATGTAATAATGAACATATCTATCCCTCCAATTCCCTCATAATTGATGATCGCCATCATCACAGAAAGGGATGAGACATGCTAAGGATATGTGAACGCATGATCACTGAACTTTAGAAAACATCAACACAACAATCCCCATATTAGCTAGTTAGTTCATAGAGTATTCACCGAAAAACAACATCATTCTATATGCCTAAACTCCAATAACATGGGCTACTGCCTTTTTCCTTACTTCAGAGAGGGATAAGAAAATAAGAGACAGCACATTCAGTCTCCCCTCAACCTCTCCACATCTCTTGTCCCCAGACTCAGAATTCAGAAATTAAAGCAGGATATTGCAGTTCTATGCACAACAACACAGTAGGCATACAGGGAGGAAAATAAACCCAGTTAGGAGGGGTAAACAAAAGAAAAAGAAAAAGCAACGAAAGTCTATGCCCGACAAGGAGGCCACATTAAAAGGTTGCCTCCTTGTCGAGCAACCTTGTACTGTGGCCTTCTTCAAGCTTGAGTTTTCTCCTGGACTAATTAGGCTTCATGACAGAGTGACAGAAAGTGAGATTGGACACAGATGACATATCTAAAATCACTTTTTCACCAAACAAAAGAATTGTCTTTAGAAGACAATTAAAGACCCTTACTCAAGAGTCAAGAAAAATCTCAGGCACACTATAACAAGAAACAACCTGTAATTTCGTCAAAATCAAACTCTCTAGAGAGAAAACCTACAGCTATAAGACATGAAGAAAATGTTGTAGAGATGAGGAGGCATCCAACAAAGCATTTATCTTGGACCAACTACAGTGAGAAGTAAGCACTTCATAGCAACTGGAAAATAATAAAATTGGAGAAACAAAGGATAGTAAAAAGTAAAAACAAGCAAATGCATGGACAGGATCTAGCATTTCGATGAAGTGTACTCAAGTGTGTCCAACGGTTGCACTTTGCGCACAGCTACGTGTTTGACTTCAAGCGTACCAATACCTTATATCATATGGATGAAGGGTAATTAATTGTTTCCCACGTTTGCACTTTGCACACCTAACCACTCCCATGTATTATCACTTAGAAAAGAGCAGCTCATGTTGACCTAGAATCCACCAAAACGTCCTACGTCCTAACCGGCTAAACCAAGGAAAGTCCTTCGCACTCTCACGGGAAAACCAGCTACATCAGCATCACAATACATCAAACATTTCGAGCCACAAAACTCTACTGGTTGTCCAATAAAATGGGTCATATGCACGTTTAACACAACGGGTCATATACACAGCGTCTAACACAAGGGCGAGGCAAAAGAAAGACCTTAAGTCCTGAATCACTGACACCACCTATGCACCAAAATTGATGATTCTCCTTGTCATTCCAAGTTTCTAATCTACAAAAGACTCGAAAACAGAATCGTCCAGGCACATAAACCCACCACGAGACGACGAATGTCACACCATATCATCTACCTCCCAAGAGTCCCAACCCCCACCCCCCCACCCCTAAACACCTCATACCAAAATACTCCCATTCATTGAGAAGCGTGTACACGCTAATTGGTTAATCAGGTTCCAAAAAGATTACACAGTGAGTTAGATAAGAATCTTAGCAAATTTTCCAAGCAATTTTTTAGAACTTTAATTACACGATTAGTGTGTACACGCTCGCTCCTCATAAGGGTATAAAGAGTGTATTGCACAGTTTGCTAAACTAACGAAGAGCTAAAAGGCGGCGAAAACCCTAGGTACAGAATTCGGAAGCTACAGAGCTAAAGGACACGAAATTGGGGGGAAATTAAATGATCAATTGAAGGAAATTAATCAATTAATCAATCAAATCAAATAATAATAAGCAGAAGAATAATCAATCAAAAAATAATCATGTAATTAAAAAGGGGGAAAAAGAAAGAAAAAAAAGAGAGTATAGAATAGGAGAGAGAGAGAGACCTGCATACAGGTTTCATCCCAGTCATGGCCAAAGCGGATGATGACGAGGCGTTCTTCTTCGGCGAGGATGGCCTGATCAACCGCCCATCCCGAGTGCAAATGTGGTAGCAGGTACGACATCCTCTCTCTCTCTGTCTCTCTCTCTCTGTCTCTCTCTCTGCTCTGCTCAAGGGAAGAAAAGAGACTACTACTTTTGTATCAAACTATCAAACCTTAGCCGAGTGCCCGAGCAAGCGTAAGAGTTAAGCTTGGTTTGGGTTTAACCTTAGCGGCCAGCCGGCCACAAATCTGTAACCTTTCTAGCCAAATTAGCATTTTACCCGTGCAAAGTTGTACGGACGGCCTCATTACAATACCCCTATATGTTTCAATTTATTCAGATTAATAAAAGTGAAATTATCCAATATATCCCTGAGCTTACCGAAATTTTCAGGTATACCCCTCAGGTTACCGAGCTCTCCAATATACCCCCGAGGTTTGCGAAATCGTGTTTTTTCCAAATTTTCGCTGACGGCGTCTAACACCGTTAGACCCTTATTGAGTTTGACTTTATTCAAACAAATTGACCCTTAATACAATTAACTAGCCATTATAAAAGGAAGGATATCATCCATTGATTTTGTTATATCAATCCTAGCCATTCAATATGTAAATAATTAACATTAACTAACTAAATTGAAAATAAAATGCTGAAAATAATTAAGCCTTCCCTTTTCTCTCTCCTCCCCTCCCCCCTCCACCCGCCCCTCTCCCATCACCGTCGACCCCACTCCTCTCCCCCCACCTACGGCCCACCCCTGCCCAACCCCCATCCACGTCGTCGCCCACCCCACCAGGCCCAGCCGCTCGTTTTCTGGGTTGTAACGCCGCCAGTTTGGGCTCGAACACCATCAACGTCGGCGGCCTATCTCTCTCCTCAATTTCTCCCTTTTCTGGCGACCTCAACCGCGAATTCACGAGACTATCCAGCATCTGCGCCGCGGTGGAGAAGAATTGCTGGAACGGCGACGACGACGACGAAGGAGTGTCGGAGGATGAGTTGCAATTAAGGGTCACAGATTGCAACTAAGGGCGCCGGAAATGGAGGATTTTGAGAGAGAGACGCATGAGGGAGGAAAAATTGGGGATGGAGAAGCGGTGCAGATGTTGTGGGGGAGGGGGCTTATGATTGCCGGAAGAGGGAGGTGGTTCTGGTGGCGTCGTGGGTTGCTTTGGTGGTCGTGGTGGCGCCTGTGGTGGTGGTGGTGGGGGTGGGCAAGGGTGGGGGAGGGGCGGAGCAAGGGTGGTTGGTGGGGAATTTTTTTTTCTTTATTTTTTTTTAATTGAATTGTAATTAAGGGGCAATTTGTGTTAAAATAGTCAAACTAACTGAGGGTCTAACGGTGTTAGAGTCCGTTAGTGAAAAATACAAAAATTCCCCATTTAGGGGTACGCTGGAGGGATTTTGCAAACCTCGAGGGTATATTGGAGAGCTAGGTAATCTGAGGGGTATACCTGAAAATTTCGGTAACCTCGGAGGTATATTGGATAATTTCCCTTAATAAATCAACTGTAAACCAATATAACATGATTTTCTTTGAAATTCAAGTGTCGTAATATTAAGTTATTGTAAAGATTATTATTATCGAGTAACATTTATTGAATGGAAGAGCATGTCTGCCGCACAAATACTTTATGTCGATTAGTGAATCCAATTATATTCATCTCAATTGTATTTGTTGTTAAATTACTATTAAGAAATAAATCAACGGTCAAAACATGAACACAAACTGTGTTATAATTTTATGTTTTGAAGGAACAAACTATGGTATATAGAATAAAGTACTCCATAAAGATTATTGTCAAAATAAAATAAAATAATTAGTAAAAATTACCGAAATTATCAAATACAAGTGTCATTAGTTGTTAGTTAATCTTTTACATATGTGTTATCTACCCACTTTTTGTGACACATGAGTACATGACCCCTATTGATCACTCTAATCTCATTTTGCCCCCATATGTTACGGGCCTTTTATGTGTCATCAAACCACTTTTCATGACACATAAGTCGTATTGACTCGCACCCGTTATGACCTTCATATATGTAATTTTCGTTTTATCTGCGCTTTTGTGTGTCATAAACCCATGACCCCATTGACTCACACCCGTTTTGAGTATCTTACATTTTTATTCGAACCCATGTTCACGAAATCGTAAGCCACCCATTAGATACATCTAACTTGTTTGCCATGCTTAGCCTACATGAAAAAAACATCTTTTCCATATATAGTTTTATTTTATTCAAACGTGCTTAGCCAAATATAACAGATTATTTTGCATTATTCTAGGTGATATGGCGTTAGAGTAGTGTGCTAATCCGCGTGATTTATACGCCTTAGGGTCTATTTTAGCGTGATGTTATCGTGATTCGTGAACCACACTACTGGGAGTTGTTTGGAGCTTATTTGGTGGTTTTACGGGTTTTTATTTGCTCAAGACCGTTTGGAGTGAATTAGGAGGGAAAGTGGAGCGGGTTGGAGTCTGATCGGGGTTCGAGAGAGACTAGCTCCGGTACACATACGATAATCACAAGTGCTCGAGCCACGAAGGAATGAGAATCACAAGAGCTCAAGCCGCGGAGAAGAGAAGCAAAATAAGGAGGAATTCAGGTTCCTCGACTCGAGAGGAAGTCGCCCCGAGTCGAGGATTTCCTCGCTCGACTCGAGGAGTGTGTCCCTCGAGTCGAGGATTCTGTCGCTCGACTCGGGGATCTCTTCCCTCGAGTCGAGGAAGCGAGCTTCCGGGAAATTTCTTGAGCCTTTTGGACGGTTTCTTTTTTGTGAAGAAATGTTTATTTTCGTCTTTTAGTGTTTTTCTTTGGTACTTATCCTTAATAAAAGGGGCTTGTAACCCCTCCCTAGTGAATATCACCTTATCACTTTCATTTTATTTTGCATCTAGTTTTTATTTAGAGAGAGAAACTTAAGGAGAATTTATCTTTTCACTATGAATACAATCTCAAATATTATTGTAATAATTAGTATGGAAGGCTAATCCCCTTCTAGACTCTTGGTGTAATCAATTCTTCATCCTATGTATTAGTGAATATTTTTCTCTCTATTTTACCTTTACTTTCATTATAATTAATTCCTTGTTCTTTAATGCATGATTTATCCTTGTTTTATCTAATTGGTTGATTGGATTGAATTGGGTACTTCATATGCTTGGTTTTTAATTGATGGTCATTGATTATTAACCTTAAAGGAAGCAACTTTCACATGTTTAGTGTATGGTTATGACTAACTTGTGATTGGGGAATTAATTAGGCAACTAATAGATTAGATTTGATTAGTGTCGCGGTTGCGGCTAATTAGATACTAATTTGGGTTGTTCTCAATCTTTTATTAGTCCTTGCTCTTCATGCCTTTGGTTGTGATTTGTTTGAGTGGTCACTAGACAAATTAGGACTAAAAGGAGGGGAATTTGGTAGCGGTTGCTCGAATTCCCCATAAAAGAGGATTAATTGGTTAAAAGCGGGATTGTTAATGAATTGGTAATATTAGAGAGAGGTAAAACTTACTATATTAGGGTGTTAGAAGAGATTATCACCGAGAGTCGCTTTAATTAACTTGTTATCTCGTTTATTTCGTTTTAATTCAATTTTCAAACCAAAAACCCCCATTTATTGTTCTTATTTCTTTTATTTATTATTTTTCCGCATTAGAATCGCATATTAGGACTTCCCCTCTTCCTCGTGGATACAATACCCACTTACCCTTGCTAGTTAGCTTGATTTAGTGGTAATTTGACTAGGAATAACGACTTCTTAGCGTGTCAAATTTGGCGTCGTTGCCGGGGAAGAGGCGTTTTTAGTCTTTTTGCTATTTTTGTGTGGTTTTTGTTTTTAGTTATTTCTCTTTTCTTTTTATTTTCATTTTCTTTTAAGTGTGTTTGAGGCTTGTTCTTATCTCTCCCTTGCGGTGTTTGGGCCACTAGCCTATGGTCCAAACCCGTGCTACTAATCCGGACTTGAGTTATTTTGAGATAGATTGGGAGCTTGAAAGAACTTTGAGGCAAAGGAAGAAGGTCTCACTGGAGCAAGCTAATCAAGTAGTTGTTGAGGAGGAAAGGAACGTGTTTGCCGGGTTTGATTTGTTTAGGGAGGACGGTTCTTACACTTTCGCAACTTCCGACTTTGTTGATCTTAACACAATGAGTATTCGGGAACTTACCGCTCCGAATCTCTCCCAACAACCCTCATGCATCGTATTCCCCAATGATGAGGCTACTTCAAGAATCGAGATCAAGGGAGCTCTTCTACACCATCTACCCACCTTCTACGGTCTTAGTACGAAGGATGCAAACAAGCACATCATGGGGGTGCATTTGGTGTGTAGCAACATGAAGCCTCCCGGAGTTGATTTAGACACCTTCTTTCTTAAGGTATTTCCATTCTCATTGAAGGATCGCGCTTTGAATTGGCTCTATACTCTCCCCCACAATAGTATCACATCTTGGGAATTGTTGAAAAAAGCCTTCATTCTCAAGGACTTCCCCTCTTCCTCGTGGATACGATACCCACTTACCCTTGCTAGTTAGCTTGATTTAGTGGTAATTTGACTAGGAATAACGACTTCTTAGCGTGTCACTAGGGCTTAGTTAATTTTATAGATTATTCTTTCCTTTCTTATTTTCTAATGAAATATTTTCATTGTACTGTCTATGTATCGAAATTGCCTGATTTTTTTTTTTTTGAAAAAAACGGAAATTCATTTATATTATCGTCAAACGTCACTTACATCAATAATGATGAAGATACAAATATCATCAAAAATCTAATTGACACAATTCTTCCCTAACTAACAAATTTGATCGCTTGCACGTCGACTTCTTTGCGTATTCCATTGGCATCGAAGATCTATGTAACTCGAAGAAGAAAAGGCAACCAACGTAGTTGATGATATTTGATCCCGAATTCAGCTTCCAACACACTGACATGACAAAATTAATGAACATCAGATCCTTGTAGAAATCTCGCGAATATCGGTATAAACCCACCTATATGGTGGTAGAAATACGCTCTCGACGAGGTAGAAACGAGTTATTATTGATAATAACTAGTGATAATTGATTAATTAGGGTGAATGATAAGAGATTTGGGGCTTACCACCATATAAATGATGGCTGGTAGCCCCTATATTTAGATTTAGAGGTTAGGGGTTTTTTTAGAGAGGGGGAGGGGAAGGAGGAGAAGAGGGAGGATGAGGGTTTTTTTTAAACCTAGTTGGTACGGATGAAATTGCCTGATTTAAGTAAGAGCAAATACACAGATTTTGTTTATTAGTAGTTATGACGTGGCAAATGACATCATCGCTGATGTGGACGCAAAAATTTACACTAAATGTTTTGCCTATTAATTAATATAGTTTAATACCCGTGCAAAATTGTACGGGCTGCCATTTATACGGTGTGTACAAAGCCATATAAAAACAAATGTTTGAGACTCGACAAATTGATAATTATGTTATTAATAATCTGATCTTTTAGGGAAAAAATACGTATATTTGGTCATGAACTATAAAAGGATAAAGAGAAAAAGAAAATTATACAATAAAGTACATCACCACCATAATAGGACAAAGAGAAAGTGATAATACTATTTGGTTTACCAAATTAATCAATGCGTATGATAAAACATTAGTTTGAACATAGTTAGACCGCTTAATTGAAAACATAATAAACCTAATTTAATTTCTCAACCCAATTAGACCTCGGGTTTTTTAGATGATAAAACCACTATTTAGGACACGTACATTACCTGTATGGGTCATGAACCTACTTTTATGGCTCGTAACGGCATTACAGGTTATGACCCTATTATTTTATGGTCATAAACCCATTATTTATGACTCGTAAACTGTATTAACTCGGACCATTTTGATGCACACACTTTTGGTCTTAAATTGACCAAACTAATTGACGCGTATTTGAGTTATAAAAATTAAGCCTCCTTGAGTTTCATGACTCAAACCAGACCATGTTTGGATACACATATCTTTTAGGTCATGAACCGCTTTCATGTCTCGTAACCTAAATTCTTAGTTATGAACCCGCTTTATATGACTGGTGATCCGTGTTAACCCGAACTCATTTAGATGCATGTACATTTGGGTCTAATCTATCGTACCTGTTTGATCTCTCAGTTAAACAACATATATAGGACTTATTTTCGAATTATTTTGCACCTTGTTTCCAAATACCTAGCCCCTATAATTTTCGTAATGAATAATGACTAACCTCATGCACTCATCAATTTAACCCATGAGGAGAGGATCAATGATTAGTGAATCCGTGATTGATATGTTAAATTATCTATGCGTAGATGTAAATACTCCATGCTCAAACGTTGTATACAAACGAATAATTATCTCCGACTTATTTTTCTGTGCCGCAACAGACGTCCTCCATCAGCTTAGTCTCGTCGTTTTCATCTGCGGCGACTTCGCTGGAGTCCATATCATAATGAATAGACAAATCATCAATGAATGGTCCATATGTATGATTATTCAAAGAACATAGCGAGAATAAATCGAAAGATTTAAAGGATTGGGGATCATAAGACTCACCTGATGAGCACCCAAATAATGCAACTCTGTTTCAAATCACGTGAAGATCAGACGGTTGGAACATTTTGTTTTATGGGAAGAGATTCAAAACTTCAAGCAGAAATGATATCAAATCTTTCATATTGCGATTTCAGATGATCAGCCTATCCGCAGGCCGGCTATGAGCTCGTGCAGGTCGTGCGCCCGCACATGGCCCCCTCAATTTTAGGGCCCAATAACTATATTTTGTGTTACTAAGTACATGATGAAATGGGTAGCCCACTGGTAAAGTATGAGTTTTTGCTGCTTTGTGTGCATAGTTCGATCCCTGTCGGAACATTTTTGTTTATTTATTTATTTTGTAAATAGCATGCATGCGTGGCCGTGTGGGCCCATTTAATTGAGCTCCAAAGTCCAACCATGTGGACATGTGGCTCTTAATCTACGCGCCTTCCTTTCATTTTTTCGCTCATTTCTAAATTAAAGACCATCATATTTTCATTGTTTTTTTTTATTTTGGTGTCAATTAATTCCTTATTATTCAAAGTACGAGTATTTAAGTTTAGGGCGTATATCTTATGTTAATCCGTAAAATGCTATTTTTTGAAACCCAAATTCGTATTACATACTAGACTTACTAGTAGTATAGGAAAAACATATACTATACGGAGTATCATCTCCTCACCTTTAAAAAGCCGCTTACGAAAACACTGTTCATCATGTGAACAGTAACGCCTAAAACGACGCATTTTCCTTCTTGCAACGTGGGATTTTTGCCCAAAACGCACCCTTCAGCAACACAAAACGCAAGAGCTTTACTGTTCACGATGAACCTTGAAATAGACCAATGGAGGGTCGAGATTCGACCGCGCTCAGCGTGCTAATCGTTGTCGTCTCCTTCAACCCTTATCACCTTCTCTTCTTTTTCTCTCATGGGTGCCTCACTTCATTCTTCATCTCGTTCTTGTTATTTTTCTCTCTCTTCTAGCTCTTCGTACCGTGCCTCTCTAATTTTGGGGTGTGCTCAATTTGTTAATTGGTTTTTGTTGAATGTTGGTTTAATTTTTTTTTTTTATATTCTAGCTAAGATTGTTTTTCAATGAATGTTTGTTTGATTTGGATCTTCATTGATTTGGTTGCTTTGATTGGTTTCGTTTTGGGTTGAAGTTGTGGGTTTGATTGGTTTCATTGTTGGTTTCATTTGATTTTGAGCTCAAGAGTGTGGTGCTGAGTGCTTTCATTCTTCCCATGCTCCTCTTTTTGATTGATTTGGTTTTGTTTGCAATTAGTTGTTGGTTTTCCATTCATTTTACTGCTTTGATTGGAGTTTGTTTGTTGGTTGGAGTTGTTAATGGTATGGTTTACTGTTGGTTGTGTTGTTGGTTTTGACTGAGTTCTGGCTCGGAAATATGGTGACTTGCAATTTCATTTCTTCACGGCTTCCTTTTTTTGGCCGTGAATATTTGTCATTCTTGGGGGTTGAAATCTACAATTAGGGATTGTGTGTCGGTCTTTCTTTGGCTGGTTCTCGGGTCTGTCGGATCTGTTATGTTTTTTTCCTTTTAACCCACTATCGGGTTATTGGGTTCCCGGAATTGCTCTCTACTTGGAGCTTAGTTTATGTTCGTTATTTGGTTTAGACTTTGCGTCTAGAGATGGTTTCGGTTGTGGTTATATATTGGGTTTATGGGGGTCTGTTAGATTTGGAGCTGGGAGTTACTCAAAGGTAGAGTATTTATGGGAAATACTATTTGAACAACGAGTGTGATGTCCTAAGAGCTCTGGACTTTAATTTATGAGTGGGTATCTGTTGAACTATGCTTCATTGTTTGAAATTGTGTGATATGTTGTATTGTTGTAAGATGTTATTTGTATCTTAGAAAACAATAAATGTTTTGAGCTGATCGACTGTGATCCACTTTGGGTAGACATTTTTTGAGCGATAAAAGCTTATTTGGACTTTGGTTTAACTGGACGTGTGAAACTAAAATTGATTCATTTCTGATATTGTGTGGGGAACTTGATATATATGACAAATTCTGTGGATTTGGTTTAACTGGGTGTATGAAACTGAAATTGATTTATTGGTGAAATTCTGTTGGGAACTTGATATGAGAAAATCTGTGAAATATATTGAATTGGCTTTCCCATAGAAAAGTCCTACTGCGCAAATATTCTTCGTCTACAGTTTGTGCCTTCATTCCTCGTGAACGTTGCATCTTTTCTAAGTTTATGTATAGGTAATCTTTGACATTAGATAGTGTGTTCACATTGCACATCGTCTGTATATATTTGCTCGGGCGGCTGCACTATGTACGTGTTCCATTCGAGCTTGGCCAGCTTATGAGGCTTTCCTGCTTTGCATACTTGCACCTATGGATTCCGCGAGCGTCGTGCCAATGCCATTGTCTGACGTGCACTGTTTGGATGCATGGAACTTCGGTGGGGTAAATTCTAATCTTGCACACATTTGGGTGCCTTGAGTCGCTCTTGTGCAGCTTGTGAGTATTGGTTAATACGTTTCCGCATGTTGCAGGCATGGCCCCCAGCGTTTCTTTTTGCCGGTGTATGCTGTGTGAGGGTTGTGTAAAAAGTGACTCAGACTCGCATCAGCAGGTGGGTTTTTTTTTGAATTTTGGAAGCTTATGCCGCTTTTAAAAACTTTGAAAAATGATGTTAGTCGCTTGGCTTTTATACCATGCTAATGGCGTTTCTTGGTCCCTTGGGACACGTATGTAGGTGCTCGAGGCTGATGCAACTTATTCAGGTGTAGCTGATTGCCAGGACTTGTGTAGGGCACTTCCTTATGTGCACAATATCAAGGTGGGTTTGTATTCCTGCGTAGATTTTGTTTGGTTGTGTTTTACGGTTCTTTGTTGGTCTTTGATGTGCTGTTTGCCCTTACGACGATTAGTGATGTTGTTTTAACCTGGATTTTGGGTGGAATTGCATCTTCGGCTGTGTGGTTGCCAAACGTACAACGATTTTTGGTTTCGGTATCTCGATAGAGAAGCTCGCTCAGCAGGCCGTGCCTTTTTGGGATAACTTATGGGCCTTGTTTTACCGCGCTCCTTCATAGGATGAGGTGCTCCCTTGCTCCCTTTCTCCCTTTGGTTTTTGGGCGCCGTTTTCTGTTCAGTTGTTTCCTTATGTTTGTGCAATGTGTTCCGTTATTTTACTAAAACAATTTGTTTCATTCTGCTATCTATAACGCCTAGTCTCCCTTGAATTTGGAGACTTGGTCAGTCGTTCTGTTGCTTGCACGAGTTTGTTGTGGCTAAGATTAGGGCGTGCATGCTTAGGGTTAGGGTAGTGTTCTGGACTTAACTATGTGGATTTGTGGAAGATGGCCATTTGTATTCTGTATTCGAGCGGCATGTGCATGGATTTTGTTGCTCTTCTACAATTACCATCCTCTAAATGATAACTTCTTTGTTACGTATTGACTTATGCAGGTCGCAACTGTGCCGTTCTAGGAGCCTTGGGGCACAAGTACCAGTGCGGGGGAAAGTTTTCTTGGTTTTTATAAGTTTACCTATCACGATTTGCAAATTAAGCGGATTTACGCAAATTTGGATTAATGCTTTGAGCGCTTTGATTCGGCTTCATTTTGAGGAATTTATTGATCGGTATTCTTACTGTGTTTCACTTTGTTGCATGTTAAAATGAAGGACAATATTTACAAGATAACTATCGTCAAAAGCATGCGGGAATCTATTGAGCGGTGTTGTTTTGAGGGATGCTTCCAACTTCTCTCAGTGTGAGTGCATCACAAGATGAAGACAATATCTGAACTTCGGTGTAGTAGAGTATATGGGTTCTATATTAATACTTGACTTTGTTGGTTCCATTTTTTACGAGAATTTGTCTTACGCCACCAACTCTAATGTTCTAAGTTAATCCGTGGTTCCATAGTGCAGAATTAACTGCACTGTGTATAAGTGACCACACCCTTAATTCATGTGTGGCTGTATCGGGGTGGCTCATATATGGGACACTCCTGTCGCTAGGTCTTTGATGTTTTCTCAGACGATAGTTCTGGTTTTCGTGTCGTGTAGTGAGGTTCCGCTTTGGAGGGGCGTAGGGGTGTTACAAGGATTTCTTGTAGTACTTGTGCTCCTTCTGTAACTTTATTGTTAAGATTGCTTGTGTGCCTTTATTGCTATGACTGCTTGTGCTACTTCTCGATTGTGCGATTTGTTTTCGCTTATAGTCCATAAAGTGTTCTCTGGTGTTTTGCAGGGGCTCTGTGTTGCGAGTTTCGTTTGGCACCGAGAATCTGTGTGCTTCTCACAGGTAACTTCCTAAATTAGATCAACTTTGTGCCATGCTTGCGATTGACAGTTTTTGGAATTACTTGGATTTGCTATAAGTTTTTTGATCGTGCACTTTCCCTAATAATACTGCTAAGTTCCTACTATTAGTGCTTCAAATCTGCTTAGTTATCTGTAGTTACTACTAATAGGTTTTTGTGTTACTTGTCTTTGCTTGAGACTCATGTTATTCTTTGTATCCCGCGTGTTTCATTAGCTATCTTGCATGTGTTGTGCTGGAAATCAGGCGCTTGGTTTGAGTGCAACCTTCCCCTTAGTGGTTGGAAAAAAAGGAAGGTACATAGGTTTATGTTCTACCACAGTCGCGCACGCCGACCGCTGTGATGCAGGCCTGCTCCCTGGTTAGCGGATGGTTAGAGCTGTCTACACTTTGATGTGACGTTAACAATGCCTTAGCTTTTTGCGATTAATCGGAGCTGCTTTGGCTTAGGTTAGGGTATCGTTCTTGGTAAATGACTTCACACACAGGTACCTACACCGGTGTTTGCAGTAACCATCGTAATTATGTATACCTTGAGTGCTATGTCTTAACGGGTGCTATTTCAAACAATTACGGATCTAACCGTTGTTGTGTCATTTTACGTTGGCTTGCTGATGGGTAAGGGTTTACGTGGACCTTGAAAAGTTATTCTTGCCCGGTATTTTCTTGCAAGACAACCCCTTTCGTTTTTATGTCTTTAGGTGGTGGATGTGGCAGTTGGTGATTTAATGGACTTGTGATTTGGGGTTCATATGTACAGGTCATGGAGTTCAAAAGAAAGCTATTCAAGATTCCATACCGGCAGTTGCTCGAGGATATCACCCAGTCTTTAGGATGGGCTCGGCCGGTATACAATGGCCTGAATAGTTTGGGAGGTGTTGCTTCAGTTGTTGTTTGTCCAAAGGACGAAGGCCCCCTTGCATACTTTTTCGAGGGGAAATCCAGTCCTGCTGTTGCAGCCCTCGAAGAGCTGGCAGCAGAACATGCCGTGTTTTCCTTAATGGAGAATAAGCGAGTGTTGGTCCTTGAATTTAACTTCCGTAAGAGAGGCAAGAATGAATCTTGTGTGGGGTATTATAGAGACAAAAAGGATCGTTTAAGTGTGCCTCAGAGGAAAAGGCAACTCCCCACTGCTGGAGATTACGACGGAGTTGCGACTGTTGACTTCAGGTCTGTTTTGGATGATGTGCTCACAGAATATTCAGTTCCAATCACTGCCGTAGAGTGTGTGGAGCTCTCGGTGGCTCGAAACGTTGCTTTCTTTGGGATTCAGCAAGCCAGCTTGAAAATGGAGTGGGTTGTGAGCAGCTGTAGTACAGAAAACTTGGCACGAGAAAGCCTTGCGAAGAAGGTTTTAAAATACTTGCAGCCTTTTCTGGGATTTGAAATTGAGGATTTGAGCTACCATCAAATGCGGATGGCTGCGCTGCAGTGTTCGTTGGAAAGAGAAAGCTATCTGACTGTGAAGGAGAGGACTACCAGAGTTATGGAGGAAGGTGGTTTAGGCGTGCTTGCCATAGTTGATGGGTGCAGGACACCCGTCCACGAAGAGGCAATGAATAAAATCCAAAATTCACCTCTACCTCCTCCTAAGAAAAAAAGGAAAACCACACCGTGTCAGAGGAGGGGCTCCACAGATGTCTGTGCCAAAGACTGCCTTTATGATCTGCCTGATGACTTAAGCACCATATTTACGGTTACTATTCGTATGTAGCTCGTGGTCAAGTATCGTTCCTCGGTCCCTTGCTGTTGGAGCATGTTGCACCAATAGCAATTTTGGAGGGTTTCGTCCATTGTATTCGTCGTCATAGCCTGCGCTTGAGTGCTTAGTCTCATTAGCACTTGTTCTTGTGCGGACAAGCTTGCCCCTTTTCATAGTTTTAAATTTTTTCTTTAGCAATGTGTGTAAGTGCATTATGCACGTAGTTGCGCTATGGGAGGTGTAATACCTGTACTGACACCAACCTCTGCACTTCGTCATGGCAATGTCACTACCACGCCACCGGTTTTTTTTAATTGAAAACCCGGTTTATTTGTAAAAAAAGAAAACTCCCACCTTTTATTTCTCGTAGCGCGCCACCACACGACCGCCTCCGCCGCCGGCACAGTAGCACTAGACACTACCACCTCTCCCACCGGTGACGCGAATAGAAATTCTTCAAGCCGACAACATCACTCCGACCACCCGATTCCATCACTACTGACTCCATCTTCGCGTGCGGTTCCTTTCCTCGCACTAGATGCGGATCCGGCCGGTTAAAGGCGGTGGTCGTGCATGCAAGTTGGTGAAAGGGGCGGGAGTACGTGGTGGTTGTTGACTTGTTGGTTGGGGATGAGGAGATTAGGGAGGAGAAAGAAACAGGGATGAAAAAAATGGAAAAGTGGGAAGTAAATGGGTAGTTTGGGTTATTGTTAAGAGAGAGAAAGAGAGTGTACTTGTGAAATGCAAACCCGATTGCTATTTGACGCCCGAAAAGGTGGGCCCCACTGACGCCCAAAAGTGGTTAAAAGCCCACTATGCCCCTGTTTGTCTTTTCTGATGTTTTCTGTTTTGCCGCTTGTGCTCTTTGACTCCCTTTCTCCCTTATACACACTCTCTCTCCTACTCTTAAAGAAACCATTTTTCATCATATATTTTCCACACCATTTTTCATCCTTCCTCGTTCCTCCTTTCTACACTCTCTCTCCTCCATCACCAAAACACATATCACTTTTCATCAAATTTCTTCCATATGCATGATTCATTTACATTCATTACTCTCCCTTCAATTCCTTTACCACTGAGTCCACTCTCTCTCTTTCACACTTTAATTGTTAACTCCATAACCATATATAAGACCCATAACATATTGGATTATATGATCTAAAAATTATAGTCAACATTAGTTTTATGAATTTCCTATTAATTAGTTAAGTCAATAAATTAGTAGGATAATTGTTAGTGGGTTATGTTGTGGTTATGGGATGTTACGTGGGTAGTGTTTGTTAGATGATAGAATTAGTTGCTAATTGATAGCTTGTGAGAGTTGTGGCCTATGTACGTGGAAATGTTAGCTAGGTATTAGGAAGTAGTTGTGGTTGTGTAAGACCTATAAAAAGACTTATGTTTCATGAGTTTAATTGAGCAAGTTTCATCAGAGAAAACTTCTCCATGAATTTACTCTCCTACCTCCAAATATCCCCAACATAACACATCGATTTTTTATCCTCTCCAATATCTCATCCCATCACCCGGGTATCACCACCATGACAATTACTCTACCGTGGGCCGAAGAGAGAGGAAGATAGATCGGGGGAGAGAGTGAGGGAGGTTGTTGGAGGTGGTTTAGTAAGGGGGGAGGCTGAAATTTTTTTTTTTTTTTTCTTTTTGGAGTATCATGTCCACCATTGTTACCGGTAATTAGAGAACAAGGAAGAAGATTGTGGTCTTTTCTTTTCTTTTTTAAAATAAAATGCGTACATTTTCAAGTATAAGGAAGTAATTATCTGGTAATAGAACAAGTGGAAATGCTTAGATCAAGTGGTAGATAGTTTAGTTTTGCATTTACGATTATGATGTCTCAAGTTCGATTCCCCTAATGAGTTTTTTTTTTTTTCCTTTTTTTCTTAAGTTACACTTCTTTTCTCTTCTTAATATTATTTTTTATATAATAAAGTGTAACCACCAAAATTAATGTAGTTACACTATATTATAAAGTTGTGGACTTGTAGTCACCAAATTTTTGACAAACAGAAAAAATACATCTACTTTGGAAATGAAAAGAGCGATATGAACTAAGTTGTTATGATTTGGGGGTAATCTTGCTTTGGTATTTCGAATGAAATATTGTGTTGTTCAACCATGTTTGTGCTTTAAAGTTTTGTACTATGTCCAAGAACTACTTCTATCCATTTTTACTTTTGAATTAAAATAATTCTAAAAATCATTATTGTCTTTTGATCGAAACTAATAAACTTAATAATTTAATTATTTATATATAATTCTCGTATATAAGTATTCTGAAAATTGCTATACTTCATTTTTCTTAGAATATCGAACAAATGATTTTATCAATTTTAAGATCAATACTCTTCCATTCTGTACCGAGTAAAGTTATTTCCATCCACATTTTCAAATTAAAATATTAAAAACTAGAAGACAAAAGAGCTCCAAATGAGATTGTGCATCATGTATTCCATTATAGCAGTTCGAATACAATATAACCATATCAAAATACTGCACTTTGGAACTAATTCATACTCATAGGGTAAAATACAAAAAATTTAAAGTTTTACTACGATAGATACATCTAACAAATATAGTTAAGACCAGTCGAGTCGACTACCGTTTCAATAACTCTTCGAGTAACTCAATTCTCTCTTCGATCAACTCATTTAACATGCATGAAATGTTCTCTCACCAAAATCTAGCAAAATGTCAAGGTATTATATAGTACCTTGATTTAAGTTGTAACTTTAGAATCGGCAAACCAAAAGACAAAAAGAACCATGATTAATATCGTTTGCGAGAATGAGTTATGAGTATGTTTTAATTCAACCTGTGTATGATACACCTAAGTTTGAAACTAAGAAGTTTAATACTTTCCAAGTTTTTTTTTTTTAATTTGGGTATGTTTTAACATAATCAGTGTTGATGGTTATCTGAATATGTATTAACCTAATCTGTGTATGTTACAAATGAGGTTGAATACATTTAATATTTTCCAATTTATTCGTTAATCTGAATATGTTTTAACCTAATCTGAGTATGATACCCCTAAGGTTGAATATGTTGGTTGAGCATGAGTGTAAATCGAATAAGGGAGGAAGGAGATCGAAATGTATCGATTTGTGTGACAATATATTTTTTTTCGAGCTTATTTTATGAGTGGTTTGTTTGTATTGTCGAGACGTGTTCTCAATTGCCCGGAATATTAATGTTTATGTACAATGTTTTACAACAATTGATAATATAAGGTATGAAACGATAGAAGTAGTAGTTGTAGTAGTAGTAACTACTAAGCTTTCTTTTCTCTATGTCAAGATCTGACTTATAGTCTAATCATCTTTGCCCTTTTCTTACAACATACGTAGTAGCTCTAAGATTTATCAGGGTCATTCTCTTCTTAACAATGTTTTACAATAATTGATAAAATAAGTATCAAACACTAGGTATGAAACGATAGAAGTAGTAGTAACTACTAAGCTTTCTTTTCTCTATGTCAAGATCTGACTTATAGTCTAATCATTTTCGCCCTTTTCTTACAACATACGTAGTAGCTCTAAAATTTATCAGGGTACATTCTCTTCTTATAGTATTTAACGAGAAAGAATACTTTTAATACAAGTAAAAGTGATCTCATTAGCCCAATTCAAAGAATAATCAAGGATGAAAAAAATTTAATTAGTATTAAATAATTGAGTGTAATCAACACCGTCTCCACTGAATATTATTCACCCTGAAAAGTAAATGAAATGAAAAGAAATTAATATTACTATTTGTATGTCACATGTATATCTTCAACACAGTGGGGTAGAAAAACAAACTCATACAATAATAAGTCTTACTCAGACCACGTACCAAGACCTATTTGGTACAACTATACAAAAACATACTCAGGCATGCAACAATCATACTCAGAGTGAATATGGTTTCACTGGGACTCGACCGTATACGATTTAACCAGCGTCCAACCGTGTTCTCAATACGGATCGACCTATGTCCAACCGTATACGGCTCGACATGGCCCACACAACCCCAAATATTTTTGGGTTTAATTTTTCAATAAAAACTAAATTTATTAAGGGTTTTGTTGCGAACCCTACCTTTTATGATATTTTTTGCGAAAGATTACCTTAAATTATAAAAAGTTTGCAAAACACTACCTTCTTGGCCTTTACCATTAGATTTGACACCAACTCCCCTTTGACCGCTAGTTGATTTCATTTAACTCCATTTCCTATCTCTACTACTGGGCGACCGTGATGTTCTGACTATACAATACAGTTTTGGTATGTACGTATTTGATGAGGTGGAAGTGATCACCACCTCGCGACCTTATATCCTCTCCTTGTGGAACAGGACCCTTGGGGGATGCATGCATTCGGGAATATTGGTGCTAGTAAGAAAGCCCACTACTCTTGATAAGTGCAAGAAAAGAAAGATAAACGATTCCAAAGTTTTTGATATCTACTAATGAATTGTGTGTTCTGAATAAAAGTATAGATTTCGTTCATTTTATTCTCTCTCATTGTTTTGTTCATGTGATTTGCGAAAAAGTTATACATCTCTTAAGTGGTACTCCCTCCGTTCGGCTATAAAACGCGTAGGGTCGGAACACAGTTTTTAAGAAAAATAGAATAAAGAATGAGTTTGAGGGTCCACTTGGTGTAAAATTACACATAGGGGGTATGTCCCACTCCCACTTTTAATAAAAAAGTAAGGGTGTTTTGGTATTTATATGTACGAATAAGGAAATATTCCAAGTATGAAGTTTAAAGGTGAACACACCTAAATAGAAAGTAGGAAGTTTAAAGCCGAACGGAGGGAGTATTTTATATGGATTTCTTATTTATACCCCAAAATCCTCAATTATCAATTATAAATTCACAATTATATTCTAAACTAGATTAATTTACCACCCCACCTAATTAAAAATCTACCCCAAGATTTCCCACTTCGTCAAATTAACCAAAAAATACCCAAATATTTCCCCATGTGAGGAAATACAAGGAAAGTATCACAAAACCCATTTAAATTTTGTTTTTAAAAAAAAAATAATTGGTAATGTTTTTAATTTTTTTTTATAGTAGATTCTTGGTATAATTGAAGACGGAAGATGGAGGTAAATCGAGTCAACTAACGGTCAAAGGGGAGTTGGTGTTAAATCTAACGGAAAATACCAATAAGGTAGTGTTTTGCAAACTTTTTTTTAATTTAAAGGTAGTCTTTCGCAAAAAATATTATAAAACGTAGGATTTCGCAAAAACGGGACTTTTAAAGGTAAAGTTTCGCAAAAAACTCATTTATTAATGATCTCAATTTTTCATATATAGATGATGATGGAGAAGAGATGATATTAATAAAGATGGTCTGTAAATTTGGAACTTGTTTGTAAATTTGGAACTGGTTTGTAATCATCGAGTAAAATATAGAAATTAGAAGTTTTTAACGATGGATACATCTAACATATATACTAGGACCAATCGCGTGGATTACTATTTCTAATTATCTCTTTCAATGACTAAATTATCTATTTGATCAACTCATTTTATATGCATAAATGTTCTTTCACCAAAATCTAACAAAATGTCAAGGCATATAGAATTCCTTGATTTCAGTTCTAACATATAGAAACCAAAAGCTAAAATACACAATGGTTAATAACGTTATTGAATAAAAAAACTATTTCAACTATGACTTTTGAGTATGTTTTAACATAATCTGTGTATGATACACTAGAGGTTGAAAACGTTTAACATTTTCCAAATTGGTTGTTAATCTGAGTATGTATTAACCTAATTTATGTATGATACATTATTTACGTTTAACATTTTCTTAAAGTTCGTGGTTATTCTGAATATGTATTAACCTAATGTGTGTATGATACACCTAAGGCTGAATATGTTGGTTGAGCATGAGTGTAAAACGAATAAGGGAGGAGGGAGATCGAAATGTATCGGTTTGTGTGTTAATATATGTCTTTTTCGACCTTATTTTAGGAGTGGTTGTTTGTATTGTCGAGATATGTTCTCAAATGCCCGTAATTTTAATGTTTATGTACAATGTTTTACAATAATTGATAGTACAAGTATCAAACGATAGAAGTAGTAGTTGTAGTAATAGTAACTACTAAGCTTTCTTTTCTCTATGTCAAGATCTGACTTATAGTCTAATCATTTTCGCCCCTTCTTACAACATACGTAGTAGCTCTAAGGTTTATTAGGGTTCATTCTCTTCTTAGAATACTTAGCGAGATAGAATACTTTTAATACGTGTACTAGTCTAGGAAGCACGGACACGCCTGTCCAGTGCCGTGTCAGTGTCCGACACGCCCAAAAACCGTGTCTGGATTTTTATTTAATTTTAGAACACAGACACGGTTTTTTTTAATTGGACACGAACCGGACACCGACCAGACACCAACCAGATACCAACCATACACCCGACACGACACAAAACTACGTCGTTTTGACAAGTTTTTTTAAAAAAACTATTTTTTATCTCTCATATTCTAATTACACTAGCAAATAGCTCACCTACATGTCTTACTTCTTTGTCTCTTCTTGTTTCCCATCTTCTTGCTCCGACTGACTCTTCCACCTTCGATCGATGTCGCCTCAGGAGACTTCCTTCGACCGACGTCCACTAGCGGCCCCGTCGCTACAGACCAACCTGCACACGACTGCACTAGCCCTACCTCTACCTACCCGCGAACAGTACGTGTAATTGAAAAAAATATGCATTCAAAATACATATTAATTTTTGTTTTTTGCCGTGTCCGTGTCCACTATTTTTCAAACTGTCGTGTCACGTACCCGTGTCGGTGTCCGTGTCCGTGTCCGAGTCCGTATCGGTGCTACCTAGGTACTAGTTATCTCATTAGCCTAATTCAATGAATAATCAATGATGAAAAAAATTGATTAGTATTAAATAATTGAGTGTAATCAATAAAGTCTCCACCAAAATTTTGAATATTATTCACCCTAAAAAGTAAACAATATGAAAAGAAATTAATATTACTATTTGTATGTCACATGTATATCTTCAATATAGTGGAGTAGAAAAACAAACTCAGACAATCACAAGGCTTACTCAGACCACGTACTACTACCTATTTGGTATAACTATACAAAAACATACTCAGTCATGTAACAATCATACTCAGAGTGAATACGGTTTCACTGGGACTCGACCGGATACGATTTAACCAGTGTCCAACCAGGTTCTCAATATGGCTCGACCTAGGTGTAACCGTATACGACTCGACATGGGCCCACACAACCCCAAAATTTTCTGGGCTTAATTTTTCAATAGAAACTAATTTTATTCATGAAGATGATTGATTGATAATGTTGAGTGAGTGAAGATATTGTCAATGGAAGTGAGACAATTCTTAATTTTTTATATATTGATGATGATGGTAATGAGGAGAGAGAGGAGATGATATTAATGAAGATGATCGATTGATCATGGTAAGTGAGTGAAGATGTTGTCAATGGAAGTGAGACAAATCTCAATTATTCATATGTTGATGATGATAATGAGGAGAGAGAGAGAGTGTCTGAGAGAGGGGATGATATTATTTAATGAAGATGAATGATTGATAATAGTGAGTGATGATGATGTCCATGGAAGTAAGAGAGATTGAAGGTAATGAAAATGGAGGTGAGAGAGAGAAGGGATGAAGCATGTAAGGGGCACATTGGAAAAAAAAAACTGAATATTTTGAGGGAAGGGACAAAGTGAAAATTTAAGTGAAGAAGATGATGAAAATTTAAGTGAAGAAGATGATGAAAATTTAAGTGAAGAAGATGATGAAAAGCAGCTGATAATAAGTTGGATGAGAGAGGGAAAAGAGTTGTATTAATTAAAGTTGGTCAAAAGAGGGTGAAATGAGTGGAAGGGCAGAAAGGGAAAAAGAAATCTGAAGATTTTAAGGGAAGGGGACATAGTGGGAAATTAACCACTTTCGGGCGGCAATGGGGCCCACAAATTCGGGCGTCAAATAGCAACACCCAATGCAAATAGTCAAAAGTTGAAGAAAATGGAGGCTCGTGTGTACTTTAATTGAATTTTGTAGATGTCTTTTTTTAATGGAGTATATACTAAGATAATGGAACTTAGCTAATACATCACTTCACTTGAAAAAAAACTAACAAAATACAAAATATCGAATTTAGACGCTAAAGTACATAATTGATATACTAAAGTACATAACGACTACGCTAAAGTACATAATTGATACACTAAAGTACATAACTATTACGCTAAAGTACATGATTTACATGCTAAAGTACGGAACTGAAACGCTAAATTACATAACTGATACACTAGATTACATAATTACTACGTTAACATACAAGATTTAGATGCTAAAGTACAAAATTTGATGTGCTAGGTACACAATAGATACGCTAAATTGCATAATTGATATACTAAAGTACGTAAGGCAGAAGTACATAATTTGTTGAAGTATGTACATAATTGATACACTTAAGTACATTATCAACATGTTTAAGGTATATACTTGTTATGCTAAAGTATATAATTTGAATGCTAAAGTACATAAATAATATTTTAAAATACATAAGTGATACGCTAAGGTACACAATACTCTGACTGATACGTTAAAGTACGTAACTTAGACGCTAAATTACATACTAACTGATATGTTAAAGTACATACAGTAATAGATATGCTAAAGTAAATAAATTGGACGCTAAAGTATATTAGTTAGACGCTAAAGTACATTATTAATGATGATACGTTAGAATGACAATTTAGATCTCAAAGTACGTGATAGAAACACTATAGTACATAAAATAGATACTAAAGTACATAAATTAGACAATAAAGCACATTATTAATATGCTAAAGTATATCATTAATAAGCTAAAATACATAAATTAGATGTTAAACTACATCATTAATTAGCTAAAGTACATAGGTTAGGTACAAAAGTACATAAGTTTTTTGACACTAAGATAGATACGATTTTTCATTATACTATTTAAACACTATAAAGCGCGACCTCTAAAAATACATACTACTTCGTTATTGCTACCCGAAATTTAAGTCAATTTCGGAATCGAAGTTAAAATGATTTATAAACAAAATGATGTTAAAAAAATAAAAAATATAAGGACTATGTGTAACAAAGAAAATGGAAGACATGTGTCAAAATCTTTCTCCCAATTGTTAAACATTATCCAAATAACATTGAGAAATGCAACAATTTGACAAGTGCATCAAAAATATCTCAGCTCAATACAAATTAAAAATTTGTTGTTGTTTCTGTTGTCCATAGGACCATAGCTTTAGTTTCCAGCAAAATCACACTCTTTTCTCCTCCACTCCTTTTTCTTTTCTTCTTTTCCAGCCTCGTGATTCACCATGGCCTTTGCAGGCTTGCACCTCGGCAACACTTTAACCAAACAAGATGCAAGAGAGGCAAACCACCACCACCACCATCGCGTCATCTTGATATAGATCATCTAGGTGGTGAAACTTCGATGGCGGAGATTGGATCAGAATCAATGAATAACGAAATGACGAAGAAGATCGGAGGCGTCGTGGGTGGAAAGATGCATGGGTGGATGTAGGATTTCCCGTTGATGCAAAGGTGGTGGTAGTCAGGTCGGCGCCACTTGCGGTGGTGGTGGTAGGGCGGATCTCGGGTGGATTGGAGGAGAGAGAAAATTTGGTAGGTGGGAATAACTGTTTTTTTTTCCTTATAATTTGGTTTGGGCCGGCATTGAAATTTTTTGGCTGGTTTTCAAATACTTCGACCGGCCAGCTGTTTGACACGTGTGTGTCAGCTCAGCGAGAGTAGGTACTCTCGGTACCACACAATAATTTTCCTACTGACAGATATTATTAAATAAGAAAGCCCTTTTTTCTTGAAATACACCCGCTCTTCTTATGCTAAGTGATAATGTTGTTGTTTTGTATTCACCAGCGTTAGTTGTCGCTTGTCTATGGAAGTGTTGCGGTATCTGCGGCACATGTGGTACTCATGTGTGCATGATATTAAAAAAAAAAAGCAGCTTGTGTTTCTCTTTTGGTGTGCTTTGGACTGTGGAAAAAAATATGTGTTTTGATGGCAAGATCTTGTTATACGTGGAATCGGTCGTTAAGAAAATATCACTTATGCATGATCATGGCTTTGTTAACTTATATTGTATTTACACACTATGATATATTGAGTTATTTTGCCATTTGAGTTACACTATCGCTTTTGCCTGTGTTGATAATATCTACATAATTTGTGTCGCAATTGTAGGGGTGCATCCCGAGAGACACGGGGCAGTGAGGTGGCAGGGCACCACTGATGTATGAAACTTAGTGGGAGCATATATAATGAGTTCAGCAATGTGCATGTTTTACACCGCCTTTTATTTAATGGTCTTCAAACAAACTGGCTTTACATTGTAGCGCATTTGCGATATGTCTTATATTTTGTGAGTCAATCGTATTATGATTCGTTATAGTTTGGGCTTCAATTGGATTGCATACTCGGAACATATATATAAATGATAGCTGAGGCAGCGATCGATGTGAGGAAATACGTACGATAATATTAGACGTTTTTGATGGATCAAGGAATCAAGGAAGTTATTCAAAGGCTAGAACTAGCGTTCATAATGCAATCTTACTGACGTACAACTAATTTATCCGTAATTAAATTGATAAAGAAATATGTGAATCATCCACCGTGACCAACCGCAAACGTCCAGCAACGCAACTTCCAACTCAAGTGAGTCACTCTTCAGTACCGAGACGTCAAAATACGAGGTACAACTTCAGACGGGGTGTCGCTTCTAGCGCTGTGCAGAGGGTGGGACTTACCCCCATGAGCAGGTCGTCTATCAAGCACCTGCCGCGCAGATGGGCAACCATGGCATAGGCGGTCGAAACGCGACGCGAGATTGTTATCTCGCAGGTTGAGGTCCCGGAAAATCCACCGGTAACCGCTACACGGCAAAGACGGTGCAATCAACGGCGCGCTGTTGTTGCTCGTAGTAGTGCATCGAGGAGGGCAACAAGTTCGGCATTAAATGTCAAGCTGCTTGGTTAATTGTGGGCACTTTACCAAGATGCAGTCCTCCGCTATATAGGACTAGGTGTAGTTCCGCTTATAGACTTGAAGACCGTTTACAGAATGTGTCTTGTGTGGTGATATGCAGGAACCCCTGCGGCCATAGGTGGTAAGCCGGTAGCCACAAAAGCCTTGACCCTAACCCCCCCAACCTTATGCACAGAATGTGGAGCTACTAGATTCATGTATAAGCCCAAAGGGTTCTGCTGCTCTAACGGAGAGGTTAAATTGCCGGCAAATGAATACCCTCATGCAATAGTCAGTTTGCTGACCGGGTCAGATGATGACTCAGTACACTTTCGCGCTTATGCACGGTTCTACAATAATTTTTTTGCTTTTAGCTCCCTCGCAGGATCTTACGAGGTGGTCAATGATGGAGGTTTCTACCTTTTTAAATTACATGGGCAGATGTACCACTACGTACCAGATCTTCTACCCAGGAATAGACGGCCAAGGTACCTACAATTATACTTCTATGATACCCAGAACGAGAGAGATAACCGTTTAGGCTGTTACGAAGAGCATAGATCGGAGGTGATTGACACGCTTATGAGCATCATGGAGGATAATCCTTACGCATGCTTCTTTAGATACCTTAGCAAACTAAATGTAACAGACAACAGTCGAATCATCCTGAAGTATACTACAACTTTGGACCAACGGGTTTATAACGCTCCTACCTCTGATGAAGTTGCAGCTTTGTGGCTAGACGACTCCTCCTCGCAGCAAACAAGTAGGCCACATATCATGGTCCATGGGAGGTCTGATAAATCCCATAGGAACATGCACTACTACGGTTGCTACGACCCACTGCAGTACCCCTTGCTATTCCCTAAAGGCGACTGTGGATGGCACCAAGGCCTGCAAAGGGCATCAAAAGGTAGGGCACCTGTCGCAACAACCCCCCAAGATCAAGTTGCGGCGTCTATGTTTCAAGAAACTGAAGATCTTTTGGCACAAGAAGACATAGGTAATCTTTTAAACCTTGCATTATTTGCACTATGTGTGGAAAAGTTGCTCAATCCTCTCCTTGGGTATGCATATGCACATTTCAGTTGCTAATCGAAGGCCTAGGACACGAGGCAAGCAAATCACGTGCAAGGACTATTACAACTACAAGCTTCAGATACAACATGGCAATTATTTGTTAATGGTCGGACGGTTGTTGGAGCAATACATTGTCGATATGTACGTCAAACTTGAAAACACTCAGTTAGAATTTTTTTTCGGAAGTACCAAGACGTGATCAAGGCCAATTTATATCAGGAAGTGGTAGAAACGGTCAAACAAGGGGAAAACAGCGCTGCAAAGATCGGTCAAAGGGTCATATTACCGGCCTCTTTCATTGGGGGGCCCCGAGACATGAAACGTCAATTCCTTAATTCTATGGCCCTTGTACATAAATATGGGAAGCCTGATTTGTTTGTCACCATGACATGCAATCGAAACTGGAAGGAGATAAAGGACCAGCTTGGTACTAATGAACTGGTTCAAAATCATTTAGATCTGGTTGCAAGAATCTTCCATGCAAAGCTTGTTGCTCTAAAGAAGAAAAATATGGAGAATAAGGTTTTTGGGGAAGTCGTTGCACTCATATATGTGGTGGAGTTTCAGATTCGTGGATTGGCTCATGCACATTTCCTCATTATCCTCAAACCTGGACATAAGATAGTCAACCCGGAAACGTTCGACAAATATGGTAGTGCAGATCGAAAACCCTCATTTACGACAAATTGTCCTCAAACATATGATGCATGGTCCCTGTGGTGCGGATAACCCCGCTAATAGTTGTATGAGGGAAGAAGGTGGAGTTAAGAAATGTAAGTCCTCCTATCCAAAAAGCTATAATAGGTTTACAACCACGGGGAAAGATTGTTATCCTATGTATAGAAGGAGGAACACCGGCGAGACGGTGCGTGTTCGGGGGAAAGATTTGGACAACAGGTGGGTTGTTCCCTACAACCCGTACCTTCTGGCTATGTTTGATTGTCATATCAACGTCGAAATATGCTCAAGTATTGAGGCTGTAAAGTACCTGTATAAATATGTGTACAAGGGGCACGATCGTATGTTGTTTACATTAGCTGAAGGGGAGGATGATAAGCAGGTTGATGAGATAGAAAATTACCAAGCCGGCCGTTGGGTTTCCCGCGTGGCAAATATTTGGCTTCCCCCTCTTTGAAATTTATCCCCCCGTTGTTCCGTTGCCAGTACACACACAAAACGGCCAGTTTGTTCGTTTCAACGAGAAGGAAAATTTACAGGACGTGCTGTCAAATGAAAATAATTCTAAGACACTGTTGACGGAGTTCTTCAAGAGAAATGCCGAGAACCCACATGAACCGAAGTACCTTTACTCGGATTTTCCTGAACACTTTACTTGGCATCAACCAAGCCGTTCATGGAGGATTATAAAACGCGTGGTTGTTTTTGGAAGGATGGCATCCGTTAGCCCGGTGGATGGCGAGCGCTATTACTTGAGGTTATTACTTGCCAATTTGGCAGGACCATGATCATTTGACGATCTTCTAATAGTTGACGGCTACCGATGTGCAACCTTTCAAGAGTCAGCCCTCAAACGAGGTTTACTTGAGTCTGATGAGTCTATCAAAAATTGTATGGATGAGGCAGTACATGTGCAGATGCCGCATGCATTATGACGGTTGTTTGCCATCGTTTTAGTATTCTGCAATCCTGCTGATCCTAAGAAGTTTTGGGAAATTCGACGGTCAATCTGAAGACTACACGAGGCAATATCGCATAACAAACACAAGGCACTGCTATTGACTTCTCAAAAAGTCAAGGAGTACTTGGAAGGGATGGGTAGGTCATTTAGTGACTTCGGACTCCATTACCTGAACGAGTTACAAGACCAAACCCTAAGGCAGGCGCGAGACATGGCGGATGCGTTGGATGCCCCGATTCCTGAGGTATGTTGTCGTGCTAGAAAAGATCTTAACTTTGAACAAAGGGTGGCTGACAAGCTAATAAGTTGTTATTATTAGTCAAATTACCACTATTCCTACTAAACTAGCAAGGGTAAGTGAGTATCGAATCCACAAGTAAGAGGGAAAGTCTAAAATGCGAATTCTATGGGGGAAAACAAAAACGAAATAAATAAAGCAATTAAATGGGGGTTTTTGGTTTCAAAGTTGATTGAACGAGAAATAAACGATTGAACAAATTTACTAAGGCGACCCTCAGGGATAATCTATTCAAACACCCTAATATAACAAGCTTTTACCTCTCTCTAATTATACCATTCATAGATAATCCCGGTTTTTAACCAATTAATCCACGTTATTGGGGAATTTGAGCAACCGCTACCAAATTCCCCTCCTTTTAGTCCTAATTTGTCTAGTGACCACTCAAACAAATCAAAACCAAAGGCATGAAGAGCAAGGATTAACAAAAGATTATGAACAACCCAAATTAGTATCTAATTAGCCGCAACCGCAAACCTAATCAAATTAAATCTAATCTATTAGTTGTCTAATTAATTCCCCAATCATAAGTTAGTCATAAACATACACTAAACATGTGAAAGTTCCTTCCTTTTAGGCTAATAATCAATGACCATCAATTATCAACCAAGCATATAATGTACCCAATTCAATCCAGTCAACCAATTAGAGGAAACAAAGATACATCATGAATTAAAGAACAAGGAATTAATTACAATGAAATTAAAGGAAAATTAGAAAGAAGAAAATCGTACTTATATATAGAATGAGAGAATTTGATTACACCAAGGATCTAAAAGGGGATTGGCCCTCCATGAAAATAATGACCACAATTTTCAGGATGAAATTCATAATAAAAATATTAATCTCTCCTTAATTCCCTCTCTAAAATGAAATCTAGATGAAAAATAATATGAAAGGTGATAATAACTATGGAGGGGTTCATGCCCCTTTATTCAAGATAAGTACAAAAAGACATTACAAGACAAAAGTAAAAGAATCCAAGACAAAAGCAACCGCCAAAAGACACCCAGAAGTTTCGTGGAAATCGTCTTTCTCGGACCGAGGAGGAGTCGTCTCGGACCGAGAGAGGACTTCCCTCGAGTCGAGAAAAGGTTGTCTCGAGTCGAGAAGGTCACTCTCGAGGAGTCGAGGGACTGCGCGTATCGCAATTTTCGAACGGGCATAACTCTCACCTCAGAACTTCATTTTGAGCTCATAGTATTGTTGGAGTATTTTCAAGAATGAAACTTGTAATTTCATTTTGTCCCACATTGGAAAATGAAAGAAGTTTTCATGTGTTTATAAGGTGTTGTCTCTTATGGACTATTAAGTATGTTTTGTACATGGAGTGGGCCTAACTTTGGTTTGGGTCTAATTAGTGCATTTGGCTAATATGATTATGAATATAATTATATTTAATAATTATAGGCTTAGCACTTCGCACTTGGCACGAGGCACGTCTTTGATTAAAACGGTTTATTTTAGGATTAACTTTAATTAACTCTGATTAATTAAAGGCAGTTATAGGCAGTTTTCTGTCCTTATCCGAAAGCAGTTATTGATCCTAATGATGCCTCTTCTCCTTATATAAACACTGCTTTAGTATTGTTGTTCGTAGTTGTGTGTAATTCTTAGGGCTTGTTGTAGTTTCGATTTGTAATTTAATTAGGAGTGTTAATTGTACTTATTTTCTAACAATCTTTAGGCGTAATAAGTTAGAAAATACTGATGGTAAACTTACAGCAATCTGCAATAGACTTTGTAAAGATAGATCAGTTTGATGGTGGGAATTTCATGAGATGGCAGAAGAAGATGAAGTTTATGTTGTTCAACTTGAAGGTCGAGTACGTCCTGACCACACCAAAGCCAGCGGATCCAGGGGAAGTAGAAAACGAGACTGCTGCACAAATAAGGGCTAGGACTAAGTGGATGAATGATGACGAAATCTTCAAGGGTCACATTCTGAACAAACTTTCCGACAGTTTGTTCGATGTCTACCAAAACACTCAGAGTGCAAGGGAATTGTGGGAGATCCTCAACAACCGATACTTGACTGAAGATGTTACAAGTAAGAAATTTCTGACTTCGCATTTTATGAACTATGTCATGACTGATAGTCGTCCCATATCTAATCAATATGATGAGATGATGTGCATCTTAGGACAAATGAAACAATTGAATTTAAACATGGATGAGACTATATCAGTTTCATGTATCTTAGACAAGATGTCGTCTTCGTGGAAAGACTTTAAGAAAAGTCTGAAACGAAAGAAGGGGGACTTGTCTCTGCAAGACCTTGGCACTCACATTCGTGTTGGGGAGGAGACAAGGAAGCTTGAGAAGAAAGATCAACCAGAATCTTCCAAAGTCTATGTGATGGAGGAAGGGAATTCTGGGCAGAGCAAGAAACTGTAGACACCCTACTTTTGCACCCATTTTAGCGCCCGATGATGAAAACGGACAGTGGACACGCGTTGAACAATATCGTTTGCCAATGGGTTTGATTTATCAGTTTATACCCGAATTACCATGTTTGGTCAAAATAGCCTTTTTTGGGTTACTTATCAGATTAAAAATTATGGGTTAATAAATTGAGCTTTGGTTGCTTAGATGATTCTAACGAAAGTTGGGCCAAGAGTATATGAGAGATTATACTATTTGCTATGAATAGAGCCCTTCGTATCTCATGCACAGGAGGCATAATAATGAGCCGAATGCACATGACACACATATACTTCTCCGACTAGTGTGCAAAAATAGCCGAGACACCCATGAACAAGCACATGAGTCTTGAATAATAATTCTCACACATATTCGTGCTTCCTAGCTACAAAATTCTGACCTACATCTTCAACAACGTTGATTGGGAAAAGAATACAAAACCCCCCTTATCACCATAAGCACACACATACACCCATACATCTAACCTACGACGTCCAACGACCGTAGACTTCCAATTCAATCCAAATCAAGACAACTAGGCTACATGGAACACGAGGGTCAAGACCGAAACTTGGACTCATTGGCAAACGACATCGTGATCTGCGATACAACTACACAAGAACGTCCACCTGAGGGCCCCAATAACTTTTCCAAACAAGGTTTTCAAAGTATGTGCTTTACTCCGTATTATCATGAATTTTCATTGGCGACCTTAATTAAGGTACGCATCTGATAAGCGTCCATTGCATGTGTATTAGTATTATTGTTTGTTACGTACGTAGCTATGTTTTGGCGATAGATCTATGTAGCACACCGGATTTTACAGATATTTATTATGTCGTTTTTATAAGGTTTGGATTAAACTGTATTTTATGTCATTGTTATTGTTATTTTATTTATAATTTTAATATTAGTTGTAGAGGAAAAAGAAAGGTAGGTTACTTATTGGGATATCGGGTTTTATTATCCAATAGCCAAGATCAACAAAAGAAACATATTCAGATCTTTGATCAACTTTAAAAACAAAACCGTCAATCATTACGTACAAAGCTTCGTTATACATATCCGCCGTACGTTCCCTATTCCTATCATCTTTCTCCCAAAATTCTTATAATCTTCTTATATCATTCATTTATTCAATCATCACACTAAGAGCCATGTAATCAACCTATTGTTACCTATTATCATCACGATGAGTTCAAATCTCTCTACGTGCGATCTTTTTATGAGCCGATTTGAGGAACGATTTATAAGAGCTTTTCGGATTGACTTCACAAGTTTAAGGTAACACTATTTCTACTATCTGACCAAGAATATTATGATAATATTTGTGCTAAAATTTTATGTGTCATGACTCATGTGTATAAGTTAAACAGATGAATGAAAATATACTGTTTTGGTAAAGGCCTGTTTTAACCGTTTGAGCTTTGTGATTAAACTCAATGGTTCTTGTAAGTGTAAGGATTGATATATCATTTTGGGTACTAGTTATGTGGTGCAGTTGAGGAGAAGGCCTTATGAGACTTTTATTGGTTTGTTGTTAGTAGGCAGTGGGGTGTTCCATGATTTTTGTAGTGCATAAATTTACGAGAGTTAGTTTGTGTGATTATGTATTATAGTCATAAGTGTGAGAACTCTTTTTAAGAAGTCGAAAGGATAGTTATGAGATGAGCCTCCGAGCCTTTGAGTATGGAATTGTGATCATGGTATAGATTCATATGGAGATTGTTAATTTTCGTTTGCATTTTAATTGATTTGTCGACCTTCCTTAGAGGTAAGAGAGAATTTTACATTCTTCCAAAGTTTACTAAGTGTATAATTTTAAGTTCGCTATACGTTTAATTGAGAAGGTTGTTTATAAAATATGTCTTATATGTTCAATAAATTTTTGAAAAGAAAAGTTATTTTGTATGAGTTTGTAAAGTTTAATTAAGATTTCATGTTACAAGAAAAGAAAAGAGGAGTTCTATTATTTAAAGAAGATGGGGTTGACTCTTACGGGTCAGCCCGGGTATGAGGGTTATTTATTAGGGAGACGTCCCTTATAGCTTCCTAAGGGATGAGTTGATCGCATTCCCTGCCTCTTGATCCTCCTTATTGGGGTTAGCCCTCTAAGGGGTGCGCGCACTTGGGACAGTTGGCCAGTTAACTGATACCTCTACCTCATATTTGAGTATTCGGAAAGAGTTTATAAATTTTTATATAATTATTTTTATGAGTTTGATGTCACACTATTTCTTCCACGTTTACTGTTTTTGATGAGTTTATGACCTTGAGTGATTTTGTGTGATTATGTGCAAGATTCTTGGGTTGATGTGATAAGGTGTGTATGTTTCTTTTGTATTTGAGTTATATAGTTATCATTACCACAAGTTCAGCTGGATTTTTTGGAGCTAGTACGTGGCTATGTCGATGAGTCTCCGGTCCCCTCAATGAGTTTGAGAAGGGTATTGATTCTCTACATCTTGATTTTAACCTTGGAGGAAATTGTACGAGCTTAGCTTATTTTGTGAGATCACTTGGTTGGGAATAAGTTCGAGAAGAAGAGTTCGTATCATACTTGACTTGTAGTCCTTTGTACTTGGTATGGGGCCAAGTAGCGTAGAGTTATACTCTAAGTGTTGAGCATGGTTCACTGAACCTTTGACAGTATTATATTGATATATCAGTTTAAGCTAAGTTTCGTTACTAAGAAAAGAGCCCAGAGTGGCAAAGAGAAAAGAAAGAAAGAAAGAGATAGATTAAGTTTGATACTGAGAATTGAGATAGAAGTATTGTCTTGCGGTACTACCGCCAGTTCATATGCCCCATTACCGACACCTAGGATCGATGATGATAGTGTGTACCAAGTAAGAGATTGAGTTGAGTTTTGAGAAGGAGTTTAGTTCGAGAATAATTATGAGTTTGAGATTTTAACTATGTTAAGGTCATGGTTTACTTATATCGAGAGGTCAGACTGGAGTAAGTTATGAGAATTAGCAGGTTAGTCCTGGGGGAGTGTTTTACACTTTATATGTGTTTTGTTATGTGCCTCCGTATTATCCACATATTATAAAACCATGACTTGTATTATTATTCAGTTTATATTTTCGGTAGAGTAGTGTTGCTCAGCGAAATGTTGACGTGTTTCCTTCGGGCTACCTTATCATGGGGGTAGGTTCTTTGTCTTGAGTTCTGCTTGCAGGTTTGAGTAAGGAGTACAGCCGAAGAGTCAAGATTAGATTTTATTCGCTTCCGCATTTGTAAATTTTATTTTATAAGAGATTTTTGTACAACTGTATCTCCGGCTTTGTATGTTAGCTTGTAATATCTCCGAATTTTTCAACAGTTTTATATAATAAATGAGTTTTAAATTAGCCAAAATTTGGGGGTGTTACAATCTATTAACGCATGAGCATGAGTCATAAAGTCTATGTGTCTACTGTTCATCCATGTTTATCAAGTTTCATGATTTAGATATTATATATGGTATGCATAACATGCTCATCTTGTTATTCGTGCTAAATTGCACTTTGCTCTATAAGTATGCTTGTTTTACGTGGCTACGTGTTTAACCAATTATATTTCATCGCATGATTTATCTTATCGCTCGCCTGCTACTTGTACGTGCTTTCGTTCTTAATTACAACTTTTATATTTAATTTGGATCAATTAGTAGAGACCATCAACTCGATGGGCGAGTTGGGTGCCTAACACCTTTTTAACTCGTAACCTTGCATCGAACCCCCGATCTAGGTTCGTGGGGTACCTATAAAAATCTCGCTGGCGACTCCGTGTAATTCACACCGATTTTTTGGGAGAGCGGATCGACAACCCTCCGGTACGACATCTCACAGAAACGTTCTGGGCATAAGACTATAAGAGGAAATTCAATTCTGATGAATCCAAGGGTGACAACAAGAAGGCGAAAGTCAAGTGTTGGTACTGCAACAAGCCAGGTCATATCAAACGAGAGTGCCAGTTCTATAAGAAGAAGAATGGCGACTCCGGAAAGGGTGATGACAAGGGCAAAGACAAGTTCGTTGCAATGATCACCGAAGCCAACATGGTGGAGGATGATGTTTCGTGGTTCATTGATTCCGGTGCTACCAAGCATGTGTGCAAGGACAGAAGCATGTTTTCGTCTTATGAAGCCCGTGATGATGGCAACGTCATGGACATAGGGAATTATTCAAGTGCCGTGATCAAAGGAGTTGGACAAGTTGATCTAGAATCCACTTCTGGAAAAATGTTGTCTTTAACTAATGTGGATCATGTTCCTGATGTTAGGAAAAACTTAGTTTTTGTAGCCCTCTTAAACAAGTATGGTTTCAAAATTGTATTTGAGGGTGATAGGTTTGTGTTGTCTAAGGGTGGAGCCTTTGTAGAAAAGGGCTATATGTATGAAGGCATGTTTAAACTCAATGAAATAAAGGACTGTTTTATGTATTTTGTTGATTCTTGTTCTTTATGGCATTCTAGATTAGGACATGTTAATACTAAACGTATGAAAGACATGACTAAACTAGATTTAATCCCTAAGCATGCTGATGACATGGTTGATAAATGTATGGTCTGTGCACATACAAAAATCACTAGAAAACCATTCCCTAATAAGTTAGGAAACTCTTCCTCTTTGTTAAGTTTGGTTCATAGTGATGTTTGTGATTTTCATAGCACTCCAACAATAGGCAAAAAGACATATTTCGTGTCCTTTATTGATGACTACTCTAAGTATTGTTACTTATACTTGTTGCATAGCAAAGATGAAGTTTTGGACAAATTCAAAATCTACAAAAATGAAGTAGAGAATTTCTGTAATTGTTCTATTAAGTGCCTACGATCCGATAAAGGTGGGGAATTTCACTTTCCTTCCTTTTGTGAATCCGTAGCGATAGTCCATGACACGACTATGGCCTATACTCCACAACAAAATGGAGTAGACGAACGGAAAAGTAGAACATTGACAGAAATGGTTAATTCTTTGTTATACCAATCGGGTTTGAGTAGTGGATTTTGGGGAGAAGCGATGTTGACAGCATGTCATATTTTAAACAGAATACCTAACAAGCAAACTCATGTTATTCCCTATGGTTTATAGAAGAAACGAAAGCCAAATTTGAGTTACTTGAAGGTGTGGGGCTGTAGAGCCATAGTTCGCTAGCCTGAACCCAAAATCAAAAAGTTGGGACCAAGAGCCGTTGAGTGCATTTTCGTGGGATATCCTGAACACAGTAAAGGGTATAGATTTCTTGTTGTTGAAGCAAATGAATCCATTGGTGTTAATTCTATCATAGAGTCTAGACATGCTATTTTCTATGAAAATAGTTTCAAGACTATTTCTAGGTTTAATGGTTCTAATGACTCCCAAAAAGAGCATGACATAGTTGTCTCAAAGAGACGACTTGAACAAAGAGAAGTTCAAGAACCAGAAATTAGAGGGAGCAAAAGAACAAGGATAGAAAAATCATTTGGGCCCTATTTTGTGGTCTATCTGATTGAAGGTTCAAGAGATTCTCAATGTACCCAAACTATGATTACTGGAAGTATCGAATCTGATCCCCAGACTTTTGATGAGGCTATGAAATCACAGGATGTTTCCTTTTGGAAGGAAGCTATTCATGATGAGATGGATTTAATCATGGGAAACAATACTTGGGTGTTTGCTGATCTACCCCCAGGTTGTAAACCTATTGGTTACAAATGGATCTTTAAGAAAAAGATTAAAATAGATGGAACCATAGATAAGTTTAAAGCAAGAATGGTGGCCCAACGGTTTACCCAAAAAAGAGGTATCGATTGCTTTGATACGTATGCTCCTGTTGCAAGAATCTCTACGATTAGAGTTCTTATTGCTTTAACTTCTATTAATGGTTTTGTCACCTATCAGATGGATGTGAAAACTGCATTTCTCAATGGAGAATTGGAGGAAGAAATCTACATGAAGCAACCAGAAGGTTTTGTCATGCCAGGTCAAGAAAAGAAAGTATGTAAACTCATACGATCTTTGTATGGACTTAAGCAAGCTCCAAAACAGTGGCATGAGAAGTTTCACCAAGTAATTGTGTCGAATGGATTTAAAATCCATGAGTCTGATAAGTGTGCTTACAGCAAATTCAGTGGCAACAAAGGTGTCATCATATGTTTGTATGTTGATGACATGTTGATTTTTGGGACTGACTTGGAGTCAATTGCCCAAGTAAAATAATTTCTTTCTTCTCGATTTGAGATGAAAGATATGGGTGCTGCTGATTGATTCTTGGAATTAGAATCAAGAAGGTAGGGTCAGAGTTGGTTCTTTCTCAGTCCTACTATGTGGAGAAGGTCTTGAGAAAGTTTAACCAATTTGATTCTAAACTTGTGAGCACTCCGTATGATCCTAGTGTCAAGGTGTACAAGAATACAGGAAGAGCTGTCAACCAGCTCGAATATGCTAGGGTCATTGGGTCTTCGATGTACATTATGACATGTACTAGACCGGACATTGCATTTGTCGTGGGTAAGTTGAGTCGGTATACTAGTTGCCCAAGTCACATTCATTGGAATGGTGTGAACCGAGTACTCAAGTATTTGAAGCATACTATGGGTTATGGATTGTGCTATAGTGGCTATCCAAGGGCATTGGAAGGTTTTACCGATGCGAGTTGGATAAGTGATACCGAAGATCACTCGTCCACGAGTAGTTGGATATTCATGGGCTTCCAAGAAGCAGACGTGTATATCGGATTCTACCATGGCTTTGGAATTTGTTGCTTTGGCTGCAAGTGCAAAAGAAGCTGAATGGTTGAGGAATCTACTGGTGGAGATTCCCGTGTGGCTAAAGCCAATTCACCAGTTTCTATCCATTGTGATAGTGAGGTCACTTTGTCTCGTGCTTATAGCAACATTTACAATGACAAGTCTAGACACATTGGACTGAGGCATAGCTATGTAAGGCAATTGATCACATATGGTGTCATCACCATTAACTTTGTGCGGTCATTTCAAAATTTGGCTGATCCGTTCACAAAGGGGCTGACGAGGGACTTGGTTATCAAGACCTCGAGTGGGATGGGTCTCAAGCCTGTTTCATGATCACTCATAGTGGAAAAAGTACTTGACTCTTGAAACATCAAGAGTACAAGTTCAAAGTTTCAAGTACACTATTAGAGTGATTGTAGTACTAGTATTATTATATATATTATATCATCCCAAGGAGGTAGTACTTGTTTTGTAGTGTTAAGGTATGTTGAGCATTGGGCTCTTAATGGATTTCCAAAGTGCTTTGCTACGAAAGCACAAAAGGATCCACCTATATGAATGTTTAAGGTGGTGCCGCCTTATATGAGCTATGGGCTTAGCTCTAGATCATTCACGAAAGGATATGGACACAAGGCCAATCCACGTGTCGGCATTACAAAGATTCTCTAATGACTTTGGTTCCTTTGTGTGTAGATGTATCCGGTTAGTCATATGGGAAATTGGTTCAATGACACGTCAACCATCTTTTCTCGGCTAACTTTGAGCGACTACACAAGATATTAGTTCAAGCCGTGAGACACCAGTATTGATGCATGAATACCTTAACTATGATCATGTAGTTTTTATGTATTTTTATTTTCAAATGTAATTTCATTTTGAAAATCATTGAAAAGCTAAGACGATGAACTTTCCACTCCAATTGGAATTTCTGAAAGATATCTTCTGGTTAGAGAGTTATATATGATCCAGTGAAGTTGGAGGTGATGGTGTATGGTTTTCGGAGTATGGTAAAGCTATCTTCTCCTCGAATCTTGCTCCAACTTGTAGCTTGATCTCCTAGTATTATTCGAGATTCACCAAAAGGGTCTAAGGCCACCAAAAACTCGTAAAACCAACGAATAATGTCCAAAAATAATTCGAGTGGTGTGGTCTACGAATCACGAAAAACCCATGCCCAAATAAACACTAAGGCGCCTAAATCAACCGAATTAACACACCACATTTACGCCACATCAAACTCCCCCATGCTTAGACCATTACTCGTCCTCGAGTTATCCAATTCTCCACGCTTAACACCTATCTCTCTTATAGCACGGGGTGAGTCACAACCTTCAAACTCTTCCAAAACAAAGAATCGCAAGCCATCAAAACACTCAAAAGGTGCTAGTTATATTGGAGTGGATGAAATGCTCAATACCCCAACTCTAACCATCTTATCGTCCCTTCTCACACACTCTAAGTTAGGGGAAACTAACACACACCACGTTTCCCCCATGCTTGGCCCAACGACTCCCTCAAAGTCATGCTTGGAATGAAGCTATCGAGCACAACTCACCTCTTATCAATCCACCGGCGCCCCTATCATCACAATGCAAGAGGATTTCTAACCTAGGACCACCAATTCCTATCACTGAACCTCCTTATAACTCCCGTAGTGATCCTAACCCGTTACGCCCCAACTCCTCTTCTTATGTCGCCCGCCATGAATTACCTTTTTTTTTTGCAAACGGAAAAGAACATCACACCTATATTATAAACAAAGTGACAAATGCCAAACCGAATTACAATATCATGCCAAGCATCTCCCCCATGCTTGAACCTCGTCATTGCCCACAATGACAACCAACACCAACCAAAATATTGGCAACAACGAGTTAGGTAGTGGGAGTATCATCAACTCATCCACTCACCATCCCATACTAAGGAACAAAGAACAAATGGTCTCATCTCATCAAATAAGGAAATGACGGGCTCTCGGGCCAAGAGACTCCCACTGTACCTCACTCCCCTATCTTCCTCGAAAATAAATTCATCCCTCGTCTCACTACTCCATCTCCCTTATGAACGATATCAACAACGCGTCATCCTCCAATAACAACAAACCATCCAAAAACAACCCAACCATAATGAACCAAACAAGGCTATTTTATTGGTTTAAGGGGTAAAATGGGGTGGGTAGAACAAGAATAACGGGGGGAGCAAACGCGGCGGGGCACAAAGAGAGATAGTATAGAAACAAGCTATTGAAACGGGTGGGGAGTGGTGGTTAGAATCATGAGAAAGATAAAAGTTAAGGGGAAATAAAACATACCTCGTGTGAGCTCCATTTCCCTCGATTACCGTCAAAACAAGTGGCTCATGGTCAAAACACCGGTAGAAGAGCCACGCTCTCATCTCACAACCCCCGTCTTCCTCAAAATATGTCGCCTCCTACCACCTTACGAAACTTTTATCTCCCTCTTGTGTTTGTCAGAGTATAATGACCCCACTACAATAGTTGTCCAAAATAACCAAAACAAAATAGGCCATTTTGTAATAAATTTGTGAGTTTGGGGCCAAAGTGTAGATGGTTTGGGACAAACAATCATGTGGAACAAACGGGTGGAGAAATATGAAGAGAGATGGTATAAAACATGGGTCAAAACGGGGTGAAGGAGCGACTTAGTTAGAAATTAGATGGGGAAGAAGTGTAAGGAAGAGTGGTATTCATATCTTGGCATTCATAATGGATGGCAAATGTCACAAGCTAAGAAAATGAAGAAAACAAACACACCAAAAACAAAGAAAACCAAATAAAATAATAAGCTTGGGTTGCCTCCCAAATAGCGCATTTGTTTAATGTCGTTAGCTCGACTCATGCTAGGGAATCACCCTTGAATTACCCACACCAAAAATTAAGAGCGAAACAATTCAGCGCTCTTACAAGCTTGTCAAATGATATGGAATACATCTCAAAAGAGTGACAATAGAAAACATTAGCAAACAACAATGCATGAACAATAAAGGCAAAACCATGAAGACAAGGTTTTCGGGCCTCTATGCTCATAATTGTCTTCTAAGTCATCATCTTTAGGCTTATGATTTGACAAGTTCGGAAAATGAGGTAAAGAAGAATGATGGTAATTAATCCAAGGGGGTTTGGGGTTTAAGCATATGAGTTTGGTCATTATCTCTCTACTCTCATTATTCTTTAAAAGTACAAGACTCTCCGACTCCTCTAATTTGTTGTTCAAAGAAATATTAAAAGATATATCAACATTTATATCATGAGACAATGTGAGATCATCAAAAAATTTCAATGGTACAATCTCAAGATCAATGGACAAAGTCTGTACAATCAAAGAAGAAGAAGACTCATTGTGTGAGATGCCGTACCGGCGGGTTGCCGATCCGCTCTCCCAAAAAGAGGTGTGAATGACACGGAGTCGTCAACAGGATTTTTCATAGGTATCCCACGAACCTAGACTGGGAGTTCGATGTAAGGTTACGAGTTAGGAATGTGTTAGGCACCCAACTCGCCCATGGAGTTGATGGTCTATACTAATTGATCGGAATTAAATATAAAAGTTGTAATTAACGACGGAATGAAGCCCCTACAAATAGCTTGCGAGCGAGTAAGTAAAATCATACGACGAGTTTATAATATGTAAAAATTATCACTTGGCTACGTCAAAACATGTAGGAGATTTATGATTGAATCATGCTTTGTATTATGTCGTACCTGTACGTAATACTTAGACAAAACTAACTAATTAACTTGTCCACTTTACCATGTTTGCTACGTGTGATCAAGCTAAGACAACACATATAAATTATAATAGCTAGTAATACGAAACACGCAGCTAACCTGGATTAGCACATCAAGATCACCACATATACGATAATAAAGTATAAGCTTTGAAAACCGTTTTGATAAATATATTGAGACCCTCAGGTGGACGTTCTTGTGTAGTCGTATCGTAGATGTCGGTGTCGTTTTCCAATGAGCCCAAGGTATAGTCTTGACCCTCATATTCCATGTACCCTAGTTGTCTTGATTTGGATTGAATTGGAAGTCTACGGTCGTTGGACGTCGTAGGTTAGATGTGTGGGTGTATGTGTGTGCTTATTGTGATAAGGGTGTTCGTTTCCCAATCTTCGGTGTTGAAGATGTAGGTAGAGTTTTGTAGCTAGAATGCACGAATATGTGTGAGAAATATTATTATTCGAGACTCATGTGCTTGTTCATGGGTGTCTTGTGTCCTTTCTGCACACTAATCGGAGAAGTTTTTTGAGGGTTTTGTGCATTCTGTGCATAAAGAACAAGAGATACGAAGGGTCTTTATTTATAGTAGGAGGAGCTAGTATTCGAGTCGCATTAGGTCTCTTAGTGATGATGTCAGCGAGCCAATAAAAAGGGATTTTGGAATTCTAACATAGATAGTGTCCTAGGTTATTATACTTCTTAAAATATTTAATTAGATTAGATGTAATTTAATAAATAGGCAAATTGCTAATGACCATTCTAGAGGATTTGGGCAGGTTCCTACGCGGAGTAGATATGTGCTCCGAACAAGAAACCGATGTCAGTGGCCGGGTGGCATCATCGGATTATCATGCAAAAGGCTATGCATGCATTTAACGTTTAAGTCTTGGCCCAATTTAGGTTAGAATCATCTAAGCAACCAAAGCCCAATTTATTAACCCATAATTTCTAATCTAATAAGTAACCCAAAAAGGCTATTTGGATCAAACATGGTAATTCGGGTCTAAATTGATAAATCAAACTCATTAGCAAACGATACCGTTCAACGCATGTCCACTATCCGTTTTCATCATCGGGCGCTAAAATGGGTGCAAAAGTAGGGTGTCTACAGGAGCCCCCGCTATGACTGAGTCTCTGAGTAGACGAAAGTCAAAGGTTTGAAAAATCATTTGCAAAAAAAAAATAATGACAAAGAACATTCCTCTAAGTCACACATAGCTTCACAAAAGATTTTACCGTAGCTATTTCGATCGGGCGCAGTAAGCGATCAAAATGTAATTATCGTAGAGTGATATCGTGAATGGGCGAAGTTGTCATTCAAGACATTCATCCTGCATTTGGATAACTTGTATATTCTGGATGGGCGCAGTATGGGCGCAATTGTCATCCGACAGAAGTTGCTGTCGTTTATAGTCCGTCGACTGCTAAAGTTGATTTTATAGTGTGTCGACTGCGGAGGTTGATTTATTGTCTGGCGTCTGCTGAGCTTGATTATTTAATATTGCAACTAGTGACCTTAGTTTTGGAGTTCCTGTTCTAATGTCATAATTGTAAATTATATGAGATCAAAGCATCGCTAGCCCCCGAGTGTAAGGATAGGATTTCGGGTTGTAGTTTGCTTTTTATTTTAAACTTCACAAGTGCATGTTACTTGTGGGGATGCAAATTTCCATTTCGAGGATTGCTCTCTGTAGACACCTACATTTGTCCCTACCCAAATGCCCGATGATGAAAGGACACTATACTGTGAACTGCGTCTACTTGCTCTACTATGTGAACCACCATTCTCGTGAATCCGTTAGCAAATGGTCTTCACCCAAAACAAGGACAAAAACGACCATTTTCTTCCCCTTATACACCTGACCAAACTCAGGAATAACCCGCGGGCCTAAACCGCCAAATATCATCAAGAAAACATGTTTTTGTACATCATTTGCCCACCCAAATTCACATGTACAATACTCATGTCATAAGAAGGCCAGAAATGCAATTTTGTATGGTGCGTCAAGGGGTCCAGGCGCACCACTATGTGCGCACAGGGGCCTTGGCGCACTTGCGCGTGCGCCTTGCGCACCAGAGCCGCGCCTGACGCACCAATGGCCGCGTCTGACGCACCCTTGGCCGCCCCTGACGCATCTCAGCTGCGTCTGACGCACCGACCCCCGCGTCAGACGCACAACCCCCGCGCCATGACGCACCAAGCCCTAGGGTGGCCGGCCAGCATATTCTTGTACCCCTAAACCCTAGCCTCCTATACACTATAAATACAACCCTCCTCCACCTCATTTAACAACCTTCACACACCATTTTCACCCCGGATCTCTGCTCCTGTCTCTACAATTCTCTCATAAAAACCCCAACCACAATACAAAAACCCTATCAACTACAACACCAAAACCCTAAGGCACCCTTAAACTTTAGGGCACCCCTAAACACAACACTACAAGACACAACACAAACAAAGCTCCTCTCAAACACCACGTTCGAAGAGCAACGCATCGCTCCAAGAACAAATCTAGCCTCACACGACGCATACTAAGGATCAACGGCACGATCTCGAAGCATAGCAGAGCAAGTAGTGGTATCGCGGACACACTTAAGTCCTGAGGGCACCCCCTCTTTTCTAAACTTGTCTTTTTACATTTTCTAATCTTCTACTCCTTCACCTACGTGCGCAATTTATTAATTCCGACCTAGATTTATATTTTGTCTAACCAATATTAGATCTAAAACGAATTACGTGAATCACACCTAACACACATAGCGCAAAGCGCTTGGACAAATTGGTTGCTAGGGACCGTTAATCAATCTTAACGACGTTGCGACCTAAGATCTAGTTTATGTGTTAAATAACCGACTTAGCTTATTTACTAGGTTGTATATAACTTGTAAATGATTGTAAACTTGCATGGCTTTACTTCTCGACGACTTGTAAACAATAATTCAACTAGTACAGGCCTCTATACGCGGGCGGGGTTGGGTGGCTTATGACTTCCCAATACGTACCGTCACCCCCGAACCCAGTCTTGCGGTACGTAGGCTGCATATTGGCATAGGGTACAATGCGCATTTTGTTCCTTACGTCCCTCGGTTTTGTCCCTTTCGATAAACAAATCGCGAAAGTGTTTTGTACTTGGCATGACTCGCTTTCCCAAGCGTTTATGCTCAATGGGTGCATACTCACTTGGCGTTTACGTAGTCCCTCGGTAAGAAGGAACAAGATAGCATTGAATGGTTTCCAAACACCCCACAATTGTTTGGTGGCGACTCCTATCCTAGTGCAATCATCGCACGACTCGCGCGCCGCCGCGATAGAGACCATCCGTGGAATCTACACTCTCCATGGTGGTTGCTTATATTGAACGGACGTACATTGTGTTTGCTTGAAATGAGCATGTTTTTTGCTTGTCGTGCCTCTCAATTTTATCATTCCATGGCTCATGTAGAAAGCAAGTAAATCGATGGATAACCATGTGTATGATGACCAACAAAATGAAAAATTTAAAGCCTATTTCACACGGAGAAACATGCAAGCCAAACACTCAAGGACAAACAAGTCAGTACGTAAATGCCCTAGGAAAAATGGAAAAGACCGTTCAAGGTAGGCAAAATGCAGTGCACTAAGGATATGTGTACTCTACCCCCTAATAAAGACACTTGGTGATTCTAAAGGAACTGAATCGAGCAGACTTAAACTCGGAGTGTTACAAATGTTTTGACTTTGGAAAAGAAGTTGGATATTGCAATAATCTGGATGCCAACCTTATGGTGATGAGTCTCAGTTCCCTTATATATGCTTAATTTATTTCACCACATATGTTCCAGAAGTAACTCTAAGTTTCAAGTGAAGTGGTGTCTCGAAGTTGCTAACGACAAAGGTGAAAGGCCTACAGAAGTGGCTTCGAAGGACATTGCTTCACTTGATGGTACCAAAGAAGGTCTTGAATCATGGGGAATAGCTTGAGTTGATTACGAAATTGACCCACTAGCGTGAGCGTAGCTACAATGATGTTCAAAAGTCTAGCTGAAAATGATTTGGATGTGAATTGAATCCTCTGTCCTTGGGTCAAGAAATGCCTAATGAGTAGGGTTCGAAAGATAAGCACGACTAAGAGCCACGTTTGCCAAGTTTAATTGCAATGAACCCATTTACCTTTGTTATTTAGAAGTTTCAATTATTCTTTTTGTAGCAATGTTAGGATTTCATTGTGAATTGGACCGAAAGAAGTCAATAGTGTCGAAAAGCAAGTAGAACTTGGAGAACCAAAGGTTGTTTGGCGTCTATGTGCATAATATCGCTATTCGTGTAAAGACTTTAAACGCAAGGGGTGGAAATGATAGAGAGTGTCTGACATTTGTTCTTGCTTCGAGGGAATTAGCAAACACCATGAAGATACGTACACAACATTTAATATGATCAAAACTTTTACTTGTACGTAGAATGCATGCAAATGCTAATGAGTGGTCGGTATTAGTGTTCATATTTACTAATTGATGGGCCAATGGTATTCTCATGCATACATGGCGCTCGGAGGATTCAAGTAGGTCCAAGATTTGCATTGTATGTAGAGTTATATTTCGGGACTTGCATGTTTAATTCATCTTAAAAGAGGAACGTTGTTTGAATTTTGTTTGTAATTTGAAAAGAGAAGCCCCCAAATCTTGTAATGAATATTTTTGAAAATCGGCCCTTATATGGAACACATGACATCATTTAGAGGTACATTAGGTGTATATCTCCAGATTTTTTTATCTTTGTTGCTTTGGATAGAATGTATGCAACGACTCGAACTCACAATTGTGGAACTATGAACAATGTACAACAAAGTAGATTGTGACTCATTTCTTGCAACGAGGATCCTACGTAAGGGTAGACAAGGTTTTGAAGGAAGGTTTTGTGAAATGAAAAGGCTTGTAGGTGCTTGGATTTTTGCTTGTGAACAGTTGTATGTGATATGGATATGCATGAAAAGGCAAGATGTTGGTCAGATTGGTTTGACATGGCTTGTGAGTCGTGACACCAAGGTGAAAGCCATTCGGTATTGAAAGGGTATGGTTCCTTGATCGTAGGGATTGTGATTAGAGTTTGATAAAATGTGATCAAGGTGAGTTGAGAATAGTCGAGGTTCAAACTTCCAAGTCTAACCCTAAGGGTCACGGGCATGGCTAATTGAAAAGGTTCTTGGAGTCAAAATTGTTGACAATATGATTAGTAAAAATTATGACATGCGCTTGATTGGGATGGTGCAACCATAACGTAGTCGAAAGAAGGTTTATCAAATTCTCATGGTTTGATTCAAAAAAGCTAATAAAATGATGGGCTATAAGAATGTGTGAACCATGATTGATTTGTGTTGGCAACAATGATGTAAAATGACGTAGAAGAATTGCACAATTGCGTCTCTTTAGGTGTTCACAAATGCGTACCTCTTTCAGGCGCCATGACTAATTTGCCTGAAAAAAGTAAAAAAAAAAAAAACAGGCATCCTATTTTCATGTTACCGAAATCGTGAATTTGAGAGCTTTAGAAATTGACCATTACAAAAAGTGGAATATGAAAAAATTGACCATTTTCAATATGACATGCTTTAGAGAGTCATATATGTGATTTGAAAGTGGGAAACCATATTGAATCAATATGGTATGAATGGGATGATCATGTTTTAAAGATGATAGGTGTAATGGTCAGATTTCTAATCATTGGGATTGTGAACAATTTAGATGCATCAAACGATCTCTCAAATAATGCTTTGAAAGCTTATTGATCGGTCAAAAAGTGGTCAAATGAGTGGTAGGGGGATGGTATCCTACGTTAAACTTGGAATAGGAAATGAAAAATGAGTTATCGGATCCTCGTCACAAAATTTAAACCACACTCTACTTGTTGACTTTTAGATTCCAAGAATTTGCATTGGGAGTTCTTTTATTTAGGTACGGATTGGAATGAGACCTACCATTTAGACGAAAGATGTCCGCTTAGAAAAGTTTGAGGAATGAAAGGCCGAAGTTGATCCCTTTAATCTCTTTATACAGTCCAATGTGTATTTTTTTGCGAAGTCCTTTTTCTTGCTTTATCATTGCTTTATAATTGTTCAATTAGTATATTTTGTTCATTGCAATATCATTCGGAAGTGTGCGAAATAGGCAAATCACAAGACAGATGATACATAGAAATCATAGTCTTATTATGAGAAGGGCATAAACGTCCCTTGACTCTAAGACTAATTAAAAACATCGTTATTGCTAAGTTTGGGTACCAATCTTTGTACGAAGATACTTAGTTGATCTTTGTGGTTCCATATTTGGTGTGCCCTTGTTATTATTTTAAGGGTTTTCCAAATACCGTGGTGAATAATCACTTTACAAAATGCTTGCAATTTGATCATCGTCCATGCTTAAAGTTGGATGTAGACTTTGGCCTATGCTGGATTGTTTTTTTTTTTTTTTTTTTTTTTTTGTGTGAGCCTGTTCCTCTACTAGCATCTCAGTGGCATCAACAGGTGAGCTTTCTCCTACGCGGACTGTTGAGTTTACGCAGACTTTACTTTCTTCCTTTACTGGCATTTTGATGGCATTGTACTGAGTTTCGGCCTATACGAATTCGTTGGACCTTCGTTGTTGCGGTCTTCTTACCCCACCATGGCATGAGACGTCACCTTTTCTGGGAGGCTAAATGTTTTTGACATAATGCATAAACTTATTTGTTTTAAGCCCATGTATATGGTAATAAACTCGTCTTCTTAATTTCCAAATTTTCTTCGATGCTCTTTTGAATTGATCTAAGAGAGGTGTCCAAAGTGGTCGGACCATGCTATGGTTTCCTCTACTATAACCCTAGGACGACATGACGGGGTGAATGAATTTTTTACACCTAGAAAGGCGTATACACCTAGAGAAGTTTTAAGACACTAGTACTAGAAGTTCGCTGATGGTGGGACGAGAAATAAATCGAGAACACGCAAGACAAACTTACGCAGGATATAGGAAATAATAGACTTTCTAGCACACTAGGATTAAATAAGATGATTAAATTAAAGTGAATAATCCTAATCTAGAAACATCCTAATTAACTTCCTAATTTTTGGAATTTTCGCATGGCCAATCTATTCTACGAATTTTAAGACTAGATTCCCTAAGTCACTAGGAAAAAGAAAGTATTGACACTTATCACGAGATGTTGAACTCTTATGACATAAAAATTCCTATATGAATGCGCATGCACCAACACCTAGGAAACTAGCTGTTGGAATCCCTATGACTCTTAAACTTTCGGTTAAGGACACGTACGTATTAACAACACGAAATTTTTGGTCAAAACAAGGACATGTAGCAAAGAATGAGACCCTATCAATATAGCAAGCAATTCACGTAGACGATACAAATAATACACATAACTTGTCCTATTTTCGCTGAATGGGGTAGACAGTGAGGTAAGTGGTACCCACGACTAGGACAAATTTCAGGTTTCGGTACGTCAGACCGTTCTACTGAGTTCATCCATTTTATACTAAATGCCGAGCTGACTAGTATAAGCGTCACGAGGTGAAAGTATACCATATTTTCATCGCATAAACCAAGTTGGTCCGATGAGCAATAGTCCTTCTTCCGAGGTCAATTGGCTTTGTCCTAGGGCGCAACGTACTAACGTGGCATGCAAACTATATGAAAAATGCAATATTAATTACGCATTAAATATTTAAGACGGATCAATTTTCGAGCTTTGCAATTAGTCCCCACCAGAGTCGCCACTGTTAGATGCCGGATCAGTGGGTTGTCGATCCGCTCTCCCGAAAAGAGGTGTGAATGACACGGAGTCGGCAACGGGATTTTTTATAGGTACCCCACGAACCTAGACTGGGGGTTCGATGCAAGGTTACGAGTTAGGAAGGTGTTAGACACCTAACTCGCCCATGGAGTTGATGGTCTCTACTAATTGATCCGAATTAAATATAAAAGTTGTAATTAACGACGGAATGAACCACGTACAAATAGCATGCGATCGAGTAAGTAAAATCATGCGACGAGTTTATAATGTGTAAAAATTATCACTTGGCTACGTCAAAACATGTAGGACTTGATGCAGAATCAAGGGTGAGCAAATTCCATGTTCGAAACAGAGCAATTCTGAGGGTTCGAAAAATTCAGGTTTGCGCACTCTGTTTTGACAGCTTCTTAGAAGGGTGAAATGAAGCTCACATTTTATGTGCCATACCTTTTCGGAAAGCTAAGAGACCAAACTAAATCATGGTTTTGGAATTAGGATAAAAAGATATCTCAAGAAGTTGCAGTTTAATGTTTAATCAGGCTGTCAGGGAGGAAAGGATCAGCAACTCCAGTTTAGAGGTCTGGACTTTGAGGTCTAATATCTCCATGTGCAGATAACGGAATTGGGCTAAATATGTGTTCAAATTCAAGTTCAGAAAGCTATCTCTCTAATGTCATAGGTTAGAGCTTCATGTGATAGATGGGTTGAAAGTTACAGTCATTTCCGCACTGTCAGGCTCATGTGTTCTGTTTTACGGAATTGTCTGATGTTGTGAATGAATTAGCTTATCTGAGGGGTAAAATAAGGCTCGGTTTTTGTTGAGATAATGGTGGTAAATTAAAGTGAATAGTTATCTATATTTAGAGCCAAAATATTCAGTTGTTAAGTAAGTAGCAACTTGATAAGAAAAAGGGATGAGAAAACCCTCAAGGGAGGGTTTGCTCTTTATATCAGAAATTTAAAGTCCAACTTGCAGCAGCCTTCTATGACTTCAAGGCACGTCCATTTCCCACCAAAGGCCAGCTAGTTGCTCTGTTATTTGAATAAAGAAGACTGTCAAAAGAGGACTGCAAAAGAGCAGCTCCAGTCAGAAAGAAATCAGCTTAGACTTCACTAGATAAGATATGCAATTATTTATTTTACTCCCTAGATAATTGCAGCATTTCTTTGTATTATATTAACCTAGGTTATGCTTAGTTTTCTTCTATAAATAGGGCCTTATTAGTATTGTAATAGACAGACTTTGATGATGAAAAATGGTGAGAGTTTTACTCTTGTTTCTTTGGATGCAAAAAATAGTAGCAAATGTATCTAGGAGCATTTGTGGTGGTCCAATCTTCCTTGTAGTGTCTATGTGTTTATGAATGGTGTCCCTGTAGTTCATAATCATTTAGATCATTTATTGTTAGCTAAAGTTCATCCCATTGAGCTTTGATTTTCAATATCATATCCTTATTTCAGTTTTCTTGCATTTTCGATTTCAATAAACTCAAAAACACATAAAAACAGTCCTATATGTATCAATGGTGTTTGGGTCTGCATCAAGATTTATGGTTGAATCATGAACTATTTGACCAAATTGTGTATAGCTGAATTGCTGAATTGCTGCATGCTTTGTATTTTGTCGTCCATGTACATAATACTTAGACAAAACTAATTAATTAACTTGCCCACTTTACCATGTTTGCTACGTGTGATCAAGCTATGACAACACATATAAATTATAATAGCTAGTAATACGAAACACGCAGCTAACCTGGATTAGCACATCAAGATCACCACATATACGATAATAAAGTATAAGCTTTGAAAAACCGTTTTGATAAATATATTGAGGCCCTCAGGTGGACGTTCTTGTGTAGTCGTATCGCAGATCTCGGTGGTCGTTTGCCAATGAGCCCAAGGTATAGTCTTGACCCTCGTATTCCATGTACCATAGTTGTCTTGATTTGGATTGAATTGGAAGTCTACGGTTGTTGGACGTCGTAGGTTAGATGTATGGGTGTATGTGTGTGTTTATGGTGATAAGGGTGTTCGTTTCCCAATATTCGTTGTTGAAGATGTAGTTAGAGTTTTGTAGCTAGGATGCACGAATACGTGTGAGAAATATTATTATTCGAGACTCATGTGCCTGTTCATGGGTGTCTCGTGTCCTTTCGGCACACTAATCGGAGAAGTTTTATGAGGGTTTTGTGCACTCTATGCATGAAGAACAAGAGATACGAAGGGTCTTTATTTATAGTAGGAGGGGTTAGCATTCGAGTGGCATTAGGTCTCTTAGTGATGATGTCAACGAGCCAATCAAAAGGGATTTTGGATATTCTAACGTAGATAGTGTCCTAGGTTATTATACTTCTTAAAATTTAATTAGATTAGATGTAATTTAATAAATAGGCAAATTGCTAATGACCATTCTAGAGGATTTGGGCAGGTTCCTATGCGGAGTAGATCTGTGCTCCGAACAAGAAACCGATGCCAGTGGTCGGGTGGCATCATCGGATTATCATGCAAAAGGCTATGCATGCATTTAACGTTTAAGTCTTGGCCCAATCCAGGTTAGAATCATCTAAGCAACCAAAGCCCAATTTATTAACCCATAATTTCTAATCTAATAAGTAACCCAAAAAGGCTATTTTGATCAAACATGGTAATTCGGGTCTAAAATGATAATCAAACCCATTGGCAAACGATACCGTTCAACGCGTGTCCATTGTTCGTTTTCATCATCAGGCGCTAAAATAAGTAGGGTGTCTACACATTGCAATCCACATAATTATCATCATCTTCATAAAAGACAAGCTCCTCTCTCAATTGAATAGCATCATGCTCACTCTTAATAGAAGGAATGTGCGGTTCAAAAACATCTTTAGACTCAAAATTGACAAAAATATTTTCCTCCGCCTCCTTAAACTCATCATTGCTCATCAAATAAGAGGGTGGTGGAGAATTCACATCCACCTCAAAATAATGAAAGGTCGTGAATTTAAAGAAATCAAAACACTCATCAATTGGCATTTGTGAAAGTCTTTCATTACTCATATACAGTGCCAAATTCCAAATTTCATGATTCATACCCTTTTAGACAATATCACATAGTTCAAAATCAGAATAAAATTGACCACGACAACCAAGATAATCAAGAACAGTTTCTAATCTCGAAAAATACTCATGAAAGGGTTCATCATTAAATTGAGACCAATTGAAATCTTGGGTATCATGTAGAGAACTTTGTACTTGCTCTCGGATTTCTAAATCCGCAACTTGTGAACATTGATAAGCCATGAAGTGCCAAAAATCCCAAATTTCACAAGAATCCATATCATAAAGTTTTCCATTACTCATATAATCGGCCAAATCTCGGGTTTCAAAACTTATATCATTCAAAATAATCCAATTTAAGTCGAACCCGCAGAAAACATTAGAACTTTTATCAAGTTACTCAAGTCGAGAAAGATAGATATGAAAAGGTTCATCATTCAATTGAGGAAAATAGTAATTATCCATAAATCACAAATAAAAAAATAAAAAAAAAAAGAAAAAGAAATAAAATAAAAAAATTTACAAAAACACAAGAAAAAAAGAGCACATGGGACTAGACCATAGATGATGGTCTATATAACATAGACTATAACGGCACAAAAACATACAAAAATTACAAAAACAAAAACAAATAAGTACAAAAACCACACAAAAATAGCAAAAAGACTAAAAACGCCTCTTCCCCGGCAACGGCGCCAAATTTGACAAGCTAATAAGTCGTTGTTATTAGTCAAACTACCACTATTCCTACTAAACCAGCGAGGGTAAGTGGGTATCGTATCCACAAGGAAGAGGGAAAGTCTAAAATGTGAATTCTATGCGGAAAAAGTAAAACGAAATAAATAAAGCAATTAAATGGGGGGTTTTTTGTTTGAAAGTTGACTGAACGAGAAATAAACGATTTACCAAATTTAATAAGGCGACCCTCGGTGATAATCTATTCAAACACCCTAATATAGCAAGCTTTTACCTCTTTCTAATTATACCATTCATAGATAATCTCGTTTTTAACCAATTAATCCACGTTATTAGGGAATTTGAGCAACCGCTACCCAATTCCCCTCCTTTTAGTCCTAATTTGTCTAGTGACCACTCAAACAAATCAAAACCAAAGGCATGAAGAGCAAAGATTAACAAAATATTATAAACAACCCAAATTAGTATCTAATTAGCCGCAACCGCGACACTAATCAAATCTAATCTATTAGTTGTCTAATTAATTCCCCAATCACAAGTTAGTCATAACCATACACTAAACATGTGAAAGTTCCTTCTTGTTAGGCTCAATGACCATCGATTATCAACCAAGCATATGAAGTACCCAATTCAATCCAATCAACCAATTAGAGGAAACAAGGATAAATCATGCATTAAAGAACAAGGAATTAATTACAATGAAATTAAAGACAAATTAAAGAGAAGAATCTTACTAATACATAGGATGAGAGAATTTGATTACACCAAGGATCTAAAATGGGATTAGCCCTCTATGAAAATAATTACCACAATTTTTGGGATGAAATTCATAATAAAAATATTAATCTCCTTAATTCTCTCTCTAAAATGAAAACTAGATGAAAAATAATATGAAAGGTGATAATAACTATGGAGGGGTTCATGCCCCTTTATTCAAAATAAGTACAAAAGACATTATAAGATAAAAGCAAAAGAATCCTAGACAAAAGCAACCGCCAAAAGACACCCGGAACCTTCGTGGAAATCGTCTCTCTCGGCCCGAGGAGGACTCGTCTCAGACCGAAAGAGGACTTCCCTCGAGTCGAGAAAATGTTGTCACGAGTTGTGAAGGTCATGCTCGAGTCGAGGAAAGGAGTTCTCGAGTCGAGGGACTGCGCGCAATGCAATATTCGAACGAGCATAACTCTCACCTCCGAACTTTATTTTGAGCTCATAATATATCGTTGGAAAGCTAAGACGATGAACTTTCCACTCTAATTGGAATTTATGAACAATAACTTCTGGTTAGAGAGTTATGATCCAGTGAAGTTGGAGGTGATGGTGTATGGTTTTCGGAGTGTGGTCAAGCTATCTTCTCCTCGAATCTTGCTCCAACTTGTAGCTTGATCCCTTAGTATTGTCCGAGATTCACCAAAAGGGTCTAAGGCCACCAAAAACTCGTAACACCAACGAATAATCTCCAAAAATACTTCGAGTGGTGTAGTCTACTACTCACGACAAACCCATGCCCAAATAGACACTAAGGCGCCTAAATTAACCGAATGAACAAACTACATTTACGCAACATCAATGGCTTACAAGGCCATCATTTACTGTGTAAAGTCTGGGACCAGGTGCTTTTTTCATAGATGCCCATGGGGAACCAGCATGACGTTCCTATACTGTGCACTATATGCAAAGCTTCGCTCCATGGGAAAAATCTATCTCCCAACGGCCTCGTCGGGTGTTGCAGCCTCAAATATACCAACAGGTTGAACTTCACATTTGCGGTTCAAAATTCCGACTGATGAACAAGGCTCAATATCGTGTAATGTTAAGAAACAAAGTGGATTGGTGGTGCGTGTCGTTAGCGCACACAAATTAATATCCTACTCTTATCCTTAGTTAATTTATATGAAGTAGTACATTGTAAGAAAGGAGTCGATCCCACGAGAATGAAAAATGCAAACTAACTAGTATACTCCCTCCGGTCCTATTTAAACTTCATTCTCCCTTTTGCGCACTCCAAAAGAAGAATTAATAAATAATATTTTATGATTTATTTAGCAAATAAATTTAAAAGCTAATCTTAGTCAACATCTTTATGTTACCTCTCTAATTTTTCTCTCGACAAACACTGTAATATTTTGGGAATGAGAAGAACAAAGTCGAAACCCTGAAAAAGAGAGAAGGAAGTTTAAATAGGACCAGAGGAGTAGTACTTATAATAGACAATCAAAACAACCATACTCAATTTCTAACTTACGTCTCGGCTAATTCTGTGAATAATTACAATTAAAAGAACACTTCATAACAAGCTAAGGTCGATCACCGGCTGACAACAGCAAATGAATACCCACTTAAATGGTAGTTTCGACCCTAATAGTTTTTGACCATTATACTAATTACACACTTAATCAAACCAAATTAGGACAGCCAAACTCAATTTAACAAGTCGTTTTCTATTGTTTAAGTAGGAATTAACCAACTCTAACAATCATTAACCTAGCTTATACTCAAGAAAATATGCGCATAATCTCAATTGTAAAACTGAATTTATTCGAAACAAACGCAAGTGTAACTAAATTAACTTGATAGAAAATAGTTCAAGAGAATTTTGACAGAAAAATTCACCTATAATTAAAATTACATAACAGAAATTAAACCAAGTTTTAACAATAACAAGAGATAATTCAAAGCTAAGCTATGGAAATTAGAATTAAAGAAGGTAAGTCTCACGCCTGGAAAGCTGACAGCAGCGATTTCAGCACTCGAAGCTCGGACAGCCGTGCTAAAATTGGTTGTGACTTCTTCAATTAGCCTTCCACGCCGCCCCGAACTAACTATCGGAATTGCTACTAATTAAGCCCACCAAGTGTTTATGAAGAATTGAGAGTTTGATGTGTATTTGAATGTGATGATTGCCTTCAATTCGTTCTCCTTTTATAGTGCAAATTTGGGGCATTTTGGGAATTGTAAAATGTGGAGTAGTTGAATGTGAATTCACCTCTTTCAATCAAGATAACAATGGCACCATAAAATCTGGGATTGTATATGAATTTCGTTGGATTTTTATGTGCTCAAAGTTCATGGGTGTCAGAGCAATTAATTTTGGAGGATGAATGACGACTTGGGTGTGTGAATGGGATGGATTTTTGGGGAGTTTTGGTCATAAAAATGGAGCTAGGAGTATAGGTCGGTAGTCTTGACGAAGAGGAGGAAGAACAGTCGTAGCAGATGAAGAACGTGCGAATTGGACAACACGAACTGCCTTCGCCCTTTTTTATTTTGTTTCGGCAACAGGAGCTATAAAGCTTCAAATAGTAATTCGTTCCAAAGAGTATCAGTAAAACCGTAGCAGCCTGGCGGTAGAAGCTCTGAGTTTTCTCTTAATGTCGTGGGTTCAAGTCCTGCCAACAACATTTTTGGCTTTTATTTTCTTTCCCAGCAGCTTTATGTTTATATGGGCTTCTCTCTATTATTTGTCATGATTTTGAGCTTGGCCCCTCGGTAGAATTCTCTTGTTGCGAGTTGGAGGTCTTGGGTTCGAATCCTCTTGGCTACTATTCTCTTCTTTTCTGTTTCTTCTTTTTGCTTTTATTTTGACCTACAAACTAATCTCGACGAAATTACGAGTAATAAAAAAACGTAAATAGTAAAATTCAATATAAAATCTAATTATACGTAAAAATACATAAATTACACAAATCATAATAAAAAAGGATCTACTAGTATAAAATATATATAAAAAATATTAAATTAGAAAATAAATACATGTAGAAATATGCACTTATCAATTGGCGACTTTATTGATGGAGGCTTCCTTGATCATATGGGATGAGGCTTCAATGGCAAAGAAGGATAATAAAGAAGCTCTTGATATGCTTCTACGCGACCTTTGTGTTGCTGATGTAGTTTTCGGGGGGAAGTCGTCGTGTTTGGTGGCGATTTGCGACAGGTGTTGCCAAAGAGAACTCGCCATAAGGCAGTCGAACCCAGCCTTGTGAGCTCCCATCTTAGGGCGGATTTGGAAAGATATAGCCTGACTGCAAATGTAAGAGCTCAAGAAGATCCGGCCTTCTCTGAATTTTTACTCGACCTTGGAAATGGCTCCCTGCAAACGCAAGGAGTGGGGTCTGTGAAACTGCCACCAGATTTAATGCTTCGATGTCTGCCCGGGGAGAATGTGGTTGACGTTCTGTCATATTGCATATTTCCAGAACTTAGCCATTTCATCATTTCAACGGACGTGTTTACACAAAGAGCTTTATTGACGCCAAGGAACGACGATGTTGATGCAATCAATAGCCAGCTCATTGCCAAATTCCCGGGCTGTTCTCATGTGTACAAAGGGTTTGACAGTGTCGTGGATGACAATTCCACTTTATACCCAACTGAATTCTTAAACACATTGTGTCCAGGCGGGATGAGTCCCCATGAACTTGTCCTGAAAGAAAATTGCCCAGTCAACTTATTATGCAACTTAGACCCGGGCGCAAGCCTTTGTAATGGAACTCGGCGGATATGCAAGAAGTTCTCCCGTAATATGATCGAGTGTGAGATATCGACTGGCCATTACAAAGGAGAGCATGTGTTTCTACCACGGAGCATACTCAGACCATCAACCTTGTCTAAGTACCTGTTCCAGTTCCAGAGGCGGTAATTCCCCGTCAAGGTAAGTTTTGCAACGACTATAAACAAGGCGCAGGGGCAGACCCTCCAGCGTGTAGGGGTATACCTACCGCAGCCTTCTTTTCACATGGTCAATTATACGTGGCTCTTTCACGTGCTAAGATGGCACAATAATTAAAGATCGTTGTCGGTGAACTAACGGAGGAGTCGTTGGCTACAAATTCTGTTCAGAACGTTGTTGCGTTTAAAGTGTTAAGGAGGCCAGGGATTATACACTCGTAGAGACATTGGTAGGTTATCACACCACCTTGTGGTTAATATCTTTTTATTTATTTTTACTGCATAATAATATTTAGGTGACTGGAGCAAGGTATTCCAGTGGCCTCACGATGCCTTCTCAGTTATCTGGCAGCAATTTATTGTAATCCTGCTAGCAAGTTTAGATTCACAATAATAAGCATCTACTGATATTAGTGTATGACTTAACCCTATGGTTTTATTACTTTGCAGTTCAACGGCGAGAAGGATTGCTGCTCTTTTTTGTTACGTTCTATCTCTTTTAGTGTCTGCTTCTTTTGCATGCTGGTTGTTCGTGGCTGCAATGTATTATCATCGCACGCAACAAATGAGTCCACAGATAATTAGTTCTGATGGTGTATTTGCTGCCTCAAGGTCTCCTATATAGATCTCAGGGTCTGCTAAAGGCGCCACTCTGTGCACTTGTAACCTTCTAGGCAAAGGTAATTGGGTTTGAATTGTAAGGCACTCCATTATCTCTTTGTTTTTAGAGGTTGGTTGTTTGTGCAATCCACGTTGTTCTTTGTGTACATCAATGTTATGCATAACTTCTCGGTATTGCTCGTGTACTGACCATCTTGCTTCGGCCTATTTAAATTCTATATCTGGTGCCATATGTACTGCTTATGTGTATATTCACGAGGAACAACTGTTTGGCATGGTATTACTAATGACACTTCTGCCAGTGAAGGTAAATTTTATTTTGGTTTTACTTTGTACACCAAAATTGGTCTTCACCTGATTTTTGTTTCAAATAAATCATAAGTCCGGAATAAAACCTGGACATCAAGGGCAGGGGATATGCGTTTGGGTGTCGTTTACAACAGATCACGAAAAACAAGTTATCAGTGACGACCACCTATCCTAGCATTGTGCGTGTTAACATGACTCCTTTACCTTTAGCTTTTATCCAATATCAGAAGTCGAGCTCCTTAGGGTATAAACGGTAACATGAAAGCTCCTCTGTTTTGAGTTCTATCCCAAGTCATTGCACTATTCTTTCTAACTGCTTTCGCAAGTTACTTTGTAAGAATTTGCAGGTCATTGCCGCTGCTGTGAAATTGCTCCAGCCATTGCGTCTGATCTGGAAACTTCGTGCAAGTGAGAAATTATGCACGTACCTCAAGTATTTCTTTGGTTTTCGGCGTTTACCGTGATTTCCCTCAGATTGTTCCAATTAGTGTCTCTTACGCCTTTTCCTTGTTCACAGGTTATGCAGGTTTATCCAGTTGGACAGTCAGATGCACGGGTTTAAACAAGCAATGTGAACCGCCATGGTTCCCTTAAAGGTATCCTACTGCCAGGTCTAGGCCGCACGCTCTATTGCTGACTCCTTCCATCATTCTGGACTAACGGCTTCACAATTCTAACTCTGTTTTTGTGCTAGGACGTGAGCAAATACCATCCTTGTGCATTTTTTAGTGAAGGTGGGTTATACAACTGCTGAGCGACACACACATGGTCTCAAGGTATTCCCCGATAATTGTCTTCACCTGTTAGGTCCTTTGTTCGACCGCTATAATTGTGGTTGCTTATAGCAAAACGTCGGACAGGACAACATTTTAGAATAGAAGCTAATGCCAGGTAAGATAGTTTTATTAAAAGATCATTAGGCAAGCACTCCAGCTAACGCTAACCATGAGTTACCTGTCACATGAATTTTTAATGCTCCATTGACATCCCTGCCATTACTATTCGGGCCTCGGGGGCACTCTCTTTTAGTAATAACCAACAACCTTTTTTGCACCAAATGTGGTTGCTTTGGCCATCCTGCAAATTTAATGCGTTCTGGTGCCTTCGTCGATATGCACTGCCTACTTTAATCTGGATCAAAATGCATGTTGGTCGCACTGTGTATAACATTCGCTGGCTGCTTAACTCCTAATCTGCCATTATGAATGGTACACAAACTGGTTTCGATATAGGCTCTTCGAATGCATGCTAGCTAGACTCTACTCTATTATTTCAGTTCATCTACAGTGCGTGTTGTTGTAAGGCAATGTGTTATTAGTTAGAAAGTTGTGCCTTTTTTTTGCACGGGAGAGCCATGGTTATAGTTCATTAGTCATGCTTAGGATTATAAAAACTCAACTCTATTTGACCTTAATGGATAGGGTAATGTTTGTTGATCTCTCCTTCTTTGCGTTTTATGAAGCGGAAAATCCGATTTCCCATGTATAAAATCGCCGAAGTCTTATAAATCATATATGAATAATAGCGGGGTTAGTTTAAATGAGAAAGGCATTTAAAAACAGAATGAATCCGGAGGATCTAACGAGCTTGGGGTAGCTGCAGTATCTTGTGAACCGCTTGTGTTTGTGCACAAAAAATGCGTCATTTACAAAGGGGCACTTAGAAGATCGTAAATAAGAAGTCCGTAGACACCTCAAATATTTAGAGACCATTGTATCGCCAAATTTGATGTACTACACATTAGGCTGTTGCAAGACATAATTCAAAACCACACTCAATTTTCTTACTTTTTTTTTGGAAAGTATTAGCTTTTATTCCTCCATTTTGGAAAAAAGGAACAAAAATACAACACTAACCAAAGGGGGGCAAGGTGCCACCCTATGAAAAACCACTATCTAATGCTCCTAGCAATTAGGAAAGCAATTACTAAATCGATCAATCAATCTTACACAAACTATATATTTAATATGATGAGCAAGCTGATCTACTGTTCTAATGCTGCCTCCAAAAATGCACGCATTTCTTTCTCTCCAAATCTCATAAATCGTACTTGAGAAAGCACTCCTAAGCATATGATGCTTACCATGCTTGCCTTTGATTTTCTTGAACCAATTTACCTCTCTTTTCAAAGTCCAGATTTGCCTATTGTATCCGAGCCAATTGAGCACTCTTCTCCAAACTTCTTTAGAGTAAGTACACTTGAACATGAGGTGAGCAATACTCTCTTCTTCTGTTTTGCAGAGTATGCGCACCAGTTTGGCATACTCATTCCCCTTCTCTTCAGATTATCCACAGTGGGAAGACTGTTGTGAATGGCTAGAGTAGTGATCACAGCACTCTTAGGAAGGCAGCAAGCATCCCATACAGTTTTAGACCACGCTACTCTGCCCCCCACCTGCCTGAAGAAGTCATAAGCTCTCCTGCTCCCTTTTTCAGCAAACCAATTTCTAATCAAAGGCTTGGCATTCACTTCATTCTCAACACTACTTTTGATTTCATCTCTAATCACAAATATATTTCTCCAAGTAGCTGAACTATCTGCTTGAGTAGTTATGCTCCACAGATCACGCCCTTTCAAGTAATATGCCCTCATCCATTTTGCCCAAGCTCCATTCTGCTGGTGGCTCAACTTGATCAGCAACCTTTGAAAATAGAGTTTTGTTCCAACTCAAAACTTCTTTTATTCCTAGACCTCCTTCTTGCTTTGGAGAGCAAAGAAAACTTCATTTGATGAAAGTCATTTTATTCCTCTTATCATTAATACCCCAAACAAATTCTCGGCAAAGCCCACTGATTTTCTTAAGCACGGTTTTGGGGAGAAGGAGAACTGAACCCCAAAACGTTTGAAGACCCAGAATGACTGAGTTTATCAGTTGTAACTTGCCAGCATAAGAAATAAAAGAATTGACCTAATGCTTAAGCTTAATTTTTATCTTGTCAATGAGAGGAGCATACATGTTAGCTTTAAGCCTGGCTGAGTGTAATGGGATGCCCAAATATCTGAATTTTGTTACTTGATTACCAATAGAATGGTTAAAATGACATGTGGTGTATATATATAGATATTTGTGAAAGTAATTATATGGTAAGTCAAAATCCACCATGTATTAATACTGTGTGTGCAAGGATAATTGTGAGGCAGAAATGAAGCCACAAAAAATCGACAGCTCACAGTGATTGGACGTCTGCTTTATCTGAAAAGGCAGACTACTGCTTTCTGCTGGGAGGAGACAAGGTTGCACTACAAACTGTCAAACTAACCTCCTTTTATATATTTTGTGTTAAAAAACCCAAACTCTTTATTACAATAATTCAATCTTTGTTTTTAGGGTAAGGAATAAGAACAGTGAGCAAGGAAGGCAGACTTTTCTAATATAAAGGTGAGTATTTTCTTTCTGCTGTAGTAAATACATGTGATGTACTGAATGTGCTCCATGAATCTGTACTCCCAAAAACAAAACTTTGTGCTGCTCTTATTTGACACCTACTTTTTTTGTCCTGCGTTGACATTCCTTTCCCTTAAAGACACATGTTAGTTGGTTGCCAGATAAGCTGCTAAATCCCAAAATTTAAGTTTACCAAATAGCTGTCGTTTTCATGATAGATTGATGTGTTGTGAAAAGGTCCCTTTTGTTATTATGTAGTTCTCAACTGTCCCTGGACTTATGAGACTGTTTATAGGTATGTTGTGCCTTAGCCATCTTGAAATAACTTGCTAGGAGGCGTTTTTACTGAATACCCAACACCATTTTCCATTTGAGTTAGATACAACACCATTATTTGATGGCTAGGAGTTAATTTCAGGCCAAATAAAACATTGCTTAGTAATTAAAAGTTTCTCTTAGGCAAGCAAAGAAAATCTACCCGGTTACGATACAGTGTCGTGAAGAGCATCACCAAACAAGTCATGTATTCGAATTGAATAACACGTACTTGTGTAACGCACGGTCCCGATCGAGTTCCTTATGAGCTTTCTAAGTTTCCTTTCATCTGTTCACGCGCATTAGTACTTGGAATTATGCTCAGCAATATGCATTATACATGTGTATGCAAGGGAAGTACGCCGTCCTTGTAGATAATACTGTGTTAAAAAATGAGTGCTTGTGAAGTGTTGATTGTCCTATTTGTTTCATGTTCAGATTGCTCTCTCAGACTTTCTGGGTGTTTTTAATATCTTACACATTTCCCACGTTTGCTGTTATTATTTTGGTGTTGATATGCAAGATGGTGAAGACGGAAAAGAAGTTTCTCAAAGACCTTACAGATCGCAGCGGGCCTTACACAGTGAAGGTCAAAGTTATCGACAAACCTCGGAAGCAGACTTCTCCAAAGACTAAGTATATCAGATGATTACTTTTGAAGACGAAAGGGTAATGCAGACTACACACCACCCCTCTTTTTGATTCATGCCTTTAATTGCATGTGCTAATAATAATACTGTCACGTCACAAGGCCATCAAATGAAGGCAACCTTGTTCAATGACGACATTGAGGCTTATGAAAAGGTTATTGGAAATCAGAATATCTACGAACTTTAAAATGCCCTGGTCAAGCCAATACCTAAGCAATACCTCAGGGCAAATGCTAAGATCAAATACCAGATGACTTTGAATGCACGAACTGTCGTCTAAAAGGTTGGGACTTTTGAAGAGGACGGGGAACCTGACTACCTAACAATAGCTGACATTCCAAGAGCCTTAGGAGGCGATGAGTGCTTCGGTAAGTGTATCTTCATTATTACAAGCATTCCATACGGCTGCGAGTCTGCTCACTTACGTCAATAAACTTGTTAATGTTGCTGACATATTTGGATATATGTGGCGATCTATGTGGAACCCGCCAAATCCGTGAGAGGGAACAATGAAGGGACGTGCAAGTCCGTGAAGTTGTCATTATTGATAATAGGTACGATTCGAGCTCTTAAGAATGTTAATTGTTCTACATAGACGCAGAATTCTAAAAAACTAAATGCTTATACATCTAAAACCAATGTAAATGAATGTTCGCACATGCTGCCGTATATGTTTGTTTCTTTTTCCCTGTTCCAAACACAGGTAGTTCAAATACATTCGAAAATAAAATGCTTTGTTGCTGAGTATTTCGCTGTTGCTAACAGTTCGGGACGCGCGCTGCGGGTTTCCCTCTGGAAAGACCTTACCCTGGATGTTGGGGACAAGTTAGAAGAGTTGTTGCCTGCTTATCTTGTTGTAGTGTTTACAACGTTAAAGTCGTCAACCTACAAAGGTAGCGCCCGTATATTTTTTGATAATTTGAATGCCATGCGCAATTGGCCGATACTCTGCTGTCATGGATGCAGGTTTTTCTCTGTCAACCACTATTTGCACTATGGTTGGATTTGAATCTAGAGGTGCACAGGCCGCAGCATTAACAAAACGGTGAGCTTTCTACGACTGACCTTCGCCCAAATGCTGGTGCCTTGTGTACCACTACATTGTTGCAAAAGATTAATATGTGATTGATTGCTCATAGGGCAAGCGACAACATGACTCTATTATCCAAGAAAACGGAGGCAATATGCAGCGCCAGGAATCCAATTCAAGCTAAAAGGACTATTACCTTGGCCGATCTTAAAGCTAAGACGGTAAATACGCACTTGTAAAGATAGATTGTAGAAAAAGGTTGTTTAGTCGTCGGTGTAACTAAAACACAGGCTTAATGCCTCACATGTTTTCAATACCTTGTAGGTGGATGATCTATGGCAGGAGGATCGTTTCTGGGTTAATATATTAAACCCAGTGTTTGATGTAAATGATGGCCGGGCATATTATGCCTGCATTAACTGCGGCAGGAACAGTCAATGCGCAGCTGATACAATCTTTGACTATTCTGATTGCTTTGAAAAAGGAGTGAAGTCTATTCCAAAGTAAGCTCAAAATCGCTAAAGAGAGTAAAATCACATCTATTCTGGTCTTTAATCAACTTCAAACCCATGAGAACTGCAAGGGCTTCGGCTAACGTAGCATTTTCCGCCCAAGTATCGGCAACCAACCCCGTATTCCATCTACCATTACAATCCATGACACTAATCGCTAACCCCGTCAATTTGTTCCCTTCAACAAAGGACGCATCAGTAAAGAGCACAGGCTTGGACCAAGGAAGGGAAAGGAAGGAAGATTGTTTTCAGGCGGTGGTAAGTGAATAAATGCACATACAGAGTCCAATATTTTTAAAACTCTCACATAAAGTATTAAAGCAATCTACATGAAAAATAACATAATCTATACTAAGTTAGGCTACGTATATCAGAATATTACGATACATGTATAATTAAATTCGTGTCGAAATGTAATTCAATATAAGGTCCATTCACACATATTTTTGAAGAGTTAAGTGTAATACTATGTACAATAATATAGTGATTTAGTGAGCTTAGGAGACATTTTAACTAATAAATACTCCCTCCGTCCCAACTCTAACGCCTCGGGGGCCATTTGCAGTGGAATAAGGAAAATTAGTAAATAATGTAAAGTAGGGGTAGTGGAAGAAACTACGAGAGAGGATGTGGGGATTGACAAAAAGTAGGAGAGAGAATGTGAGAGTGGGTGGGAAGATTAGAAAGAAGTAGAAGAAATAAGGATGTCCCAAAATAGAAGGGGTGTTTGAGGTGGGACATCCTGAAAAGAAGTATGGGGCGTTTAAGGTGGGATGGAGGGAGTATTTAATTAATTATCATGATTTATTTATTTTGAGATTAATTAATTAATAAATAGTTATAGGCGATTATGGTAAAGTGTCCCGTGCAACGCACGAGTTTTTCACCTAGTCTATTATAAAATGATTATAGGAGGCTTAGTATCCTAATGGGGGACAAACCAATTTCATAAACCAATTTCCACAATCTTGTAGGTTACAATGATAAATCTATCTCACCCCACCATACTCACTAATAGCCCCAAATTAAAAAAAAAAAAAAGCCCCCATGCCCCAACACCACCACGGCCACGTTTCCGACATAACCTCAGCGCCGGAAAATGGGGCCCTAAACCCTATATTCCGCCACCTTCTCGAAATCACTCCTCAAAGGGGTTTACCACACCCCTTCAAACACCCCTCCTTAAATAGGGTGTCTTTTGGTCTCGCCGGGCGATGGCCGCCGTCGCGAGTTTAGGCTGGCTTGTGGCGGTGGGCTGAGCAGCTGAGTGTGGTGGTTGGATTTGGGGGGGGGGGCTGGGCAGAGTTATTGAGAGATGGATGAGGGTGAAGGTGGTAGACAGGTTCAGAGGCTGATGAATTTAGGCATGGTTATGTTTGTGTGGTTCGGTGTATTCATAGTTAGTTAAATATGGTATAAGTATTATACGGAGTTTAAAACAAGAACCAAATGACAAAGTTTTCAAAAAAGACGGTCAAAAAACCGTTGAAAAAATTTCTAACTTAAAAAAAACGGAAAAATGCGTGTAATTCTTTTAAATCGGCTTCGTTTTGAAACATTCGGGCACTATAGTCGGAATATTTTTCCTAAATGATGTAAAAGAAAGCCAATTGAGCTCAAAATAACTTTTGAACTCTTTCTATGATATAGTTTGCTAACTGAAATAGGAAACAATAGTGAACATAAAAGAAATAGAAATGCGGTGTTGCAAAACTTAACATAAAAGAAATTGACTATAGAAAGTCAAAGTGTTTTCGACCAAAAATTCGTGATAAATGTTTAATTCATGTTTTAATCGGGAGGGTGGAGTTTTTTCCTTTTTAAACGGGGCTCACCTTTTAACGTGTTTTTCACGCGTTTTTTTTTTTTTTTGAAAAAGACGCAATAGGCATATTAAACGAGAAAAAACTAACAGAGGGTGTATGTTACATCTAAATGAAATAGAGCAGTCTGAGCCTTTAATTTTAAATGAAGAGTCATCACAAGAACTCTACCATAGAGAGTTTACAACAAACTCTATAGGATCCGGACGCGAATTTATTTATGTTAGAGATTACGTTAAATTTCAAAATCTTGTGAGAAACAAGTTTAAATCTCAATAGTGATTTCACAATATCGTAGAATTTTACGTAATCTGTAACATAGTTAGAATCGAGGTGCGTGACGAAGTGATAGGAAGAGTGGAGTTGTATGGGGAGAGTATTTGTTTAGCCGCCAAAGTAGTCCAAGATTATATATTCCATCTATTTTGAGAAGGAAAATTATATATTCCATCTCTATTTTGAGGCAGAATTTGAAATTCGTCTCTAATTAATTTGAAACGGATATCACAATCCGTTCAAAGTTGAGGATCTTAAATCTTGTCTCAATCAAATTTAAGACGAGGTGTTTAGAGATGGATCATATTTCGTCTATAGTCCGTCGCTAATGGCAGTTTGAGACGGATTTTCTTCACAAAAATCCGTGTCTATTTAGCTAATTTCTCGTTTTAAGAAATTGAAGGCTTCCTTTTCGAAAGTTGAAACTGGAGGCTACCTTTACTGAATATGGAGGTGCCTTTATAGAAGTTAGATGTTGCCTTTATGGAAACTGAAGTTGAAAGCTGCCCCTCGTGAAAGTTGGTGGGTGTCTTTTGCGAAAGCAGAAGTAGGAGGATGCCCCATACAGAAGTTAAAAGCTGCCTTTACGAAAGTTAACACTGGATGTTGCCTTTATGGAAGTTGAAGCCGGATCCTGCCTCTTACGAAAGTTGGAGGTTGCCTTTACAAAAGATGGAGGCTGTCTTTATTGAAGCTGAAGCTGGAGGCTGCCCCTTACGAAAGTTGAAGATATCAGATTCTCTTCTTTGGTGGACCTTGCCCTTTCTTCCTTCTTCTTTCTTTTGGATCAAAGTCCCTCTGTTAGTTAAAAACGGTACGGGTTTTAAACGGTTTTTTAAACGACGAGTTTTAAACGACTTAAAAAACGGTGAAAAATTCGTTTACAAAAACGTTGACTTATAAAAAACGGATTCTTACGTATACGCGTTTAATACGTTTTCATTTTCAAAATTTTGGATAAAAAATTCGTCCTTTGTTATCAGTTTTCTGTATATATACACCTCTAATTACATGAAAATAATAGACTTTGAATTATAGTTATGCATTGAAAAAGAGTCATATTCTCATATGCGACATTCCAACTCACTCTATTCGTAAAACTCACAACTCACAAGCCACACAACATCGAAATCGGCATTCTTACAAACCAAAGTATCAAATTTCACACAACACGTCCAAATCCAAAAAGCTTAACAAAACAAATACAATTGGGAGTTTAACAAATATTTGCAGATGACTTAATGTTGTTCACAAGGGGAGACTTACCTTCTGTTCAGACAGCCACAAAATGTGTAAACATCTTTGCAAAGGTCTCAGGTCTCTCGGCAAACCCAGCAAATACAGAAATCTACTTTGGTGGGCTTGGGCACGAAATCAAGAGCCATATCCTTGATTGTACAGGCTTCACTGAGGGTAGATTCCTTTCAGATACCTTGGAGTGCCACTAAACTCAAGTAGACTGATCAATGAAATGTATGCTTCGCTCATCAGTGAAATTAGAAGTGGGATTCAACACTAGACCTCGAATTTACTATCATATGCAGGGAAAGTTGAGTTAATTAACTCAATTATCATTGGTATAGAGAACTACTGGTGTGCAAGCTTTCTTCTGCTAAAGTATATTGTAGAGCAAATTAACCAAAGCTGCAAGGACTAACTGTGGAGTATAAGTGAGGTTAAAAGGAAGCTTACCTTCAAAAGCTGGCGAATTTCCTGCACTCCTAAGGCAGAGGGAGGGTTTGGGATCAAAGAACTTATGTCTTGGAATAAGGTCTTAATTTCGAAATGGGTTTGGAACATCTGCTCTCATCAGGGAGGATTGTGGCTAAAATGGATAATGGCATACAAGCTCAACAAGTACAACATTTGGACAGTAGGGAAGATGGCAAATGACTCTTAAAATTGGAAAGGAATCATTAAAATCAGGGATGAGATTTTGCAGTCTCAAGGTAATGCAATGAAAGCAAATCAGCTTATACTCTCATGGGTAAAAGGAGGTAAGTTGTGTCTCAAGGAAGCTTACAATCATTTCAGGGAAAGCAATGGTAAAATGAAGGGCTATAGAGTTATCTGGAGTAGCGTAAACTTCCCCAGGCACAGCTTCATTAGTGCTTTGGCTGCTTTGAAAAGGTTGTCAACCATTGAAAACCTTATGAAGAGAGGGATGGTGATGGTGAATCGTTGTATACTGTGCAAGGAAGAGGCAGAATCCCATAATCATCTCTTTTTTAGTTGCAAATTAGCGCAGGAGGTGTGGCAGGCTATGCTAAATCAGATTGAATTCAAAGAAATAATTGGAGCTTGAGGAGGGAACTGGGTTGGCATCGCAGCATAAACACACAAAGCATTGGAAATTCAAGTGGTATAGTGCTAGCTTCTCAGCTGCGGTTTATATGGTGTGGTTTGAGCGCAATTCGAGAACCTTTGGAGAGATTGAGCATAATTCAAAGTGGATTATAGATCAAATTAAGTATGTCGTTAGTACTAGATTACTTTCGCTAGAGAAAAATTATCTTTATGATGAAATAGTTGAGAGATTAACCCATGTGTAGTGAGTAGAGAAGTGGTTTGAGGTTTTTGTAATTGAATTGTCTTTCTTTTCTTCCCCGACGTGGATGAATAAAAAGACTAAATTTTTACAAAAAAAAAAATTAGGAGTTTAACAATTAACACAAATTTGCTAATTTCACCATCATTACATAAATTCCAAGTCTAGCTCATCATCATCAATGAATGTATCAATATCATCATCTTCAAATGTAACACAAATACTTTCAAGATTATCAGCTTGGCTTTCTTCAGTGGATTGAGTGTCACTAGGAATAGGGTCCACCTCTTCTCCATAATCCGGCCAATCTTTGAGAGAAGACCAATCTATCGGCTTCATATCCACCACTTCTTTTGTTTTAAACGCTTGCATCATCATGGTGTTCATCCTCACACAAACAAGTATTCCTAGCATTTTAGGAGTTAACCTTTTTCTTTTGTTCGTTTGGGCCGCTTCAAACGCACTCCAATTGCTCTCACATGATGACGAACTAGCCGGTTGACTCAAGATACGTATAAACATGTTTTTGGAGCACAAGAAGCCCGTCTCCACAAAAATCCCACCATATCCCTTCAACTATTACCATAAAAGGATATGTCAAAAAGTTAAATAACACAAAATACGATTAAATGAAATAAGTATGAAGAGAGATACTTACGAGGATGATAAGTTTCCATCATGGCCGCCTTTGTGGATGAGGAGAACAAAGGAGTATAACACATGCGATAAAGCTGCACCTCCTCCAAAAATTTACTTTTATTCTCTTAGGCAACCAGATTATAAAAAATGTAGCTAATACCTTCTTTCATTTCCCGAGTCTCCACAAAAGAGGGGCTAAGCTTATGCGCATGGTTAAGAAAAGCAACAACCTCATGAATAACATGTATGATATTATCATTACGCCTCTTTATCAAGGGTACTTTGATGCGACCATATTTCTCCTCATTGAGAGAACACTTAAACTCAATAGATTCTCTAGCCATCTCCACGGCTTGATATAAATATGCGGCAGTAGAGCCATCACCATCAACCAACCGTGGAATCCAAACAAAAGGCTCTAACACCTCTATCACTTCTTATGCCCTTGTCCAAAAATCATGATCATGAATGGTTTCTGTGACTCTTTTTCCCTCTACTGTCCTACTATACTCTAAATCCCTCCATCGTAGGGATTCAACAAACAATCTCAATTCATTTCAACATCAAGAATTGATTGCACAACAAGAAAGTTAGAAGCAAAACGAGTTGCACATGTTTTTTCCAACTCTTTTCCATTAGTAGCCTCCCTCATTAGTGCAGTCACGATTTGATGTCTATACATAAACAATTGAATAGACTTAGCATCATCCACAACACTCTTAATCTATCCAACATCACTATAGATATCTTTGAATAATAATTGGATTCCATGTGCAGCACACCTAGTCTTATACATGGTGGGATATCTTCCCATTAACATTTCACAAGCACTCTCAAAATTAGAAGCATTATCACTAATAAATTAGACAACATGTTTTGGACCAACCAAATCAATGGCCTCGGAGACCAAGTTCTTTAACAATTGACCATTTTTTCGCTCATTTGAAATCTCAAAAGATTGCAAAAACAGCACCACCAGGAGATTGTGCAACAAAATTGATAAAACATCTTTGTTTCATATCACTTCAAATGTCAGACATTAAAGTACAACCGGTTTTGAACCAAGACTTTTTCACAGTTTCGACATACTCATCAACCTCTTCCTTAACCTCAGGAATAAGTTTAGTTCTCAAGGTTGAATAACTAGGCAACTTATAATTTGCTCCAAATTCACCAATAGCTTTCACAAGATCAATGAACAATGGACTCTGAACAACATTAAATAAAATATTGATTTGGATAAAGAATTTTGCAACTAATTTATCCACACCACTCTTATCCATCTTTTTAACATGCTAGGGATAGTACTTTAATTCATACCAAAAGAATTATGTCCTCTATAATTCATTGAAACTTCAAAATTTTCAGCAGCAACCGATGTTGTACTAGCCTCACTTCTACTTCTTTTGCTTGAATTCTTCTCCAAAGCTAATAATGCTTTTGCTTGAACATCATTAGAAGGATTAGAACAAACATCGACGTCATAGCCCTTTTGTCCCAAAAGATGGTACTTTAACTTAGTAATGCCTCCGGAAAATACAGTCTCACAATAGATACACTTGAATTTGGTGTTGTTGAGCAATACACCATGCTCCCAAATCGGATCTTTTTTTTCTCATTATAATCCCTAATATAAACAACGGAAATTCAAAGTTCGTTTTAACAAATAGATTACAGATGTAAATCAAAGAAGAAGCATCAATCAATTTGTTTATATTAAGCCAAATTCAATCAAATGAATCACGCGATTTCAATTAAAACGAATCAAATGATTTCATTAATGAGAACACGTAATCATAATTAAAAACGAATCACACGATTTTATTAAAAACGAACATACTAGGAAAGAAATCAAACACATAATCATCATTAAAAACGAATCACATGATTTCGAACATATAAGAAAAGCAAACGAAGAAGGGACGAGTACCTTAATCAGATTCCGGTGAGACGGGCGACGAGAGGCAGCAATGGGCGAGCGATGGGCGGCGGCGAGAGGCGATAATCTGGGTTAATTGGGGATTAGGGGATTAGGGGTTTTTGACCTTTAGGCGTTAAGTTTGAAGGAGTGATGCGTATTGTGTGTGTTCTGTGTTGTCGATTTTTGTTTTTTTTTTTTTTCTTTAAATCACATTTGTTTTTCCAATTTTTAAACGTTTTATTCGTTTTAAACTCCAAGGAGTTCTCTTCTTACTCATGGGTTGATTTTGCTTGCTTTTTTCAACAATGGATGGTCTTAGCCTAGATTAGAGAGTGGATCTTGTCACTATCATATTCTCGCTAGTTGAGACATATGTTGTAGTAACCATCTTGGTAGCTCTTGCACCTTATTCCTTTCTCATGGTATGCTATGAGAAGGAATGCTAGCTAAGCTTCCGGGGGCTCTTTACACTAGTCAAAGGTCATCATGGAAAGCCGTATGCCTGATTTTGGATCCTCTTATTTGACTCCGGGTCAAGATCCGTTTTTCTTGACCTTGCGGGACAAGATAGTGGAGCTTGTCACTATCAATTGCCCTTGCTCGAGATTGTACCTCGCAGATAATAAAATCGAGGTAAGTCAACAGACAACTAATTTTAGTGCGGTACACAAATATAGTATTTTCTTTAAAGTACATATCAAAAAGTTTGTGTTTGAAAGACACTTAACTTTAAACATGCTATCCATGTTAAGTTCAAGTCTTATTTCAGGGCGTTAAATCCAGGGTTTTAAAAACCAGATAGGCCCAGCAGGTTGAACCGGTTCAATAGGGAAACGGGTACCTCACCGGTCCGATTAGCGCTTCTGAGCCCAGAAAGTCAAAACGGTAAGAACCGATCTAACTCGGTAAAAAATTTCCGATTCACGGCAAACAAATTTTAAGAAGGAAAAAAAAGGAGAAAAAGAATGTTGGGTCTTGTTTTAATTGCTCTTTCGATTAACTAGTTATGGCCACCGTCAAAAAAAAAAAAAAAAAAAAAAAAACACTAGTTATGGCCATCATGAATTCACCATTATTGTTCGCTATTCTAAATCTCAACATTTCAAATACTCTAAATCTCATTTTTTGCTCTTCAATTCGAAGTTCTTCTATCTTCATTCCTCTCTCCCATAGACATCCTACCCACCTTAACAAAATTATTAAAAATCCAACAAACAATTAGATCTTAATTTATAAATACAAATTTTGGATGATGATGATAAGTATTGAGTATGTATATAAAGATGTTGAGGGATGATATGATGATTAATAGAAGTAGTTTGTAGAAGAAGAGTAAGAGTGAAAATGAGAAGAGAGAGAAAGGCCAAACACGGAGACATGATTTTGCGAAAGTAACTTTTTAACCTTTTTTTTCATTTACCAGTTTCAAAAAAGTCAACTTCGTATGACGTCATCCGATGTTTTACTCTGGTTGAACACTTTGAACCATCGAACCCTCGAGTCTACCGATTCGATGGTCTGGGTCGGTTTTCAAAACATTGGTTAAATCTTGAAAAGCCTCAATTTCGCCTTTAGAGACGTTTTTTGGAAGAAAACAATGACGCAAAACCCCATCGGTAATTTGCCAACGCTTAGATCTCCTCGAGATAAGCGATTTGGATAAAAAGTGTGCCTTAATCAGACTTTCCAGCGCAAAGTTACGGTCGGTTAAAGTTTTGCTTAAAAATAATGAAATATTCAAGCGAGCATTGAAATAGAACATAGCTTGTCGAGAATCATGTTTTCTTGAGCATATGGCAGTCAACGTTCTAGACCGAGTTTGTTACTCTTCCTACTTAAGAGTTTTTACCAGTGAGAAATTTTCGCTTTCTGGAATCATTTGTCGAATGTTGTTCTTCTCTTCCTCCATGTCGAACTTCCCCTGTATGAATGATGACCTTAGCCTAGCTGTTGGCCTTCACCTAGCTATTGATCTTAGCCAGATCTATAGTCTAGCTATTGGCCTTAGTACGATCATTGATACTTCTTGAAGTTTTTCCTTTGACTTTACCGACATGGTGGAAGTTGTGGAAGAAGAAGTTGTAGGTTGGATAGGCTAAGATGATACCTGGCAGGCTAGATGTCACTTTTGCCGGCTGTATGCTGCCTATGCGGGCTAAAGGTTGTCCCACAGGCTGGATGCGGCCCCGACAAGGTAGATACTGCTCCGACATGCTGATCTCACAGACCAACACGGGTCCTTTCGACACACTTTGATCTCACTCGTGCGCAACCTGAGGAATTTCACAGGAGGTGACCCATCCTGAAACTACTCCTAATCAAGCACGCTTAAATGTGGAGTTCTTATCACATGGGCTTCTTGAAAGGAACTTTGACTTTGTTGATATTAGTAGCACTGTCAATCTTTTCAAACACCTCATATGAGCCATTAATCTCTTATAAACCTCCTCATAAATCTAGGGTGTTACAAACTCGATCTTTACGTAATAACAAACTTTTGATGTGGCTAGATTCTCTTTAGGAGTTAAAGATGTAGATATGGCTTTTAGCTGGTGTTCCCCACATACACGCATCAAATTGTTCCGGTGAAAATTGGACAGTCGAGATTTTTAGAAGATTGGGAAGCCGCCTTGAGCATGCTAAGGAAGGAGGCCCGGCCCCTAGCCTGACCTGACCTGACCTAAAAAGATGTTCCTGGCTTGATCTAGAAGGAGGCACCTGGCCTGACTCTTGCAAAAAGAAATATAGACTCCTGGGGTGTGTCCTAGGAAAACCCCACTGATGCCTAAGTTAAATATGATATTTTGTATAGGGAAAAAAGTAGAGAGAGAGAGAGAGAGAATCCTCAATAAATGTGTCATCTTTGTTTGGTCCCTTTGGGGTATTTATACCACTTTCACGCTAGTGGCTCCATGACCCGTGCATGACACGTGTTTGGCTTAGGACTTTTGGACCTGTGTTGGGCCTTTGTTATCTGTGTCTCATTCGGCCCAACTAGTGTAATCAGACTTACACACCCAAACAAATTAGTTAGGCGGCTAGGGTTAGCCTACCCTTATATAATGTAATGTGGTTCATATGATTAATGAGAAAAATAACAAAATCTGCTTAACCCTAATAAAAAAAAAACTAAAGATCTCATAATTTTTACTGCGATTATTTTCTCCTCATCTCGCCTGGAATCTCATCGGGTAACGACGTGTTTACCTTACAATCAGTATTTCTCACCCACAACTAGACTAAAAAGGTATGTCAAGGCTTTTTTTTACTTTCAATTATAATATAATTGCATTTAATTTATCAATTTTGAATCAATTTAATTGTAATGAAACCTAATTAAATTGATGCGATTAAACTCTAGTTAATCTGTTTTTTTTTTTCCAATTATGCGTCAATTAGTATACGTGTGGATAATTCAATTGAAATAATTAGAAATTGAAATTGATTGGATTTGGTTTTTTCTTTTGAATATTATATGTAGGTTATAGATTAAATTCAATGAGATCAAAACTTCAGGTTTTGTCACGGGTAAAACATGCAAGACTATTTATGTGGGTGGATGATTGTATTTGGGTGAGAATGATGATGAAATGTGTAGTTATAATTTAACTTACATAGCGAAGAAAGTGCTCAATTATAGTGACGAGGGGAAAATAAGAAAACGAGAGGAGAGAGAAAATAGAGTCCATAATGATATTGAGAAATATGAGAGAAAATGGTGCAATCATAATGAAATTGGAGGAAATCATGTTAAAGGATCATTGGGGGAAAACGAAAAACATGGGATGATTTAGAAAGAAATCCCGTGAATATGGAGGCAAAACAAAAGAAAAGAGGGTCAATGCCGAAAAAACACAGCCACCGGAGATGAACATTTGGCATGTAAATGATAAAATATATGTTTTAAAAGGTAGGTTTTGAAACTTTGGATATATAAGGTAGGAAAGTGTGATTTTTGGATTATAGAAGACATGACTTGCATTGGAAATTGTTCCTGATATTAATGATAAAATTTCCCCTAAGCTTAAGCTTACAAACAACGAAATAAATGAGGACAAAAAGGTGAAGTAGAGAGAGAGAGAAAAAGATGTGAAAGTGAGAAAATGGTGAAGAAGCACGGATAGGTCGCGTTATGGTGGTAGACGGTAAATTTCCCCGGCTCAAGCTGGTTAATTAGTTTGGTAGTAGGGTAGCTATGAGATGGTGGTGTGGCTACGGGTAGAATAGATTGTTGTGGGGGAAGAAGAGAGGAGAGAGAAACTGGGTTAGGTCTTATCGTAACAGCCCGATCCATCAGATCATACACCGCAACAGAACCCGAGTATCCTCTCGTGGGTTTTAAAAGGTGAAAGCCTTGTGCAACACCCCCAAATTTCGACTGATTTAAAACTCAATTTATTATACAAACGTGCCAAAATTCGGAAATATTACAAGTTAATATACAAAGCCAGAGATACAGCCGACAATAATCTCTTATACAATAAAGTACAGATGCGGAAGCGTTAAAAAATAAAAGCTACACTTGACTCTTCAGCTATACTCCTGACCCAAACCTGCAAGCAAAACTCAGAACAAAGGACATGCCCCCATGACAAGGTAGCCCGAAGGAAAAACGTCATCATTTCGCTGAGCAACACTATCTACCGAATAATATAAACTGAGTCATTGGACTAAACATGGTTTTATAATTGTGAATAATACGGGAGTACATAATAATATAACACATAAAAAGCGGAAAAAATTCCCCTAGGACTAACTTGTTAATTTCCGTAGTTCTTTGAATTATATCGTAGTAACGGTTACTTGAAGTATAAGATGGCATCCCAACTACATCAACATTGAAGGTCGCCGGTGACGAACGTGAGGGCGATGACCATAAACGAGGGGCTGACCGTGATGGATTGGCACGGAGAATGGGACGAGAAAAGTGTGTGTTAGGGGGAGAGAGAAGTGATCGACGAGAGGCGGTGAGGTGATGGTTGGCCACTTTCCTATAGAATGGTGGTCGTTTATCTAATAGTGAAGGTGGCGTGCTTGCCAGCAGTGGTGAAGAGGTTCTCGCGAGGAGGAGGAAGAGGGGAACGAGAAAAAGGATTTTTTTTTTTTTGTCAATTTGGTTAAGGGCTAATAAGGGCTAATTTTTTTTTAAAATAAGGAAAATAAACTAATTAAGTTAAGTGTACTCTCTTAGACTCCTTTGGGCCAAAAAACACACAAAAAAACCCTATTTCGTACACCTCATAGGCATTTTCGGAAACTCGGAAATTTTAAGGGCACACCTGAAAAAGCCGGATACCTCAGGAGTAACATGAAAAATATCCCATATCTTAAACTATATATTAAAAGTTGTTTTAGAGGCAACGACCACATTCATCGGTTTCAGTTAGGCCATATTTTATGCCACGTGGCATGTCTCTTTAAAATTCACTTTACAAAAAAATTTAAAATGTCCTTTATGATAAAGAGTGTAGATGGACATCTAATACTATATATTAAAACCTGAAACCAAGTCTTTCCTAGGTTGACACTTGGCATACATTAATTGGATAGAGCATAAAAATAGTATTAAAATACAATTACTGATTAACATATGGTAATAAATTAACATATTAGCTAATTTATGGAAATAATAAATATGGTAATTTAGTTTATAACATGAGATATAAGAGATAATATTATGGTGGTTGGCTAATTTATGCTAATAAATTTGAATATGATGTGATATAACGAGTGACAGAATAGTAGAATGACATAATGTAACATGTGATGAGATAATGGGATTGAAACTGTAAAATGAGTGACATAAAAGTGAAAATATGATAATACGATGAGTGAGTAAAAATATATAATAATAAAATATGACGGGGGACAAAAGTTGATTATAGTACCCTACTACCCTTCATTGTAAAATTAGAACAACGATAAAACATGCTGTCATTTTTACAAAACGAGTATAAACATTATAAATAGACAAGCCCGGGCGTGGCACGGGCATGCAAACTAGTTCTATCTATAGTGATATATAAGCGACATTGCCAAAATTATAAAGATAAAAACATTAAAAAAATACCTGCTATCAATTGATTTACTTTTTACCTTATTATATATACTTACCTCACTTTAAGTATTTGTTCTCTTTTGTGAATATTTAGTAAGTTAATGTTTACAGAAAAAATTTAGTGTATGTTGAAAGAGCAATAGAGAGAGTCTATCCTTTGAGAGGATAAATTACACAGATAATTATTAACAACTCACACAAATAATTTTTGAAGAACATACAAAGAGTCCATCGTTTGAGAACTACTTAAAGAGTTTAGTGTATGGTGAAAAATAACAAAAAATATTATTAACAATTCACAAAGAGATTCCCATTTTCGTGAAAACTTTTACATAAAGGTATATTTTTTTAATTGGTAAGTGGGGGCCCTCGGCGTGGGCTTCCTACTGTCAGGAATAAGACCACCTGAGGAGCAGGCCCAACTCATGGGAGAGAGGGGGGAGGTATAGGGATCCCTCTTCCCATGGACCGAGAATCGAACCCCGGTATCCTGGGTGGAAGGACGAAGCCTTCACCACTGGAGCACCAGGGGATCCTCTTACATAAAGCTATATTATAAAAACACGGTTTTTTATTAAAAGAGGGTTTTTTTTTTAAGAGCATAGAAGAAATGTTGTTGTATAATTTATAAATGAACATTGTAGACAACTTTGTATTCTTTTTAATTGATCAAAATTTTAAAATACATGTAAGTGACATCACAACAATTAGTATGGATTGTTTTAATTGAGATGATATCATAGTTGGTTATAAACAAAAAAAAATCATTAAAAATAATATAATATTTGAACCGTGCAACGCACGGGTTTAAAACTAGTAGATATCTAAACCTTCATGACTAGTGCTAGTTGTGATCTCCCTTTCCCATCTTGCTTTTTACAAAATAAACCTTTCTGGAGTTATGGTTTTGTTTGGTATCACTATTTTGGTGTTTTTTTTATATCATAAAGTTTAGTAAATATCACTTTAAAAGGAAGTTGGTTAAATAAATTTTAAAATTAAATTTAGATTATGATTGTTCTTATAATAGTATGGGATAGAATTTGGCTGTAAGGCAAGTCTTAAAGTTTAGGGGCATTTTGGACAAGTCGGAAAACTTAGGGATAACATGGAGATTGTCGCAAAGTTCGTGATAGCATCATAGAAATTGAAAACAGACAACAGACAACTAAAACAGAAAACCAGTTTTTTTTTTTTTTTTTTCCAAAAACCAGACTTTGGTTTAAACATAAAAAAATTAGTAAAACTGAGATCCAAAAACAATACCAAAGAGACTTAAGGTACATTTATTAAGGACTAATTAAGGTTTAGAATCAGGTTACGAAATTAATTTTACGGTGGGTTATTACGAATTCCAATTTCGAATTCTCATATTCCTTCCCGTGGCATCACCGCATTCGATTGGTCTCCCTTGACATTAGTTTGGCAAAATCATGAGCGACCCTATAATGAACGCTTTTATTTGTACATGGGGATTTTATATTTTTACCTATGATATTTTACTTTGTGGAAATTCTGGCAACTTGGTTGATACCATAACCTGTAGATATGGTAACGTCAATTTTAAGCTGCACGAGCTAACGTTTCCATGCCATCATGTAGTCAAGGAAAATGATGAAGAAACAGATGAAGGCAACGATCAGTGAGCTAGCAAGTTTGGGGAACAATGGTCCTCGTTCGATTCCTCAAGACATAATCGAAATGCATATCCTTCCTCGTCTTCCCGTTAAATCACTGGTTCGATTCAAACTTGTCGCTAAACATTGGGAATCCTTAATTTCTTCGTACAAGTTTGCGAAACTCCATCTACTCCAACATAAGGATGTTGGTGCAATCTTCATTCGAACGCAACAAATCCCAACCGTACCATCCAAGTTTCTTTTGCTAAAGCTCGAATCCCCTGATGAACATACAACAACAATGCAGCAGCAAGAAAATAAGGGTTTCGATTTAAAATTATCGAAATGGGAGCATGGCTATCAAACCCCCTCTGAACATTCGACCCTGGAAGACATGATAGGCACGTGCAACGGGTTGCTATGCATACAATTCACAAACAACCATTTCGAAGATGATGCTCGTTCTGGTCAGGTCACTCGCTTCCTACTGTGGAATCCCCTACTTAACAAGAGACGTATCCTTCAAGGCCCGTTTGTACCTCACAAATCTCGAATTATGTCGTCGGGTTTTGGGTTCGATTCCTCCACGGATGATTACAAGATAGTTTTTTTAGCCAAGCCCTCTCCGACGAGCCCCCTTGTTATCCAATTATTCTCATCGAGAAAAGACAGCTGGAAGAAACTTACCGCACCCTATTTCGAACTCTGCGAGAGGAGAACTTGGGTGGGTCGATCAGTTTTAGTAGGCGAGACTCTGTATTGGTTGTTCTTGGATCCTACCAATGGTACAAAACTCGTTGCATTCGATCTGAAAACCGAGTCCTTATCATTAGTACCGCTCTCTGACAATTTCCCAAAACTACTATCCTTGTGCAAACTTGGAGGACGGTTGTGTGTTACCTGGCTGATATTATCGAGTTGTGACAGTACTAAGTTTTCGGATATGGAGGTGTGGATGTTAGAGCCGCCGGAACAAGAACACTACCAGTCGTCATGGAGAAAATTGTTCCATTTTAGTAATTTGGACGTGATGAGTTTATGGGACAATAAAGCTGATGTTGGTGTTAGGCATTTGTTGGAGCTACAAGGTTTAGAGGACAACAAGGTCTTTTGGTTAAGCACACAGCTAAATCATTTGGTTTCGATCTCGTGTGAAAATGGTCTGAACAAAGTTAGCCTGACGCCTATACCAAGGGGCGATTTCAACTCGAGCTTGAGCTATGTTATGGCGTATACCGAGAGCCTTGTTTCTCCGTACTACCATCGTCGTAGGGCTCCAATAGCCAGAGGCGCCAAAATGCAGCACTTCAAAAATGACATTGCCCGATGCCAGCCTATCAACTAATTTTTATCTTTAACTTTTTACTATACAATATGACATGTTTTGGTAAAACTCATCCTTAGATGATAAACAAAAGTGAAGCTGTCATAGTTTAATTTAATGATTCTTGTATTTGAATGTTAACATCATGATTGATTTTTATGTTATTATTGTATTTGACTCTCGACATTTTGTATGTTTTTTCGTGGCCTTAAATTATGTGTAGTTTGTTGGAAATATAGGCTTTGATTATATACTAAACACTTAATTCGCCCCCTCGTGCATGGGCCTAAGAATTAGTCTTTGAGATACAAAGAGAGCCCCGATAGCGCGTGCACAAGCGATATCGAGACACTGAGTGGCACTAGGATCATTGAAGTTTGCATGGAGATGAATGAGGGATGAATTCCTCTATGAATTCATTCATATCATTATGATGTTATTTCATAATGAGATAGTCTAAATGTCTAAGACCCCCTAGGGGTATATATAATGTATTGGTGACCAATAAGATTAAATGTTGGCCATTGATTTAATCTACACACCATATTACATTAAATATAAGTTAGTTACTAAAACTAACTTACCACAAATAGACACAACAAATAATTCCAATTAACTAATTAACCAATTATTTATTTGGAAATTCTCCAACATAGTTTGTTTGTTCATGTATATGTTATTAATTAAAATTCGCCACATAAACCTCATAATTTTATCAGAGAGTATATAGTGATCAACTGTCTAGCCACGGGATGCTGGCCTGGTCGTTCTTCACATAATTATATAACGCGTAGTTCGTAGGTAAGTACTAAGTCTGGTCCTTAATTATGTTGAACCTCTCTAATGGGAAACTTGATATATACTACGGAGTAGTATACTTTATGAAATAAGGCATCTGTTTCTATCAAAAAATGTTGAAATTCCTACTTCTATAGTCCCAAAGAATGAATGATGTGAAACTCTAGTCCAGATCAGTCGTATATAGCAATAAATAAACGGCCTCAAGAAGGCGGAGCAGCCGGCAAGTTTTTGCCAGATAAGAAGTGCTTCACTAGCTGCAACGCCTGCCTTGGTTTCGTTGTCGCAACCTGATGTCCTGCTCCTCTCACTGTAACAAACGTCAGTCCTCTGTACACAATTGTCCACCCTCCCACCTACACAAGAGATTGTAAGAAATGCCATAAAGCCTTACATTAACCATTATACTCCCTCCAATTTTTCTTGAAGTTAACATTTGATTCCAATTCCTCTCGCATATTCAAACAAAATTAACTTCCTCATCGACAAAATAGATGAAAAATATATGTGTATCTACCTGTGAGCTGGTGTACCAAGCTTTCCATTCTTCAGTAGTTTTAAGTCCGAGTTTTCTGAGTGTGTACCTTGTTGATGTCACTGGAATTCTGCCATCAGTGTCGCCACTGAGATATGATGAGGCATATATTAGCGGCGTTCTATCCTAAAAAAGTATCGAATAATCTTTCTCTGCTCACAATATATACTACAGACATTGCAATTTCACAGGCCTGTGTACGACATTTATACTCATTGCAATGCAGTGAGTTATTTAACGTCACTACCTGAATATCCAAATGCGAAGGCCATTCGCGATCAGCTTTCTTATGGTCGGAAGCATTGAAGATGGAGAATCGCTCCAAGAGGTGATGTTGTCACTGTGAAACAAATTCAGGACAATATCAAATAATTTATGGCTTGTCCATAGGCCTAGCTAATTGCAGCCTAGCTATCATATACGCTACACTACATATTTACGCATACTTGCAATGAGTCCACGGATATGGGAGTTTTGTGACATTGGCGTGCAGGGCTTTTTGGACCTCTGGTCTATTCATATACACATCAGTGTAATCAGATACGCACGGATCATACCCTGCTGATCTCCTGAGCCACCCTGGCTGCAAAACAGCACGAGTTTCAAGATCAAAGTCAATGGTTGAGATCCTCTAGAGTTAATAGTTAATCTTGTATTACAAGCAAGTTACTGATGAGTACCATTATTTAAGAGGTGAACAACAAGGGTTGACAAGATATACTCACAAATCTGGAGAACAACGGCTGAGAAGTACTATCAGTAACCAGAGGCTGAGTGTTTCTCCGCGTGCTGCTCCCATTTTCAACACAAATCGGAGTGTACAAGCTGTATATATCGATGAGTCTGTACTCATTGAAGTACTCTGTAAGCGCCTTGTTACAAGCATCGGTCAGATTTTTTTTACTGAAGTTACAGTTCTTCTTAAGGTCATTGTAAACACGGTCAGATATGACACCGTGATTCCACGCGTATTCAATCATCCCTCTCTGATCTGTATCATCGTCTAGCAACGCATTTCCTATCTGACAAAATGTTATTGCAGGTTCGCAACGAGTCAGTGATCAACACCATCCATTTCGTGCAGTTAAAACTCGAAAATTATTGAAGTCTGATAATGTATACCATTAGGCCTTTCAGATTGATGTGATCGTCTTTTGGAACAACCTTGTTGCTTTCGACAATAAGCTCAGCAAGTTGTGGAACATAATGGCCTTTAAAATACGTGCATATAAAAAAAACACCGAAAACATTGTGAGACGATCAAAGTAAAAAATCTCTCAAAAATGTCTACCGCTTCTTATACTGTGAAGTAGCAGTCGCCTTAAATATAAGCAATTATTTACCTGCATAACTTTCTCCAGAAAGATAGAAGTCATGGGACTTAAATTGTGGAAATCTTTTGAACCAATTGACAAGAAAAACGTATGAATCTTTAGCTGGTGGTGATCATGAAAACAAAGAAGTAGAGCTAGTTAGAGGAGTACTCAACACACTTACACATACATGACACAAGTTTGATTGTAGAATATGTGACTAAAAGTGTAAGAAGAATTGCCTGCAATGGTGTCACCAAGTTCGCCAATGTCGCTGCTAGTGTTAGTGTAAGAGAATCCCACGCCAACCGGAGATTCCAGGAACAGTAGATTGGCAGCTAAATAAACCAACAAAGTCTATCTGAGAATTTGATGGAGTAAAAAAAAATCAAGGGTTCATGACTAAATGAACCAACAAAGTCTAACTGAGAACTTGATCCGGTAGAACCGGTCAAACCCCTTGACCCATCAAACCCCCGAGGCTACCGATTCAATGTCCAATCTGGCTTTTAAAACATTGCTTCTTACATATATATGTATAGTGAAATGAAACATAATTTTTAAATAAGGTAATCCGAAAACGTGCACTTTTAGATAAGAGGTTGTATTTATTTACCTTTTCCACCTCACCATAGACGGTAATTAATCTTTGAGATACACGCTGAGGGTAATGTTTTCTGATCTATATATGTAAGAGTTCTTTTAGTGATGCACATAGTGATTATTAATTTACGAGATCAGTGACAATGCAAGATTGTAATTTTGTTGACTAACTCCGACTACTTGTAGTCTTTTGTACACTTTTTATTCTGTTTACCTCTGTTCCAAGAGTATTTATTGAGCTTTAGCTTGGATTTACTGCCTTTTTGTGGAGAAAAAGGGCCTAACTCTTCTGCTTCTCCGTAGCCAATTGAAGAACAACCTGGACCTGCAATTATATGAACAAAAGCCACACAACTCTTACAATTCATATACTCACAATTGAATTATATAGTCATCGATCAATATCCGACCTCTTTTATTTTAAAGGGGTTTAAGCAAAACCCTTTTATTTCGGAGGGTTTAAGCAAAATCCGTAAAAAGTGGACGCACAAAAAAACAAAGAAAAAAAAGAAGGATGGCCCACATTCACATTGGATAATAGCCCATCCCCGGCCCATGTATTGTTTGGTATGTAGTGACTTGATAATGAAGCAACCAACCTCTATAATGTGATAATCAAATATGTTAGGTGTTATTAGTTTGGTGTGTAGCTTCTTGTTAGTTTTAAAACTTTGGTCAGTAGTTAAGCTTCTCCTTAACTACTTATATGTACATACTCCATCTTCCCGGCCTAAAATGTGATAATCGATAAAAACACTGTTGTCATGCAGTTTTTCTTTTTGTAGTATCTCGTTGTTTTTATTATTATTTATTAGCTACGTAATTATTTAGACAACATTTTGCACCATTTGTGGCACACATTGGACTTGTAATGAAAATCTATGTAAAATTCTTATTATTGACTCTTTATTTGGGAAATTTATATATGCTCATGAATTTTATTTGTCTTCCCCATAATGAAAACAAAAATCCAACCATATTCACATGTAAATGGCGGCAAAGTTACATATGCTCATGAGTTTTAAACATTTGTTGCATATCCAATGCTTGAGTTTGAAACGTCTAATTGATGAACTAGTTGAGTTCCGTGTCAATTCGACTAAATTCTCATCAGGTGTTGTTTTCATATATATGTAAAAGAATTGGCATATATGGATGAGTTAGGGTTACTCATCGGAAGATCGAGATGATGAGTGCAAGTAGCCAAGTAGGAGTTTTCAAAAACTAAATGCTAAATAGTGCATGTTCTATACCGTAATGCTTACACATTATTTATGACGCGCTTATTCGTAAAGGACATGTACTTTTCGAGTTTCCGGTTTGCACCTTAATTAATTAGACGTAATATAAAGACTACAAGACATAAACTTAAAAGATGCATGTATATGTACGTACCTCCATTAAGCCAAAGGAGTACAGGCTTGTTTTGGGGGTTTTCTTCAGCTTCAAAAAACCAATAAAACAGTGCCTTCCCATGGCTGGCATTGACTGTGACATAACCTGCGTACTGTTTGAAGCTTACCTTAGGCTGCCCTGGTAGCCTCTCTACAAGGTCTAACTTCTGTTCTGCCCCTATTTTCGCGCTCATGTGGCCGCCTGTGGACCGAGTTTTGTTGGTGGCCGTAGCAACCATGGTGCAGCTCAATAATAATAGAAAAACTAACAAACAACAAGATATGTAGTGTATCAAAGAATTCATCCGAGGGGGAAATATCATAGTGTGAATTATTGTTTAATTTATATGAATATGATGAGTAGTTTGCCAAATGATGAAATTAACCAACATGCAATAATAATGTGTGCTAGCAGTTTGAACTAATAAGCTAGAGTATCCTGTTGGATATGTATAATGATGAACTACTTGATGAGTAAAGGGGAGTTGTTAAATTGACAAATTGTTATATGTTTTTGTGCACCAAGAAGAATGTTGTTGTTTTAAGCCATTACCTAACCTCTCACTTTTGATGATGTATATTTTTTTTGGATGAACATTCTCTTGGAAACATGATTATTATATATTAAAGCTTTAATACCGTTAGTTTTCGCTAAAATAAATTAAACATGTACTGACATACTCCGTATAAGCTAGTTCGTTAATCTAAATTTAAGACTAATCGTTTTCGAATAACTGATCGATGAAGTTACATGTGTTAACTAAGGTAGATCAGAGTGCATTGATTGGTTTTTTATTTATTTTTTTTATAGGTCGATCGGTATGATAATGATGAAGTTCGTTATTATGGGCGAGTTAGTTGCTTCAACTGCCAGTAAAAAGAAGGTGCAAGTTTGGACATCTGAAAGTTCACCCACTGTTTGTTTAGTCCACTCCAAAAGTCAACTTAATTATGGGATTCTCGCACTTGGTCAATTTCTTTGCATCAATATATATATATATACCGCATCAAGATTTCTACATTTCTTTGGTGGTCAACAATTCTGCCAACTTCGTATCTGTTTGATTGACACCATGTCCTTTATCGAATCTAGATGGTCACCCTCTTTTTCTTTTTATCTCTAAAATGTTGCCGAAAGTTTTATATATACTCTCTCGATTCCAAATTAAACTTCGTACTTTATCTGAAATCTTACAGATTCAAATGAATTTGAAAGTCTAAATTCAGAACGGAGTGAGTAGGTAACGAAACAAGTCTCTTAATGGTGTTAGGGATATATGCCATATCAGAGATAGATAAGCAATAAACTAAGTTACATTGAAATTTTACTTGTAGTTCGTTAACTTGAGCTATAGTAGTAAAATTGAATGAACTCCCAAGTAGTAAAAAAGTTTGTTGCTATTGAAGGATCTAACGACAACAATACTCAAGAGCGAGGGGGGTGAATTGAGTAGTACTTTTCCGATTTTGTGTGATTAGAGAGAACAGTATGGTGTTCTGTACTTACGGGCTACAGATTATAGCTCCTACAAGTACACAACACCACTAACAAATCAAAGTAAGGGAAAGCGGAAGTAAGAATCACACACACAGATTTAAGGTGGTTCGACCTCAACCCAAGGTCTACGTCAACACAATTTCACTAGAAATTCTTCCCTACACGCTCAACCCAAGACAAGTAGAGGAATATACAATCAACCCAATTGTGCAAAGCTCGAGTACAACCCCGTACCCCAAATTCTCACTCTAAAAGAGAAAGATTACAGTTGGAAGATATCTCAATGAATGCTTCACAAAAGCTGATAGAGATACTTTTCGGCCTAAGTATGAATAACAAGAAGTGATCTATTGAGAGTACAGAATGCAAGTCTGTACTGGACGTTTTTCTCGCTCAAGGCAAAGCTTAGGATTTTCACTCAATGTAAACGTCTAACTTTCTCTGATGGAAAATACACGTATAAATGCACTGGGATCTTTCAACCAAATCTTTGGAAAAATCAGTTTTAATTAGAAAGGCAAATATTATGAGATAATCTTTCTTAAATTAAAAGATACACTACGCCAAAACTAGGTTATAACATCGGCACATATGACACCGGAAATGCTAAAACCGGTGTCGTATATCAATAAGACACCGGTTGTCCATCACCCGGTGTCATAAGCCATTTAAAAAAAACAATTGCTTAAAATGATTTAAAAGAAAAGATAAAAATAAATACATTTTCTGGGGGCATTTTTAACACCGGTTTTGAGTAAAACCGGTGTCGTATGTGTCACATAAGACACCGGTTCTATATAAAAACCGGTGTCTTAGAGTTAAAAAAAAAAAAAAAAAAGGTTAAATTACTCCACATTGTTATTTCCGCCAGACCTTCCTCCTTCCTTTCTCGAAAAAGTTCGTCTTTCTCATTCAACCAAACGAACTTCTTCTGACTTCTCTCCTCCATAATCAACCCCATCTCCTTCCTTCAACTCTTCCTATAACACGTTCATCCTTTGATTCGATCTCCTCTTCGCCATCTATATGTTGCTACAAATAACTGATGATTGCTTAGGTAAGTGTTATTTTTTCGTTTTTAATTCAAGGTGTTTTATCTTATTTTGGTAGAAATTGGGGATTTATTTAGGGTTGAAATTCGAGGGGAGTGTGTGTGTGTGATTTTTATAGATCTACAAATTAAATATGTTTGATTTTTTTTTTAACTTGTGTTTCGTCTTGTGTTGTTATTCCAGATCTTTGAGGAAGGAAGTTTGATTTCACGATATTTTTCATGATTTTGATGATAGGTAAACTGATCTTTTTTCGCTTTTAAGTTGACTTATGTTTGATTTTTTTTTTTTTAGTTATTAACTTGTGTTTGATGTTGTGTTGTTATTCCAAATCTCAAGGTTTGATCTCACTATCATGGTTAATGATTTTGATGATAGGTATGTTGATCATTTCTTTTGTTTCAATTATTCAGTTTGTCGTTTTTAATTGATTTTTGATTCCTTTGTTATTTACTACTCTTTCGTTTTAATTCTCTTTTAATTTTTTTCCACCTAAACCCAGTTGGAGGAACACCGTACCTTGTAGTGCTTGTTTTTTCGTTTTTAATTCCTTGTTATTTTCTTTGATTCGTTTTCTATGATTTTTTGTTTTACATTTGAATGTATATATGGTTATTACTTTACAGGTCTTAGTTGTAGAGGGAATGAAGGAGAAGAACGAAATGACGAAGAGAGAAGATTTGGAAGGAGGAGAGGATGATGATGAACACGAGATAATTTTTTTTTTATGGTAACATAAGACACCGGTTTTGAGTACAACCGGTGTCTTAGGTGTGTAAAAATTAATTTGTTAATTAATATATAAGACACCGGTTTTAGGCCCAACCGGTGTCTTATGTGTAACTTACGACACCGGTTATTTTTTTAGTGACCGATGTCTTAGCATAAGACACCGGCAGTCCAGACACCGGGTGTTACCGGTGTCTGATTGGTTTACCACCCGTTGTTATATCCTTTATTTGGCGTAGTGATAGAGTTCCAACCAAAGGAAAACTCTCAAATATATTATCTCCAAAAGATAGCAATGAATCAAAAACAATTCTTTACCAATTATATTTTCTTCAAAACACTTGGAGAATAAAGCCATTTAGGAAAAAACAATTTTCCAAAATACTAATTTAAACTCTACAAGAAACTAATCTAATCAAATTAGAAAAAGTCTTCTTAAAATATTTAATTTGAAATCTGAAGAAAATATCTTTGAAATCCCATTCAAAAGAATAAAACGTGTTTTCAAAATCCTTAACTTAAATTTCGTCCAGTACTGATAGCTAGTACAGAACACACATCTGTACTTAGTAAAAGTACCACTCCCAAAGGAGAAGACAGATTGTGATTCTGTACTTGCTATTGTAGGAATGCATTTCAATATCGATCAAATTCAACTTACTCATAATACAATAAGACTAGAATTAAGCAACACCTATCTAGTCTTCACAAATGATCGATTTCTTCTTCTTCAACATAGAAGCAAGCAGTAAAACCTGAAACACGATCTCAACTAACAACGAACACATGTGTTAGGGAAATCAAACAAGAGTAATACTTGTCATCATCAAAACATACAATCATAGCTCAACAAATTCCCCCTTTTTGATGATGACAAGCAACTACATTCCCCCTCAGATATAGCACCAATAAAGACCAATAGCTCAAAACACAAACAAATACGCATCGACAGTAAGCACATCAAGTTTCGAAGCAAAAATCATGTCAAGAGTACCACCTCATCATATAGCCAAAAACATACACCACCACAAGACTTTAAAGAGGCATATAAGAGAAAGAACAGTCTTGACAAGGTTTAATATCAAGCAAACAAAAGCACAATAGCGATACTTCCCCCACTTGGCATCATCGAAAAGGGAAAACATGGGAGGAAGATACGCCAGTGAAGGCCACGCAATAAGTTCATAAGAAACAAGAGTAGTGCAATCCTATATCTAACAAAGCTATATCAAGTAAGGTCTAACCATTTGCCACAAAATAATTTGGAAGAGACATCAGAGTTACTGTCCAATAGAACCAATCAGAGCACATCGAGCAACAGTCGTTCATAAGGGAGTTCACCATTTCACCAAATTGATAGTTGTGAAGATCTCACCAATGCTTGGTTTCCCCCTTAGACCCAGCAGTACAAAAGAAGTATTTTCGGCACCAAAAGGAACAACATCAGGCATCAATTTGTCATCGATAACCCATAACTCGAGACGAAACCATAGTAGCTTTGTGGTAGCATTGTAGTAGCATTTCAATGGCATTGTAGTGGCATTTCCTTGAAATCAAATTGTCATGCCACAATGATGGACACAAACACAGAACTTGACACACTCTTTTGACTCAATCTCCAACAACTGACCATTGTTATCAATATGCAGATTACGCAAGCTCATTCATACGTAATAATAACAACCCCTTTTGAACCTTGATGAAACTAAGCAAATAACCCAAGCCGGAGAGTAAGCATGAACTTACAAGCAATTAGCATCTTAATCAACGCAGCCAATAGTCATCGACATGGTCTCGGTAAACTTGATTAGGAGCAGCAACGATCGAGAAACTCCATAATCCCAATAAGCATCAAATTGCAACCACGCTCAATGGAAAGTGAACTTTTTAGAAGCATACCCACTGCTGGAAATTGTGGATGTAGATGCCAACAATCGCACCACAACATAGCGGCACATCGGCTGTAGAAAACGGAGCAGTAGTGACGACCCCCGCATAACATTCCATTACAAACAAGAGGAACTTCACAATTGACAATAAGGGTACATGCGTTGGCGCCAAACATGAAGGAGGAATATTTGGTGGGAGACATGGTGGTTAGTATTTGGAATTCACAATTGATTTGGGGATTTTTCTGGGTAGAGGAGAGTGTTTGGAAATTGGGGGTAAGTATTCGTCTGAATTTCCGTAGTAGTAATTGGATTTTTTTTTTTTTTTTTTTGGAAAAACAGAATAATGTCCCAACATAAATTTCTCCTCATAAAAATTTATCAGATCCCTATTTGAAGAATTGTCCCGTGCACTCATAGCTAACCATAGAACAGAACAAGGAACTGTTCCCACCCATTTGAACACATATTGTCACTACTGCCTCCTTTCTCAGAATCTGTCAAAAACCCAAATTCCGACAGTACAGACTAACATTTTGTACCATGTAAGCGAACACATGAAGCCTTGAATTTGTCCCAATGTAACTTCAAAGGAACACTCGTGCGAAACTTGGACAGAACTCATCAATCACAACTTGACTCTTGATAGGCAGATTAGACACATACCACACATATAGCTAACGTAGAAGGAAGCGAGTCCTAATGTTTATTAGTTATGAACATGAGGTTGCGATAAACAATATTGTTGTTGCATGCAATCTAGTCTTAAACACCTTGACTAGCCAATCATTAGAAGAATCATACCACATAGCTTGACTAAATGCAATTTATTAAACCAATTTCCAATCGTATTTTCTCAAATCTGTCTCTAGCAAGTGGTTTCGTAAAACATCGGCCAATTGGTCATCGGTAGCATAAAGTCAAGACAAATAATCTGCTTCTCGACATGATCTCTAAGAGTACAATGACATATCTCAAAAATTTGGTCTTAGAGAGCTTACCATGAAGAAACAAGGAGCAACGACAAAGATAAATGCATTGGCATGAAATACTTACTCCTTGGAATGAGACAGAACCAAGTACTGTCTCATGCTTACCAGCTAACATGAGGAACAATTCTGATAGAACAGATGAACGTTCTGTTCTGTCCCTGTATCACCGTTCCCCCTGAGTTCCAGATCTCTTCTTTCGAACTCATGTGTATGAAGCAAGTGAATCCATGGCTGTCCAACGTCATTCTAAGAGCATTCCAACTTTCTTACCACAAACTTGAAGATGGATTGTATGTGAATTTTACAGAACTTTGCCAATTCACAAGTCATACATCCATCTTGAAGGCTCTATGTGAGAGGATTACGATAATGGTCGATTACGCACATGAGCAACGATAAGTTGGCCATCGTCACAGCTACTCCCTCTCACTTTTACCCTGCAAGAGCAATCATTCTTTGGATTTGGGTACCCAAATGAATTTGGGTCCCTTTTTGTAAGCAAAAGTATCAAGTGAATCCTTTCTAACCCATACTTTTCTAACAACCTTATTGCTCTTATCAATATCAGACTTTCTTTTGAAGCAACTATTAAAAACATGACCTATTTTACCACAATAATTGCAAATCAAATACTCAGGAAGACCAACATATTTTCTCTTACGAAAGTCTCTATCACAAGGTTTCACATTCTATCTAGAACAGAATTGGAATCTGTACTCAGGATCATTATATCCCAATCCTCTCTTAGCCACGTTACTAGACTGATTCATCAAAATTTTCATAGCCGTGCTGCTTCTAGACCACTTCTCCGTGAGTTTCCTAGCTTCAACAAGCTCCGTTTTTAAGATGTTTATAGAATCCAAAAGTTTTTCATTTTGATTTCTTAACACTTCATCAGCCCGTAATTTATCATGTTTCTTTTGAAGCTCAATGTTATGGATATGATGTGAATCATTGATTTCTTTTACACCTATGAGCCTTTTAATCATGGTTTCAATATGCATCAAAACATCAGAGTCATTGGACACATGACAGGGAATAAAATTAGATTTTGTTCTATCAGAAACAGCAATACTAGGTACAACAGAGGGAACAGATTGACATACTGTACCAGCAGGAAGGTTATTGCTAGACTCGATTTTCTCAGAAACTCTTAGGTTATCCACCTTCTGTTTTAAGGCCAAATTTTCAGCTCTCAAATCATCCAAATCACATTCAAGTAAAGCTTTTTCCTCACCAACATTCTTAAACTCAAATTGTAACTCATTTAATTCATCATTTAGGCTTTGACAATTTTCAAGGGTATCACCAACCAAAACAACAAGCTTATTTTTGGACAAGGATTGTAAACTAGCCTTTAAGGAAGAGATACTTACATCACTGTCTTCATCCTCGGAAAGCTCACCATTTTTTGTCATCAAGCACATGTGAGTATCGTGATGGAATAGATCAGACTTTTGTACTTTCTTAATTGCAGTGAGACATAAGTTGGCGTCATTTTCTGTTTCAAAGTCGGAATCGCTATCCGAATCTCCCCAAACAGCAGCAATCATAGCCTTTTTGTAGTCTTTCATTGATTTCTCTCTTTTCTCCTTAGACTTCACATTCTTCCACAATGGACAATCTTTGATCCTATGTTCTGTACTTTCACATTTATAGCAACCAGGATTAAAATCACTTTTGGAAGGAATTTTCTTACCTGAAATGCTCATTGCCCTCTTGGAACGATCTTTGGTTATGAACTTCATGAATTTCTTTACAAGCATGGTAGTCTCCTCATCGTCCGAGTCCTCTTCGTCATTAGATGCGGCTCTAAGTGCTAAGCCCTTACCTTTGGAGGACTCCCCTGCCCTTTTGTCAAGGGTTATCTCATGAGCCATGAGTGAACCCATTAGCTCCTCATAAGGCAGGCTTGACAAATCTTTGGCCTCTTCAATGGCCGTCACTTTTGGTTGCCATCGATCCGTGAGACTTCTAAGCACTTTTCGAACAATATTCTCTGTCTCAATACTTCTTCCAAGATTTTTTAGTTCATTAGTGATACTAGAAAATCTAGCAGACATATCATTTATATTCTCATCTTTTTGCATTGACAACATTTCATATTGTTCCATAAGAATGTCAATACGAGTGCGCCTTACCTGAGACGTACCTTCATAGGCCAGTTCAAGGCTGTCCCAAATTTCCTTTGCTGTGGTACATCCGGAGATGCGACAAGTATCTTGCCGCCCAACGCCAAACTGTAACAAAGAGATGGCCTTGGCATTCTTTTCAGCCTTTTGAAAATCTTCAGCAACGTATTCATCTTCACTCTTTTCTTCGAGAAACCCTTCACTACCGAGTTTGGTAATCGAAAGCGGACCTTTCTTAATAATGCTCCAGCATTGGAAATCAATCCCTTGAACATAATTCATCATCCGATTTTTCCACCAACCATAATCTGTTCCATCAAACACCGGACATTTGTTGTTCCAACGATTGTTGTCACTTGTAGACATTATAACTTCTCTAGGTAATTAGCCTTACAAGAAGCCCTAGCTCTGACGCCAATTGAAGGATCTAACGACAACAATACTCAAGAGGGGGAGTGAATTGAGTAGTACTTTTTCGATTTTGTGTGATTAGAGAGAACAGTATGGTGTTCTGTACTTACGGGCTAGAGATTATATAGAAGTACACAACACCACTAACAAATCAAAGTAAGGGAAAGCGGAAGTAAGAATCACACACACAGATTTAAGGTGGTTCGACCTCAACCCAAAGTCTACGTCCACACAATTTCACTAGAAATTCTTCTCTACACGCTCAACCCAAGACAAGTAGAGGAATATACAATCAACCCAATTGTGCAAAGCTCGAGTACAACCCCGTACCCCAAATTCTCACTCTAAAAGAGAAAGATTACAGTTGGAAGATATCTCAATAAATGCTTCACAAAAGCTGATGGAGATACTTTTCGGCCTAAGTATGAATAACAAGAAGTGATCTATTGAGAGTACAGAATGCAAGTCTGTACTGGACGTTTTTCTCGCTCAAGGCAAAGCTTAGGATTTTCACTCAATGTAAACGTCTAACTTTCTCTGATGGAAAATACACGTATAAATGCACTGGGATCTTTCAACCAAATCTTTGGAAAAATCAGTTTTAATTAGAAAGGCAAATATTATGAGATAATCTTTCTTAAATTAAAAGATAGAGTTCCAACCAAAGGAAAACTCTCAAATATATTATCTCCAAAAGATAGTAATGAATCAAAAACAATTCTTTACCAATTATATTTTCTTCAAAACACTTGGAGATTAAAAGCCATTTAGGAAAAAACAATTTTCCAAAATACTAATTTAAACTCTACAAGAAACTAATCTAATCAAATTAGAAAAAGTCTTCTTAAAATATTTAATTTGAAATCTGAAGAAAATATCTTTGAAATCCCATTCAAAAGAATAAAACGTGTTTTCAAAATCCTTAACTTAAATTTCGTCCAGTACTGATAGCTAGTACAGAACACACATCTGTACTTAGTAAAAGTACCACTCCCAAAGGAGAAGACAGATTGTGGTTCTGTACTTGCTATTGTAGGAATGCACTTCAATATCGATCACATTCAACTTACTCATAATACAATAAGACTAGAATTAAGCAACACCTATCTAGTCTTCACAAATGATCGATTTCTTCTTCTTCAACATAGAAGCAAGCGGTAAAACCTGAAACACGATCTCAACTAACAACGAACACATGTGTTAGGGAAATCAAACAAGAGTAATACTTGTCATCATCAAAACATACAATCATAGCTCAACAGCTATAATACACTTCATGTAACATTAGTAATATAGAAACATTGTATTTTTAACATTTACTAGATTATACTTAGCTTGGTGACTTGAGGTGAAAAATAGAGGAAATGCTAGCCCATGACGAGTAGTCTTGGTGGATTTTGCACTGAGTGTTGCACACGAGTTTTTTTTAGTACACCCGAGAACCATAAGATTACATTTCTCAATGCTCCTCTGATGCACGATAGAGAATAATGATTTTATCAGATCTCTCAAACCTTATAAATCATTTGTTGATCATCTATTTATTCCTTTAATAACACTTCTATGTAAAATGAATGCTTTACAATTAGCAATGAGATCGACAATCCAATGAGCTTAACCGTACTAGAATGTTCATGTTCTTTCACCTAAATAAATATGTGGGGATTATTTTGCCAGATGAAGTCCTGATCACCAAAATTTGAACTTCAGGTTGTGTATATCTATCAACGTGAAGTAATCACAGTAGAAGAAGCTCGTGCAGGCGATGTTCAGAAAGCTTTAGGGGGCATTGTTTTGTTGGCTAAGAAGTGCCTGAGCATCATAAGGGCTTCCCTAGGCTTAAAAGTCGGAACTTGATGACCGGCACCTCTGACCGTGACAAACATCAACCCGTCATATGCAATAGTCCATCCTCCAACCTACAACAATACGAGTTGTAACATACATAACGATCATGAAATGAAATATGACTTCGAAACTTCTATCAAATCTTATAACTAAATTGATAGACAGGCTACTTTAATAGGCTATGCCACATTTTCAGTTAGGTTCTAATGTATCTATATCACCAAATTTTGTTGTATCGATGACAGGTTTTGGTCTATAAGTAACAAGTTGGGAAGTAAGTAAATGTGTCTGCAACGATTGCACACTTGTAATACCTGTTTTTTGCTGTACCAGGGTGTCCAATCTTGAACAATCTTGAGGCCGAGTTTTTTGAGAGTCATCCTTGTTGCTGTCACTGGGATTCTTCCATCAGTATCACCACTGTAGAGCCATACATAATTCTTGTTATTAATATTTTGTTGCAATTACATGTGTAACGAAATGCATAGTAATAAAAAATCGGATTACTGAGGTATTAGTGGTTAATATGCTGAATTAGCACATGTAATTGATCAACAAACTTGCCTGAAAACCCATATCCGAAGGCCACCATCTACAAGCTTTTTGATAACTGGAAGGACTGAAGAAGGCGCATCGCTCCAAAATGAGATGTTGTTACTGCAAATTAGCATAGATAATGAAGTCACTACTAAGTCGCGTTGGTATAGATAAAATTTCTAAAAAAATCTCGATCAATCTGACTAATCCTTTTGATAGACTGCAAGACTGAATTTTGATCAAGTTTATGTAAATACCTGCAGTGAGTCCAGTTATAGGGAATTTTTGTGACATTGGCATGAAGTGCTGCCTGAACATCTGGTCTGTTTAGGTAATCCTCTGTGTAAGAGTCTGCACAAGGATCATACCCTGCTGGTTTTCGGTGCCATTTCTCCTGTAAAAACACACACAGCTTAAACAACTTATTTACCAGAGGTGACAAAGAAATATGATCCTTCTGCAAGAAATGTTTACTCCAGAAATTGTAAGGAACGATTCAACGCAGTTAAATAGATCAGACTAACGTAATGGTCGAAGTAGTAAGAAATAGGAGTATAAAGGGACTTACAAATTTGGAGAACAAGTGAGGTGCAGTGCCTTGTATAGCAGAAAGGTCTCTCCTGGTGTTGCTGCTATTAGTAGAGGAATTCTCAACGCATTTAGGTGTGTACAAGCTGTACATGTCTATGAGGTCATAGACAGCAAAGTACTCGCTCAGAGCGTTCTTGCACCCAGTAGATTCATCATTAATTTTGAAGTTGCATTTCGATTTGACATCTTTGTATACACCGTCTGAAATGACAGCATGATCCCAAGCATAGTCAATCATCCCTGTCTGATCTGTATCATCATCCATTAAGGCATTCCCAATCTGTGAGTATGAACAATACAGTATCAGAAAATCATCCTTATTATCAACTCATATCTTCCTCCTGCGCAACTAGGTTGCCACTAAGATTATGAAATGCTAGTATTCGGCTTTTGGCTGCAAATGTTAGTAGCAGTGTACCACAATCAGATTACTAAGCAACTAGGATCACGGGACTTACCATGAACCCTTTGAAGTTGATGAAATCGGCCTTGGAAACCTTTTTGTTGCTGTCAAAGATGACCTCTGCGAGCTGTGGAACATAGTGTCCTGACATATACAACATATGAAATAATCAATGGTCAATAATCAACAGCTCAGTAGTATAGCAAATGCAGTGCAGATTAACCACACCTACTACTGGTAATTTTGTGAGTTTACCTGCATAACTTTCTCCAGCAATATAAAATTCATGGGACTTAAACTGCGGAAATTTTTTGAACCAGTTCACCAGGAATGCGTAAGAATCCTTTGCTGTTTAACAAAGAGCAGAACAATCAGCAGGCAAGAACAAACCAACCGAATTAATATTTCCTTTGACATTTTCATACAATCATGTTACCAACTCTGTAAACATTGCAACTTGGTTAATCTTATCATTCTTATGGTCTGTGGACTGTGAAAGCTACAAGTGCCTAGAATTCGCGTGATATGTTGTAATCTTATTTTCCGTGTAGGAAAGATTTGTGTATTAAAATGCGCCAATCATAGTCATTTTGAAGAACGGTTACCTGTTATCGAGTCACCGAGCTGATCGATGTCAGTGGAAGTATTGGTGTAAGAAAATCCAACTCCAACGGGCGACTCAACAAACAAAAGATTGGCAGCTGAGAAAAACACCATTGATCAGCTATCACTACTAATCTAGTATAATGTGGCAACATTGTAGTCTAACAACAGTCTTTGTAACAACAAATAGGCCACAATTCTTTGTTTTTACCTCTGTTCCATGCAAACTTGTTGAGTTTTAACTTTGGTTGGCTTCCTTTCTGAGGGAAGAAGGGCCCTAATTCTTCTGCTTCCCCATATCCGACAGACGAGCATCCGGGACCTGTGCAAGGGCAACAGTATACAAATACAATGTTGACATTAACACACTTAAATTTGCTCAAATCTTGCACCTTCACTTTTGCACTAAAGATCAGTCCTGTTATTTCCCATGCTTCCATTGAAAGCAAAATTTCTAATTTCATTGTGAAGCGTCATGAAGTAGTTTAATTAGCCTAGTCAAGCTTATATAGATTTTTGGCTTCACAATATTTTTTAACGACCAATAAAAATTAGAATTCTTCTGTGTTATCGACACTAGATTGGTCAGTAATTCAATTTTGCGAGCTCATAAACAATTAAGACACCAATGCTAGTGCCTATCTCACTTGCCACGGGGCACACATACATTTGCTAGACATACACATTCGACCTACAAAAACCACGAATCGTGTTCAAGAAATAGGCAAATAGCCGAGTCTAATGTCCGGACACAATCTCATGTTTGTGTACTTGGTAGACAACTTTGGTATAATCTAATTTGCTCGTTATATAATCCCGGATTCATGGTACGGAGTATTATATTACTCCCTACTAGTTATTTGGGGGATGAAAGGGGACCATTATAATTGGATTGTGCATTCAACTTGTGCAGAGAGATAGAATGGGCCGAGTTGTTTCCATCCAAAAATAGGTGATATATATGTGACACTTGACTTAATCATCTGCTGCTGAATCTCAATTAATTTCTGTTAGTCAGTTAGGGCCACTGTTGTACAAATTTGTCTCCATGTGAAATGGTTATGTCCTCACCAACATTTCCTCTTTTGTCTCACAACTAATAATAACTCTATTTTGTGTCTACAATAATAAAAATAAGTTGAAAAGAGCATAATTTAAACTCGTCCCATTTGTTCTAATCTGTAATGACTCATCATAGATCATAATTAATTTGGTTATTTTAGATTGTAAAAAGTGTTGTTGACACTATGGTTGATAAAGCGCATCCATGTCCAATCTTAAAAATTGGAATAGGACGGAAACTCAACGGCTATTTGGCTAAGACCTTAATGTTTGCATGAGATGTATTTCTACACAAGCAACAACTCCAATGCCGTACTTTAGCTTACAATTGGATGAACTTTGAGCATGGAGGAACTGGTAGAATTTTAAGAGGGAGGAGTGTAAACATGGAGAAGTATTTTCAGCTAACACTTTCTCATTTATTTTCATAATAACTTGGCTCTTATATAGCCTTACAAACCTAATAACAAATAACAACTAAACCCTACAATATAGCAAACTTATCTCACTCACGTTTTACTCATACTAGTCCACTAACATTAATCACCTAATTTAACTCACTAATTATTAGGAAAAGCATAACCTAATTTTGACTAGATATTTTGGATCAATAATCCAACAGAACTTAGGTTAAGTTGATCATGTAATTGATTGCAAGGATGCTCGAAATTCAATTGACATTGCAATTGATCTAGTTTCTAGTAGCATTTTTCAACTCGTTAAAATGTACCAATATCTGGGGTAATTTGAGGAAAGTATTATTTGTTCAAGAAAAATAAATTATTGTTACACACGTGGCACATCTGACCTTTGCTTACCTTATCGTTAATAAAAAGCGCGTTTCACGCATTAGTATGGTATTGTGGTGATGTTGTTATGTTATTGGTTCAAGGAAAGGAGGAAAGAATGGAGACACACAATAACACAATTAGTAAACGAGAGATAATAGTAGGTGGAAGAGGAAACAAGTTGGATGGGTGGGTTGCTCGGAGGAGCAGAGCACATTTTGAATGTCTGATCGAGTTTCAGGTCCATGCTAAGGGGCCCCACAAAATAATATCAACTGTTTTTCACGTGGTCGACCAATCCATATGCTTCACTACTTCAACTTATACTCCCTAGTCCTGGAGTCCTCATTACTTGATCAAATATTTGTTCTTCCTTCTGTAATTGGATTGGATTGGATTGAATAGATTGAAAGTAAAATGAGGTATTTGTAATTTAAATATAAAAAGTTTGGAATTCGAATCTGATATAATGCTTTCAAAATTACACTGTATTTTGAAGGAAGGCGGGTGTTTGAATGCCGGACTCGATTATTTCATGAGAAGATAACGACTAAAATAAATGCCTTAATATCAGACCCCTTATAATGAACGTAGAATTTAGAATTCATGATCACATGCTCACATTATAAAGTTAATAATTAGGAGATTTATGGTTGAAAAAAAAAATCCAAGATAAAAACAAAAAAAATTAAATGTAGTTGAAGGTTAAGGTGCATGAATAAGACATACGAGTATTAAGTTTTCTTTGTGATTGATTATGGTATTTCAGTCTTAACACATGATATGATGATATTTGGTGTTCATACGTATTAATCTTATGATATTGATATTTGATGATATCAAACGATATTTTGAGGATTGATTCATGTAGGGAAAATTAAATATCGGCCGGTTTTAGTATCGGCTTTATCAATCACTAGACTAATACCATATTGGTGGAGCAATGCACCAAGTAGACGAACATAACTTGTCTTACAGTCTGGATTCATTTATGTTAGGATATGGACCGCAGAATCGGCCAATTTGCCAATGTTCAATTCAACTTCATACTCCCTCCGGTCTGATGGTTTCTTTATGATTTTTCAAGATTATGGGTAGTTTGTTTATTATTTATAGTGATAATGAATTGATAATGGGTGGTGAAAACTTACCCTCATTTTAAAAGTTTAGATGTTGAAGGTATAAAACCATTGTGGATGATCTAACCATTTGTTTAGACTTTTGACTCAATTTATCAAACATTGTATCAGAGCCTCGTTGTCACCGAGGTCTCAAATCGAATCCTAGTAGCCCTTCCTCCTCTAAGTTGTTGCCTGTGGATCAGTATATTATTACCCACGTTTCTAGCTCATGTGGGCCTTTGCGTGAGGGGGATACGTGTTGAAGGTATAAACCCATTGTTAGTATTTTAACCATCCGTTTAGATTTTTGGTTCAGTTGATTAGTTTAACATAGAAATGACGTGTTTAAACTTTAACACCCCGAATAAAAAAAAATACGAAGTGCTTAAACACGAACGGAGGGAGTATATCATACAGAAGCAATCAATCATAACGTAGTCTGTTTGACTGCTTAATTAAGCTGCCCCCCCCCCATTCAATGCTAATTTACTACTAATAAACTATTGAACGCAGATTTGTTACGAAATCATCGTTATTAATGGACAAAAATGTGATACCTACAACTTACAAGTTTAAAATTCGTCAAAGCATTTCAATATTTCATGTTGATTAAGCCTGAAAAAATTGCAATAAATCTCAAACTATTATATTGGTGACAAACTTTGGTCAATTAGTGACTATTGCTGACCGAAAATTATGGGTAACAGTTAGCCCAATTGGTTCACGTACTACAAATATTAATAATTCTTTCAGTATCGTTGTCACTTTAATTTATAACTTAGTTATAAGTTATCTATCTTACGTAGAGTTTAATCTAGAATTCTTGAGTTCGATCAACTCAGAAGAGTGCTCCCTAATTTATTAGGGCGTTGGCCTATATTAATGCTTCAATGAGCTGGTACTCCGAAAACATTAACTTTGTAGAGGCGAGTGGAGATCCTCTGTCCCATTTTTGTGTCTCACTCCCTATACCTTTCCAATTAAATCCTTAGAAATCAATTAAATTATAAGATTAAATGGATTTTTTAATGTTGAAAAATGAGTTTGCAAGGTTGTGATTAGAGGGGTACGTAAAGTGGTACACAAAGTGGGACAGAGAATTCTCATTCAGTTCTAGCAAGTAGTAGCAGCTATGACTCTATCAACTTAATTAGATCTAGGATCATGAATGTGTAATTGATCGTCATTCAATTCAAATATTCATTGCATAACCATTTCGAAGGTGGGCTAGTGTCATATCGAGGACCCTGTCGAATTAATCAACACCGAGATCATTGAATTATGATTATTTTCGACATGGTCTATAAGTCACTACAACAAATTTTAGAAACCTGGACACATTCATCATAATAGAGCGACATACATGACTCTGTACTCTACACTATTCTGAAATTACCAATTACGAAATTCAAATTTGGCAAGGTTGCCTGGTGATATAGAGCTAGGTGATTGATGATAGAAAGGGAGATGCAACCTAACTGAGGCTTACATACAAAGGAATATAGTTTTGTAATTTGTATGTGCATGTCAATTGTCATGCAATTATTATCACAAGGACCACGTTAACGTTGCCCACCTTCATAATCAGTAAGTCTTGTGTGAGACGGTCTCATCATAAGTTATTGTGAGACCAACACACATAAAACTAAAATAGAAATATAATTATTTATTATTGAAGTGTATTGGTCTCACGTGAGACGGTCTCATATGAGACTTGGGGCTTCATAATTACCATATCTACCGAATTGTGTCTTTCTTTGTGTGGCTAACTTTGTTTTTACTTGTCCTAATTAATTGTGTTATTTTTGACAATTCTTCTCATCAATATTGGTTTAATTAGTTTACAACTTAATTATTAGGTTCGAATGTTTCCCTAAAACGACATTTCATATACCAAAATGAATGTTGTTTGTATGTATGTGCGTGTGGGTGATTTCTTGTTTTCTTTTTTTACTTTATGTTGTTTTTCACGGTCATATATATCCTCTTAAATTATTAACTTTGTTTCTTATTTTTTGAAACATAGGAATGAAAAGTTGCCTAAGAGAAATTATAAGCAAAGCAGGTGATAATTTTGTCGATGCAGAAATCATAATTAGAATTTGGGTATGTAAGTTAATTACCTCCATTAAGCCAAAGGACAACAGGCTTATTACGAGGGTTGTCAACAGCTTCAAAGAACCAATAAAACAGTGCTCGACCATGTGTTTCATTAACAGTCACATAACCAGCATAATGCTTGAAGCTCACTTGTGGTTGCCCTGGCAAGTCGACGACACGGTCCGCCTCCTGCTGAGCCAGAACCGCCTTGCTCAGCCCATGGTCCGCGGCCACGACCCGAAGAAGAAGAAGAATTAGCAATGAGTGACTTATAATTACAACATTAGTGTTAGTAGAGAAAAGAGCCATTTGGAAATAATGGCTACTTTTTCTCCCTGTAATATTATTTTTCTGTTCTATTTTCTAACTATCTAAGAAGAAGCATAGGGTAGAGTTGATATATATATTTGGGAAAAGAAAGAGATGAAAATAATAATGGGAGAACAGCAAGTAGGGATAATGAGACAGAAGAGGAATAATAATAACAGTAAATCATTGCTGTTTTGGAAGATTCATCAATAATTCCTTAGTCTTAATGATTCTACTGCGACTATACTTCTGATGATTTTATTTGTTTTGTCATGTGTGACTTGTGAGACAAGATATATAATATGAAAATATGAAAGGATTGATTCTGCTATGTTATCCCTTTAATTTGGAGGATTCGGATAAATAAATCACTGTTTTTTTTTAATCAAGTTATTGCTAGTACGAGTAGATCTTTTGTTGTCAAAATGATCATAAAGTTAAGAATAAAATATCAATTGACACGAAGGGATTAGGGTTTTAATGTAAAGGCGTACACACTCTTATTCCGCCGATGGGACTAAAAAAAATTCATGTTAATTTAGAATGCTACCCACGTATACTCCTATAGTCTTCTGGTAGATCGACAATCATGATAATATGACTTTCGGTACAGATTTCGATCGTTTGATGATCAGTGCACACAACATATCGTGCTAAAAGCTGTATACAAAATATTTTCAATGTACATCACGCGTATTGAGATGTATAGTATATGTTAAGGCAGGAATACGTTATAAAATGCTAAGAGGGCATCCTGCATTAAACTGGTCAATTGCTTCAAAATGCAACCGTCATTAAAACCCAAGAATGCCGCTATTTTATATTTTGTTATCAAGATTGTGACCTGTATTTTCGTCTAAGGTCCATTTTGTGTGGTACAATCTTTAGATACCAATTTTGATTACTCCGTATTAAGAAAGCTGAGATAGACAACACCATCCAAAGCTTATGTTAGACCACCTCTTCTTTTATAAAAAATGAAAAATGCTTGTTTTGAATGAGGTCTAATAACCTATTAGGTCTACCTCTTCTTTTATCGACAACTAGAAATATATGACCAAATGCAACTCGACGAAACACATGAGATTGGGGAGTTTAAATACTCACTTTGGGGCAAGGTAATGAAGTTTCTCATTACTATCAACATGAGCTCTATCTTGAATTTCCCTATATACACGACATTGTCTCCGAGCTTGAATTGCAGATACGAAATACCAATTCTGGTCTAAAATCGAGTGAGTTATCCGTCCTCGTAGACGACAAAGCTTTCCCCATAAGTTTTGAGTTATGATATAGTAGAATCAAAGATAAATTACGTAATCAACGACGCACAAGGAGAGAGCATGCGTGCACAAGGTAGTGGACATGTGCAAGAGGACGGAAATGAAAGGGAAGGCCGGGGATTTATCGTTGTATTATTGGAGTGCGGGCACAATCAAAGGCCAAAACTACGATTTTTGATAGGGTAGTTGCTCTGGAATGTTGGAATGGTCCCGAAATTGAGAGATTTTTCGAAGGAATGGGTGTCTGAGGTTCATGGTCCTCGTTCTTTTCGTCTCCTTGGACTATTCTTCTAAACAGGTTTGGCTGTTTACAGAGTTGCTGAACCTACGCGTATTCCTGCAAATCAGTACTCCAAGCCTTTCCAGATTTCATCAGTAACATCACTGATCAAGAAAATTATTGCTCAAAACGATGACATTGTCACCTGGTCCTGCAAAACCTTAACAAATAATCATATAGGTTATGAACAGATTCATCATTGAGCTCAAAATGGATATAGATCCTCCGACTAAATTTCTAGCATAGTGCTATCAAAATGTAACTCCCCGTGTGTTATGTTGAGCTAAGGATCATCGGAAAATCATTATTGCTGATGGAGATAATGGTCGGTGAACCTGTAAAACGCATTAGCTTGAAAAGCTGATTCGGTAGAACTAACTCTAACTCTGTCCTTGCTCTCCACACATCTTGGTCACAGGGGCTGGCAGATTACAAGCAGGGCAGGTAAGTCTCAGAATCAACCCCATCTTCTTCGGTCTTCCTCTTCATCGACTGGGGAATACCATGATGGTCGTTGCTTGGAGTTGCTCAACCTGTAGTTGAGGAGGATTTCTTCATCACAAATGGTCCGGGTGGCTACAAGAACAAGCGACTTCTGAATAGGTGGTACACTGGCAACAGAACTTCGGGACTTGAACCAGAAACTCCCAAACCTCCTCATCTTCACTCCCTCTTCACTTCCAAATGTAATATTTGGGATATAAGTTCTTATCTCCTTTTCATCCAATGGGAAATCGTAAGGGCAAACCATTACGTTGGGAACCATGCCCTTTGGAGGATGGTTGGCAAAATGAGCAAAAGCCAGTGGATTCCTCCGGTCCAAAATTTCCCCATAATTGACTTTCCTGGTGCTCTCCGCAGGCTTGCTAAGCATTTTCCATAGCCGATCAGACCCTTTCAGAACAGTTTGTTCAGAAGAATTAGAACCTTGAGTAAACCTTAGTCCGTCCCAGAACTCCCGGACATCATCTCCTCTACCCCAAGGCTGGGCATTTATCACGGTACCGTCATACCTTGTGATCAAATAAGTGTTATGGGCATTCACTTTTGGATATCCAGGTATGTATCGATAGTATGCCGGAGAGTAGGTCACACCAGGATAAATTGCTATGACAGAACCAACATCAACTTCCCCATCTAGGAATAGACCTTCGCCAGCATCCTTGTGTGGAATTTCCGAAGGTCGAACTACAAGTGAATAGCCTAGACGATCCTTCACAGCTTGGCTTACATCTGCTAACTTCAACGGTTTTGTCTCAGGTACAACTGCACTGAAAATAACACATGGTTTAAATTCACCTCGAAAAGGGGAGTCAGATAGCTTTGGGGGTTATATTTCTCTCGCATAGAAACTAATGAACGATGAAATATATTGAGTATGCCCTCGCTGAAAAGCAGTGCGTCAAAAAGAATAGGAGTGAAGGAGAACCCAATCGGAAGTAACAGGCATGCAAGCACATAACAAAACAGTGAAAGTTCCGTTGTTACAAGCCTATGGTAGGTCAATGAATTGTGCCTTGTAAAGTTTTTGATGTCATAATTTGTGTTTCTTCAAGAGAAGTACGATATACCAGTGAATAATAGAGACATTCACATCACTACTTGAAATACCATCAAACACAGACAGTTTCTTAGCCCACGTTTTATATCCCACAGCCTTACAGTTCTTCACTTGCCTAACCGGCCAATTTTGAATGATCCGATTAAGGATTTTCCTTGGGAAAAATTGGAAAGTTATCTAGATGCATGCAAAAAAATAAAAAGGTTTTCTAAACGCTGTGCCTATGATATACAGGAAGAATCAATCGAAGAACACTGGATTTCTTTTACCCTCCAAATTAACAAAGAGTTAAAGCTATTAGAGTTTTTTTTGGTCAGAAACCTTTATAAATCAAATTTAACGACAAAATATAGCTTTTATATATATAATACTTTTCTCTAACAAATACTGTAGGCACCCGTAGCTACATGTCTTTGTTAAAGAATACCACTTGAAGAATTCCTTTATCTTTTCCATCAACTCGTGTAGGATAAGCGTCTCCTCCCCCCAAATTGGAATGATTCTTGCTTGAGGGTCTCTTGAGCCAGACACGGTTAGGTATCAACCAAAAGATCGACTCTTCCTACGACTAATCTCCTACCTCACAATATATTAAGATTAAAGATAAAGGTGACTCTGTTAAGAACCCCACAGAAGGGACACCAAGGGGGTGACACTCATTTACAAAAGGATAGGCAATTCTCTAATCAAAGAATTAGTGTGTCCAACTAATTTGGAATATAGAAACTACTCACTACCTTGGTTGAAAGAAAATCCTAAAGTTCAACGTCCTCACAATAATCCTAAGATGCAGCAAAAAAAAAAAAAAAAAAAAAAAAAAAAAAAAAAAAATTCCATAGTCAGGTGTGTACGTATATTGTAAGAAAATGTTGGACAATACTTGATACGCTTTGACAACAACAACACAATTCGAAAACTCTTGAATTAGGAACTGAAAAGTGAAAAAATAGAGCAAAAGTATGAATAGAAAGTCACTGATGAAGACTAAAGGGAAATAGAAGTGGGAGGAGATAAGTGCTTCCAGCATTAAAGACATGTTTGTCCAAGCAGGTATTCTCCACATCAAAAATGCAAATTTTTTTTTTTGAGGTCAAAAATGCTTATTAGTACAATTCAATGTAAGAATTGCAGAGTATTTTGAGAAAGTGTGTTAGGGCGTGGCCACCGAGGATGAAGAAATAGTATCAGAAGTCTGCATTTGCTAACGAATTATGAATGGGAAATCCCAATGTCTTAATCTGGGTAAAGTAGCTTAGGATTGAGGAGTCGTTATGACTTATGAGCCATAAACAGAGATTGACTGAAAAGAAGCTAGTGAATGTCAAAAAGGTAACAATAAACCAGTCATATCCAAAAAAAAATTCATTTTAAAGAAATCAAACTCATAATAGACGGAATGGTTTGTGATTTTGCTTTAAGAGTCAATTCCATCATCTGATTTAGCGAGACATTTTCAGTTACACTTTCCACAAGCGCTCTCTATGCCTATTTAGAATTTTCATCATCAAGAATAAAGTTAAGAATATAAAGGTCTCTGATTATGTACTCTTCAAATCCAAATCCCCCAAACTCACCTTTTGACAGAGATCCTTAATTCATGGGTCATTTGGGGTTGGAGGAAGAATTGGCAATGTTATTGAGTCTCATTGAGAGGAGATCTCAGAAAATTCATCCATATGGGGCCAATGTGGAGCGCAGCTATACGAGTAGCTTATATTTTCTATTCTCCACTGGAGGGGGAGAGGGGCATCCATGCCAACACATATCTCGGATAGAGGATGATAAGCACAACAAAACTGTCCAACTTAATAACAAACTACATTTAAAAGCCTGAAAAATACTTACCAGATTGGTTACACGGAGAGCTGGTTGCATGACCGACAGCAAAACTGAGTCCAGTTCGTCGAGGAGCACTCTTTAGTTGTGTTGAACCCACGTGTTCTTCAGTTTTACTTTCAGGCAGAAGGGTTTCATCCATCAGCATGCAGAGATTTTTTATTTGAGAATGAATATTCTCCTCAACCTGCTTCTGTTGGTCAGCTAGGGAAGCTTTGCTAGCCATGTCAATTATCTCCTCAACATCTGGCTCGTCAGCATCTTTCCCTAATCGATTATAGCTTCAAGTAGAAAACATACACGGCTAATCATTTGTCTTTTTCATGTACATTCTTGTCAGAAATATGTTATTCGAATTAAACACCTTAAGCTAATAGAAGAACAGTAAAATTATCCACACAATAGATATATGCGAATGTTTCAGAAAACGCCACATGACCAACAGACTAAGTCACTAAGAATATCCTTAAACAGTCAGAAGGATCAAGTACACTTTCAGGGAGTCCTCATACAAGATTTCTATGCACTTGATTACACATAAACAGGTATTGCATATCTTATAGAGGGTACACAATTTTTTTATTTTTTTATTTTTTTTGGTATTTGAAGGCATGGGTGACTAGAATGTATTTGCAATGGAGGTCTGCACCCCACTAAAACCGTAGCAATCATAAAAAAGCTTCATCTTAACAACTAAACTAACATAAGAACCCACACTGCCACACGAGAAAACTTTTATCAACCCATGACTTTAGAATCTTACACTCTATCAGCCAACAAAGCCCTTCACACACCACTATACTTCTGGTTGCAAAAATTCACATATATAGCTCAGATTGTCAACGGCCATCCAACTGAAATATGAAGGTCTATATGTGGCATAAGAATCCACACAAGAAAATGTTTGAGAAAGATTATCAACTCATGACTTCATGATGCCACAATATATTAGCCAACAAGGCCCTTTATGCACCATTATATATGTGGTTGCATAGATTTTAACAAGCTCTGTTATATTGCAAATGCATGGTACAACCCCCGATTTCTGTCAGATGGACAAAGATAATACAGGTGAAGCATTGATAATTGATAAAAATGGGATCTGAATAACAAATTACGGAAAGCTGAAATCATTGCCTGCCCATGGCAAATGCAATGTCAACTGCTGCTACAAGTGCCTGCCCATGGCAAACGCAGTGTCAACTGCTACAAATTCTTTTTACGCGGTAGTTAAGGGTAACAAGAAATGGGCCACGGTGAGTCATAACTCTGCTGGCACCCATTCGCCCGCTTAAGTCTTTTTACTCAGTTATATTTCATGATTTTTGCTTTACTTGTGTCTTATATTTCATGTAATGTTCAAACCATGTCCGTAGGTGTCTTGTACTGTGTCTTATCGTAATGTGAGGCTGCAGGAAAGACACTAGCGCTTTTCTATACACTAATGTGTTTGTTTAAAAGTTGGCTACAATAAAAACAAAACAAAAAAAAAAAAAAAAAATGTTTGGAGGAACCCAGTCAATGAAACTAATCTTCTTCCATTTCCAACTTTACCCTTGTTGATGCTCGATATTGAAAGCGTTGTTGCGATCATCGATCACTTTCAATATTGAATATGATTGTTGTGCTCACTTCTAGACTAAAAATTCCGACAGACTTGCTCAACACACAGACCCACAATCCCGGCTTGCGTTCTTGTCCGGAACACTGACAAGCGTTCTTGTCCGGAACGCTGACAAGGATTCACATCACGGTCTGTCCCAATTAGCGGGCCATGACACTTGGTATTGATGAGCTATGATGTGATTAAAAAGGATTGGGTGACCGAAGTAGAGAACCCAATGAGGCAAAAGTTCTCGTATCTTGAGAACCTCATTGTGCGGCAAGATATGAGGATCAATAGGTTGGAGGGTTCAATACCCGATGAATACACAATTGGGGAAGAGCTTCAACACCTCCATCGCACGTGTGAGGTACTTTGAAACACCTGCACCGCGTTGAAAGCGGTGGCTGGTGAAGGAGGCATGTTGGGGGCTCGGAAAGTGATGTCACCCCACCTCGTTCCTACGGAGGAGGCGAGGAGCGAGGGATTTGAAGAGAGTTGACAACTTCAACTTCAACCACGAGAAGTTCTTTCGAGTCAGCCAGTAGGTGATGACGCGAGCATGTCGTGACGCTCCAAATACGCTCAGATGGAAGCTAGATCCATCACCTTAGTGGTCGTGGGACGACTTGAAGAAAAAATTGAAGGAAAAGTTCTATGTGAAAAACACAGAGTTCTTGGCTTGGAGGAAACTCAAGAATTATGGCATGGTTAGGCTGTAAGTGAGAAACCTCCTTTTAATATCTCAGGAGAATGCTGATGACAGTGTCCATCATCAGCTCATTTTTTGTTTGGGGGGTAGCTAAACCATTGAAAATGCCTCTAAGTTTAAACCAGGAGCAAAGTGTTTTTCATTTCTGAAAGGGCGAGCAAAAGATGCAGAATAATAGAAGCATTGTCGAGTCTGCATCCACTAGTAAGGTGTGAGAATACTGTTTGGCCACACTACTAGAAATCAACTTCTGCTCTTTAGAAGTACTTTAAAAGAAACTGTTTCTGGAGTAATTTAGAATCATTTGGCAGCTACTCCCCCTGTCCCAATCTGAACACCCAGTGTCCTTTTTGGGGTCAAAATTTCCAAACTTATGACCATTAATAGCTCAAAACATATAAGAATTTTAATATGACACAAAAATATTTACACTTGTTTCCATAAAATCTTTCATATAGAAAAACTTTTGCATACATGTAAAAAGTAATGGTTAAAGTGGCGTCTCGGAGACCGTGAAAATTCAAATGGGGAGTTTAAATTGGGACGGAAGGAGTATATTTTAGAAGGGTTTTTGGGACATGGATAATTCCCAAAAAAAAAAAATAGCTAATAAGACATAACTTATAATGTTTTGTTGACCATGTAAACATATGCAGCAATAGTATTCCCACCAATCAACCACATCTTAGGTATCTTAGTTTTCGAGGGGCGAGGCACGCCGAGGTGATGAGGACCTGTGGCAATGAGGCGCGAGGCGAAGGTGCACCTCATAGAAGCGAGGCATACTCTTTTAGGGAGGAGCAAACTAGGGATTATGGGGCAAAGGGAAGGGCAGAAGTAAAGATATAGGACAAAAAAATGGAAATTGCATACGTGCCGCTTGCGGCCCCTTTGCGCCTTCCTCTGGTGGGGCTGGGTGCACCTCACTGCGCCTTGGAGCCTTTTGGAACTTGTGATGCCTCATAAAGGCTGAGGCACCTCTCATGCGCGTCTAGCATAGTACTTAATTATAAAGACTAAGCTTAAACTAAGTTTAGCATGCTAGCGGAGTAATCAATTATAAAATTAATAAAATGACAAGATTTGGGGAAATAAGATGTCACTACTCCATTTCAAGAAAAGAAAACGGAAGCATGAACAAGGAAGGAGGATGGAAGTTTGAGTTGGTTTTTAAATCTGATGTGATATGGAGAAGACCAAATTATTTTTTTATTTCGAAATGTTGCAGCAGCGCGAAAGGCTGTGCTGAAAAGCTTCTGTATCTCGGCTGCTAGAATCTGAAACCGCTTCTCCACAAATCTTGTTTGGCCTAGCTTCTGTTTCTGAGGCTGACTATTTGGTCCAAGAGCTTGAAGACTGACAAGGGTGTGCATTTATGCCAAACAGTAAAATTACAAGTTCTGTATACAGCTCTTAATTCTATGGTGGTGGTATTTTAGTCATAGTACACAGTTTTGCGTTCATGTTTGTTAATTCAGTTAATTTCCTCTACCTAAACTCCCTTTTACGAAGGAGCTTATACTTTCATGCATGCTTAACCCCAAATCTGGAAGGATAAAGTTTTATCTTATTCTTGACACAAAAAACATCAAGAGCAGGCTACGCTTAACGGATGACAACATGAGATACAACAAAGGAAACTTATAATATACATAGAAGATAAGTTCTTCAGAATTAGAACTATAGACACACATACTAAGAACTAAGAAAAAGGTGAAAACCAGGATGTGCAATCCTTCCATTTTTGTCAAGAAAGGCAAAATTATAAAGAGGTTAACTCTAGAAGTCTAGAAATGCAAACAGGTAGCAATACAGTCCTAAAAACAAATCAGAAGGCAACTAGGTGCAGAGATCAGTACGCATAACATACCAATCAGTTGTACCAACCTTGTATATAAGAAGAGGCGATTTATGTCTGCTTCAAATTGCAGATGCCTTGGATCCTTTGCAAATGTGGAACTTTTGGCAAGAACTTTTACAGCCTGGATGTATACCAAACAGACAAAAGTGTGTCACAAATAACTCTAGCAATCTGTTATAAACGTAGTACTGACTGAGTGGTGCATATATCAAACATCGATTCAAGGAGCTTAAGGCTCTGTCTAAACTTCTATGATAAGAATCCTTAAACTGGAAATGCAACATTCGACAAGCAGATGACACATATGGGAACCAGCCATTCAATTAGTTATGGATGAAGCCAAACTATCACGATGTGGTTAGATACACGCGACTATGGCAAAGTATTCGAATATGTTAGCACTAAGCAACAAATAAAGGTGAGGCTATGGTATTGGTATTCATCCAAGTGAGCAATCAAAATCATTGAATCATCACCAATACAGCCTACAATTTCAAGTCCCGCTGTACGAGTCTAGATGACACTGTTGAATCTATTACCACGGCTAGTCTACTACAGAGAACAATTCGAGTCTCATCACGTTCACCCAGGTGTAGCGTATGATGCGAATAGCAGGCCGTGGAGCGGAATTAGGCTCCACCAAGGCCTTTGTTGATAGAAAAGACGCAACTTCCTTTCTTTACTCAAATGACAACTTGAAAAGATCACACCTTTTCAAGACAAACTCAGTCCAAATTTTGCCACTTTCGCAAAAATACCCGAATGCCGGGTTCGAATCCAACAGTAGAAACATTGGCAATAATCCCCTTCATTTCTCCCTAATTCCTCTACACTTCATTCATCTAAACAAGTCCAACTCAACCCCCCCCCCCCCCACCAAAAAAAAAGAGAAATAAAATTGAAAACCCAAATCCAAAAAATGAAAAGAAGAAACTTCTTCTATACCCATTTAATCATTGAACAGCAGGGGTGATAAAAATCGAAACAAGTGCAGAAGAGATTGGAAATGAAATGCGAGTGATCTATTCAAACAAAATGGGAAATGAGAAAAAGGAGAGGAATTGTTACCTCCTGAAATTTCTTGAAGACAGCCGCCATTTCTGGGTGGAAGCGCCACACCTGAGTATTGTGTTGCGGTGCTCTGGACGGTAAAACTAGAAAGGGGAGGACTGTTTGAGGTAAACTTGCTGGGAAATGCGGATGGACGTTTACGGGTGGGGCAAGTATGTAAGGAACTAAGGACTACTTCCTCCGTTCGCCTTTAAAATGCATAGGGTCGGAACACAGTTTGTAGGAAAAAAAGAATAGTAAAGAGTGAGTTTTAGAGTCCACTTGGTATAAAATTACAATATAACGGTATGCCACACTTGCATTTTCAATAAAAAAAAATGAATAAAGTAGGGGTGTTTAGGTTTTTACATGTACAAATAAGGAAAGATTCAAAGTATATAAAGTTTAAAGATGAACACCCCAAAATAGAAAGTAGGAAGTTTATAGACGAATGGAGGGAGTACATACGAGTAGTTGGTTTGGTAGATAGGTACTGGACGAAAATAATTAGAAAGAAGAGAAAGGAACGGAGTGGAAGGAAAAGAATGAAAGCGAGTGTTTTTATGTTGTAAATTGTTTTTCCGTCCAATTCCACTCGTTTTGGGAAGAAAATGAATGACAGTTTAATGAAGGATAATTTCCTCCCATTTCCTTCCACTTTCCATGCATTTTTACAAACCAAACGTTGGAAAACTGTAATATATTTCATTTCTTTTCCATTCATTTCCTTTCTAACAAACAAGCTGTTAAATTCAATCCAACAAGAATACAAACTTCAACATAACTGTTTGGGTCAATTCCAGAATGACAATGACAACCATCCGGTACATCCAACGAGCGGGTTAACAAGGACATTACTAGCAGCCTCCAAGCATAGACCACAAGCGTTCTCATATTAGGCCTCTCGTAGGTCATCCAAGGAGCCCTCCTCCGGATAAAGGAACCTGATCCGGATAGATGTTCTAGCACGTCCAGAAGGTTCCTATAGTATGTTCGAAAAGGTGGTCCGGGAAGGCTTCCGGCACGTCAAGACAAGCCATCCAGAAAGGCCTCCGACAAGTTAGGACAGCCCATCCGGAAAAGGCTGTCCAAATAGGTCTCCTACAAGTCCGGAAAGGTGGTCAAGCACCGGAAAGCGGTCCAGCACTGAGATCCAGACTGTAGGAACGGAGCCCGAACAGTGACGTCATAACAATCATCTAGTGACATGATCACTGAAGCAACCAATAATAAAGATATTCTCTCTCCACTCTCTCTACTTTCTCTCTCTATGCAAACACCTTACCAAAGCTGACTTAGGTATCAGATGGGGTTTCCTTGAACACACCCCGAGACCAGTGATGGTTTCTCTGTGGAGGAGCATGTTAAGGGTCTTCCATCCTGCTTTTCAGATCACTCTCGAAGGACTGCCGGAAAATTCCCGACATAAAACAAATTCTCGATTATTGGTATTTTTTACCCAAGCGATAACAAAAGTCCCAAACTTCTAAACGTAACGTGACAAACCACATTGCCTCATTGTCACCAAACTGTTTTCATACTATAAGGAAACTATGAATCTCCAAATCATGGCTGAAAATGGCTCATCCACCTTCATTCTTTCGTTTGGGAGCTCTTCAATTACAAGAGATTTTACTGGAGTATTTTTTTACAGAGAAGCTCAAACGCTCAACCCATCCGAGCTCATTTCAATTCGATTTTTATTGCTTTAAATATACTCTCTCCGTATGCTATAAACTGCGTATGGTCGACGAACACGCGCTTCTTAAGGTCAGTGCATCCGTTAATTGGCTAATCAAAATTTCAAAAAAATTGTATGACAAGCGAGATAAAATATTCATCAAACCCGCCATGCAATTTTTTTGAAACTTTGATTAGATAATTAGCGTGTACACTCACCTTAAAAAACGTGTCTGTTGGTCCTACGCAGTTTAAAGCTAAACGAAAGGAGTAGTCAATTCCAGTCCAGTACAATTCGCTCAATACTCTATTAAGTTCTAATCAGGCAATGTCTAGGTTGCTTCCACAAAGAAGATAACAAAACAATTCTCGAAATTACACCTTTTTCATCTGGCAACTGGCATCCATTCAAAGACTCGAATTCGTCTCCCTTATATGTTGATGTTGAGGCGTGTTCAAATCAAGTTCAGTCAAAAACTCAAAATTTTCGCAATACAGTACTCATTTAATTTATTACTCCAGTTGCGAATTTACATTGGCAACACAGTTCTCCCCTACCCAAATAAATAAAACTAAGAAAAGCTACAAGTGAAATTTTCTGTAGTATAAAAGATTGGGGAGCTTTCCGAACCGATGCACTATAATTGCCTACTTCTAAATTACATGGTGACTGTCAACTTTTGCCTGTATAACATTCATACAACACATTCCTTCTTCCACAGAAGAGGTATACATGGCTTTCTCGTCTCGGAGCAGCCAGAGTTGGTACACCGCATCTGTATGTTCGTCCACCTTCATTCCCTTCTCGACTAGGTGGTTTGTCCAATCTACTTGGTTTCTGTGTCGAGTTCCGGCTAGCTCTTGTCAAGTTACGAGGGGAAGATGGTTACCTCTAAGGAGGAGGGAAACTCGATCAGATAGTACCATTTATCTCAATTATATCACTAGAAAATCTGCCGATTCCCAAGTCAGAACCCAAATGGTGATTTTCTCCTGCTTCCACCTTCTCCATACTGTTCATTCCATTTCCTCAGCTCATTCATGCTGGTTGCATCATAAGCAATTGAAGGCCCCACCTGCAACATCATAAAACATCGGAGATTATCAGATTACGACAGTTCTGGCAGAATGATAAATTTTTTGACATAGAAGGGGGAGCTCGTCACAAACTGTCTAAGTCCTAACTAATGACAAGACGTCACTTTAAGGAAATTGCAAGTCCTATACTCGTATTATTTTTCCAACATAGCTCCACTTAGCCATTAATAGCAGTGAGCATCTCTCATTATCAAGATAATGGCTCTGTATATCCCAACGGAGTCCTCACAAATTAGGGTGTTCCAGTAATTTGGCATTGATCTGAGGTTGTTTGAGGCCTTAGGAATCAAAATTGCATTACGTAAGTAAGAGCAAAGAGCAGTTGATGAAAGTCTTTTGGCCTACACATGTTAAAAAGAAGGATGGAAGGCCAAACGTTGCTATGAATGCCTAACGAAGAGTAGACTAGAACTCTTTGCAGAAACACAATCTGAAATGTTCAAAGCCAATGAGTTTCTTATACAATCTGTTAACAAATGATCATTTCCATTATTTTACGCACTATTGCTTTAAGATTTATTAAAGGTCATTTTTATCCTCAACTCTCCTGTGTTACCCCAAGTTCCAACTCAAAGAGATGAATAAACAACATAACCCAGCGCATCAAAAAGCTTTCGCCTGTGGCAAGATAAGAGTCAGAGGCAAGCAGCCTTACCCCAACGTCAGAAAAAAAAAAAAAAAATTTGAGAAGTTGCCTCTGCATGACCCAATATGACAGTTGCTTTGAAATTTGTATTGACTGACAACTAGATTGTAGAAGTCTAGACAGTTTAGTGAACAATTTTCCTGTATTCCCATCACATTCCAAACCCAAGGGCGCTAAATAATACGGAGTCTTTGGCTTCAAAGGAAACGGAAAGGAAGGAAAAATCAGATTTTACAAGAAAAAAAGTTCACTTGACACGAAAAAATCCAGATAGATACCCTTACGCAATCTCCAGGAATAATATTAATTTAGATAATCTCCCTGATATTGAAAAGGTTTACTTTTAGAATACTTCAACAGAAGCAGCACTTTCCACTTAACAACGGAGCACAAAACCATCAGCCTTAATAGAGAATCTATAACACCAAGGGCATTCTACCAACTCTTTTCCTCCAAGGAATCTCTGGACTGGTGAGAGTCTGAGACTGCCTCATCGTATGAATAAAACTTAAAATAAGATTGAGTTATGCCTAAGAAGCCATTTTTGAAAGTGCAAAACATTACTTTTGAATTAGGTTGGTCTTGAAAGAAATTTGCTTTTGAAATTTAGTAGGTCATTTATTAAATAAGTTTGAAAATAAAGTTTAACTTTTGAAAACTAATAAGTTACGTTTAAAAGTTAGCGAGTGGCCTCGTTGTATGAGGCAGTCTCAGTGTGGAATTAGTGCTTATGGCGACCTCCCATATCCTTTCAAAGAGTCAACTGAGACATGAAACCAGAAAGCACTTTAGGTAACAGTAATTACCTTGGATTTTGACTGAACAAAGTCATCCAAACTTAGAGGCCTTAACGCCGGAGATCCAGCTTCTTTAGCAACCTGTCAGGACATGTAACGAGTCAAATTTGAGAAGGAAAAAAGCATGATAAAGACTACTGCAACACCCCAATGTGTAACAACCACCGCTAGACACGGTTTCTTTGTAAAACGTAAAGAACCTTTACCCCAACGATCACAAAGAGATTGTATTCGGACCCCTCTTACAACGCAAAAGCGATCATCACAAATTTAAGGACGCATTTAATTAGTCTACGGACTCTGTTCCATTCTGAAGCTTAAACAATGGCTACCAATATACTTTCAAATCCACAACAGAATAACAAAAAAAGTAGATATTTGTCTTTCCATGAGCTCATTGATGCAGCTAAGGTTTACTAATATCTGCTTATGATGATACCTTCTCTTCCTCCAAAAGTTCTTGAACAGGTCTATATGCCGCAGCAATGCAAAGATTCTGAAGACAAAGTAGGGAGAAAACTTAGGAAGTTCTATCACAGTAGAAGACAAAGTAAGGAGAAAACTTAGGAAGTTCTATTAAAGTAGATATTGGAAACAGAAAACAGAGAGAAAATCGTGCTACCTTTAAATCACTCCCAGAATAGCCTTCTGTGACCTTCGCAAGCTCTTCAAATCCAAAACCTGTTTCCAGGTTCTCTTGAGCAAGAAATATTTTAAGAATTTTCAACCTATTCGTAGCATCTGGCAGGTCTACATATATCCTGTATAGAAAAGAAAATATCAGACGTTAAAGTAATTCAACTGAGTTCAATATTCAATCTGGTTTATTTGCAGCTGAGGAAAAAAATACTTGGCTCTTCAGAAACAGCAGACAGTCAATAATCACATGAAAGCAAGCACTTATGTTCCAGATAGTACCTCGAAGCATATGGAAAACAGCCAAACACAGCACCAACGATTATTAAACGATGAATCCAAACCTAAATAACCAACTCTGGTTCTCCCATCTTATGGTATAAGCTAAGACTCAGCTTTGCATTGACCTTTCCTATCCTATTTTTTTTCTATTGTTCATTTGGTATGCTAAAAACGAATCTAAGTATGAATGGCCTAGAGGGCACCAGATAAAAATTGAATACACAAAATGTTCTTACCGTCTCGGCAATCGCCGAATCACAGCATCATCAAGGTCAAATGGCCGATTAGTTGCACCAAGGATGAGGATTCTTTGGCTATCTTTTGTCCTTAAACCATCCCAGGCGGCCATAAACTCATTTCGCATTCTTCTAGTTGCTTCATGTTCAAAACCACCACCACGGGCTCCAAGTAAACTGTCAACCTACGTAAAAAGGAACATTTGTTTGACAGGTGAGAGGAACACCTTTTGCCGTATGAAATCAAAATCACTAAGCACCATCTCAGAAGGAAAACCAATATTCATGACACCATTACTTGTTAACACGAGCAAGCTTCAAAGTAGTGGAAATAAAAGATGAAGCTAGTTAAGGAAGCATGCATAAAATCAAGATTCAAGTGTATGGCAAACTATTAGTTAAGGAGTAGGATATCGACCTCAAAAAAAAAAGAAAACAAGTAGGATATCAGAAATCTTCCACGACATCCAGATTACAGCAGTACAGCACTGATATCTGATTATCTATAAGATCATACTGAACACTACTGAACATGAATTCATGGAACAATCATAATATTTCTTGTCATCTACAAGTAAAATCCCACCACTGGAGAAAAAAAGGGGCAAACTCATGGGACCCAGCTAAATCCTCTAAAAAGCATCCTCCACTAACCACCTATTTTGGATTTCAACCCCGTTACACATACATGAGCTAGATCTTGCAGGAATAATCAGTTCTAGATAATCCTTACAGAAGTAATAAGCAGCTGATTTCACATACAAAAGAGACTACCCTATATGAGTAGATCATGAGGGACAAGCTTATACACAGAAAAAGCATGTTGAAACTTTACCTCATCAACAAATATAATCACAGGGGCCAGCTTACTAGCGAACGAGAACAAAGCCTTTGTTAGTTTTTCCGCATCACCAAACCACTGTGATAGATTAGGGTGAAGAAAATTACATACAGCCCAAAGCCAGTAGGCAAAAGCATCAAGAATAAAAAAATAACAGAGTTGCTCAAGGGGTGACAGGGTATGGGAAGGTCACAATATAGGTAAACTACGAACCTTTACAAGCAAAAAGACCATTATCAGACCTCAGGGAGCTCAAGATATTGCAAGGCAAACACATGATCAATATAAGTACAGCGCAATTACTTGATACTAAGGAACCTTTTAGCCTTTTATTGGAGGGGAAATATGGAACTTTTTAGCCTCAAATTATGACGAGATCTAAGGCCCCCCTTAACGTTGACTCTTCACAAAACCTCCTTATTCACTAGCAGATATGCAGCAGGAGAAAAAAAGAAAGAAAAAAAAAAGCAATAATACCAATATCAAAAGATCAGAGATAGGTAGACCTAGATATTTTAGAAACTAAGGTCTCACCTAGATTTTTGCCTCATACTAGCCCCTTTTTTTCCATATACACATTGACCCAAATTTGGGCCCTTCAGAAAATTCCAGATTCCCTTAACTCCACTTGATCCCCACTAACTCAACTTTAAAAAAAAAAAAAAAAAAATCTCAATTGTAGTTGCTGAAGGCGAGAACTGGATAGTTTTAAAAAGCATTATGAGAATGAAGAAGGACTACACAAGAAAACTCAATCACATTTAAATAACCACATACAATAGAAAATGCAGACAAGTCTTTACACAATCGGCATCAGTGGGTAGCACATACCTTTGATGTAAGAGTTGAACCAGTTATGCTGATAAAATTTGCTCCTGCTTCAGTAGCTAGTGCCTTGGCGAGAAGAGTTTTACCAGTTCCTGGAGGCCCAAATAACAAAATCCCCTTGCACGGCTGATAAGAGCTTTGGATCAATAGCAGATTCATACAACTAGTTAGAACAAAACATTAGAGACAATTCAAAACGCAGTACCCGAAGCAAATTTCCATGGGAGAAAAGCTCTGGCCTCCTCATGGGAAGAATAACCAGTTCATTCAATGCCTTTTTCACATCTTCAAGAGCGCCAACATCATCGAACTGGACACCAATTTCACCAGGAGGAACTACTGCGGAAACAAAATTACTCTCGTATTCATCCTTGGCAAGATTCTGTCAAGACATAATTGTAAGTTGTCATGTATGAAGCATTATTCCCGTATGGGACAAGACAAGTGAATCGAAAGGTAACACAACATACCTTCAAGTTTTGTGAAGGCTTTTTAGTTATTGTTTCTTGCTCTTTTAACCTTGAAATTGCAACCTCAAGGCTAAGAAAGAAGAGGGACAGACAGAGAGAAGAGAAAGCGTGAGATAATTGGGAGAACAAAGAGGAGCAAAGACTTTCGGCGGATCAATCTTTTTTTCAGAGAGCAAACAGAGTACATACCATTCACGAGGCAAGATTAGTCGTTCCGCCTTAATGGAAGGAAGAAGGCATGAAGCCAGATAATTACTTTTGGCCCACCCAACAACTTTCTCAGCTTCTGTATGACGTTATTTAAGAGTGAATTGGAAAGTTTACAAAGAAGATTGTCAGTGAGATACTAAGATGACAAGGGAATGGTACAAAAGTGCAAATAGCATTCAATAGCTGACTGCAGAACATAGAAGACATGTTGAAAATTCACTAGTAATTATGCTACTGAAACATTAAACCCTAGATAGCCACATCATTACACAGGTAATGTGCAGCCATATGCACCTTTCAGACTTTCACTAAAACTGTATGTCCATTTAGTGGTTTTTGTACCTTTCAGTGTGCATAATGCAGCTTCGTCAAAAGAAACAGGGGACAGCCACCATAAAATGTAACTTTTTATTCTAAGAACGGAGCAGTGAATGGTCAACTCCTTGCAGAGATAACAACCTATTCGCTTTTTTATTGAAGGAGCATCCACTAAATCTTAGCCATCTTTACCAAACTTGTGACGGAGCATAGCAGAAAGACACACAACAATTTAGAGAAGGCCAGTCATTATTTGTTACTATAACCCATTCAGCTAACCCTAACCATCAGCTTGAACAGAACATGCATGACATTTAGTACTATTGTTATGGGTGGTGATATTGCCACGCCAGTTTCGACTGATCGATGCTGATTTCAGTATGGCGCGTGTGGTGCACACACCAGACTCAGATCAGCATAAATCAGTCGAAAGTGGCCATGGATTTATGGGCACCCATGAAGTGTTCAAATGTATAGAACCCATAAACACCGGGATCAACCCAGTTTAAAATACACCAAAATTATGACAATCCCAACTGGCTCAAGGTAAGATATGGTGACCCCATCCCACAAATAAGTTAAGAGTCACAACCGCCTCACAATTTAGTTCTTAGGGTGAGCAAGAATCCTAAGAAAGCAAGAATTTCACTCCATCAATATACAAGCAGGGTACATTTCCCTAACCTTCCTGAGTTTCCCCCCTTCTGCTCAGGAAGTCAGACATGATTGAATGAACCTATCACTACTGTCCTACTTACGCCTAATTGTGTTATTCCAGAATCCAACCAAATCTTTTTTTGTACAAGATAGTATATCAACTTTCATTCAGAAGACACAAAGGAGGCAACGCCCACATACAAAATATAGCAAAGGAGTGACACCGACATACAAACATCCTGGGAAAGACAAATATTTGGCATACTGCCTGGCTTAAAATTTTCTTGCATTGAACTCGTCGTGATAAATGAACATTTTCTAAGGAAAGAAAAAAATACTGATAAGAAACTACAACGGCCATCATTTGAAACTTAACATGAGATGCTGTTGACCATGAAAAAGATGCCAAATATGTGTGCATAGGGCACTCAAAAACTGAAATAACTTTCAGCAATTACCCCAACTATATTCGTCAAGCATGAAGCAACAACGAGCTGTCTACAAAATGAGGAAAAATTCACTTACTGTATTCCAGTAAATTGAATATTTGATAAGAAAAAAACAGAGAAGACAGCACACAGAGGCCAGAGTAAGATATCATTTTTTATCTGGGGGTGGGCGTAGGACTTACTTCGTTTTGTCAATGCCACACCATCGGTGTCAACTTGAAGCAACTCTGAGCAAGAAAGATCATGCTCTTCAAGAACCTGCAAGGTAAGATAAATCTATGAAATCAATATAAAATCCAACATACACATTCAACAGCTAACAGTATAAACAAGAGATGTATAGAGCGCAATGAAAAAACATCGTTTCCTTTGGCATACAGAGTGCAATTTCCTAGATTACCGACCAAATTAAAAAAAAAAAATTTAGATAAAAACAAGAAACACCATTGAGGAAAAGCTTCCATACCTTGTGCAATTCATTAAGATTACTACGTGAAATTACTATTCTCCTATCTTCCTCAAGCTGTTTGTTGAGAGTTTGAAGCAGATCTTCCTCCTGAAGTATGAAGCACATACAACCAATCAATACAACCGACAGAGAGCACCCTTAACCCTACAATCAGAAAACCTTCTGACAGTAAACATGTTATACGTATTCTTTGCTTACAAATTACAAGATCTAATACTCGACAACTAGCAAGACTGAGCAAATACTTTACACATTTCTTATATCTGGGAGCAGGTCAAGACTTCGAGGATTCTGCCATCACAAACACAGCCACAGGCCCAAGCAATGTCTGTGACTAATAGCAATAGCTCACTTAACATTCAGACTACTATTTTGACAAATAAAAGTCAATGTAATGAAGAGGACACTAACGAGGTGAAGCTCATAGAAAAGGAGAGATAGAATTTTCATCTATGAAGCTCTTATGATTAATTTCATCTACAGAAAGGAGAGGTGCCACTTGATTCCAACCTACAGCAGCTTCAGAAAGCGAATTTTAAATTTTTTTAGAGCAGAAGCCTAGCCATTCAAGTACAATAATTTATTTCCATTCCAAGTACACCATTACAAATATGATACTTTCATGACTTTTTAAGAGCATTCAAGATGGTTTCTCTGGCATAACACTAATATTCTAGATCTATTGAATCTCCGTTCAAATGTTTATCAAACAATTATTTTCCAAGTATCAGAACGTTCTACCTGCCTTTATCCAACAGCAATGAAATGAGGTTCTCAACTCACCTTTGGTGGATGTATGCACATGACATTGGTGAAAAGTTTATATATATCCGAGTCATCAGATCTCTTGGTAGCTTTAAGTCCTTCTGTTAGTCTTCTCAGGGGAAGAGGCTGGCAAAATGTAAACAAATGATGACATTAGATGCACAGAAAAAATAAAAATAAAAACAACAGAGATTAGGAGTCAATAATATATATCTTGAACTTAGATATAACAACAGGATACCTAAAATGTTTCTGAATTACTAACTTATTTCTGCACTTTTGGTTCAGGTAGCAATCTGGAAGGGAATGGAAAGGGGAGTGGGGGAAGGGAGTAGAGAATTCCTTAGTTCAGAATAGCAGAAGAGCGAAACCGAAAGATAGGGATAATTTAAACCACAGCAACCTTCCCCTAATGCCTCAAAAGCTCCCACCTATGACGATGTAGGGGGTGTCAGATGTAAGCAAGCCTTACCCTTATGTTAAAAACATAAAGAGGCTGCTTACAGGGCGACCCATAGTGAAAATTGCATCGTGAAACGCACTGACCACCTGCTACTACACAATAAAGAGAAAACCGGCAAGCCATACTCTTATGTTAAAAACATAAAGAGGCTGCTTAAGGGCCGGGTGACCAGTGAGGCCGTGACAATTACATTGAGAATGAGAATCACACTGACTAGCAACTACTTCACAGCACAAGAAGCACACACAGTATGTAGGCCACTTGCCTCATCCCATTATATTGCAAAACCACTTTGGCTCCATTTGAAATATGCAGGCAGGGATGAGTAGATGACGATAAGGAAGAAGGATAAGGAGAGAGAAACTGTGGCGAAGGGGACAAGAGACAATGTAGTGTGTTACATTACAAATTAGGAAAAAATAAGCACAAAAAGGAGGAGATCAAGTAGCAAAGTATGGTATGGTTAAAAACAGGGATAAAAGTATCTTCTAAAGATTTACTAAAAGAGAGGACATCAAGTAATAAAACCCATAATGACAGAATCATACTACCACAATTATCACCAAAAGGACTTCCTACATATATATGACTATGGAGCATCACAATGACCAATATATATTTTCACAGCTACAATGTCTGTAGCCATTATAATTAAATGCAGCAATTTAAAGCATGCACAATTATCATAGAAAAATTGAAAAGAAATACATGTGTCATAAGTCATGACAAGGTGAATATGAGACTACTGAGCGCATAAGGCGAATAGCAAAGGAGCAGTTGCCATTTCTTAAAGTTGTAGATGAGGACACAGAGTAGACACTTTCCCGACCTATTTTGGAAACGATTGGACTAGGATATTGACACTGGGCACATAGTTACAAGTCAAAAGCATGTTTCCCCCCCCCCCCCAAAACAGCAGAGTGTTACAGGACAGAGGATGCTGTAGAAACTGTGTGACTGCTGAACCTCCAAAAAGAAAGTTTTTCACGCAAAAAACAAATAGAACAACTGAAAACATATTTGTAATACAGATTTAAGTTTCTGACCTTTGAGAAGCAAACTTTTTCAAAAGACGCAGAACAAAGTGTCCAAAGAAAATACATCATATTTGTCTACAGAGGTATTCTATTTTAAGAAAGAGGAAAAAAAATTTATTACCAGCTTAGCAAGTCGACCAAAATTCGGGAGTATCATTGTCTGCACCAAAAGAGGAGATTTTATCAATCATTGTCTCCAAAGTAACACTTTACATGTCTCATGCTGAAACATATTACATTAAGTCCTACAGGATCGGTGATTATTTCACATCCACTCAAAAATAAACACAAACAAACTTTTATATGTAAAATCAGAAAGAAAAAATGAACACAACAACTTACAAATTTCTCTTTCTCCTTGGAACCAGTTTCAACTTTATTTTGCCCACAGATTAGCACCAAAGGCCCGGATAATCGATCAAACATCTCACGAACCTTACTAACAAACTCGCTACGTTTAGACTTTGGTGCGGCGCGTGACAGCCACAAAGATGAATCGGGGAAGTAAACAATAAGAGGTTGTTTTGACTGCAAAACCTGAAAAAAGAGAGTATGTCATCTTAAGAGCAGATAAGCATCGGGAAAAATATTATTTTTCATGGAAATAGGGATCGGAGTAAGTAGTCCTCAATCCACAACGTACTTCACACAAAGCTTCCATAGCAATGTAACAGTCCTCAGCTTGAGCATCAAGGTCATGTTCAACGTCCTTCACTGGTGACAGAAAAGACAAAGAAAAAAAAAAGAAGCATGACTAGTGGTTAATTGGTTATCTTTTTTCAAAAACAGAACAATCGTCTTAACACTTTAAGATAAAGAGACTGTACATATCATCGGGAATAATTGCATTAGAATAATACTCCATTAGAAAATGCATGCATATGTGACAACATAAACAATACTTGGTATAAATCTTGTTGGAACAACCACACAAGAAACCAGTTTGACAGCATACATATAAAACTTGAACTAGAGTGCATCATACGCAGTCAAACAAGGAAAGAGACCATCGATACACAAATGAATAAGAACAAACATAGGAACACTGAGTACACGATAAGAACGAACATTTACTGAAATGGGATGTTGACAGCATCTGGACCACTGAGAATACTGCACCAACATTGCCTCAGCGCCTCAAAGGCTCCCGCAATGAAGCAGGGTAGGGGGGGTCGGATGTATGCAAGCCTTACCCCAACGTTCGAAACATAGAGAGGCTGCTTAAGGATAAACCATCATGAAAAATTGCATCGCGAATCACAGACTGACTGATACTTCGCAATACAAGTGCAGACAGTTTTGTGAGCGATATTGCTATATTCCATTATATCCCAAAGCCAAGAATACTACAAATAATTAAAATACGGCCTAAGAACCAGCCATATTGCCCATTTACTGAAAGGGGAAGACGGAAGAATGTAACACTACAAAAATCAGAAAGGCACCCGAATAAGTTTCTAAAAATAGATCTAGATTAGCGATGAACTCCAATAGTATCTACAATTTTACCACGCTATTAACTAACTCCACCACGGATGGGGCAAAAAGTTCGAAACCTCCATCACAGTACAACAACATCTTTACCCCATTGCCTTAAAGGCTCCCGCCATAAGGCGGGGTAAGAGGGGGTCGGATGACCGCAAGCCTTACCCCTATTGAAACATAGGGAGACTGCGCACTGATGACCCAAAATGAAATTGCTTCGAGAATCGCACCGACCGACTGCTACTGCACAAATTAAGAAGCACACACAGTTTTATGAGCCATTTTGCTTTATTCCAGTATATCCCAAAAACCACGCAAACCATGGTATCAAATATCAGCCGCAACACCACCACTGTTTCTACGAATTTGAGTTTTGAGTTTACCAAAGGCTGTATTGCAGTGGTTGGGCCATGCCAGCCAATACAGAATTTCGGCCCATAACTGACATTCATAAACATGACTCTTGATAACTTCTTGTAGATCAATGGGGGCTTAAGACTCCAAAAAATGAAAGTCTACTGCCTGGCTAGTTGCCATTATAGGCACAATATCTACCATAAAATCATGCAATTGCCAATCTAATGCAAATAGAAAAGCCATGAGAACCCAAAATCGACATACAAAGTCTGAGGGGACAGAACAGTACAAACTGGGAAACCACGCAATACGAGTCCCCTCAAATACAAATTTCCGGCACATACTAAAGTCACAGAAATTTCACTACTTGAGTCTAGAGGTGTACAGCTCCCTCTGCCTATGTCCTTGGCTGTTATAGGTGAAGTAATCAGGAAATTCTTCATCGCACTCTTGCGGTCTTGCCTATGGATATCTAATTTTCATACTCAGACCAAGACAATTTCATTTCTCCTCACAACCCACACCTAGAAGCAATAAACTCAAGATACAAGAGTCTGACCATACCTGGAATCCAGTAGATTGCTGGTTTTGCATCTTGGTCTATGCTGGTGTCCTTTTCTTCTTTATCCAAAATGACAGCAACGCGATCTTTCTCAACCTCGTATACTTCTCCGCGTTGCCCAGATGGTATCTCCCTGCAATATACCCAAATAATGTAAATCAGGTATTTCAATACCCCCAATTTCTTCAGTGAAATCTTGAAAAGCTACAGAAAGGGAACACGGCCTATGTATTGTTGCTTAAGCTTAAAAGAAAATGCAAAATTGAAGACCCTATCAGTATATAAGATTATAACTTGAAGATGCCTTCTCCATAGTACTACAGATAACAATTCACATCCTCAAAGACACAAGACTACAGATAACATGAACAAATAAGATTTCTAATACAACCACAGAAGACTATTCTTTCGGCCCAACCACGATATCCAAGACCAATAGACAACAAACAAATGGCATGGAAAATTCAAAGTAAAGTAAACAACGAATTCGACAGATTGTGATACAAGCTAAATTAATGAAGTCTTGATAGCCTGCATGCAAAATGTATCACACCACAACACCCTTGAGTCTATTGTTAAGTGTGGTCTCTTTCACTTGAAATTTTTCTTTCCTACAGTGTCCAGCATCAAGTAAACTCTCATGGTATCTATTCATGTCCGTGTTCCTAACAGCATCAAATACTTAAACAAACTCTTCGCGCATAAATCCAACGAAACTATGAAGTCAACCCTATGCACACTAGATGGCAAAACCAAGAAAAATATGGTATCAAAAAGCCATGAGACACAGCAATTGACGTAAAGGGGATCTTACTTTCTTAGGCCAGGAACGAGAAAAATGGCTTACGGGCAAAGCGTAATAGAAGCAAGGCACACAAGCCATACCTATTAACTTAATTATCGAATCACTCAAATTAAAACCCACTTGTTACAGAACAAAAGCACATGCTGTTTATCATAAAATGCAAGCACCGATAACAACTTCATATAATCCATAACCTATTGTTTAGCCTATACGTGTCATAGCAAGTAATTTAGGGGCGACTTTGCAAAAGAAACCCTGATCCCTTGCACGTAGCCCTCAATAAAAGAAGGTATGCACCGCTTGGGATTTCATTAAAGGAATCTACACATAAAAAGCACTGATACAGACTCTGAATCAAGGTTCTAAGGTATTAACTAGTTTCTTTGTCCAACAAATTAGGGCAAGTTAGCAACCCACCTGCCACGAATAACAGTAAAAGCATTCATGGGCCCATCAGATGTTGGAATCTTCCCCAATAAGATCCTGTGATGCATTTGTAAAGTGTCAATGACTAGGTAAGGATGACAGTATCTCCATAGGGTGAGATAGAGAGGAAGGTTTTGCTTCATTAAAGTTATAAATAGACAAAAGAGCTCCTGGTAGCTTGGTCCCTAATTGCCAATCTATAACTACCTTGATAGTTTGGTCACTTTGTTGAAGACTTGAAGTTATTCATACAGGACGCTACAAAAGGACTTAAAAGCAAAAACAAGATGTCACTTGAAACAGTGCCCCGCTATTCTATACAAAAATAATTTAAGAACCTATTATATTCAAGGAGTTCTCTATTTCTCTGTAAAAATACAAGATAGCAGAATCAAGAATTCGTCTTCCATTAATTCAGGAAATTACCCAAATTCAACACAAGATCAAAACTAGCACATAAGAAGTCAATAAGAACTAAGGGCAAGGATTACGATAGCCGTACTGTACAAAAATCACACTGCCATGGGAAACTGGGAACAAGGGTGTTACTTATTATTCATTAATCAAACATTATATATCTACAAATACGAACAGAAGCTGACCATAGTCCCTCAAAAATTTAACAAAGCACAACTTGGAGACCAATGGTCAATGACAATGGCAAATCAAATGTTCTACATTGATCAACGTAGTATCACGAAAGGTCATAATAATTAAGGTAAATGACAAAAATGAAACAGGAAAGCTAATGACCTGGTGTCTAATTCAACATGCACAGACGGCCCAACATACTTTATGCGGTCACCTGCAAATGAACAAAATTGAACATCAATTCATTAATAGGGAATTGATATCAACGTGTTGGACTTATTCAGATTGTCAGAAGTTGATAACTTAACAAAACGGAAGATGGCCCAAGTCTTTGATGAAAGTTAAAATACACAACAAACAAATTTTAAGTAGCATGTTTATGTCTAGAAGTTAATATTGACAGTGTCAATGAAATCTTCAGCCAACCGCCACCGCACAAACTTCCAGACAAATCATATTTATACAGTCTCATATAAGTAGTTTCGTCGGGTAGAAGTAAAAGGTAAGTCAAGACGATGAGAGAAATGTCAACAGAGAACCCTAAGTAAGGAACTGACTTAGAAAACCAAATTGTTTAGGTCACAGTCTATTACCAAGCACTTAGATAAAAGAAATAAATCAAAGACATGAAACTATGAGGATAAAGATTCTTCACAATAGGGTTTTCTTCCTTTCTACAATTGCTAGGAGCTAAGGGCTGGATTAAAGCAGCAGTTTCTCCCTTGATTGTGTGAATAAGATACTCTGCTGCTAGTGAGGTTGTTAGACTATATTCTGAATGCATAACTACTACAGTACTACGTCTTACTTAACACCGTTTCAATAGAAGTGTGGTTACATTTAATGTCTTTATTAGGAGCAAGGAGTCCTGATGCTTGTTCTTCTAATCCGTAGATAGGTATGGCAAAAAGTTCAGGGCCTGTGAGTCAAGCTAGAACTGGTTTTGGTCTTGGATATTAGAAGCTGGATGAGATTCAAAGAGAAAGGAGCGGGTAAAATCAGCATGATTTCAAAAAAAAAACAGTTCATGAAACATGCATTAAATCAAAGAAAATACATCCAGAACAGGCATTTCTAAGGATCTTCTTTAACAAGAGAGATCTCAAGGTTAGAAAGATATATCCAGAACAGGCATCCCAAGGCATTCACTTTATCCTCAGAGTACTTAATGTGATCTCAACTCAATAAATACAATACTTTTATCCATCACACCCACACATACAAGCACACATGCAGCACACAACTATCATATTATCCATAACAAAAAGGGCAGCCCGGTCGCACATTGGCGTCTCCGCAAAGCAAGGGTCCAGGGAAGGGTCCCACCACAAGGGTGTATAGAGGGCAAGCCTTCGCTTGTCACTTTTTGGACAAGAGGCTGCTCCCAGGACTTGAACCCGTGACCTATCGATCACACGGCAACACCTTTACCGGTGCGGCAAGGCTCCCCTTCAACTATCATATTATCCATCATAAAGAAATTTAATGTGCATAAAGCCAGACTGAATGGGGCAAAGCTTATTTGGAACAAGGATAAATGTAGAACTAGCTACCTTTCCTCAAAGGCCGATGTGAATCGTCAACGGCATCATTGTCAGCTGTCTCAGACTTGGAGGACTCAGAGGAGCTTTCACAATCTCCAGAAATTCGCTGCAATTTGAGTCAATGGAATTTTAATTAATTACTTGAAACTATGGCGTGAATAAATATAGGTCAAACCAAGGCAGATAGTCATATATTCGTTTTATGCATCCACAGAAAGAAAACTGCTTTCCAAGGATAACTGTCCCAGAAAATCCAAAAGAGGCGCTCTATCCTCCTGGCTATTCTGATAGACGATTTCACAAGACCACTTCGAACATGAGGCACCAGGATGGTTCGAAAAAAGAAAGAAGTTTTCAGATTTTTCAAAATTTAGAATTGACGTGTGTTGGGAAAGTGCCAGAATGGCTGATGGCACATAAAAAGGAACAATGGCTATGTAAGATAACTACAATTAGATGGTGTTTCCAAGAAACATCGTCAACAGAGACTATTTCTGAGACTAGCAAAGATAAAGCATCTCCCTTGCGGTTGCAGCCATTTCATATTCTGAGGTTTTGGCACTATGATATAAGACGTTTAATTTAACTATCCAGTTGAAGAGTAAAGGATCTTGGACAACGCATTGGCTTAACAGAAGGGGAAAAAAATAAAAAAAAATAAAAAGGTGTTAACTTGCAGGCCGCAGAATGCTAGCAAAAACTAAGGACTTTCAAAGGAAAATACCTTCTCAAATAATTCCCGATTGAAAGGCACAAGATTCTCAAGGACTTCTTCAGGTGTTGGCCCATCAGTCTCCTCGTCCTCTGTTGCGTCTGACCTAGTCTCAGCATTGCTTGCCGGCTCTTCTTCATGGTCGTCTTCAGCTTCTGATTCTGAGGTGCACTCTTCGCTGGACACTGCATGTTCATCATCAGATTCATTCTCGGATAAGCCATCTTCACCAAAATCCTGCACCATGACAATTGACAGCACTACAGATTACATATCCCACTATCTGAATGCAAAGAGAATCGATGTTAATTAAACATGTTGCCCGAAAAGAAACATGATTTAACTTGATAACTTACGAAAGGAGCAAGAACACTGCTGTCAAGCACCAATAATGGAACTTTTAAATCACGAGCAAGTGCTCTAATCAATCTCTCACGATACAGCTCCGTTCCTACCAATCATAAAGACAACCACTTTTCAATTACTTCAACGGCAAAAACAAATGATGGAAAAGACAACACATAAAAAGTCGGATGACCATCACTAGCTTGACTAAACTACCAAAGCATTAGAAACAGATCCAAAGATTAAACAATTAGATCAATTAACAACCTGGAGCACTTTGAAGCAGTATCCTCCCGCTAGAAGAGGATAATTGACTCCCATAACCCGAAGCAAACTTCTTATGTTTCAGATGGGAGGAAGCGCATTCCACCAAGAGGCTTTTGGTGTGTTCACTGGAGAAAGGGAACAAAAACCAGTAGCAGTAAGCAAAGATATTTAGACCTGTATTAAAAAAAAAAAAACAAAGTATGAGAGTGGAAGAGGGTTATTACTGAAGAAAATAAGGAAATGAATCCCATGACACTGTAATTTTCTCCCAAGGTACAATCCTCCGTGAGAATTCATTTTTGAACTTTTCTCTCTTGCTAAGAAAGGGAGACTCTTTCTTTTTGCACTCGATGGCTAGCTTCTCGTTATTGAGCCATTCCTTCTGATCCTGCTCCCCTAGTATGGCATGCTGATCAAATTTTTGAATGCATTCCCGTATTTCTGCCTGTCTTGCATCACTCTTCTCGAGTTTACCCCCATCTCTCGCAGATGCATGTTTGTTGTCACTCTCATTCCTCCCACCACCTTCAGAGCTGTAAAATCTCACATGACCGCCCTTGAACGATGAGGGCAAAGTCCCACTGAATGGCAACGAATTCCTGACCAGACCCACACCCCGGGAAGAGTCTAAAATGTAATTCGTCACAAAATTAGGACGAGAAGAATTCCTCCTCGTGATGGCACCTCCATAACTCGATCCAGAGTAACAGCAATCGCTACTGTACAACCTTATTGGGTGCTTCACTGACTGAAGTAAATAATCCAAATTCTGCTTTCTACATTTAAATCTTCTAGCAAGCATTGCAACGTCTTATTCCCCCGGTCGAGAACAAAATCCCTAACCACAAACATTGTGCAATGCATATAAGCTCATCAATTCCATTCTAACTACTTCAAAGTCAAAGGCGTGCACGCCTCGGCCGCCAATTTAATCATATTGCTCTCTTTCTTATAAAAACATTCATAGACCAACAAACTCAAATTTCAAAGCAAAACCTAACAAAGCTGAATATATCCAACATTCACAAATTCAAGTTTCTTCACGCCAAACCCAATTTCAAATCGAAGCTAATATAGATAAATAAATAAATAAAAAACGACCTTTTTTCCTCACAAATCCTGATCAAACACAATAGTTCATAGTAATTGGATCGAAGCATGCGAAAATTTACATATAGTGCGGTAAATAAAACATTAAAAGTTACCTTAAACAGGCAAAAAAATGATGTGTGTTTATTACTGCTGTGTTATTAAATCAGAGCATGAAATAAAAATGGAGATATGAAATTAAAATTTCCGGCAAAATTAGGGCTCATGAATGAAGGAGGTGAAGAGAGATAAAATGGAATGGTAAAAATCTGGAACGGTCTTTCTCTCTCTCTCTCTCTCTCTCTCTAAGGACTCTAACACTACATTTGGGCTCTCAGGTTTTGACAACACTACATTTGGGCTCCGATGCGAAATTTGAGCATCACTATTACTTCGGCCCTTAGTTTTTTTTACCCGACCCGACCCGACTCCCCGAAATCCCGACTCGATAGGATCCGGAATTGTGATCACCCGACTCGTGACCCGACACAGCTTGATAATGTTCAACCTGGCAATAATCTGACCCGAATCAACCCATAGTGACCGGCTACCCAACAATAAACTAAGTCGTTTGATGACCCGGCGATAATTAAATCTAATAATAATCCAAATTAAAAGTATTTAGTAGGGATGTTAACAATTTTATAGTACTAACCCTGAAACAATCACAAAACAAAAATAGTAAAGACCTACGCTCCCGCCGCCGATCGTCGTCGATCAACAACCGCCACGCCATCGTTCCAGAGCGGGTACCTATTTCTATCGGGGATAGCGCCTTCGGCTTTAGCCCGCATCCCCACCACGTTCGTGGGCTGGTCGTCGCTGGGTGGTGCTCGCTGGGGTTGGGGTTGCTGTGTCTCGGGGTGGTCCGATGGGGTTTGGGCTGGTCGCCCTTCCGGGGGGTGACTGTTGATGGAGGTTTTTAGGTGACTCTCGTTTGAGGGTCATTTGGGGTGCATGTCCCTCCTTTTTATTCGTTGTTTTTGGGGCTTTTTGTTCAGTATTGGTTTTTTATTTGCTGTCCTTTTTTCGTTTGGGATTGTTCCTTTATTTTTTATAACTACTCCTACTGTACGGTTTCATTGTCCCTTTGTTGGCCTTAGCGGTTGCCGGGATAGGGGCGGTGCGGGTCTTACGAGGGGTTCTTTAGTTGCGCACTTGTGTGACCGTCACTTTGGCCGGGATGCTTTAAACGATACTAAACTGGCTCTTTCGACTAGTGATCAACTGTTTATGACGAGGCAGAGTCGACTTTTCGCCGGATGGGTCGTTGGCTTTGTGGGGTTTGTTTTAGGAGCCACACTGTTCGGTCTAAGTGTCGTCATGAGGATGATTTGATTGTAGGTCCTCCTGACGCAGGTGATGGTATCGTTCATTTTGTTCTTTATGATTTGGTTAGACCGGTGGTACCTGTTTCCTCACTTAATGGACTTGGGGTTGCTGCTATGTCGTCGCACCCTCCTTTCCGTTTTGACGTCGCATTGTTCGATAGCTTGCTTTCCAAGAGACTTTGTACCGTGAAGTCCATCCCTCCGAAGTGTCGTTTGAGTTTTGCACGAGTACTCAAAGGGGCGCTTGATAGGGTTATTGGTCAGCCATATGACATCTCCTGCTGGGTTCAGTTGCTTGTGTTGCCGATGTGTGTCCTCCGGACGTTTTCTCCGCGGAGTAGTCGTGAGCGTCGATCTTCTGTTAGACGTCATTTACATGAGGAGGGTATTCTTTGTGCCCTTCGGTCGTGGGGTGAGCCGAGGGGTACATGGGCGCTTGCGTGGGATGCGTTGGCTGCTAGCCCGCCTCTTTCTACGGAGGTGGTTGAGGACGTGGGGGAGCGTTCTATCTCGCAGTGTAAGCGTAAGATCTCAGATGGTCATTTTTACTGCAGCGGTACGTGTCCTTTCATCTTCTGTCATTGCTCCTTACTCTGATGCTACTTTGGAGGATCTGGCCGCTAAGCACCCTTGCGTGCCTGGGCCATCTTTGTCTTCCTTACCTGCTGATCAGCCTTTTCTTGATGCTCCTGTCGCAGTCGTTCGTGAGAGGATTCGGAGTTTTCCGCGTGGTACGTCATGTGGGCGTGACGGATTGCGAGCGCAACACCTTCTAGATTGTTTGAGTGGTGCTGCGGTGGCTGTTTCAGATGAACTCTTGGCGTTGATCACACAGGTGGTTAATGTAACACCCCGTATTTTTCGGGATTATTAGTAATTGGGTGTTACTATTTTTGGGATTATTTAAACGGGTTTATTTTGTTAAATATATGGATTTAACTATTTATCAAATAATCTTATTTGATTTTTGGATTTATAAATTAAATCATTTCAACTTTTCTCAAAATAATTTTAATTAGTAAATTACATGTAATAGCCCGAACCACCGTCCGTCGCAACACAACCCAATAAGATGGGAAGTCACCCCTTAGGCCCGAATATCCTCTCGTGGGCTCTAAAAGATGAAGGCTTTGTTGGTAGTATTATGGTAGGAATCTATTATAAACTGATCATATGAGCTTTAGTTTCCCAATGTGGGACAAACCAACTCTATAATCCACTTACCATATTCTGTAGTGTTACAAACTCCCCCACTTAGAGAACGCGACGTCCCCGTCGTGCCTCGACCATTCCATACTAACATCAACACATATCCAAGATCTCCCCCGTTAGACGGCTGATCTGGGCCTAACCCCAACACTCAGCACGCGGTCGCAGGGTTGCTCTGGTACCATCTGTAACAGCCCGAACCACCGTCCGTCGCAACACAGCCCAATAAGATGGGTAGTCACCTCTTAGGCCCATAAATCCTCTCGTGGGCTCTAAAAGGTGAAAGCCTTGTTGGTAGTCTGATGGTAGAAATCTATTATAAACTGATCATATGAGCTTTAGTTTCCCAATGTGGGACGAACCAACTCTATAATCCACTTTCCATATTCTGTAGTGTTAGATTACAAATATACCCTATTTCACTCTCTACTATATATAGCACAATAAGACAAGAAATTATCCAATTTTCATTTTATACGCAAAACACAAAGGAAAAAAAAAACAGAGCAATCGCCCTTTCACTTCAGCGCGACCATCGGACTTCCACTCCCGATTTCCGCTCACCAGGGACGACCCACGTCGTCCGGCCATCATTCCCGGCCATCCCTTACTCCGTTCAAACCTCCTCCGTCGCTGTTGTCGTCGTTCAACCTCCTTCACGCCGCCTCTGTTCTCCACTGTTTTTCCGCGCGAAAACCCCGCTGCTCGGCCGCCATTTCTTGCCGTCTCCGCCGTCCTTTTCAGGCCATCTCGCCGGAGTTTTCCCCCTCTCTCTTAATCCTTGTTTTGACACCATTCTGGTATATATATATTCAACCCCTAAATTCTAAGTTTCAATTTCATTCATAATCATGGTGTTTAATTGGGATTTCTGAAAATTAATTCGTTTATTGATTTCATGGCTTTATAAACGTTTTATGTGAGATTATAATTCATGATTGTTGATTTTATGAGTTGGGTAATTGTTTAGAAACTTCTATCAATCGTTTTGATGATTTTTTAATGTTCTTGATGTTTTTGTTTTGGGATTTCTTTGCGTCGTTTCGTGGGGGGGTGTGTGATTGATGTTTGTTTTAATTGATTTGATTATTGATTAAGGATGGAGATGGTTGATGCTTGGAGTAGTAGTATGTGTGTTTAATTTGATGATTTGGTATAAATTGGGTTGTTCTTTCTTTATCGATTTGAATCATGGTAAAATCGGGATTAGTACAAGTTTATATGATTGATTTTGATGAGTGTCGTATGTGGACTGTTGTAAACGTTTGATCATGTTTTAGTATTGTATTAGGAGAGTTTTGGGGGCTGTTTTAGGATTTATTGGATTATGTTAGTGTGGAGTTGGAGGGAGTATATAGCATTGGTATGTCTAGTTAACGTTGTAGTAGTTTTAGCTGAGCCTTAAGTTGATTTGGTATACGTTGCCGTGTTGTAGCTTGTGGGTTCAACGAAATTGGATTCTTGGAGTTTTAAGACTAAGGGGAAGATTTTTAGCACTTCGAGGTAAGAACGCCAACGTCCTTCTCCCTGAGCTTGAGCATGCTTATCGTAACCTATATATTCAAATCACTTCATATTGATCGTATTCTAAATCCTTGTATTTATATATATGTATAAATTCATACTTCTTTTCCTCTATTGATATATATACCGTTTCGATACTTATGGTTTTGAATTATAATTTTGGAATGTTCTTGGAAAGTATATAACATATGTATGATGGTTTTGGGATTTGAAACTTTTGGTTGTGCCCTCTAGAGCGACGATTTCCTTAGTGAAATTCGTCATGTGTTATACCTCTGATCAAGGTAACTTTATAACTGGATTAGCTACCAGTTACCTAATAGAACTTCCTCCATGAACGGATTTCCTACTGGCCCTCATGTGAGGGGTGTGCACACTCGAGTTCTTTAGGGTGGTTTCTTGGGCTCTAGTAGTGGTTTGGTATGGGGTAGGACCCTACCAATTATGGGTTGTCCGTAATAGGCTACCTATTAGGATAGTTAGCACATATTAGTGCAGTTTTTGGAAAGTAATTCGATTATTCATTCCTTGGGTTTATTGTTGTACTCTATCGTTCCCTATTTCGCTTATTGAGTTCTACTCAGCCTTTTGCTGACATTCGGTTTGTTTGGTTTCGTTCCCTACCCTATTATGGGGCCTGTGTCGTTCTTCGACGGCACAGTTGACAGGTGTGTTTGAAGTGTTCGTGTCTTGGATTTCGTGCTTTGGACGTGCTGCATACATACGGGGATTACTTAAATAAATAACCGTCTTATGATGTTTGGATTTTTAAGTTTGGTTTTGGACTTCTGTTTTCGGACTTGTAAACTTTGATTTAAGTCTTCCGCTAAGCTACTTTGTTTGTTTTTGTTGAATTTAAATAAGTCGGATAATTTACATTTATTTTGTTAATTATGTTGTATTGCCTTGCAATTGGCTTTGTGAGTCAATTGTGGCATAACGACCTTATATTTTCCTTAAAAATATTGTGAAAATTTTTAGGGTTGTTACAGTTAACCTTTTCCTAGCTGGCCGGTGCCCTGCTGTATTCGGCCCCTACATAGCTAGTGCTCCTCTTACTCCGCTGGTCAAGCCCGGGGGTGGGATTCGCCCTATTGCGGTGGGTACTGTCTGGAGACATCTGGTCTCTAAGGTTGGTGCTAGTTTGGTAGACCCTACCTTGAGTGCTTACTTTGCTAATCTCCAGTTTGGAGTGGCAGTGTCCGCGCGGGGAGGGGGGAGGAGGCGATTTTGCATGCGGTTAATCGCCTGGTTGAGGCGAGGGGGGATGAGGTTGGTCTTTCTATGTTGTTGGTGGAATTTAGGAATGCCTTCAACTTGGTTGATCGAACTGCAATGCTTCGGGAGGTCCGGATTCGTTGCCCTACTCTTTCGCGTTGGGTTGAGTTTGTTATTCGGATCCAGCTCGTCTTTATTATGGGGAGCACACTCTCTGGTCTTGTCAGGGGGTGCAACAGGGTGATCCTCTTGGGCCGTTGCTCTTTGCCCTCGTGTTGCATCCCTTGGTTTGTCGGATCCGGGATTCCTTCGATTTGTCCTTACAGGCATGGTATTTAGATGATGGTACTATTGTCGGCGATACCTTGGTTGTTAGTCAAGTCTTGGAGTTGATTCAGCTGGCAGGCCCCCCTTTGGGTCTTCATCGATACCTTGGTTGTTAGTCAAGACTGAGGTGTTTTGGCCTCGCGAGGACCCTCGGAGTAGGCTCGACGGTATTTTCCATCCTAACAATTGCGAGGCCTCGTTGTGGGGTTAAGCTTCTAGGTGGGCCGTTTAGTGCGGATCTTAACTTTTGCAGTTCTCTTGTTTTGGAGGGGTCACCAAAACCATTGCGCTTATGGATGCGGTTGCAATACTTCGCGATCCCTAGTGTGAGTTGTTGTTACTTCGGGCTTGTACCGGTGTGTCTAAGCTTTACTTTGCTTTGCGCACTTGTCCACCCAGTGTCTTTGAGTCGGCTCAGGTTGATTTTGATGCAGCACTTCGTTCCTCCTTAGAGCGTATTGTTGTTGCTTCGGGACCGGGTTTCGGTAATTGGCAGTGGAGGCTGGCCACCTTGCCTTTTTCCCATGGGGGGCTTGGTGTTTATTCGGCTGGTGATGCTGTTCATTATGCTTTTTTAGCGTCTCGTTTGCAGTCCGCTGACTTGCAGGATAAGCTTCTTCGGCGTGCTGGTGTTGTGTCTTCCGGCCCATCTTTTGATGATGCTCTCGGTGTGTTTAACCGGACTATGGAGGTTGATATTTTGAGGAACTCTAGTGATATTGCTGGCCCCAAACTCATGAAGAAATTGGCAGATATATATTTTGCGAGAGTCCACTCAGACTGCTGCCTCTGTTTTCTCTCTCACACCGTGTCAGTTGGCCTTGTGGCATTCACAGCAGGGCGAGCATTGTTCGGATTGGCTTCGAGTGGTCCCTATTTCTGGCTTAGGGCAGACAATGAATAGCCGGACTTATCGTAGTGTCCTGTGCTATCGTATGGGGGTCCCTTTGTTCTCTTTGGACCGGCCGTGTTCTGCTTGTTCTAGGACTTTCGCTGGGGATATTTTTGGGGACCATGCAGTTTCGTGTGCTGGGGTTGTGGGCATCAAGCATCGTCACAATTCTGTTCGCGACATCTTGGTGAACGTCTGTTATCGGTCCGGGATTTCCGCGGGCAAGGAGGTGGATATTGGGATGGTCGGCACAGATGGCAGACCTCTTTGTCCAGCGGATGTGCTATTATATTCCTGGGATGGTGGGCGTGACGTGTGTGTCGATTTGACTGGTTCTTAGCCTTTAACTCAGTCTAGCTTGGTCGGTTTTGAGCCAGGCGGGGTTGTGCGTGCTGCGACTCATCGTAAGCGTACTAAGTATGATGTTCTGTGCGCTTCTTTGGGTTATGGCTTCCTCCCTTTCTGCTTCTCCTCTTTGGGAGAATTGGAGTCAGGTGCCGTCGCTCTACTTCAATGTGTTCAGCGGTACTCGAGGACGCAAATAGGTGCGCAGGCTGCGACACATATTTTTACTCGTATTGGTTTTTCTATAGCCAAGGGTGTGGGGGCCCAGATTGTTTCGCGGCTCCCAACCAACTTCTTGTAATTTACTATTTATAATTAATATATCTTAATAACATTATAATCACAATGATATGTACTAACTACATCCTCCTACCTACTAAGATTTCCTTCTTTCGTTTTCTGTTTTTGAGTAGCTATGTTCAGAGCTACTTCTAAACCAAAACAAAGACCCGCTTACCTTAAAATCAAGTGAAGTTGGTAGAATGAAATGCAGAATCGAATAAGTACTGATTTTTACAACAAGTGAACGATTCATTTGGTCCAAAAGTAGCTATAAACATGCCTACCCAATAACTGTTTTGAAAGGGGGAGATCTTTATGGGTAGGAGGGAGTATATAATTTCTTTTAATAAAAAACCAAAATAAATTGACCAAAATTTCAAATAGCACGGATTAATAACCATCAATAGTTAGATCAGATGACCCGACCCGACCCGATAGCAACTTGAACCAAAATCGAGTCGAAACAATAGATCATGTTGACTCGACAGTTGGATCATATATATATAAACGAAGCTTTTTTCGTAGTACATTATGCGTTAAATGACTCTAACCAGAAGTACTCGTAGTACATTATGCGTGAACTTTTTACAATTGCAATAAACATATATCATAATACCCTGGATACAACTAGGGATGACAACTCAACCCAGATCCAGTGGGTACTCGGTCACCCGAAATTAAATGGGGGCGGGTATGGGTGAAAGTTTGAGATTTAATTTCGGATCGGTTTGGATATGAGTAAAAAAGAGAGAACTTTACTTTGGGTAGGATATGGATAATGACAAATTATCCACCAAATCACACGGTCGATATCGGCCTAAAATAAATATATTTTACCTTTACTAATTGTTGGACCTCGTGCGGTCCCCCAACATTAGGTGATATCAAGGCATATTTCACAAACGTGTCTGCAACGCTGAATAAACAACGAACACAACATATATACATGACCTTGTTGCTATTGGGCAGCAAAATTGTAGCTATTATGTGGAAGGTTGACAAGAGTACTACCCTTCCTACATAACCTTTTAAGATTCATAACGTCCATTGTTTGATGTATAAAAATACATAAATGCAGTGCATCTCTATGTTAAGATTACATGCTCTACAGGAAAATGAAGTGCTTCAAGAGTACGTGTGATAATGTAAGAGGCAATTCAAAATACATTAACTTCAAGATGCGTATTTTAAGTTGCAGTGGCTCTACGCGTAGATATCATACATGTGCCTTAGATTAGACCTGATCATGGGCCGGGCCGGGACAATAAAAACAGCCCAATCGTCGGGCTGGGCCGGGCTTTTTCCTTGGGCCAACTTGTTCGGCCCAAGCCCGGCCCATTCGGGCTTGTACCGGGCCTTGGGCTTTTTCGGGCCTAATATATTTAACGTCCGTAACTCTTAACTTCATAAGCAATAAAACATGTATAACATTTAACATTTGTCTGTTTCGATACTTGGACTAATTCACCGCCAAGAATCACAGTGGCACACAGTCACCCGCTTCTCAAATCTGAAGTTGGAAACGACAACAGAAATTGGAAGCACTTCCGCAAACAATTCATCAGGAAACAAAAAAAAACGAAATGACAATAGTAAACAGTAGGACAGCAGTAACAACAGTCCAGCAGCAGCAACAGTGGGCAGTCCAGGAGGCAGCAACAGTCCAGCAGGCGACAACAGGCAGCAGCAGTCCAGCGGGTTACAACAACAACAACAGCATGCGAGGAGCTACACTTCAACATCCAAATCATCCTCCCCATCTTCTTGAAATGGCGCAAAGAGTGATTGGGCTACAATCGGCAAATAGGGAGCTAAGATTTTTGAACAAACTTTTCCTAAACACGAATTACAAAATGTACTCATTAAACAATTAAACACATACTTAGTTACTTACCAAGTGTAAACCCTTTGGACCGCAACCAATCCTCATAGCAAGCAAGTGATTCAATGGTGAGAGATGTAAGAGAAGCTCGCCATGGACTTATCAACTTTTTGCCTATACTAAAAGCGGATTCCGAAGGCACCGAGGAAATGGGGATAGCAAGAACATCTCTAGCTATAGCGGCAAGTTGCGGATAATTTTTTGATTCTTTATTCCAATAATCCAATATGTCAAGAGGGAGATTATAATCATAACTTGTGGCCTCCAAGTATTGATCAAGTTTGGTTTTGTCGGCATCGACTCTTCTTCTTTTGCTCATCCAAGAATCAAAATTACCCAACCTATCACTTATACCACGGGAAGTACCAACACTCGCACCCACATTACCTACATTACCACCACCCCTTTGCTCCCCTCCTTGCCTATATTCCCTAAGTAAAATTCACAATGCCACTTTCACTTCATCCGACTTCTCCTTCTCTTGCCCTTCACCATAAAGAGTAGCATAACAATACTCAACAAATCCAAGTTTATATCGCGGGTCCAAAACACAAGCACAAGACAACAACATATTGTATTTATTCCAATACTTATCAAACTTCTTTCGCATTTCATTCACCATATTAGCCAAATACAAATGAGGTCCATCCACTACATCCGACAACAAACATTGTACTTCCCATACACCTTTAAAATACACATTAGCCGTGGGAGTAATAGAAGCTGAAAAATCACTAGTAACATTATAAAATGTTTTCAAAAAGTCATGAATAACCGACACTTTATCCCACTCTTCATTAGTAAGAACATATTGTGCAAGGTCTTGATCTTTCTCAATCACATGTGCAATGGCACCCTTAAAGTAACGAGCACGGTCAAGCATAAAATAAGTCGAATTCCACCTCACACAACAATCACTACGAAGTCTTTTCTTTGCATCTAAATGATAAATTGTTTGAGCAACTTCATAGAACTTCTTTTTCTTTGGAATCGAATGTTTAAAGTGTCTAGCAATAGCTCTAAGTTTATCAACAACACTATCAATGAGCTTGAAACCCACTTGTACAATAAGGTTAATGATATGACAACAACAACGAATTTGAAAAAATTCACCATTAAATAAGAGCTCTTTCCCACTCCTAACAAGTTGCCTTTTAATTTCCCCAATCATAACCTTATTGTAAGAAGCATTATCTAATGTAAAACAAGCAACTTTGTCAACAACTTTCCACTTCGTCAAACAACGACAAACATCATCACCAATATTAAGACCATCAAAGGGAGGTGTCAAAGCTCCAAATCTTATTATTCTCTTTTGCAACTTCCAATTACAATCAATCCAATGTGCAGTTATACAAATGTACTCATCTTGAGTGCTATCATTTCTCCAATTGTCGAAAGTAAAACAAAGTCGGCCGGGTGCATTATGCAAGTTAGTTTCAACCACATTTCTCTCCTCAGCATAATATTTGAGTGCATCTCTCCTAAGAGTGTGCCTACTCATAACTTTATAACTAGGACACATACAAGAAGCCATAAACTTAAATCCAGGCTCTTCGACAATGAAAAAAGAGTGAGCACCAGCAACAACTAACATACATATGGATTTTCTAATGGCATCGGGATCAATAATCTGATCTTTCAAAGCTGTATTCTGTTTCCCATCAGATTGACCTTTAGTCCCAATCAGAAAATTCTTAATGTCGACATTGCCACGAGCCATGCATTTCTTAAGATGCCTCATCATATGCGAGGTTCCATTACTAGATTTCGCTGAGAATAGCTTTTGACAATATTTACATCTAGCTTTAATCTTTTCCGTATCCGCACATTTTAACTTAATCATATGAGTCCATACCTTCGACCGCTTCTCCAATTCTGTGAGAATTTATGGAACTTCATCACCCTCTTCATTGTTGCCATCAATGTCTATGTCATCACCCAACTCCTCAGCAAAGTCCTCGTCCTCCATTTCCACCATAATTGGAGTTTTACCTCCTCTAGTACCCATTCTGATTTCAACAATACGCTACATAAGATATCAAACAAAATCCGAAAAATAAAGAGGAAAAGGAAGACAGAAGTCACACGCACACACAAATAGTCAAACGCTCACAAAACAACTTTCTAATACTAATAGGATACATCAAATTGAGACGATTTACAACTAATTCAAATGATTTTTTGATTGAATCGAAAATTAAAAATTTTCCCCAATCCAAAATTGAATCAAAAATTAAATATTCTTACCTTGAAGAATTGATGAAGGGGAATCGGCGAGAATAACAATCGGCCAGAAGATTAATCAGCGAGAAAAACAATCGGCGAGAAGAACAATCGGTTCTCAAATCTCACTCTCTCCTTTTGTAATTTTTTTTCTTTGACAGTGAGATGTGAGAGTGAGGGAGGCATCGTTGTGTCTGCAGACATAAACTCTAAAGTCTTTAACCTAGGTTTTTTTTTTTAATTTAATTTTCGGGCCGGGCCGATTTCTGGGCTTATAGCTCGGCCCAAACCCAGCCCGAAAAAGCATCGGGCCTGTTTTGGGCCGGGCCTCAGGCCATTTTTGGGCTGTAATAACGGCCCAAACTCGGGAAAAGTCGGGCCGAGCCGGGCTTTTGGGCCTGGGCCATTTGATCAGGTCTACCTTAGATGGCTTGCTGCTACTTTGACACATGGTGCGTGAACGATTGCAATAGGTGCAGACGAGTGTGGTGTGGATCATTCGTGCTTGGTGACACCCTTGAGTAGCCACCTGAGGACGCTGCTGGTTACCAGTGAAGTCGTTGGCCCAACTTTGAGCCAGAAGCTGCTTGTTGTCGCGAGGGCACGTCAGGGCCCAGTGCTTGCGGAGGGGGGAAGAATGGTCTACTCTGAACTAACGAAAAACTGGATTTGAACCAAAGAAATGCCATTTGGAATTAGCACTTCCATCATCAAGTATGTAATGCAAGCGGGTTGTAATACCCTGACTCACCATACGTCGCAACACAACCCAATTACATGGTAAGTCACCTCTTAAACCCGTATGTCCTCTCATGTGCTTAAAAAGTGAAGGACTTGTTGGTAGCATGATGGTAGAAATCAATTATAAACATATCATAAGAGCTTCAAATTTTCAATGTGAGATAAACCAATTTTCATAATCTTTGGGGCGTTACAAACTCATCCACTTAAAGAACGTAACGTAATCGTTGTGCCTAAACTAATCCATACCAATAGTCACACGAGTCATAGGTCTTGACCTTGCCCCCAGCATCAGCACGTTGTCGCACGGTTGCTCTGATACAATTTATAATAGCCTGACCCACCATACATCGCAATAAGATACGAAATTACCTCTTAAACGCTTAAATCTTCTCATGGGCCTAAACGATGAACGCCTTGTTAGTAGTATGATTGTATAATAACCTAATTTTGTTAGTCTTAATATTGTTGTCAATTATATTACTATTACTATAATAGTATTACTATTAGTGCCAAAAGTATTACTATTAGTACCAATAGTACTACTGTGCGGCCCCCCGCGCTAGTAATTGACCAACGGTGATAGTGCCATGCTTTGTCGATTATAATTCTATGAACATAAAAGAGTGTTTTGATGACCTCTACCATATAGCCATACAAGTATACAACATCAATGCGGGCTTTGTCTATTGCATTATGCAAGATAAGCTTATTGATAAAATGCATGTTAAGTGAGTACAATTATAACAACAAATACTTTTGATTCACTGAAATTGCTTGGTATGTCATGTAAAAATAGAATCTCAAGTGTACTATAAAAAAACATTTGGTTAGTTGCAATTCTTGCAAAAATGTAACATGTTTGAGTTGTCGGGTATAGTTGTAAATTGGCTTTATATCATTTTCCTTTTGAAGTCGGAGATCCTTTCCAGGGTTGACCATTTTAATTAGGGCAACCGTAAACAGTCGGTAATAGAGTCGAACCATAACCATTTTTGCATGTTTCTTTTTTTTTTTCTTCACTAAATATCTGAAGAATTTCAAAGTTCAATAAAACTCACTTAGAAAACTTAATGACTGGCATAAATTTACCAAGTATATTCGGCTAAAACTTCTCAAGCAATATAAGTATACAACATACAAAGAGCCATATACATTTAGACAGTATCCAAAATAACTAAGCGAATAGGTCGATCCCTGATTGATTAAATTCAGGCAGCTGCTCCTTCTCAATTATCACATGTCACAATATCTTCAAAGTAATATCCCCCACAATAGTAGCAAAACTTTAGTTTACTTGGTATCATATATACATTCTACAATAGTTTAAGGTTCAAAGCAGGATGGCTAATAGCTAAAACCAGGGAAAAACACAAGATGTCGTTGAGTTGAAAGAAAAAAAAAATCAATATGGCATACATACATTGATCAAAGAACTATTGATCACACTACATGTATCTGTAAAAAAAACAGTGATAAGCTATTCGTCGCCCACCTTATTACTAATATCGCCCACCAAATTCCAAGAATACCCTTCCTTAATTTTCAGACCTTCTCGATAGCTCATCGTAAAAATCAGAAGGCACCATATATTAGATGCCTTTCCGCCGTCGCAAGTCTAACGCAAACCGCCCTCTAACTACCCACTGCTTACCACTGTATACAACACCACATGGCACCGCGATTGCAACATCCTTCTTCCTAGCCGCATGAAATTAGTGTTTGGTTTTCTTGAGGGCATAGCTATTGAATACATAAATAACATTTGTTTTCTTCTGAGAACTCAATTATGTGTTTCGGCCTTCAACTTTTGAGTTGTCCGCCATTATTGTGTTCATCGAGCTTAATAACTATTCTAACAAAAAATTGGTCGTTTTGTCGAAACATCTTTATTTGATCTATGAGTTAATGCAATCATACCAGTTTTAATTTAGTGCAATGATAGTTGTTAGGAATGGCCTGATGACAAGGTGAAAAAAAGAAAAAGAAAAAAAAGAGAGAGATATTAAACTCAAAGGGGTAAAGTTGGGGAAATCAATGAAATATTTGGGCGATAATAGTAAAACATGGGCGACAAATAACACCTCTCCTTCGGAAAATATTAACAAGACGACATAACATCTATGATTCCAAATCTTAGATTGACCAAATCAAATCAATATATATATATATATATAAACGAAGCTTTTTTCGTGGTCATTTAACGCGTCCAGAGCCTTTCGAGTTTTCTTAGAGCTTTAGAATCTTTAAAAAAATTTAGTTTAGGTAAAGAAAATATAAGAATCTTAACGTATAAGGAAAAATCTCTACATATATAGGATGATGGTAAAGAAAATATAAGAACCTTACAATATATAAGTAAGAATCTTTACATATAGGATGATAATTGACATTTAGGAAAATGTTATGCAAAATCTTCTGAAAAGTGTATCTTATAGAATGATCCAAAAAAATAAAATTGTCTACCTTCTGGAAAGTCAATTAATAACGTGACCTTGGGATTTATGTACTTATTATTTTTTGGAATGATTATATAGAATCTTATCTTTTCCAGTGGTAGTTTTAGTAAGAATGCAAGATAATATGAATGACCAATCTTTTTACATTGTATACATAACATACATAACATACATATGATATATACATCCTAATAGTCAAGATCAATGTCTCATGAGTATAAAAAATATAATTATATATCTGCAATTATATATATCCTATATTTAGAGACTAATTTCGAGGGGTTGATCTTTTTCGTCCTTTTATACATCGAAGAAGATGTATATATGCACAGTATACGACATCAAAAATCTTATATCAAACTAATCAAAGTGTAGTTAGTAGTTTTATTAGATGTTCTTTTTGCTTTTATGTTTATCATTAGCATCAAAGTCCAAAGATCTTATATTAAAGTGTAGTTCAAGTAGTTTTATTATTAGATATTTTTTTGGCTTATGTTTAGCATTATTGTAATTTTAATTGTTTTAAAGTAACAATGTAAGGGTGTAACACTCTTAGAGACTAAGTGGCTAAACACATGGACCACAATGATAACCACTATTGAACTTCGATCCTTTCATTTGACTTTAAACTACGAATTACTGTGGGTCGAATTAATTGGTGGTACTTCACAAAAGCTAGGAAAAAAATGAAAAGAATGTAAAGATTAGTAAAAAGTAGGAGATAGATTTGAGAGAGAATACCAAGATTAAATTAGTAAAAAGTAGGTTAGAGAAGATAATAAAAATCAATATGTTTAAAGTGAGACGAAGAGAGTATGTAAAATTGATTTTAACACATCCGATTGTCATCCACACAAGCTTTTTTGAGCGCATTGAATGTGTCCATAATCTTTATAGTTTTCTCCTTTAATCTTTATGTAACTTTGATCTAAAGTTTCTTATATGTAAGTATGATCTTAACATGCAATTAGTATAGTCACACAAGTTTAGATTAAAGATTACAAATAGCAGTTGGGTCCACAATATAATGCAATTACTTTCGAATTTTTTTAGAGCTTTGCAATCTTTTTTTTTTACAAATTTAGGTAAAGGATATATAACTAATTATAAATAATAAGATGATACTTTACGTTTTGTGAAATAATAAGGTGATACTACGTTTTGGGAAATAATATATTGATACTATACATTTTGGAAAAATATGGTGCATAAAAATAAAAAAAGTTGATCTAATTAATATGGTTCTTATTGATGAATGATTATTTTTTTTTCCAAATCAAGTGGTTGTCGTTTATGATTCATTCTATACTCGACACTCTAATGTTACACTAACAATCTAATTGTTGTTATAGGGGGAATACATTCATGCTACTCTGTCAGGTTTTGAAGTTCTTCCAAAATAAATCGGAATATCATGTTGTCAGTGATAGTAAAATAATGATCAATTTACAGTTTTATACATTGTGTAGAACTATCAACCGAGATGATCACATCATACCAAGACATAGATTTGACTTTGTGTTATAAACATGTTGTAAGCATTACCACAACAATCATTCAATTAAAGTCCAAAGATGATAAAACATAGCGTATGAGAGCCTTTAGAGGGTTCATTTTTACAGAGTTTTTAAACGGGTACAATATATAACGGATATAAAACAAAAAAAGTTTAATGTAATAAAAAAAATTAATTAATTCTATAACTACTTATTTTAATCGAGCAGACAATTCATTAATTATACCGTGCAACGCACAGGCTTAAAACTAGTCTCTCTCTATAACGAACTTCACATTGTTAATTCAAGTGCATAGTTGCAAAGCCTTATGAAATAAAGGTAGCAGTTGTGTGAACCGTATCAACCTCACACCAAGTCTGCATTAATCCCACATCTCACCCTTGAACCACTACACCACGTCACCACTATAGCAATGTGTCTCACGCACAAATCTTTTTCTAATTCTTGGTCAAAGATTAAAATATTCTTCTTAACATTATAACTTAATAGTTGCATATTCATTTTCAAAATATTTGTCATTCTCTATAGACAATAGTACTGAAGTGTTCTCAAGACTCACTTTTACGACTCCAATCCACAGCTCTATAGACTAACATGAAAGGTGGATCCCTCTGCGGCCACTAAAAGTAGGTAGTTTAGACTAAAAAAAGTCACATTTTACAGATCCTAAATCCGTGGGATGTGTCGTCATTCGTTCAAGCGCCAAACGTTATAATCGAACTTGACTAGTGTCAATGCGGACATAAACTAGTGACATAAGTAAGATAGTTAGCATTCCAATACCATTTAGCTAAACTTTGAAAAGTAAATATGAAAAAAGTTCATAAGCGGTTGAGGTCAGAAGCAGAGTCTATGCTAAACTTCATCACAAGGTCTCCCTCACTCTTACCCCCAAACACCATATCACTCTATTCTCTGAACCAATGTCTGTTCCTCCATCCACCCCTTACATGTCCTAATTCACTATCTCTCACTCGATGGAGAATTAAAAATCATTCTCTGCCCATGTTCCCTTCCCACCACTATATATCTCTCTTGACATCCTCCTTTGCCTTCCTTCCATTTCATCGGTCCTCTTTCCCCATCTCTTTGACCCCTTATTCTCTTTTGCCTTACCCATGCTTTTTTACCTCCTTTTTCAAAACACTTTTGCCTTCCCTTACTCTCTACATTATCTGCTTTATAATCTAGCTTCCTCACTCCTTCACTTCTTAACTTGCTCATTGCCCATGCTATTTGCTAACCTATCTCAAACCAACCTTCACCCTTCACCCTCACTTACCCTCCTCCCCGTCCGTACCCACCCACTTTTACGCCTTGTTTTTACTCTCCCCCCAACCTCTTTCTTTTATCTTTTATTTTTTTGCTTTTCCAACACTATCCCTTCCTGTCTTCAATATCTACTTTATAATCTACCTTCGCCCTTGTTCCATACATTAGTCCTCTCTCCCAACTTTATACCTCTTATTCTCTATTGCCTTTCTAATGTTTTTTACATTTCCTTTTCCAAAACACTTTCTAAATCTCTTTATCTCGTCATCATCTGTTTTATACTCTAGCTTCCCCCTCCTTCACCCAATATCTTCAACATTGTCCTTGCTAACCTATCTTAAACCACCCTTCACTCTCATTTATCCCACAAACCCCACTTAAATGTTTTTTCTGTCCTTTTGTTGTTACTTTGTATACTACATTATTAGATGCGGCGCTGCAACTCGCTGAAATCATTCTTGTACAAATCTATTATCGATCATGTTTTACTCCAAGTGGTTAATAATTGTTTGTGATTTGTTAAATCACACTGAAGGTGCAAGCAATATAGAAGAGAACTATAAGATGAAAGTGCCTTACTATTTGATTCTATTGTAGAAAAAGCCAAACTTAATGCTTACAATGTTCCATTTAATGTAAAAGAAAGTTATATAGACCAGAAGGAAACACTACATCAAATTTGGGCTTCCAGAACCACCATTAGAGAACGGAATTTTTTAAAATTGATCTCTTATTAAAAAGACAACGGGCCTGCTAAAAACAGTTTTAAAAGATAATTGCGGAAAATTAAAATAAATATTAAATACCTATGAGAACGATTCCTTGAAAAACCGTTCTAAAGGTGCAGTTAATTTTGGAACCACATCTTTTAAAATGGTTTTTATAAGAACCATTCTAAGGAGTGACATATGAAAACGGTTTCCTCAACCAACCGTTCTAATAATCCTAATAAAAAAATTAAATAACATCTTATATTATATATTAAAAGCTGTATTAGATGCAACGACCACGTTCACCGACTTCATTTAGGCCATCTGTCATGCCACGTGGCATGTCTCTTTAAATTTTCAGTTAAAAAAATCATTTAATATGTCTTTTATGGTAAATAGTGTAGATGGACATTCCATCCACGGTGATATGTAAGTGAGGTTTTTCATATCTTTAATCGTCAAAATTTCGAAAAAAAAAAAATAAACAAATGCTTGCTAGAAATTGATGTACTCTTTACCATATTATAGAGTTACCCTAGCCTATTATAGTTATTTGTTAAGATTTAGTACGTTAAAATTGTTGTACATCTATTACATAAGCATTCTTTATTTATTTACAAGAAATAAAAATTTATTACCTGAAACCAAGTCTGTCCTAGGGGGACACTTGACACTTATTAATTGGATAGCACAATGAAATTATACAATATGATGGTAATTATTAGCTAAATGGAGAACATTATAATTCGTGGTGATCAGTAGGTCTTGTGAGAGAACGTCTTTCAATAAATTTTTGAGAGACCAACCCTATTATTTATATCGTGACCTATTTTTTATATTTCTTTTGGTAATCATTTTAGTTAAAGACTTTAACACTTAATCTTTGATTTGTAAATGGGTCTCTTTATAAATTTAATCTAATTTATATGATTGGATCTTTCAAAATCATAGATAATGTGATATACAATGGTAAATTAATACGATCACTAAAAGTATATACCATGGTTACAAGCAATGTAAAAAAGGGTCATTTTGTAACATAATATAATGGTCTCTTAACAAATTATTAAGAGACTGTCTTTTATGAGACTTTAAGTTAGCTAATTCTGGTAAAACTAATTTATAATAATAAATTGAAATATAATATGATATAACGGGTGACGTGATAGTCGAATAGAAATAGTATAACGGGTGACGTGATAGTGGAATGAAAATCAAATAGTATAACGGGTTGATGTGCTCGTGATTGTCACCATTTTTGGCTTGTTTTAAATATTATTTTGGGATGTTTTATTGGTTTTTATGTTGTATTCTCATGGAATTGATCTATGTAATTTATGGTGAGAAAATGGCTATTTAGAGCCAGAGTGTGAAATTTCGAGGAATGAATGCCAATTTGAAGTGAAGAGTAATTGAAGATTGAAGACTCGTAGCAAAGAATACAGAAGATCAAGCGCGAACCATGGGAGAAAGAAGGCGCTCCGCGGCGTGGTTCAGAAAGTCTAGCGCAGACCGCGCGTATTAGGCACCGGATTGCAGGAGTGCTGAGTGCGGACCACGCAAGTCACTCGGCGGACCGCGGAGAGCGATGAGAGCCGATTTTCCGTATTACTTTATATTTTCCATATTTTATTGCTAAACTATTTAAATACCTAGGCATTAGGTCTATTTCATAACTTTTGCAACTCAAGAATTATTTTGGGATTTTTATTGAAGAACTCTATGGAGAACTAATTCCTCCATCTTGGTGATTGTGAATTGAAGTTACTGTTTATCGCCAGATTGTGAGATTATTAGTTATCGATCCTATTGTGAGTATTATCAATTCTTTTGCACTATAATTGTAATAACCCGAAATTTTATACGATTTATAATTTTATTTTATAATGTAAATTACATTTTCTCTATAAATATGTGAGTCGAGTCGTGTGTACCGGTTTCAATAGGGCCTTCGAATCGGGTTTAGAAACAAAGACCCACTTAATACGATCCAAAACCAGGTAAACCTTGTATTAGGAGGATAATATTAGTATTTTACAAGAAAAAAAAAAGAAAACCTAAACCAACATCTATACCCCTTCCTCCTTATTGTCTCTCTCCTCTAACCCGTACTCCCATCTGCCTCACTACTACATAAATGACATATTGCAACGTCCCAAAAACTGTTGCATTAGGCCTTAAAACCGTTGCAATAGACCTATTGCAACACTTTTTGGTCGGTTGCACTTGCGGCCGTTGCTATAGGGCTATTGCAACGCTTTTTCGCATCTAACGTAACACTTTTGTCTTTAAACCTTGAGGTGTTGGATTTCGTTCTACAAGGTGTTGCATTAGATCCCCAAAGGCAACGGTTTTAAACTTCAAATGCAATGTTTAGTTGCCTATTGCAACGCTACATGTACGTATGTATACGTATATACGTACATTGTCTATAATAATAACAATATTTAGGCTATGTGGGATTCGAACCCACACATTCTGTACAAAAAATTAGACATAGCTCTACCATTAATCTAATAGCCTCTTAATGATAATAATTACACAATCTCGAATACAATATATTATAAGATAGTAAAAGACTGATACTGATAAAAGGTCATGTTGAAGATGAGCTAGCTTGCTCTCCAAGCTTGCGTACGGACACCTACAAAGCTTGAAATCATGGCCAGAAAACGAGGACGACTGCCAAAACAAACTACAGTTTTAGATTCAGGGAACAATGAGGAAGAAATTGATATTAATTTGGAGGGAGATAATCAAGAACCCACAGATACCCAGACGATGAGCTCACCAACGACAGCGGTGAAATTGAGTAACTTCATCGGAAACGCCTTTGAAAAATTTGGTAAGCTCACCTTTTCGAAAGCTATTTATAATACTATCACTGATAATCAGGACAAGAATGGTAGTGGTAATGACAAACAATCAGGAATTGATGCTGACCCGAAAACCCAGGTGACTCAAAATCAGGCTAAGCCTAAAACCTGGACTGATGTAGTTGGACCTAAACCAAAAGTAGGAATGAGCCTTCATTTCTGTGATTCTAGTGAACTTAATGGAGAGGTTGTGATTGAAAGTGCTGATATTGATGGAGAGATGAAATATTGGGAGAATTCTTTGGTTGGTAACATTATTGGTGCTAAACCCACTCTTAAAGTTGTTTAGGATATTTTTGGGAAGCATTGGAAGGATATTGAGATTCCTAAGGTGCTATACTTTAAGAGAGGATGGTTCATACTTAGGTATTCATGTCAGGAAGCTATAACAGAGATTCTGAGAGGGCCATGGAGATTCAATGGTAATGCTTTCATCCTTAAGAAATGGACTCCTGACATTTCTCTTGAACTTGACAAAATCTCTGTGGTGCCAGTTTGGGTACTTTTCCCATACCTTGATCCTTGGTTTGGTCAGTGCATGCCTTAAGCAAGATCGCAAGCAAGATTGGCAATCCTATATGTGCAGATTACACAACAACTCACAAAGAAAGATTGTCCTTTGCTCGAGTTTTAGTAGAGGTTGATGTTTCTCAGGAGCTGCCAGATTTTCTCCTTGTGAAAACTCCTTTCACTCAACCTATGCATCAGAAAGTTGAATATGAATGGGTTCCTTTTTTCTGTCAAACCTGCAAGAAACTTGGACACCAGGATAACAAGTGCAAATTAAATAAGGTTGCTGATAAACCTCTAAAGCAGAAGATGGTTTATAGGCCAAAGGAAGTTGTTCAGACTGTAAATGGGCATGCTGAGCAGCCAGAGAATACTGAGCAACTGCAGATTCTTGAAACTGTTCAGCAGCAGGTTGTGATTGATGAAACACACATAGAAATCACACCACCTCCAAAGGAGATTGTGGATGGTCTTGGTTTCAGAGTGGTTACAAGAAGGAAGGTGAAAGGAACCAAATCTCATCCAAAATCTTCACCAACAATGGTTCAAAACAGCTTTAGCAGACTGGGATTGAGTAGCATTCAAGTAGATGGAGATTTTGGGGCTGACATTCAACAGAGAATTGAATTTGCAGGGGAGGAAGAACCACTTGACCCCCCGCCATCTCAATGATCATAGGAGCTTGGAATATTAGAGGGTTCAATTAAACCCTCAAACAGCATGAGGCTAAGGACCTCTTGCTAAAAAATAAGTTGGATATTTTTGGTTTATTAGAAACAAGAGTCAAAGAAAGAAAATCTAAGGAGATTATCAGAAGGAAATTTAGAATGTTTAATGGGGCTAATAACTATGCTCATCATAACAATGGAATAATTTGGCTTCTCTAGAATGATAGAAGTGTGAAAGTGGAGATTTTAGAAGCAGGCAGCCAGTTTATACATTGTAAAGTGACTCATATCACTTCATAATGTGACATTTGGATCACTATGATTTATGCTAGTAACTGTGCTCAAAAGAGGAAGGAGTTATGGGAAAAATTGTGTTCTTTTAACATTAATGCTGAACCTTGGATACTCCTAGGGGATTTTAATGTGATCAGATCACACTCAGAGAAAGAAGGTGAAGCTCCACCATCAGTTGCTGATATGAATGACTTTAATAGGTGCATAAACTCCTGCAAACTTGATGATATTGTGGAACATGGATGTCATTTGACTTGGACAAGCAGTCAAGAAGGTAGTTCAAAAATTTGGAGTAAATTAGACAGAGTGCTGGTAAATGCTAGGTGGGAGTGCAAAATTTCCTCTTAATTTGCTGATTTCATGCATGCAGGCATATCAGATCATTCTCCTATGGTAGTGGAAGTCATCAAACCCAAAGTGCTGAAAAAACCTTCGAGTATCTAAATTGTTGGGCTGATCACAAGACTTTTGGAAATATTGTGGAAAGTGCTTGGAAAAAGCCTGTTTCAGAGACTGCTATGTTCAGGCTTTTCCAGAGATTGAGGAATGTTAAGCACGACCTTTGCCAACTAAATACAGAGAATTTTTCTAACCTCAGTAAAAGAGTTGAATCCTGTAAAAAGGATCTGACCCAATGTCAAGGAGATCTTCAACACAGACCTTTTGATCAGGAAATTATCGACAAATGCCAGGCTCTAAGGGAAAGATATGTCAAACTTAAGAAGGCAGAGCTGAGTATGCTCTAATAGAGGGCAAAAATTCAGCATTTAAAGAAATCTGACTTCCGCTCGAGATATTTTTTTGCTAAGATTGCTGAGAGACAAAATCAAAGCAACATTGGACAGATTATTGATAGAAGTGGAGTAACTCACAAAGACCAGCCTGGGATCATAAATGCTTTCCTTGACTACTATCATAACCTCATAGGTACTGAGAAAGAGGTAAAGAAACTTGACATTGATTTTGTGCAAACTGGAGCCACCTTAAATCCTGATCATGAGCAACTCATGAGCTCTCCCATCTCAAAGGAGGAAATAAAGCAAGCCTTATTTGATATGGATGCTAATAAAGCTCCAGGACAAGATGGGTTCTCTCTAGGTTTCTTCAAAACCTTCTGGAAAACCATTGATGATGAATTCTGGAGAGCTGTCTGGGACTATTTTGACAAGAAAGTAATGCATAAGCAGGCCAATGCTACCATGGTCACCTTGATCCCAAAAAAGGCAAATGCAAGCAGTGTGATAGATTTTCGACCAATTTCCTGCTGCTCAACATTCTATAAGACTGTAACAAAGATTATGGCAAATAGACTTCAACAAGTTCTCCCAGATATTGTGGGAAATGAACACGCTGCTTTTGTCAGTGGGAGAGACATTTTCCAGAATATTCTGACGTCTCAGGCCCTTGTTAAAGGCTATGATCAGAAAAATCTATCCCCAAGAAGCTTGGTGAAAGTTGATATTAGAAAAGCCTTTGACTCTCTCAACTGGAGTTTTATTAGAGACATGCTTATTGCCTTGAAGTTTCCTGTGGTTTTCATTGACTGAGTGATGGGCTGCGTTACCATTCCTTATTACTCTTTAAAGATCAATGGGAACTATGAAGGCTTCTTCCCTGGGAAATGTGGAGTCAGGCAGGGAGATCCATTGTCTCCCTATCTCTTTGTTCTTAGCATGGAGATCTTATCTAGATATTTGAGGGCCATGCCTGAACACAAGAATTTCTCATTCCATCCCAAGTGTGTTCAGGTGAATCTCACTCACCTAATTTTTGCAGATGATTTGATGATTTATGTGAGATGAGACCTGCCCTCAACCATGGCAGTGGTGAAAAGCCTGGAAACATTTGCAGCCATTTCAGGTCTTGAAGCAAACCCCACCCAGACTGAAATCTATTTTGGGGGTGTCAAGTACAGTGTTAAAAGACTGATTCTAGCAGAAACTGGATTTGCTGAAGGTAGATTTCCTTTCAAGTATTTGGGCATCTACCAGATGATGATTGGAAAAATCAGTATAGCCATCAAACATTGGTCCTCTCAGATGTTATCTTATGCAGGAAAAGTGCAGCTTCTAAATTCAGTAGTCTTTGGACTTGAGAATTTCTGGTGTGCAAGTGTCTTATTGCCAATAGGGGTTATAAAGAGAATTAATAAGATTTGCAAGGACTTCTATTGGAACATTGAAGAGGGTCAGAGGAAAATGAGCTTTAAGAGCTGGAAATCAGCTTGTACACCCAAGGAGGAAGCTAGGCTCAACATTAAAGAAGTCTTATCCTGGAACAGAGCCATTATGACAAAATGGATATGGAAGCTTTTGAATAATCAGAATAGCATTTGGTGCAGTTGGATGAAAGCTTATTTGTCTCAATGGCAAACGTTTCTGGGACATTAAAAGCAAGCCTAGTGATCCTGAAACCTAGAGAGGGATAGTAAAGGTCAGAGATTATATCTTAAGCAAAAATTTGGATGCTGCTATGGCTCAAAATCTTATTCTCAGTTGGCAGCATCAGGGGAAGTTTAATGTCAGAAAAGCATATGATTTTTATAGAGAAAAACTCCCCAAAGTTAAGTGGTGCAAAGTAGTTTGGGACAGTGTGTGGACTCCTAAGCACAGTTTCATTACAAGCTTGGCAATTCAGAAGAAGCTAGCTACAATTGACAACATCAGAACCAGAGGCTTACCTATTACCAACTGGTGTGTTCTTTGCAAAAAGGCAGCAGAATCACATAGACACTTGTTCTTCAGGTGTGATTTTTCAGCCCAGATATGGTCAGAGATACTACATTGGATTGGTATAAAGGGAAGGAGATGGAGTTTGCAGCAGGAAGCAACATGGTTTGCGAAACACAGAAATCAGAAAAATTGGAGGACAAAATGGAGTTGATACAGCCTTTCTGCAATTGTCTACAGCCTATGGATTGAAAGGAATAGAAGAATTTTCGAGGAAACTGAGCAACCCGCCCAAATGATCATCAATAGAATTAAATTCTTAGTTTTTGTTAAAGTTTATAGCTGGAGAAGAAATGTAGTAAGTGAAGAAGTAGCTGATAGTCTCTTAGATTAAGCAACATTTAGTGGCTCTAATTTTTTGTAAGATCACTTTTTATTCCCAAATTTTGGATGAATAAAAGTTTCTCACCTTCTTACAAAAAACAAAAAAATACGAATAACAACAACAACAACAACACCAACCACAACACCAACAACAACAACAACAACAACAACAACAACAATGACAATGATAATGATAATATATCATCCGATGCACAAAAGAAGTAGGAGCGAATTCAAAGATACCTAATTTAAACATCACCTAACTCACCAATTTAGCATTACAAGTACAATGAATAAGGTATAAAAGCCACAAAAGAAAACGAGAGTGTCAAGGACAACACTTCATTTACCAATTCATAACTTCCCATAACTCACTATTTCAGCATTCCAAGTACAATGCAAAAAAAGTTTTAGTTAAGAAAGAGATCAAATCAGACCTTACTCTCTAGATTTGGAACTCCTGCATATTTCTCCACTTTTAGCTTTACAAGCGGCATTGTTCTTGTCCATATCGCAAGTCATGGTTGAACTAAATGCATGTCAAGAATGTTTGAGAGGCAGTAGACAAGGGTTATAGTCAAGAAGTTGTATATACTATGTATATTTGTCTCCATCACCCACAAGATAGCACAATTTCATAGGATTGTTTCCTAAGACATAATTAACCAGCAAAAAAACATAGCTACAGAAAATTAAGACATTGATTCCCTTGATGCAATTCTATTGAGCTAGCTATCACGCCCATTAGACATTGACATAGTCACATTGACCAAGTGAACCAACCTGTGATATTGCAAACCTTCGAATTTCTAATGGCTCGTGCGATTTCCCATTGGAGGTTACCTTTGCAGTTTGAAAGAAAGCATAGATGACCATAGCTAAAATACATCTAGGGCGGCTGAGTAATGCAAATCCGAAAAAGAATGGGAGCCTAAACAGGTGAAAAAAAAATATCAGTAAACAGTTTTGATCCCTGAAGGAAGCCCACCAATGTAAAGTAAAAATTAAGCATCAGAATGGGAACCCGCTCCAAATAATTTCAGGGAAAGTAAGATGTAGAAACATCAAAAGCTCAAATCATATACCAAAAACTCACATCATATATAAGAAGCCCCCCATGAATTTCAGGGCCGCATGAAGTCCATGTTTGTCAAGTTGGCAAAAAGTAAAAACACTCATTCCTTGAGTTGTGATAGCGCTGTTTCATCTAAAACTAAGGCTAGACAAGTCTGGAAGCCCTGAAATTAGGCAAGAGACTTATAAAACTCAATAACTTACCTCAATAAAAAAAAAAACTAAACAAAAATATACTAAAGAAAGGGTAAGGTATCAAAGGACCTTATGCATGTCAGTTAATTAGATTAACAACAAATCCAAGGGTACGACCTTATGGTCAGAGACTCAGAGTACTCACCAAGAGAAACCAAACAAGTGGATGACCCACTTAAATACTACATAGGCTGAGCTCCACAGTACAAAACTGGCTAGCCAGATCCAAGGAAATGGCTGCAGACATTACAACAGAGAGAGTTTAATTTGACAGCAAAACACTTAAGTGATAACAATTATAATTAATTGTCAATGTTTGTTGGTTGAGCATTTTGGCATGCTATCACGTAGTTGTATAAATGAATCAGAGGCCATTGTGCTAGTGAAATTACGAGTCGATTAATCGAAGTAGTCACAGCAAGTAGATGGCCAATGTTGACGGCATCAACTGTATGTATGAAAAACACGGAAAAATATATTACTTGAAGATGATGCATGCACCACAAGTTTGATAGCGGGAATTATAGTCATAACATAACTTACCAAAATCAAGCCAAGACGTGAATCTGACCCCCTATATAGATTACTGATTGACATGCCAACGTGAAAAGGATAAAGAAGGCTTTTTTCGTTGTCTGCTAGCTAGTGGCATTAGTGTCTGAGGCTGGTGAAAAGAGTGGAGCGAATCACCCCTTATCGAACCCTAACTTTTAGTTCTGACCTGCAAAGTGAGCTCCGAAAACTGCTAACCTATGACCAAAAAGCTACATATGTCAAAATCACTGCATACGAAGAAATTTAATGTCAACAAACTCATGAAAATTATAAGCTAAAGTATACGAATTCAAAGACTCCCTATGTCTACAAACTCCATAAATTCTATCTTTGAGCCTAGGAGTTTACAAGAGATACTAATAAAAAATGTGAGAGCTCAACAAAATCTGTAAACTTTTGATTTTGACTCCTTAATTTATATTAATAGTCTCCTCAAACACAAGTCATAGCTCAAAGTGACAATGAATAACCAATAGACCAAAAACAAACACAATCGAGATAAATCAGAGTTGCAAATTAAGTCTAAACCACAAAACCATCTTATCATTATCATTATTATCAACAAAGTAGTATTTAGGAAATAATGTGAATTGAACTGACATAAATAATAAGAACCCTAAGTCAGAGGGCAAAACTTCACTATATGAAGGAATCTGACTGTAGCTCAAGGTATTTCTTCTCAAAGATAGCAGAGAGAAAACACCAGAGCTATATAGGCCAGATCACTAATAGGCATGGCAATACTCATACTAAACCTGAAGATATAAGTAATGCTTTCATTGATTTTTATCAAAATCTTCTGGGGCAGACTCGACCAGTGCAGGCTCTGGATAAGGCTCTTATAGTTGAGGGAGCTACTTTAAGCACTGACCAGTAATGCTATCTCACAAAAACAGTGTCTGAGGAGGAAATAAGAGAGGCTCTCTTTAGTATAAACCTCAATAAAAGCCCGGGGCAGGATGGTTTTGCTTCAGGGTTTTTCAAGACTTCATGGGAAACAATAAAGAAGTATTTTACTGATGCAGTGAGGGAATTCTTCAATTCAGGCAAAATGGCAAAGCAAGCAAATGTAACAATGATCACATTAATTCCAAAAAAGGAGAATGCTAGTCAGGTGACTAATTTCAGACCCATTTCTTGTTGCTCAACCATATACAAGACAATAAGCAAAATAATGGCAAATAGAATTCAACAAGTTCTTCCAAGTCTGGTTGGCTTTGAGCAAGCTGTTTTTGTGAAGGATATGAGTATTTTTGATAACATAATGGTCTCTCAGGCATTATTCAAGGGATATAATCAAGTGAATGTCTCCCCCAGATGCCTGATCAAAGTGGATATCAGGATAGCTTTTGATTCCCTAAATTGGGAATTTATAGAAAGCATGTTGGTGGCATACAATTTCCCTGGTTTATTCATCAAGTGGTTAATGAGCTGTGTATCTACTGCATCCTATTCTTTGAAGATAAATGAGAATTATGAAGGTTTTTTTTAAGGGAAATGTGGCATTAGGCAAGGTGACCCAATGTCACCTTATATTTTTGTGATGAGTATGGAGATCTTATCAAGATTTCTGAGGAACATCCACAATCAGCCCCAATTCTCTTATCATCCATAGTGTGTGAAGATTAAGCTGACTCACTTCACTTTTGCTGATGATTTAATGATATTAATAAGGGGAGATATTCCCTCAGCCAGGGCTGTGGTGCACTCCTTGGAAAAGTTTGCTGCAATGTCTGGTTTAGAAGCTAATCCTGCAAAAACTTATGTTTCTTTTGGTGGAGTAAGTAGGGAAGTTAGGGAAAAGATTCTGGAAATTACAAGGTTTACTGAAGGAAAATTTCCTTTTAGATATCTTGGTTTACCTCTTCACTCCAAAAAACTCAGAACAAATATGTTTTCTAGTATTCTGAGCAAGATACAACACTCAATAAACCACTTGGAGCTCCCAATTTCTCTCATATGCAGGGAAAATCCAGCTCCTTAATTCTGTTGTCTTTGGACTGGAGAATTTTTGGTGTGCTAGCATGATTATTACCAAAGGCATCTTGAAGAGAATTAACAAACTCTGTAAAGATTTCTTGTGGGGAATTGGGGAAGGTCAAAAGAGGATGACATTCAAGAGCTGGAAGTCATCCTGTGTGCCTAGAGAGGAAGCTGGTTTCAATATAAAGGAAGTGTTGTCGTGGAATAAAGCTATGCTATCTAAATGGCTCTTAAGAATCATTACAAAAGATCAGGGAAGCTAGTGTAAATGGTGCACAGCTTATTGTCTGAAGGGTGAAAGCATATGGAAACTCAGACAAAAGCAGAATGACCCCGAATGTTGGAGGAGTATTCTAAGTCTCAGGGATCATCTGCTAGCAGCAGGAAGGGACATGGAAAATGCCAATGCTATGATCCTATCTTGGGCAAAGGGGGACATATTCAACGTAAAAGCAGCATATGATCAGCTCAGAGAAAAGCATAGCAAAGTGAAATGGAGCAAAGTTGTATGGGACAACATCACAATGCCAAACACACAGCTTTATATCCTCCCTAGATGTTCAACACAAGCTCTCTACCATTGATACCATCAGGATTAGAGGGATGGTAATTATAAACAGGTGTGTGCTCTGTAAGAAGGCAAATGAGAGCCACAAACACCTGTTTTTCCACTGTCAGTACTCGGCAGCTGTCTGGCAAAAATTATTACTCAGGCTGGGCACAGGAAGAAGGAGATGGCACATCAGACAGGAGCTCCACTGGTTTGCTAGTAGGAGGAGGTCTAAACACTGGCTGGCAAAATGGGGAGATGCTGTTTGAATGCCACCATATATCATATTTGGTATGAAAATGTTAGGCTGTTCGCTGAGGAGGAGCACACATAGCAATGGGTTGTAGAGAGAAAAATAGTTGGAGATTGTCAGGAAATAGTTGATAGTTTGTTGAGGTAAGCTTCGTTTGTTAGGGCTTGCTAGTGGTTTTTATTTTGTAAGTGGTTTCGTCTTTCTTTTTTTTCCCCCTTCTTTAGGATGAGTAAAGAGAGCTAATAACTTCTTACAAACAAAAATCAAGGCCTCGATTTTAATTATTGAGCAAGGAACCAGAAAACGTGATTTGCCCAAATTAAAAACCCTAACTCATCAATACATTGATTTATTCAACTACCCCAAACCCTGGAAACGTCTAACTATGTGTAAAATCAGAAAATATAAACACAATAGATATCTAATCAACCAATATTAAGACATTCAACATATATTAGCACGAAAAAATAATCTAATAATTGATTAACGAAAAACGAAACCAAAACATTCATACCTAGTAGAATTGTATAGATGCGCGTGGTGATGTGCGGCAGAGGTATCGGAGGTGCGGCGGTGTTGAGTGTCTGGCATCTGAGTCAGCGTCATGTGGTGGGTTGCTGGCTGCCGGAGAAATGTTGAGGAGGGAGAGTCAAGTGAACGGAGGAGAGAGAGAAAGTTTGAGTAAAGAGCCGGGCTTGGCGTAGAAAGTTTTGCCTTTTAGTTCTTATTTTCTTTTGTTATTTTTTTAAGTGAAATTGTTGATACGTTGCATTTGCTCATTATCTATTGAAATGAGGTATCTAAAGGAACGGTTTCGGTATCTCAAGCAACAGTATTAGCAAAAACGTTGCCTTAGACTTTTGGATTGTTGCCATAGGGGTCTAAGGCAACAGTTGTTAAAAACCGTTGCTATTACTATGTTACATTAGCTCTTTTATTTAGTAGTGTGGTCTCCTCCATTAAACAACAACACAACATCAATACCACTCACCATCATGATCAACATGATTATCAATTATCACCATTACCAATCACCATGATCGATCAAATCACCATTCATATTGTCTTATCATCATATTGCTTATCCACCATTGGCGTTTTGTCTTCCTCCTCTTCGTATCCTCCACCATTGTTGTCCCTCCGCTTAACGACTGGGCGTACTTGGCCCTCCTGTATATTCATTGATTTTTGGGGTGGTTTTAAGAGAAGCTTTAGAGCGGTTTATCGGTTGTAATCGGACTTGGACTGATTCTCGAAGGTTTAAGGTAATATGATGTCTACCACTTTCAAATTTATTATTATGGGTATAAAACCCAAGAATTTATGTATGCTGATTAAAAAATTTGATTGTAAGGTTATGACATAAAATTCGACTATTTGTTTATGTGGTTCACTATGATTGTTTGCGTTGAGATTCATGTGTTGGACTTCTGTTGAATCAATGTAGTTAATGTTCTCTATTTGCATGGGTGTTAACAAATTGAATTGGAATTAGTTTAAGCACACTGATGTAGGTCGTGTCATATGGTGAATTGAGAATTTTGGGAATCTAGTTGCTTGATAATTTCTTTGCCGATTTAGAAAGTCGGGATGCTTGGTGCGATCATTTCTCTTTTAATTAGCTAATAATTGTTTGGACGGAGTCAAAAGACCTCCTAATGGCCGGAGTCACAAGAAATCCTAATAATTGTTTTGTACGGAGTCAAGAGAACTCCTAATTACGTGAACGAGGGTACAATAACTCCTAATTGTTTGGTCGGAGTCACAAGAACTCCCTAATTATTATTGTATCGGAGCCTCGTAGTTGCTCTTAATTATTTGGACGAAGTCACATCGACTCCTAATTACAGCCCAATGCATCGATTTTCAAGTGGGCCTTGTAGGCGTCTAGTACTACTCTATTGGGTTAGAAACACTTGGTAGGGGGTGTGCACACTTAAGGTCTAGATAGTCTTGGTTGGTTATGATGGGCTGGTTATACTGCCTTAAATGATTTGACTTGCCTTAAATGATTTGACTTGTCTTAAATAATTTGTTTTTCTCACTGGTTGATCTTAAATTTGGTTATGTGGTTGATTGGTTGAATTCTCACTAATTGTAATGATTAATAATTCGGATATTGTTTTAATTGTTTCTTATGTGTGGGTGTATTTCATTGACCATGACAAACTGTTTTTACGTGGTAGACTCTGTTACTCAGCATTTCTGGCTGACGTGTTAAAACCCATCGGGCTACTCGTCATGGGGTAGGTCCTTAGGTTCTGTTTGTGATTTCAGGTTAGTTGGAGGATTTTCTTGTGGGTGTAGGCACTGAAAATTTGTTAATGTGCCTTAAATTAGATAAATTAATTATTTATGAGTTAATATCAAATTTCAACTCAATTTAATTAATTTTACCCCGTTAAATGAAATCCGGGTTGATTCGATTACTGATTTGGTTAATTGGATCATGATTCGGATAAAACAGGCAATTGGGCCAAGTCCACATAAAGCCTGAAGATAGGCCCGCGACTACAAGCCCGCCAGAAATTAGGTCTTCACTCTATATAAATAGAGTGGGACTCATTCATTTCTTGGTTGGAAAAATCAGAGATAAGAAAACCCAAGAGGAATTCTCTACAAACTCCCAGCCACACGCAGTCAACAAGCACATATGTGCCGCCTGCAAATCAAATCAAGCACAAGTTCAAACAACCAAGTTCAAGGAGAGATTCAAGTCCCCTGCGGCCCTCTCAAGAACAACAACAACGCTCGCGGACTTCGCGCACACCTTCCTGCAGCAAGTACGCTACCAGTGTAGTGTATCGTACGGCGTACCCCCTATTGCGTAGTAGAATTCAGAGGATTACATTAGAGATTGTAAACACACAACTATTCTGATATTAATAAAATATTTATTTTGTTTCCTTATTTTGTCTCAGTACGAAATTCGCGTTAACAAATTTGGTGAACCCGACTTGAAATCTCTACCTCTCATCCCTACTACGTACGTATCAATCCTACTGTAACGACGATGTCTGATGAATAGCATACTCCTCGTTCTTCCAAGAAGACCTCCAACAGAGTGACGCAGAGTTCCCAACACGCTACAACAGCGCAACTCGCCAGCGTCGGTACAGGAGGGATGACAGAAAAGGCTGCTGTCAACGCAGTTGATGTTCGCCTGCGTGCTGCCGACGTACCGAAACAGACACGGAGAATTTCTGCTGCCTCCATCGCTGCAGCAGCTACCGCTATCATTGCTTCTGCTTCCCCTCAGCGCAAGAAGGTGAAGGGTGTGAAGCCAAGTAGCCCGAAAAAGAAGTATAAGCCACTCATGGTGTCTGTCATGACGGTAACACCGAAAAAGAAGTATAAGAGCAGCTAGCGGAATTGCAGAATCTCCTCGACAAACTCAAACTCGAAAATGAGGAGAAAAACAAACTAATTGACGACCTCGAAAAAGATGTAGCTGCACTTCGGGAGACCAAGAAGCCTGAGAACTCCGAAAAAGAAGATAGCAACGACGAAGAGGAAACCGACGAGGAGTGTAAGCATGACGAGGTCATAAAAAACAAAGAGGGCCCCTACACTCAAAAGCAACTGCAGATGCTCATAGCAGACACAGTAAAGAATCAATTTGGCGAAAGCTCTGGAAATAGCTTGCGCTACATCAAGCCTTACACCAAGAGGATTGACAAGTTGAAAATGCCGTCGGGATATCAACCACCCAAGTTCCTGCAGTTCGACGGAGAAGGAAATCCAAGACAGCATATCGCACACTTCATGGAGACGTGCAATAATGCAGGAACTAGAGGAGATCGACTGGTGAAACAGTTTGTTAGATCCCTCAAAGGTATTGCCTTCGACTGGTATACCGACTTAGATCCCGAAGCCATCAACAGTTGGGATCAAATGCAAGATGAGTTTCTCAACCGTTTCTATAACGCTAGACGCATTGTTAGTATGAGCGAACTCACAAACACTGTGTAGTGGGATGATGAACCTGTTCTTGAATACATCAGCCGTTAGCATGCGCTGTGTCTTGAATGCAAGGATAAAATAAGTCAAAGTTCCGCCATAGAGATGTGTGTTAACGGTATGCGGATGGAGCTACTGTACAACTTAAAGGGAAACAAACCTAAAGATTTCCAAGCCTTGCAACGCGAGCTCACGATATGGAAATTACAATGGCAAATGCTCGTAGGAGAGCTACTTCTTCGTTTACGTCTGCAAAGGAATCAGCAGAGACAATGATAATCAGTTCATACACACCTCCAAGTAACTCTCCTAATCCAAAATTTTCAAGTGGAAAAGTATCAAGTGTCGGTTGCTATACGAAGATACGTCCTACTTGGAAAAAGTTTGAAAAAAAGACGTATCCATTCGCAGACTCGGACCTTTCCTCAATGCTTGATACACTCATGGAGCACAGACTGATTGAGCTTCCTCCACCAAAACGTCCTCACGAGGTGGGACGAACAGCTGATCCGAACTACTGTAAGTATCATCGGCTTGTCAACCATCCCATTGAAGAATGCGATACATTGAAGATAGGCATCAAGCAACTTGAAGACGAAGGAAAAATATTGTTGGATAACAACGATATGGTGGAGTCAAACTACACCACCGCAGCTACACTGCACGACTATGCAACTTTCTCAAGAGAAAGTTCACCTCTTCAGAACGGCAACATGAACTCCATCTACACCCCAGCAAGGGGGCAAACGTGTATGATACAGTATGGGTGCTTGGACCCCAAATTTGTATCGTCAACGACACAACAACTAACGTTTCGGAAACCAACTACTAAGGATGGAGTACCCTTAGAAGCTACAATGTTGCATGAAAGGAACATGCTCAGCGAAGAGGGCACTCCAGACAAGGATAACTCGTCATGGAGAAAGAAATTGTCGAAGAAAGAAATGTTGCCAAAGAGTCTCGCACCTTACAGATCAAAAACGCCAAGTAAAATTGATACGTCGTGCATGGATAACATAGTGCGTAAAAATTGGAGGTCCTCTAAAACAGCGAGTAGAAGTTTCAAACTCGCAAGAAAACACAAGTCTGGGAAACCACGCTCAACATTGGAAGGGTCGGCTGGCTACAACAATGCAACCAGAAAGGAAAGCACGGGGCACCCTACCCAGGAGAAAGCGGTGCACGTGCAAACAAATCAAGCTCTCCTCCAGTAAAACAAAGAGGAATGCTCCATTCCGCAAGAGCCTAAACTGCTTGTCAAAGGCTCCACCCTGCAAGAGCTTAAACTGCTAGTCAAAACGCTCCCCTCCGCAAGAGCCTAAACTGCAAGAGGAACAACTCCATCTGCAAGAGCCTAAACTGCTAAACAACAAAGCTCCTACCGTGCAAGAGCCTAAACTTTACAGCAAACGAAGAAAACAACACTCCAAAAACGCAAGAGTCTAAACTGTGTACCCCAAATCACACTCCTACGTGCAAGAGTTCAAACTGCAAACCACAAACTACACTCCAACACAACAAGAGTCTAAACTGCGTACCCCAAATTACACTCCACTAATGCAAGAGTCTAAACTGCATACACGAAACTCCACTCCAGCAATGTAAGAGTCTAAACTGCATACCCCCAATCGAACTACGTTGGCTTGATCTTGTAAGTTGATACCTCTCTCTCACTCTGCAAGTACGTAGGCAACTCGAGTAAACACTTTACTCAAGTGCGGCCACACCTACAAAAAAAAAAAACTTTCCTCCCACCAACAAAACAAAATTATTGCTCCTCGTCCGCAAGAGCTCAAACTGTGGACGACAAAAATCAAAAGAACATCTTGAGTTCATCGTGGAAAATCTTGGATAGTCTTGGACTCTTGGATGCCTTGGATAGTCTTGGATGGTCTTGGATAAATCTTGGACAGTCTTGGATAGTCTTGGATACGCCTTGTATAATCTTGGATAAATCTTGGATAGTTTTGGACGGTCTTGGATAGTTTTGGATACGTCTTGGACGATGGTCTTGGATATCCTACACTCGACCAAACACATGCAAAAAAAAAAAACCCGACAGAGGTGTACAGCTCATCGACTTACCTTCGCGTTTCGCAGAGGTTGACGGACATTGCGCTTGAGCGTTATGGTCCAAGAAAGTATGATGGGTTAAGATTAGAATCCAAGTGAAACAATCGGAGCGAAATAGCGTACGTAAAACAAAAGACGGATTTCGAGCAAATCATGATGTTGGAGTTCAAGAAAACATACGTACGCAATATCAAGGATTAGAAATAAAATAACAAGTAAGCTACGTGCAAGCAAGGAATTTGCGAATTGAGTGCGAGAGTTGAACTTGTCGACCAATAAACGCATATGCACGCATACAATGAAGAGATGGTAACCTGAGACCACAATACCAAGAGTCCATGACAGATGAAGTGCATGTTGGGCGGTGAACAAGCTCAACCGAGATATGCAAACAAATTTCCATAAAAAGGAAACATACGATTAAATAACATATATGGATAGGCGCCGATCTTTGATTGCAGTTCAATGTCCAGTCCACACGACAAGTCTAGCGGCAAAACAAACTAGAGGACATACATGAAGACAAAGGCTTGTGATAATGTTTACCTAAAATAAAACAAATTGAAAAGGGCATGGTCAAAGCTTTTGCATGTATCAAGCACGTAACATTCAAGAAGCAAGTAAAGAAAGACAAGTGAAGGACCTGCATGTACGATGCAAGACTGTTACCTCGACAACGCAACCGCGCACAAAGCAGGTGAAGCTATCAGCTCAGCTTATATACGTGTACATAGAAGAGCGAAGGCCAGAAAACCTAAGTCCAACTTAAGCCGTCAAAGCCTAACAGATTCCAAAAGAAAATTAGGTGGGTTTTCCTTGTTGTAGTACCCTCTTGCCGTAAAATTACTTGGAATCTTGTCATGCAAGACAAAAGTAACAAAATTCTCTTTACCCATCAAGTCAGTTCGACAGGGTATGGAAAGATGTCAAATTGCAAAATGATATACGTCAACCTGCTACGGTACCAAAATGACGTTAATCAAACGCCCACCATTATTGTTATCCGCTAAGGTTACAAAATTAACAGGGTAACATAAGTTGCTCCACTGTCATCCACCAAGTCCGACAAATAACAGGATGATGTCAGCGATACTGGGGGCAAAATAGTCGACTCATGACAGGATGACGATAAAAAAATGTGACCACTTTTACGAAGAGTGAAGTGTTCATCGACTTCCAAGTCAAAATCAAATGAGTCAGTAGTTCACCGCGTTAAAACACTTGCTTAGTGTACGTGACAAAGTACCGAGGGGGCAATTTGTAGGCACTGAAAATTTATTAATGTGCCGTAAATTAGATAAATTAATTATTTATGAGTTAATATCAAATTTCAACTCAATTTAATTACTTTTACCCCGTTAAATGAAATCTGGGTTGATTCGATTACTGATTTGGTTAATTGGATCATGATTCGGATAAAACAGGCAATTGGGCCAAGTCCACATAAAGCCTGAAGATAGGCCCGCGACTACAAGCCCGCCAGAAATTAGGTCTTCACTCTATATAAATAGAGTGGGACTCATTCATTTCCAGGTTGGAAAAATCAGAGATAAGAAAACCCCAGAGGAATTCTCTACAAACTCTCAGCCACACGCAGTCAACAAGCACATCTGTGTCGCCTGCAAATCAAATCAAACACAAGTTCAAACAACCAAGTTCAAGGAGAGATTCAAGTCCCCTGCGGCCCTCTCAAGAACAACAACAACGCCCGCGGACGACGCGCGCACCCTCCTGCAGCACGTACGCTACCAGTGTAGTGTATCGTACGACGTACCCCTACTGCGTAGTAGAATTCAGAGGATTACATTAGAGATTGTAAACACACAACTATTTTGATATTAATAAAATATTTATTTATTTTCCTTATTTTGTCTCAGTACGAAATTCGCGTTAACAGTGGGTCCCACTTGGAGGGTGTGTTTAGCTTCCGCTGTGCGAGTTTGTAGAATTACGGTTTAGGCTCTGTCGCCTTAGAAATTTGTAATTAATGGTTGTTAATTTGTCAGCTTTGTATATCGATTGTAATATTGTCGGATTTTGGAGCATTTTTGTAACAAGATAATTTTTTTAAAATAGCCGAAACTCGGGGGTGTTACAATAATTCTTATAGTTTGTATTTGTTCTTGCTGTGAGGCCTACTAGTATTAGCAACTTTTATAATCTAATCGCTAGAAAAGTAGCCACTTTATCCTTCTAATTGATTGCTGATTCAACGTTAGATTGATTAAAGAGAGAATTGATTTATATTTCGATTTCAACCGCGTGTGTTTGAATTGTCTATCTTTGTTGATTTTCTTCTAGATCTAATTGCTTCAGCCGAAATATATCTAGGTGCGTGTTCTAGATTGATTGATAGTTAGGCTTGTTATGATATGCTGATTCGTTCTAAAGGACTAATAAAGGAAGAATAGAGATTTCGGTATCACAACAAGGTGCTCACATAATTAGATAAGTGATCTTCAATGATCAATTGATAAATCGTTAGTGGATTGAAACAAGAACCAAGTTTTGTCTTTTAATGATTCTCAACTTATTTGCTCATTGCTTAGTTTAATCGACTTTCAAACAACCCCCCCCCCCAATTGGTTACCCAATCGACGTGACATACTTAGACAATGACTAATTCCCTGTGAATACGAACTTGCTTGTCCTATCGCATAATTTTAGGATAAGTATTGATTTAATTTGGTGCAACCCACGACATTTGCATACCGCGGGTCACGTGATAGTGGAATGAAAATGAACAATATAACGGGTGACGTAAAAGTAGAAAGAAAATTAAAATATTATGAGTTAGTAGAATAAATAATAATATAATATGGCGTGTGACAAAAGTTGAAGGAAAAAAATAATGTAAATTATTGTTCCTAAAATATTATAACAAATAAACCTACATTTTTATAAAACGAGTGTAATTAAACAATATAAAAAGATAGTCTGGTCGGGCATGCGAACTAGTATTAATAAAGAAAAACAAGTACATAGAAATTTCCGCCTATATTTCCTATCTCACAATATTCGTCACTTCCCTATCTCACCTCTGATGTGCTTTTCTCCTTTCTCTCTCCGATTCATTCATACTCCATTCCTCAAATCTCTCTCATTTCCTCTCTCTCTCTCTTTTTTTTTTTTCTTAATTTCCCTTTACTATCTCTCATTTTCTCATCCTTTGCTTAAATCTCCTATTATAATTTTGTTGGTTTAATTTTCTGCGAACAACAAATCACCAAATCAAGGAAGACGACGACGATAGTGACGAATGGCGACGGCGGCGGCGATAGAGACTTTTAATTAAGGTGTAATAAAGTTTCAGATCTACATTGTAGTTTAATGAATTTGTATATTTATGATTCTGATTTTATTGAACTTCAATGTATTTTGTCCTTTAATTTAAACCATATTTTTTATCTTTTTTTTTTGTTTTGCTCATTTAATTTTTTTTGGTTGGTTGGTTTGATCATAGAAATGACGGAGCAAACAAAGGTGGTCGCGAGGAGACCACGACGGAGACGAGGACGGCAGCGGTGACGACGACTTACATCGTTGTTGGCGAGGGTGACATGCAACAAAGTGTAAGATGTTTGATCGAAGAAATACGGAGTACAAATTAAGGTTCACTACAGTTTTAGATCTACTTTTCTTTTTTTTTTTCTTTTTTTTTTGTAAATTTTGAAATGTACAGATTTTGATCTTGATAGAGTATCCACTCTATTTTGTTATGGTAATTTAATGTACGTGTTACTCTTGGCGATGTTGGAATTTTTTTTAGTCACACATTGTCAATACATGTTTTTTTGTACTCATATTTAATTGTGTTGTTCGAGGGTGTAATATAGTGGTGAATTCCCAGAAAGTGTTGTTGTTGTTGCCGTTGACGTATACAACAACCCTAGGAAACTGCAGTCTATTAAAAAATCTCAATTTTTTATTTTTTATTTTTTTTGGGTATATAAGAGATCGATTTTGGTCAAATACGAGAACTGTTATTGACAATACCATTTACTTAGACATAATAGAACAGTTTTGACTAGTTTCGACCGTTCTCTTAACCTTTAAGTATAACAGTCTAAATACGGTTCTTCTAGCCCAAATCTGACCTAGTGCAAGCAAGGAAGTTCTGCTCTGGTTGTCTAATGTCCAAGTAATCCTATAAGAAAATAAGGTTCACTCTGTAATTGAAAAGGTGCAAACTACAAAGTTGCATATTAAATTGCTTCTTTCTACCTAAAATTCATTTTCTATATATGGTTCTTTCTTAGCCAACGTTTTCCAACGGAGAAAACAGTACACACGCTATCATCAAACGAGGCAACTGAAAGTTATAAGCATTGTCATCTTTTTTTTATATGATCTCTGTACAATGATGATAAGAGTGAGAAGAGAGTGAGATGATCAAACTATTTAACCTAAAGATCTCGGACCAAAGAGATAAGACGGACCTTTCTGACAAAGATGCATATAGCCAGTAAACTCGTCTCAGATTACTCATTTCAAGAATTTAACATGACATGGTCCAGTGATGAACGCAATAAAAAAAAATAGGAGCATATACCTAAATATATTTACTTCTCATGCAAACTTTTCCTAGTAGTGAGATAAAACTCATTAGAAATTCCCTTTAATCAAACAAGTATTGTATAACATTCATAGGTTGAAACTAATTTCAATTCACATATATAAATTCAAATATTGATCAAACGAAAAGAAATCAAACAGCATTCAGTCCGCAACCATATCTAATAATAGTGGTTTAATTCAACCAAATCTAATCAGTGATGAAAAATCAGAGCTCAAATCACTTTGCCATATTACAGAGGATGTCCAAATCAAAACCTCATGGCTGAATTAGCTCATTAGCACCCAAAACAAATTTCAGGTCTATCCAAGCAAAGCTTATAACATCACACCCATAATAGATATAATCTACAATGAATAAATCGAAAATCACGAAAAACCTATATGATACACTGAATAGCTAGATTTCTGAGTATAGTCATAATTAATTACCAATCCCAAGATCAATAATTCAATATCCGAAAACCAGACATAATATTCGGCCTCCACCAATAACCAAAAGGACCAGAGTTCAAACCCATTCCAAGTTTTAAAAAAATCATCCCAAACTAACCCCATGACCAGACCAATGAAATCACAATATTTACAAACAATGCAAACAAACTGGTCCAATATACGAATTGCATGAAACTTAAAACACGATTAGAATTACATATAAAAGGTTCTCAGCAGTGGTGCATACCCATTTTTACATATGAAACATAACATCAAAGCACCCATTTTTTTTTATAAGAGAGGGCTTCTTACATCAGACCACTAAAAAGGCAGTGGTGCATACCAATTATTACATATGAAACATAACATCAAAGCACCCAGTTATTTTATAAGAGAGGGCTTCTTACATCAGACCACTATAAAGGGGTTAATATAGACTATATACTTGGACATAGCTCTTGGTATATTAACTAGTCCAACCTATTCAACACCGGGTAAGACACTGATCCTTGTTAGATCTTGAGAGAGGAAATAAGACCCTCGACTTTCAGAATTTAAAACCCAAAATCTCCAAATTTTGTGCAAGACCATGATTTTGTAATCCAGACAATATATTATGCCCTTGGCCAAGTCTATGGAGGGCGTATACCTTACTCTCGAGAGTAGAAACTCCCGGCCGTTTATTAACGCCACGTCACAGTTTTATAAGAAAACCGGGGAAATGAAAAATTAAAACTGTCAAAACCCGATTTATTCGAAAATATAAACCAGATCTATTTAACTTTTCCCTCCTCCCCACGGCACCACTCCATCGCCCCCCATGTCAGCGCAGTGACACATGCAATTGGAAGATTTGAGGGACGACGACATCACTTCGACCACCTCTTTCCCCAAACAATGTCCCCTCTAATCAAATAATCTCGATGACATTTCCCCTATATGGTCAGGGGTGGGGGCGAGGGCGTTGACGACGGCCGATCTTTTTGAGGAGTATATGATCATGGTGGGTGATCTGGGTTGGGGAGGAAAAGTATGAAAATGCGGAGGAGAGAGAAACAAGAAGGAGAAAAAAATGGTAAAAGTTTGGACTAGAAAGATTCACGGAAACCGGGGGCCGGAAGTTAAGATACTTTATGTAGAAATTTATTAGGGGAGGCATATGAGAGTAATTCATGAAGAAGTTTCTCTGTAAAACTTGCTCAATTAACATTAACATAAAATAGGCATTACAAGTACTCAGGCCAAATGACCAAATTGGTATACTCCTTCCATTTCTTAATGATCTTCCTGTTTCTTTTTTGGGCCAGTTCTAAATAATCTTCTACTTTCCTTATTTGTAATGTTTTTTGTGGTCCTAATGGTTTGTGAGTCACAAACCATTACCAAGTTTCATTTTCCACCACATCTTACTCATTACAAAAAAATCCGTGTTATTTCATGGTGGAACATAAAATAGAACATGAGGGAGTATAAAAATGCACTCATATATTATTGGTATAAAAAAACTTCAAAAGACGTATTGGTATATAAGTAACACCATGAGTCAAATGGACAAATAATTCTATTTTTTCCACAAAGTTGGAAAATCGACCCAAGAAATTAATTTTCAATTCAAAAATAAGCAAAATAATTCTTTACTCTTTTTAAAAATATTTTTCATGGCACAACAAAAAGTTACGCTTATTTGACTATCTTTGCAACTTTTTATACCAATATGTCTTTTGTAACTTTTTATATATCAATCTGGTATTTGAGCATTTTTATAGACCAATTTGGTCATTTGGCCCAAGTACTCAACTAGAACTAAACCACTAATCCTATAAACTAGGCATTGATCCCATGACTTCACTAGAGACATCCCACATATAACAACAAATACAACCTATCACTAACAATAATACATCTAATTTGACTCTCTAATTATTAGGAAATTCATAAAACTAATTTTGACTAAATAATTATTTTTGGATCATAATCCAACACACCCCATTGATCCAAAAATCTGAGGAGCAATCATCATCGTTCGCGCGTTAAGCCGAACATGCTGTTACGTCCTTCGCCTGAACGAACATATGAACGCTTGAATCTCTATCTTGCATTTGGATCTTGACCTCGATTGGGTTTCACACACCCGTCTTATTCATGGAGCACTTCTCTCCACTATTTGTGAAGCACTTCTCTTCACTTGTGATGCACTTCTCATCCCCTTGACCGCACTCCTCGTCGATCACCATTTGTTGATGCAGTTCTCATTACCGTCTAATTGATGCACATAATCACCAATTTGACCATTCTTTGCTACTTCATTGGAGCCCTTCTCTCCATGCCACCGTCTTTTGCTGCACTTTTCACCATTCTTGTAATTCTCGGATGCTCATGTCACCCTTACTGCTTCCCTTCTCTCATGGTTGCCTTTGGTTTCTTCGTCACATGTCATGGCTTCGTGATCCAAGCCCACGTAAATTGCTTCTTGATCACACATATTTTTTTGTTGAATTGTGAGATTAATAAGGCTGCGTGGCCTAATTAACCAAACAAATCACACCTTTTTTTATTATTTTTTTTTATAAATTTGGGTTACTCTCAAACACTCATAATCTCTCTTTTGTGAAATTAACTCACCCTCAATTTGATTTTGATAGCAGCGGAACCTTGTCGTCCCTTTCGGAATCGAACCTGGCCACTTGATTGGAGGTGTAGACACCTGCATTTTCTCCCTACCCAAATGCCCGATGATGATAGGACACAGTCTCAGCTTCAAATAGGAATAACTCCTAAAACATATCGAATTTGACTGAAACTAAACAATCATGATAAAAAACTCATTTTCTTAGCTTTCTAAGGATAAGTCCTACGCCTTATTTAAGCCATAGACAAGTGAGATATGATCGTTACGAAACAGTCGCGCAACCCTATCCACGCGCACGCCAGGCGCACGCCCAAAGCGCCAAACGCATGCACCTTGAGCGAGACGCTGGCCAACGTGCGTCAGACACACCATTTAGTGCGCATGACGCACACCATGGTGCGCCAAACGCACCACTTCGTGCGCATGATGCACGCCACAGTGCGCCAGACGCACCACCCGGTGCACACGACGCACCAAACCCTAGGGGGCTGAAACCCTAGCCTCTCCAACACCTATGAATTCAACCTCTTTCCACCCCCATTTCACACACCTTTTCACATCATTTTTCACCCCGAAACTCTGCTCCTCTCTCTCTCATTCTCTCACAACAAAATCCTAGCAACACTACACCAAAACCCTAAGGCACCCTTAAACTTTGGTGCACCCCCAAACACAACACAAATCAAACACAACACAAAACAAAGCCCCTCTCAAACACCTACGTTCGAATAGCAACGTCATCGCTTCAAGAACACATCTGATGCACTCCTAAACACCATCTAAACTCAAACACACAAACTATAATTTCTTTTTGTGATTTTTTGTATTTGTGGACTGAAAATAAATGGGACATGGACTTCAAAGACTATGGATATTACTCACCTATATCTTGGAAGAACTAAGTGAAACTCTCACTAGATACTACTCACTAATGATCACTTCACAAAGACTTAAGCTCTAGGAGATATAAGACACTCCAAGAAATGAAGACAAATTTCAGAAATCTCATCTGATCGGTTTTTCATTTTCATTCATCAAATTCTGATTTTTACATTGGAGATGGGAGTCTATTTATAGACCTAGGGAGGCTTGAAAACTAATACAATAATGTAGAGACAATAATACAATAAGCAAAGGAAAATACAAAATAATCTATAAAGCAAATTATCTTAATTAAGATAATTAAGGTTGCTGCTTCTCACGTCTGATTTCCTTTTGATGTGCAGCTGCTTTCTTTTATTTTGTCAGTCCCCTTTTCTGAGATAAGGAGATAAGCTTGCTTGATTTTTTTTTTGGTGAAGGAATGGACGTGGGCAAAGAGTCAAAGAAGGTTGCTGCACAAGGGAACAAAATTCTTTAATTTGTTTTTTTTCATAAGCAAACCCTTCCTTGTGGGTTTTCTCATATACTTACTCAAACCTTATATAACCAGCTCCAATCCTTATTAACTATTTAAAGACTAATTATCTTCATTAATCCCTTGATTAGTTGATTAATAAGTCCTTAAACTCGAGCCCCAAAACAACAATAGAAACTACTGCTGGAACAGAGTTACTTTCAGAAACGCACCAGTTGGGGAACATAAATAAGACATAGAAAAACTCATTGGATGAAGCTTTAAAACGTGGCGTTGTAAATAAGACTTCTTGAACTTCAATTTAGACACAAGTTTAGCCCAATTCCGATATCTGTAGCTGGAGATATACCTCGTCAAACACGAGGGATAAAAACTGCAGTTTCTGAACTCGGCTTTGCTGTGACCTGTAGTAAACAATAAACTGCAGCTAAACCATAAGCTATTTAATTGTAAATCAAATTCCATGGTTTAGTTCTATATCTTGTCTTTCTAATTATATGGCACGCCAAAAATAAGCATCATTTGAACCTTCAAAGAGCCTCTCAAACCCGACTGCACAAAACTGAATTTTCAGGTTTCAGAATTTGTCTTCAATAAGATTTCTCCTCAAATCTTGGCTCTCAAATTTGAATGGCTTCTGAGCATTGTGCACCTGCATCAATCTCCCCTTCTTCGAAAAATATTTGTCCTCAAATCTTGGCAAATCATATGAAAGATTTACTAAGTTTTGATAAACAAACCATTCCTAAAACAGAAGTTGTAGCTCCAACAATAGAACAGTACCTTCATAAATTAAACCTCTTGCGCTGGTTCTGGATTTTGGGGGCTGTAACTTTCAACTCAAAATTTTGCAGATGACCCATGACATATCATTGTGTAGATACAGATCTTAACTAACTTTCAGAACAAGTTTCACCCAAAAATTCACTCGGAATCAAAGTTAAGCAGACTTTAGTGTTGACAGGTCAGAACAGAATCCGTAGGACATGTAAACTGTGCAACTAGATTCAAATGCTTATAACTTTAGTTCTAGAAATAATTTCGACATGAAATCAAATCTAGTACTTAGTTAATCTCTCCAATTTTACAGAAGTATACCACACTTATCAATTCAACCTCGGATTAAGTTGTGATACCAAAAAGAAACTAAGCCATCTCCTGACCGACCCAAACGGAAACGCAATCTGAAAACTATAATGCTACAGCCATGACGCACCTTAAAACTGATTGTTCACACATAAACCAATTACATTCGACCCCTCCAGGATCAAACACAAACCACGACTCACTTTGCTTGAAAATAGAATTGTTGGAGTTTGTTAATCAACAAGCTCAATGTTGAAGGGTATCGCGGACCAGCGGTAGAAGACTTCCGCGGAGCGCGCGAGTTGGTCACACGGGCCGCGCCCAGCGGACCGCGCCGTGTTTTACCGCGGACCACCGAGTGAGGTCGGCGGTTCTTACGCACTTTCCTATTCTTCTACGTGTTTATTGTTTCCTTGAGAGCTATAAATACGGGGTTGTTTGAGATACCCGAGAGAGACAGAAAATTCCCAAGAGTCTCATAAAGTCCCACAAAGGTCCCTTAGAGTTTAGATCATGAGTACGGAGCTTGTTATACCAATCGAGCTTCTTCAGTGCAGAGGAGGGTTGGTGTTGTGTAACCTGGAGGACGAACGTCAGGAGGGTCTTGCACCGAAACTCGACGAAATCGTCTTTAAGTTCAGAGATTCATCATATCGCCACAATAATTTTCGTGAGCTAAATCTTGATTGATTTATTTAATCTTTATTTACAACAATCTTAAAGACGATTTGTTTGTTTATTTTAGAGTTAATTAATCATGTCTGAAACTATCATGACTAGTGTGGCCAAAGCCCTAATTCCTGATATGTCAAAAACTGATTTGCTTGATACTAAGAACTCTAAGCTCTGGGCTCCAAAGATGAGATTCTATTTTATGGTTGTAGGACTAGAATATGTGCTAGATGGTAAGATGTCGCCCGTTAATCAACGTGATCAAGATGTTTATGTTGATAAATTCGATAAGGATGATAGATATTGCAAAGGTTTGTTGCTTCATTATATGACTGCTGATATGATGGAGATTTATCTGGAATTTAATACTTCTTATGATATCTGGGAAACTCTTGAGACAAAGTATGGTGGTCATGACAAAGGGTCAAAGAGATATACAGTGTGTAAGTGGGTAGATTTTCAGTGTGTTGATAATAAACCTATGATTGATCAAATCCGTGAATTTGAGGGTTTGTGTCTGAATATGGCTGCGGTAGGATTAACAATTTGTGATGATACTCAAGCTATTGTTGTAAGTCATAAACTACCACCTAGCTGGAAAGACTACCAAATCAGGTTGATGCACAAGAAGGAAGACATGTCTTTAGCCCCACCTAAAGATTGAAGAAGAAAATCGTCTAAAGGACAGTCAGGCCACGGTTGCTGCAAGCTCTTCAAGGGCTAATCTGGCTGAGCTCGGATCCTCATCAAAAGGAAAGAAACATAATCCTTTTGTCTCCAAAGAGGCGACAGATCAGAAGGAGAGACCTAAGGAGGCACCTGTCAAGTATGAATTCATGGGTAAGTGTAACTTCTGTGGCAAAAGGGGGCACAAAGGTGCTAACTATTATGCTAAGAAGAGGAAGAGAACGGGTGTAGCAAGCAACGTGGAAATCATTGATGTGGTCTTCGAAGCAAATCTGGCTGATGATAAGTCTGTAGATTGGATCGTGGATTCCGGGGCTACGAGACACATATGTGCTGATAGAAGTCTGTTCCAAGAGTATGTGAAAGCTGTGGATTGAGAAAAGGTTTTCATGGGTAACTCTGCGGTGGCTAGTGTACAAAAAGGAAAAGTGATCCTACAATTAACTTCTGGCAAACTACTAACTCTCACTAATGTACTACATGTTCCAGAGATGCGTAGAAATTTAGTTTCTGATAGTTTGTTAGTAAAAGCTGGTCTAAAGTTGTCTTTCGAATCTGACAAACTTGTAATGACTAGGTTTGGGGAGTTTGTAGGGAAGGGATATTGTAATGGGGGTCTCTTTACTTTAGATGCATTTGTAACCAAGTCAGAAATTAATAAGAAGATTTCGAGTTCTGCTATATCACTGAGTCCCTTGATCTATGGCATGAAAGACTAGGACATGTCAATGTAGCCTCTATCAAAAGATTGAAATCCGTTGGGCTAATTGACAGTTTTAGCAAGTCTGAATTCAAGAAGTGTGAAGTCTGTGTGGAAGCCAAATATGCAAAGAAACCATTTAATTCTGTTGCAAGACAATCCAATGTGTTAGATTTGATACACACTGATCTGGGAGATTTCAAGAACTACCGAACTAGAGGAGGTAAAAAGTACTACATTATTTTTGTAGATGACTGTTCAAGATTTACTGTGGTGTATCTACTAACAACAAAGGATTAGGCTGAAGCAATGTTCAGAATTTACAAAGAGGGAGTTGAAAATCAACTGGACCGAAAGATCAAGAGAGTAAGAAGCAATCGTGGGGGTGAGTGTAACACTACGGAATTTGGAAAGTGGATTATGGAGTTGGTTTGTCCCACATTGGGAAAATAAAGCTCATATGATCAGTTTATAATAGATTTCTACCATCATACAACAACAAGGCCTTCACCTTTTAGAGCCCACGAAAGGATATTCGGGCCTAGGAGGTGACTTCCCATCTGATTGGGTTGTGTTGCGACGGACGGTGGTTTGGGCTGTTACAGATGATATCAGAGCAACCCTGAGACCGCGTGCTGGGGCGAGGCTCAGACCAGCCGTCTAGCGGAGGAGATCTTGGACTTGTGTTGATGTTAGTATGGAATGGTCGAGGCGCGACGGGGACGTCGCGTTCTCTAAGTGGGGGAGTTTGTAACACTACGGAATTTGGAAAGTGGATTATGGAGTTGGTTTGTCCCACATTGGGAAAATAAAGCTCATATTATCAGTTTATAATAGATTTCTACCATCATACAACAACAAGGCCTTCACCTTTTAGAGCCCACGAGAGGATATTCGGGCCTAATGGGTGACTTCCTATCTTATTGGGTTGTGTTGCGACGGACGGTGGATCGGGCTGTTACAGTGAGTATGATCCAGGTACACTCAAGATATTGTGTGAGGAAAATGGGATCGTACATGAAACCACGGCTCCGTATGTACCAGAGCAGAATGGAATTGCGGAAAGAAAGAATCGCACTCTAAAGGATATGATGAATGCTATGTTGATAGACTCAGGACTACTTATAAGTTTTTGGGGTGAAACAATCTTGTCAGCTTGTTATGTGTTGAATCAGGTACCTCACAAAAAGCAAGATCGTACACCCTATGAAATGTGGAAAGGAAATAAGCCAAATCTGAAATACCTCAAAGTGTGGGGGTGTCTGGCAAAAGTGTGGATACCACCCTTCAAGCGATCCAAGATCGGTCCTAAGACAATTCAGTGTTTATTGGTTATGCTCATAACAGTGCTGCTTATCGTTTCTTGTTGCAGGATAGTTCGGGTTCTTATGGAACTAGAAGCATAATCGAAGCTAGAGATGCAGAATTCTTTGAACACAAGTTTCCAATGATACAATCTACAAGCGAGAATTTTGAAGCGCGCGGCAGTAGCATCGCCGCGGACCGCGGACCAATTTCGGCGGACCGCGGCCAAGAGACGTCGGACCGCGGCGGTATGAAGGCGGACCGCGGTGATGACGCTGACGCGGGGGTTCGGAAAAGCAAACGAGTTCGGAAAGAAGTTGATTTCGGACCTAATTTTCTAAAGAATTTCTTGACAGAGACTGTTATACCACTGAACTTAGTAGATGCGTATATATTGGAGGAAGATCTAAGAACGTATAAAGAAGCAATGAGGTCTATTGATGCGGTTTTCTGGAAAGAGGCTATTCAAAGTGAGCTAGATTCAATCACTGCTAATCATACGTGGATTCTGACCAGGGGTTGTAAGCCTTTACAATGTAAGTGGATATTTAAGAAAAAATTGAAGGCTGATGGTCCAATCGACAAGTTTAAAGCGAGGATGGTAGCAATGGGTAACACTCAAAAGAAAGGCATTGATTTCTTTGATAGTTATTCTCCGGTAACCAAGTTTGCAACCATAATAACGTTGATAGCTATAGCAGCAATTAATGGTCTGTTAATTCACCAGATGGATGTCAAAACATCATTTCTTCGCGGTGATCTCGATGAAGAAATATATATGTATCAACCTGAAGGTTATGTTGAGCCAGGACAAGGTGGAAAGGTGTGCAAATTGGTTAAATATTTATATGGTCTAAAACAAGCACCGCAACAATGGAATGAGAAATTCAACACTACCGTTGCAGAATTTGGTTTTGAGGTAAATGAAGGTGATTCTTGCGTTTACACTAAATCAGATTCATATAATTGTGTGATTCTGTGCTTGTATGTGGATGATATGCTAATCTTTGGGTCGAACATGAAGCCGATTGATAAAACAAAAGAGTTTCTAAGTTCTAAATTTGAGATGAAGGACTTGGGAGAAGCCGATGTTATACTTGATGTGAAAATCAGTAGAACTGCAAGCGGTTTATTGTTAAGTCAATCTCATTATGTTGAAAAGGTTCTGAGGAAATTCGATTCGTTTGATGTGAGTCCTGTGACCACTCCTATTGATAAGGAAGTGGACTTGGTAAGGAACTTAGGAGATCCAACGCACCAAGAGGACTATGCAAAGGTTATAGGGAGTGTCATGTACTTAATGAATTGTACAAGACCTGACATAGTCTATGCAGTTAGTAGACTGAGCAGATACACTCACTCTCTAGTACCATCTCACTGGATAGTGTTGAGAAGGTTATTCAGGTACCTGAAAGGTACTATGGAATGGGGAGTACTTTACAGTGGATCTCCAAGAGTACTGGAAGGGATCTGTGATGCAAATTGGGTGACTGGGAAGGATGAGATTAACTCAACCAGTGAATATATATTTACACTTGGTGGGGGTGCAATATCTTGGAAATCCTGTAAACAGCCGTGTAATGCAACATCTACAATGGAAGCAGAGTTTGTAGCTCTGGAACTTGCTAGAAGGGAAGCTGAGTGGCTTAGACATTTGTTGGCTGACATTCTTTTGTGGGGTAAGCCATCACCTTCAGTGAGTATACACTGTGATTCTCAAGCAGCAATTGCGATAGCGAAGAATCATGCCTTTAACAGCAAAAGAAGGCATATACGCCTGAGACACCAAGTTGTAAGAGATCTAATCTCAACTGAGGTGATATCTTTGGACTTTAAAAAGTCTAAGAAGAACATTGCGGATCCGCTTACTAAAGGCCTGGGTAAGAAAGCGGTATTAGAAACTGCGAAAGAAATGGGGCTTGGATCACCAGAATTATTAGAGTTATTGAACTCCTACTCTACTTTGTTAAGTACAGTTCAAAGGATACAATAATTGCTTTTCATGGCACTAATTTAAAAATAAAGTTATCTCCATTCCTTTATTTTCTTTGATATATTTAGTATATCTTATGTTTATGATGTGCTAGCTACTTTGGTATAAGGCTGAGCTTTACGCTCTTAATGGACTCAAATCCAAAGTGATGGAAGATGTGGTCTTCCTCACTTGAAGGAGGTGTGAGAGTAGTACACTCAGTGAGATCCACCTAGTTGAATGTGAAACATATGTAGTGCATGGATGCATTCCTCTTACATATGGCAAATGAGACCGAGTCTATTTGCACGGCCGATCCTATGGGAGCCATTGTGATAACGCCCTAGAGCGTTCAACGAAATCCAGGTACGACGCTAGGGCTCATCAAAAATGCGTCAAATGACACTCGTGAGATAGTCACGTGACGGCGGTAGAACACATTCCTTGTAGAATGGATAGTTGTGTATTAGGTGGTGCTATCATATCACCTTTTGTGGTTCAAAAACTTAAGTTTACCACTTAAGGCATGACTGCGGAGCCTGATTACAAAGTGTGTCGATTAGTGGGAGATTGTTTGGAGTTTGTTAATCAACAAGCTCAATGTTGAAGGGTATCGCGGACCAGCGGCAGAAGACTTCCGCGGAGCGCGCGAGTTGGTCATGCGGATCGCGCCGTGTTTTACCGCGGACCGCCGAGTGATGTCGGCGGTTCTTACGCGCTTTCCTATTCTTCTACGTGTTTATTGTTTCCTTGAGAGCTATAAATCCGGGGTTGCTTGAGATACCCGAGCGAGACAGAAAATTCCCAAGAGTCTCATAAAGTCCCACAAAGGTCCCTTAGAGTTTAGATCGTGAGTACGGAGCTTGTTATACCAACCGATCTTCTTCAGTGCAGATGAGGGTTGGTGTTGTGTAACCTGGAGGACGAACGTCAAGAGGGGCTTGCACCGAGACTCGACAAAATCGTCTTTAAGTTCAGAGATTCATCATCTCGGCACAACAATTTTTGTGAGCTAAGTTTGGATTGATTGATTTAATCTTTATTTACAACAAATCACAGCTTTCAAACAATAACCTTAGTAGTTCAAGACATACACAAATATTCTTTGCTTAAAAATAACAGAATTTGAGCTTGAAGATATTGTTGCAAATTGACACAGATGGCTCCTTCATGGTAGTGTAAAAGGCTAAACCCAGAGACCTTACCTCCACAACGGTTTCAGAAATCTTTTCTGGGAATATCTGGGTTTGTAGGTTACAATACACCACCTCCAACATTGTTCTCTTCTTCTTCTTCCTCTGTTTCTGCTGCAGCTCCTTCTTCCTCTGTTGCTGCTTCTTCTTTCCTACTGCCATTAGCCAATTCTTCTTCTAACTCCAGTATCCTTTGCTCATTCTCTCTTAGACTCTTTTCAATTCTATCTATTCTAACTAATTGAAGAGCAATCTCCATTAATTTTCTGTCAATTTCATCCATCAACCTCTGTTTTCGTTTTCTTCTTTTTCTTTCATTTTCAGAATGCTCCCACATCCTCACAGATTGTGTTTTGGTGTGCGAGTGTTTGATTTGTTGAATGGGTTTTTTAATAGGACGCCCGAGCCGAATCTCTGATACCACTTGATGCACTCCTAAACACTATCTAAACTCAAATACACAAACTACAATTTCTTTTTGTGATTTTCTGTATTTTGGACTGAAAATAAATGGGATATTGACTTCAAAGTTTTGGAGATGTGAGAGTAATCTCCAAGCTTTGTCTAAATAGAAGAAGAAGAAGAAGAAGAAGGCAAACATCATTTGTCTTTTGGCGTTCCGCGGGTGAATATCTTGCTTGACTAACATTTTTGTTTCCCATTCCTATTCCTCTTCCTCCTATATATTGATTCTCTTTTTCTATACACAAGAACAGAAAAAATACCAATATACAAAGAACCAAAACATATAAAAATATAATGGAGTTTAGGGTTCCTTGATTGAGCATAACATTGGCATATGGGACTTGTTATATCAATCGGTTTCCGTCAGTGCAGACGAAGATCGGTGTTGTGTAACCTCGAGGGCGACCGCCATGAGGGGCTTGCACCCGTGGCTCGGGGAATTCGTCTTTAAGGACAGAGGGCTAAAAACCTCGCCGCAACAAGTAAAGGATTCGATCCGATTGTCAGATAATTCAGATTAATTCTCTACATTTCCAACAATCTTAAAGACGATTTTGTTATTAATCTTTACTGTGTCGATGATACTGTTACTCGATTGTTTACTTGATATCTCGTACTAATGTGTCGCTTGTGTTTGGTTGATTTGTATCGATCGTTTCATTGAATTAGCGAAAGGTTTTGCTTATTCGTTTGTTATAGCACACGTGATTATTGATTAAGCTATCTGTTGACCTAAATGGGTTTTAGTAGCTGTGATTGGATTATTGAGTTAAAATCATGTTTGATATGATCTTGATCAAGTTGTATATGTTCTTTGTTTATTTGTGGTTCATGGCACCACGTGGGGTATAGTCAACCCTAGTTTACTTTTTGTTGTATATGCGGCTGCCCGTTTCGAATCCTAGCAAGATCTGTTGGATGTTGCAGTTTGATTAATGCACTTCAATTACTTAAAATGCTAAGGCAATTTGTAGCATGTAATCTGCTACTGATTGGGTTTATTTGATCATGTACATCCCGTGATCCATTGAGATAATCGTATGCCTTGTTGCTTTGCTTAATCCTTTGTTGTTGCATGATAGGATTTGTTTTAATTGAAGCTGGATGGTTTTTCTGGGTATCATGTCTACGTGCAACGACTTTCTTTGCTTTATGATTTATGTTCCTGCATAATAGCCGAGACATATTATAAGCGCTAATTGTGTGTTTAGTGCTAAGTCGCAGATTTCTTGTCAAGGTAAATTAATAATTGTGGCAATTGTCATACAAGATTTATAATGAGGAAGTGGATTGTCTAATGATTTGTATCTTATTGTTGATCGAGGTAAATTCTTAAATCGAAGCTTCAGGTGATGTTGGAAAGTCCGAGATAAAGCTAGATTCTGAGGGTATGTAACTCATGGTCATCAAACGGATGAAAGGAACAGATGTCGCTGGATTAACAGATAAGTCCACCTCTATCGTGTTATACCGTTTAATCCGTGATTAACGTTAATGGCGTAATGGATTGTAATAAATGACATGGTGCGTATAATTGACATGTTTTATGGTGTTGTTGTTTCACATATAATTCCAAGTAATTAAGAGTAAGAGTAAAAACATGTTTTTCCGGTTACTTAATTACCCGTTATTGATGTTTTTTAAAGCATGTTTACTGTAATAAGCCTAAGGGTGTGAACCTGTAATGGTTAAGGTAATGTGAGTAGCAAGTCTAAAGTTGTCTTGTGTTATGACAAACTTGTAATGACTAGGCCGGATAAATTGTTTTGATGTTCTGATTACTCTTAGAGCACTTTGTTTTATTCTTTGTGAATCTTGTGATTTAAGTATGGTAGGACTACATGTGAATGTGATTAGAGAGTTGAACACAAAGTTGTAAACTCTTGTGTGTCGTTGTTTGATTACTAAGATTGTTTAAAATCTGGTTAAAACGGTTTTTACATGTGTCTTTTGAGTTATTAATTCACTCTCTGCGTCCTCTATTTGAGATAGACTGAACACAAGGTAACATAGTTTTAATCTTAATGATGTGGAGAGTCTATGTGCTTGATTGATTTCTTACGAGTTTTGAGTGTGGGGGTAATACTTGTAGCTTTATGAGTGGTTAGAGTGCCCTGATACGTTTGGTCTGTAAAACCTTTATAGTTGGGAGGTTTGTAATTACATGTTTGGTGAACTTGGTAATTGTGGGGGTTATTTATTTGTATAAGTTGATTTATGTCGACTGTGTATTTAATTGATCAGTTAGTTGTGGGGTAACTTGTTCAATTGAGTCAAGTAAAATCCTGAAACGTGTTATAGTTACATGTGTACTGTTATAAGCATGTCCTGATTCAGTGTAAACCTCGTGTTATGGTGTAACCAAGTGAATTGTTTGACCAATCGTAGATACCAGTAGAACTAGTAGTAACGAACTCCTGTGAAGTCAGAATGTCATGACAAACCTGAGTTTTAAGGTTGAGTTGTTTAATTAGTTCAGCTAATGTTTTAATTCAGTCTGTAGGAGTAAGTCAATTTTTGACATGTTTTAATCCTAAGATGTATATGTGCTGAACTTGTGTGAATCCATCTTACATGAAGATCCTCTTTATTTATATAAGCCTTGTAAGTTGTTGAGTCAATTACATGATTTGTTTGGTTGTTTTTATGCAATAAATTCTGTGGAGAGTTGTATTTGTTTGAACAAACTAAACTACTAGAGGATGTAGATCTTTGAGTTTGTAATGGATCTTATTTAAGATATGTATTTGATGATTCGCATCTTGTTTGATAAGGGTGGTAAAATATGTTTTGTCTTTACTCTGTGAATGCGTTTGCAACCTTAAATTCCTATAGAAGCTGTTTAGCTGTCCTGTGTGGGTGATACATTGCTGGTATGTTGAGACCTTTTGAGCCTGGTGCAAGCCTTGTGTGCAAACCTTAAGAGTCCCTGAATTTTGAACAAACAATGATTTGAATAGAACTTAAACCTTTGTATCTGAGTTCGATCTGGAGTATTGGAGTGTTAAGTATACACATATACTAAGATTGATAAGTTATGCTTTTTGGTTGTGAGTGTACTTGTGTGTAAATTATTGATGAATGGAATTGTGGTAGATAAGTTGATTGTATGATCTAACTGTATGTCAATTAGTTGAGTGAATCAGTTTCTAAAATCTATCCCAGGATGACTATGTTAATATTTGATGGTCTGAGACTGTGGGTCAAGATCTAGTAGTCGATGAAATTGTCTTGAGAGTTGGTCTCTCTAAGGGATAGATGGGTAAAAGACGTAACTCATTCAATGTATGTTCTCTTGTATATATATTTTATGGATCTTTTCTTCATGAGAATTGAGGAATGAATTTCTTAGGAAACTTTGCACATCTTAACTTGGTATGTCCTATGTAGACTAAGAAAGTACATATGTTTTTAAGCATTGTTGCAAAATAATGCTTGAATGATTTGTTTAGATGGAGGGTACTTAAACTTGAGGTATATTTGGAGTAGATTATCCTAGTTTGGGAGATATGCTCTAATGGAAAGCAAAAGTGATAGTATTTAAAGATTATTTTTACCATTGGGTGATTCCTTGGTAAAGATGAAATCTTTGTATTAATCTAAACTATGGGGTCGTTTGGATAACATAGGAATTAAATTCCTATAGGAAATAGAATATCCCGGGAAATGAATTCCTATGGTAAACTCCCGGGAATTTGCCTTAAAACGTTTGGATACCATCAAGGAATTTAGAATCCCATGGAATTAATTTCCCATGTTTTGTTTGGTTACCATACAACAATTCATTTGCTTATTAATTGAATTGACTAACTTACCCTCTATTAATGTAGATAAATAAACATTAAATAAGCAACTAAAGGGTAAAGTAGTAATTGTATGTATTTTACACCATAGGAATTGTGAATGACCATGTGGGGGCTAGGTAATTGAATTCCTATGCTTCATAGGAATTAGAAATTCCCAAGGAATTTCCAATTCCTCCACTTCTACAAAAATGAGTTATCCAAACAACCTCACAAAAACCCAATTCCTAGGAAAATGAAATTCCTATTGATTTGGAGGGTATCCAAACGACCCCTATATATGTGTACTGAATAGTCTAATATAGAGTATATGTGTAGCAGTTCTGAATTCCTAAAGAAAAGTGACCTAAAGTATGAGGGGGCTCACATGTGAGTTCTAGACATAACATAAGTATTCCAGGATGAATGAAATTTCTTAATGAATCTATATCCTTTTTGTTGGGTGGTTCTAATTCATGGACTTGATAGATTCGCCGTGATACTAATATGTGTATGAAGCAAATGCTGGTTGTTACAAGAGACAGATTGTTAGTCTCACAACTGAGCAATATGATATATAGATTGTAAGTCAAGTGGACTGGACATTCTATGTGTAAGATTGCCAGTTTGAACAACTGTGCAATCTGATTGGTAGTTACCCAATGTGGGGGTACATAAACTACTATTTTTGCAATTCTTAGGCAGCTAACAGCTGAAGCTAGCCAAGAATGAGCGTAAGTGTAGTGACAAATTTGGTCACCACTGTAATAATTCTTTAGACTCAGTGAAGTTGTAAAAGAATGAAAAATGCGTTAACACTAATATAAGTGAAAAGGGCCTGGTTGTGATAAGCAGTGGACGCCCAAAACTTCTGAAAAAATGAAATTTTGATCACCAGAATGATAAGTAACTTTGAATTCCTACTCTACATTGTACAGTTCAAAGGATACACTGTTATTGACATGGCACTAATGAGAAATAAAGTTATATCCATTTCTTTATTTGCTTTGATAGGTTTGGTGTATCAAAGATAGGTTTGGTGTATCAAAGATAGGTTTGGTGTATCAAAGATAGGTTTGGTGCATCAAAGATAATGACGTGCATACTACCTTGTGTTGAGATTGAGCTTTGAGCTCTTAATGGACCCATAGCCAAAGTGGTGGAGGACGGATTCCTCCTCTCCGGGTTTTGGTGGTGTGAGGGTAGCACACTTGATGGGATCCACCTAGTTGGTTGTGGAACATATGTAGTGAAGGACGTATTCCTCTTACATATGGCAATGAAGACCGAGTCTCCTTGCGTGGCCGATTCCTATGGGAGGGATAGTGATAACTCCGTAGAGCTTCCAACGAAATCCAGGTAAGACGTAGGGCCTCATCAACTATGCGTCAGAGTTCACTCGTGAGATAGTCACGTATGATCGCGATATAACATTATCCCTTGTAGAACCGGTAGTCGTGGATTAGGTGGTGCTTTCATATCACCTCTCTTGGTTCGAAAACTTACGTTTACCATTTGGGGCATGAATGCGAGCCTTAAATTCCACAGTGTGTTGATTTAAGTCGCGAGACATCTACACATATGCTTGAGGTTCTTTGTATGCCTTTCCTATGCTCATTTGTCTTTTGATGCTTGTCGATTAGTGGGGGATTGTTGGAGATGTGAGAATAATCTCCAAGCTTTGTCTAAATAGAAGAAGAAGAAAAAGAAGAAGGCAAACAACCTTTGTCTTTTGGCGTTCCGCGAGTGAATATCTTGCTTGACTAACCTTTTCGTTTTCCATTCTTATTCCTCTTCCTCCTATATATTGATTCTCTTTTTCTATACCAATATACAAAGAACAAAAACATATACAAATATAATGGAGTTTGGGATTCCTTGATTGAGCATAGCATTGGCATACGGGACATGTTATATCAATCAGTTTCCGTCAGTACAGACGAAGATCGGTGTTGTGTAACCTGGAGGGCAACCGCCGCCATGAGGGGCTTGCACCCGTGGCTCGGCGAAATCGTCTTTAAGGTAAGAGGGCTAGAAACCTCGCTGCAACAAGTAAAGGATTCGATCCGATTGTCAGATAAGTCAGATTAATTCTCTATATTTCCAACACAGAGACAATGGATATTACTCACCTTTATCTTGGAAAAACTAAGTGAAACTCTCACTAGATACTACTCACTAATGAAGTAATGATCACTTCACAAAGACTTAAGCTCTAGGAGATATAACACACTCAAAGAAATTAAGACAAATTTCAGAATTCTCATCTGAACGGTTTTTCATTTTTATTCATCAGATTCTGATTTTTACATTGGAGATGGGCATCTATTTATAGACCTAAGGAGGCTTGAAAACTGATACAATTCTGTAGAGACAATAATACAGTAAGCAAAGAAAAATACAAAATAATCTACAAAGCAAATTATCTTAATTAAAATAATTAAGGCTACTGCTTCTCACGCATGATTTCCTTTTGATGTGCAGCCGCTTTCTTTTATTTTGTCAGTCCCCCTTTCTGAGATAAGGAGATAAGCTTGCTTGATTCTTTTGGTGAAGGAATGGACGTGGGCAAAGAGTCAAGGAAGACTGCTGCACAAGGGAACAAAATTCTTTAATTTGTTTTTTTCATAAGCAAACCCTTCCTTGTGGGTTTTCTCATATACTTGCTCAAACCTTATATAACCAGCTCCAATCCTTGTTAACTATTTAAAGACTAATTATCTTCATTAATCCCTTGATTAGTTGATTAAGAAGTCCTTAAACTCGAGCCCTTAAACAATAATAGAAACTACTGCTGGAACAGAGTTACTTTCAGAAACGCACTAGAGGGGGAACATAAATAAGACATAGAAAAACTAATCGGATGAAGCTTTAAAATGTGGCGTTGTAAATAAGACTTCTCGAACTTCAATTTAGACACAAGTTTATCCCAATTCCGATATCTGTAGCTGGAGATATACCTCGTCAAACTCGAGCGATAAAAACTGCAGTTTCTGAACTCGGCTTTGATGTGACCTGTAGTAAATAATAAACTGCAGCTAAACCATAAGATATTTAATTGTAATCGAATTCCATGGTTTAGTTCTATGTCTTGTCTTTCTAAAATTATATGGCACGCCAAAAATAAGCATCATTTGAACCTTCAAAGCGCCTCTCAAACCCGACTGCACAAAACTTAATTTTCAGGTTTCAGAGTTTGTCTTCAATAAGATTTCTCCTCAAATATTGGCTCTCAAATTTGAATGGCTTATGAGCATCGTGCACCTGCATCATAGGCCATACGACACATACGAAGGATCAATGCAGCGATCTCGAAACATAGTAGAGCAAGTAGTGACACACGTTAGTCCTGAGGGCACCCCCCTCTGAATAACGCATCTTTTACTCCTTCCCCTTATTTACGTGCGCAATTTATTGCTTTCAACCTAATTTTAGATTTTACCTAACCAAGATTTAGTTCTAAAACGAATTACGTGAATCATGCCTAACACAAATACATATGGTTTTTTTTGGATCGTTCCTATTATTATTTGAAGAAGTAGAAGAAGAAGATGCGGCAGCTGATGAGGTCTTCTCACAAGGATTTACGCATAACGCTTGGACAAATTGGTAGGTAGAAACCGTTAATCAATCTGAACGACGTTGCGACCTAAGATCTAGTTTATTTGCTAAACAACTAACTTAGCTAATTTAGTAGGTTGTATTTAACTTGTAAATGATTGTGACTTGCATGGCTAACTTTTCAACGACTTGTAAGCGATAATTCAACTAGTAGACGCCGCTATACGTGGGCGAGGTTGGGTGTCTTATGGCTTCCCAACACGTAACGTCAACCCCGAACTCAGTCTTGCGGTCCTTAGACTGCATATTGGCGTAGGGCAAAATGCGCATTTTGTTCCTTACGTCCCTCGCTTTTGTCCCTTTCGGTAAACGACTTGCGAAAGTATTTTGTACTTGGCATGACTCGCTTCCCCAACCGTGTATGCTCAATGGGTACAGACTCACCTAGCGTTTACGTTGTACCTCGGTAACAAGGAACAAGATCGCGTTGCATGGTTTCCAAACACCCCACAATTGTTTGGTGGCGAATCCTATCCTAGTGCATTCATCGCACGACTCGCGCGTCCGGCGCGATAGAGACTATCCGTGAAATCTACAGGAGGCAATCCTATAAACTAGGCATTGATCCCATGACTTCACTAGAGACATCCCACGTATAACAACAAAGACAACCTATCACTAACAATACATCTAATTTGACTCTCTAATTATTAGGATATTTATAAAACTAATTTTGACTAAATAATTATTTTTGGATCATAATCCAACACCTTGTATTTTGCTTTTATTCTTTTTAACCAAATTTTTATTTATTTAATTTTGGCTTACATGATGTCATTTTAATGGATGGTTATTTAGATCGATATTAAAGTAATGTTCTCATTTACCATCTTAAAGTACAAAATTAATACTCTAAATTACATAATGTGCTAATTTACATAATTGGTATGCTAAAGTACATAACTGAGACGCTAAACTACAAAATTTAATTCTATGATGATTAATATTAGTTACACGCACACATACATAAGTAACATAACTTATACCTAAGAGATAATAAAGTACACACTAAAGTACTTAATTAGGCGTTAAAGTACATAATTATGTCACTAAAGTACACAATAGATATTTTAAAGTACATACACTGAGTTATATAATTCATATGCTAAAATACAAAAGATCATAGGAATAATAAAATCAACCAACCTCACTTAGATTAAAATTTGTTTAGGTGACTTAATACCCTAACTTGGAGGATCTACTACAACTGATCATCAAAGGTAGTTTTCTCTCCTCCTTTCTTCTTTTATTTGTATTTCAATTTATTTTTCTCTCAAATACATTACTAACACTCTTTTTGTCTAGCCTTGGTTGGTAATGGGTTTAGTGTGGTTTATTGAGCCACACCAAAATCCATTAAGCCAACTTCTAGGGTCTTACGGGGGCCGTTCCCTTTATTGAGGGGAACACTAGTTGCGAGCGTTTTAGGAGTGGAGCGCCCTTTTTTGTTTGACTTGTGTTCTACTGTTTTATTGGCTTCTTGAGTTAATTTAATATTTTTTACAATTTTTTTACTATATTTTCCATGTACAAAACGATCCAAACTCCAACCCAGTTTTTTGTTCACTTCAAACTGTTTTTCAGTCCGACTTACAAAATTTGTAAAAAAACATTCTTTTGGATAAAATTCTTAATCTTATAAATACAGATTCTTTGGAGTCTTATATATATATGCATTTCTGCAAAATTTTAGATCAAAACTCAAAAGCATAATATTTATGAAATGTTTTGTAATGCAACTGCTCAAAGCTGCTCCCAACTCCGACCAACTGAGTTCAACGAGGTTTTTAGTATTGAAAAAGACCTTTTATGGGTATGTCTCCTTCATGAGAGTTTAAGATCAGACTCCCAGGTTTTCAGAAAGCTAAAGGTCAAAAATGATTCATATCCCTATCAACAGTTATGATTTTTTGAAAACAGACTTTGTTTTGCTCAGAAATCCGGTTTTCAACCTTAAATTTGTTTTGTGAGTAAATGAACTATTGGAATCATGAAAAAATTCATGAGTGATCCTAAGATGTTCATAAACTGACCCTCAACCTAGAAAAAAATTAAGATTTCATTTGATCTTCCAAACCATTCAATTTCCACCAACTTTCTGTTTTTTGGGGTCATAAATGACAAGTTTCTCCCCCAAATTAATTGTTTTAATTAACTAAATAATTAAGCTTAATAGGGAGTCTAATTAATCCACATCATTGAGATTTCAAAATGTTAAAAACAATCTATACTTAATCTATATAGAACTATTAAAAGGCAAGCATTACTTACCATCTAAATCCACTTGGCAGTATTACCACCAATATAAGCTTATTTGTGAATATTTTGTCCAACTCACCAATTACTTGTAATCCACATAAGCGGCGTGTAAAACATATCTCTTTGAAAAAAAAAAAAAAAAACAAATGTCCCTCTTTTCTTAATTGACCCCGTCAGCAATTTTTTTTTGGTAATTTTATTCATTTCAGGTCACATTCCATTTGTTCACCTTTTATTTTGTTGCTTGTATCGAGAAGTTCATTTTGTGAATGCACCACATGTCCACATGTATCTATTCAGAAAAAGCAGAAGAAGTTCCAATGGAACCTTGATGAGCCCGGTTGTGGAGAAGGTGGCTAAGATGGCCAAGGTTAATGCTCAGCCTTTAATTAAAAAGGTAAGCATTTCTTATTGTTATCGGTTTCCCTTTTATAATATTCCTAATTTGACATTAAGTTTTGTTGTAAATTGATTAAAAGACCCCCCTTTACAAGAAAAGTTAAATGACATATAGATATACACTAAGTTTGATGAATGCCATTTTAATGGTTTATTTTCTTCAGCTTTACCTTTGCGTGTGTTGATCGAGCTTAGCCCCGTAAGCCGAAATTGTTTCATCTGCATTCTTTGTTGTGTCACATATGTCCTATAAGACACAAACCCTTGAACTTCTCATTTATTTCACAATGAATAACTCATTAAACATGCCATTTCTATAAAATTATTGTGACATTTATACACATAACTGTTGATAACCTTTCATGTCCTCTCCTGTCTTTAAAACACCAACATCCCTGAATTTGCATACATCGAAAAATCTAGGTAGTCAATCACCATCTTCGTCCTTCTTTAACAAAACTATATACAATTGTATTGTTCTTTCAAATACGAGTACTGATTGTTTCCTTTTAATTTCTTTATTTCTATTGACTTTTTTTTCAGGCTACTGTACATCAACTAGAAGCCAATCGTGTTACACAACATTCAAAGAACACAAAGAAGATTCAATCTCATGGTATATTACGCTTTATGATGTATGCAATTTTTTGTTTTCTAACTTCGTTCCCACATAAAAACAAAATTCTATCTGCGCATCCAAACACTTCGATCAGATGATTTATGCTACTTTGAATTTATACTGAGATGAAACTATCTTAAAAGATTACCATGGTAAATTATTTTGCTTTTGCTATTAGCGGGTAATGAAATAATAAGGCGTGCCAATGAACAACTCTTATCCATTATTTTCAGAAATTTATATACACAACACCTACAACAATTATGCCTTGGAAGCCGATCACCTACAACAATTATTGCAAAAAGGGGTATGGCGTATAGGATCACAACTACTGATTACACAAGCGTAGATGTAGAGGTTCCACAAAACTCTATACAATTGTATTGTTTTTTCAAATACGAGTACTGATTGTTTCCTTTTAATTTCTTTATTTTTTTTTACTTTTGTTTTTCTCAGGCTACTGTACATCAACTAGAGGCCAATCGTGTTACACAATATTCAAAGAACACAAAGAAGATCCAATCTCCTGGTATATTATGCTTTATGACGTATGCAATTTTTTGTTTTCTGACTTCCCACGTAAAAACAAAATTCTATTTGCACATTCAAACACTTAGATCAGATGATTTATGCTACTTTGAATTTATACTGAGATGAAACTATCTTAACGGATTACCATGGTAAATTATTTTGCTTTTGCTATTAGCGGGTAATGAAATAATAAGACATGCTAATGAATAATTCATATCCATTATTTTCAGAAATTTTATATACACAACACCTACACCAATTATGCCTTGGAAGCCGATCACCTACAACAATTATTGCAAAAAGAGGTATGGCGTATAGGATCACAACTACTGATTACACGAGCGTAGATGTAGAGGTTCCACAAAACTAAATGTAACATTTCACAAATATAGGTATCAAGTGGAAAGCCGAAACGAGTCACACTGGACGAAGAAGGAAAGGAAGGATCAGAAAATCACGAGAAGAATAGCAAACGGAGAAAAGTTGAAGGGTCAGTAATCATTAATCATTCCCTAATAACTTCTATTGATTTATATAAACGCACTATCACCGATCGGATGGCAGAAAATGTACACACAATGTATAATAATATACTAATTGTGTTTTATTTGCAGGATTACAGAAATGGAACCAGTTGACAAGACCGTGAATGTTGAGGAACAACCACGAGAATAAGAACTAGGAAGGTAGATGAGCGGCAAACAAAAAACATCCACTACAAGTTTTAAGTTTTTAGTTTATTTTCAAACAATTGCAAGAGTTCAAGTTTTAAGTTAATAACGCATTTGTTTCTAAGTTCTCTAAGAAGTTTTTTTTTTTTTGAAATAATCTAAGTTATCTAAGATGTTACAACATCTCATTTAGAACAAACAATATTGTCCTTGCTACCTTCTACTCTGTCATTCCTTTACTCTATCGTTACAATTTCTATGAAACAATAGCAAGAGTTTCCTATCACTTTTGTCCTGAAAATATGATCATTTGACCTTCCAATCTGGTGAACAAAAAAAACTTTTTACCATTACTCATCAAACGTCCTTCCGACATCATCAACCCCATAAACAAAAAAAATGTTTATCAAAGCTGATGGAGAAAATATAATTACCATCACGCACATTATATTCAAGCTAAAAAAAGTCAAAGTAAATTACAAAAGAAAATAAACAACAAATGTATACGGAATAATAAAACGGAAAAATGAATTCCGAAAAGACCCGTGATGTTCACGGGTACAAACACTAGTTAGGAGTATATTTAAACCAATTTACAAATAATTAGACTTAATTTTACAAATAATTAGACTTAATAGAGAGTCTAATTAATCACCCACTTGTTTGATGACTTTAATCACTTAGAATGGAATCTAAGTCAACCTAAGTTAGGTCAACCTAAGTCAAGTCAACCTAAGTAAAGTCAATTTAAGTCAAGTCAACCTATGTCAAGTCAACTTAAGTCAAGTCAACCTAATTCAAGTCAATTGAAATCAAGTCACTCGAGGTGAAGTCAATGAAAGTCAACCATGGTCTAAAACCAATCCAAATACCACTAAGTCTACCAAAGTGTACTAAAATCCTACAAATAACCCAAAGTCCACTCAAGTCAACCAAAGTCAACTAAAGTCAAACAAGTCCACCCAAGTCCGTACAAAAAGACTCGGGAACTTTTGTAAATTGTTTTTCCAAACTTCTTGCATGTGAATGACAATGTGAATATATGTGTTTTTCTATTTCTACTTGTTTATATGGATCTTAACGTAACCAATATACCGAGAATCTTTAGAAGGAAATGATGTATTAGTAAGTGCCCGTCGTTTGGACGGAAGGGGAGACGAGTTCCAAATGTTCGCACCCCTTAACTAAGGCCCCGAACCCTTTTTCTCCATACTAGTTTTCCCAATTTTGTGAATAAACAATAAAACGGAATTTTGCCTTAGGGCGCATGGAGTCATTTTTGGTTTTCGAAAGGTTTTCCTTAAAATTCCTTCATTTGTTTTCGAACTCGTGTTTTTTAAACTTGTTTCGAATCCCTTCCTTTTCGGGGTAAAGACAGGGTGGCGACTCTGAATTTCTACCATCAAACCTAGGTTAGTTCAATAACCGTGCAAATCAAACCCAATTTTTTGCGAGCCCCGCAGGTACCATGTGCACATATAGCCATGTAGGTGTTTCAAGTGCTCGTATTCGTTCAGTTTTTTTTTTACTTGCTCGCAATTTGGGAATGTATGTATTGACCATGATCCAAAAACATCAAAGCTAATCAATACTATACTTTAATAGGCTAATTTTCATGCCTTACGTGGTAGTTTTTGAAAGCATACATAGCCAAAAAAATCCACGTGACATGTCGAGGCGAATCCTATCAATTTAATTCCACGTCATCAACTTATGTGTCACTCTAGATTAATTTTGACCTTTGAGTTGCCTTCTCGAACGTTTGAAAACATTTCAACTTCTTCTAAATTAAATTTCATTATTTAAATCATAATTCATCATCATTATGAAAGTTACTTACCCCTTAATTAGACTCCTCTAATTACTACTTAATTACTCTTACTTAAGTTTGGCTAAAGGTCTTTAGTTGCATGAAAGATTAAAACATGAATAAGTGTATAAAGCAAATTTTTATACCTTAATAAGGAGAAAATTTGACCATTCCTTCAAAGAAGGCACTTGAGCTTCTATTAAATGGGGATTATTCTCCTTAATCTTGAGTTTCCAAGTTAGGAAACCTTCTCCCTTGATCCACCAAAGAAGCTATCCAAAATTCACCCAAAATAAGCTAGTATAAATAGGTGAATTAAACCTTAAAACCAAAATAAATTTAGCTTACACTTTAGCTAATGTCATTCTAGGTTTAGATAAGTATTTTGATCAAGTTTTCATTGCCATGCAATGAAGAAAACTTGATCTTGATGGTGTTGGAAGTGGGCTGAATTTTAGAGAGAAAAATGGAAATATTTTCTTTTTCCTCTCTCTCTAAAACAATTTGTTTGTGTTAAAAAATGATGTGTTATATGAGAAAAATATGATCCTTATCTCACCATCATCCACTACATATATAGTTGTTAGTAAGTTGGTAATAAAGTTACCAAAATACCCTTACTAACTTGTATCCATTAACTCTTAAAAGTTACAATTTAGTAATAATATATCCATATATAATATTACTAATTACATCATTTTAGCTAAAATTACAACTCTTTGTAATTTAATTAGCTAATCATCAATATCGACAATTTACACAAATAATCGTAATTGTATACGACTTGAGTTCCAAACTCGTAAAACACCATCCAATATAATCAGTTAACTCTTTAACTGAAACATTAAGGTTTATATTATAGGGTCCAGTTCTCATGAGAACACTACCTCCCATGAGAACCATGAGAACACCCTAATATAGGCCAAATAAAAATAAAAAAACAAAAAAAAACAACTTAATAAACTCATTTTCTCTCTCCTCCCCCTCCCCTTTCCTCCACCCGACCCCACCCTGAACCACCATACCCCCACCGCTCGCCGGACCCAATCACCACCTACGCCGATGAGATCACCACCTACGGGATCGGAACACTCCGGCGACCCAAACCCCCCACCCCCAGCCGAAACCACCTTCTCCTCCTCCAATTTCTTTTTTTTCTCATCTTTCTCTCTCCTCCAATTTCTCCTTCTCCGGCAACAATGGTCGACTCTGGCGGTCCAACGTGGACTCCTCGCCGTCGACTCGGCCCCACACTCGCTCCGCTCGTGGTCCGAACGTTAATAAAGAGTAAACGGGTGGCCCAAGATGGTTCAATTTCAAAAAAAACCTTGGCGGCGACAATGGTGAGGGCGGCGGCGTTCGTAAGTGGGCGGCGGACCTTTGGGTAGGTCGAGGGAGTCCGTTTTGAATGTTGTGCGGCAGGTGAATTGATGGTGGTGTGCGTGGAAAGGGAGGAGAGAGAGAGAATGCAAAGGATGTTCGTGGTTGGTGCCACACTCCATGGCGACGGCAAAGGGTGGCGGGGCATGGGTCGCGAGATAGCTGCGGTCAGGTTGGTGGTGTCGCGTGGGTGGTCGGAGCAAGGTGGCGTGTGGAGGCGGTGGTTTGGTGGCGGCTCTGATAGGTGGGAGAAGGGGAGGAGAGAGAAAAGAATAAAAAGAATAAGTTAATCTCAGCCATTCAAATTTAAATCTAATGGCTTAGAAGGATTCTCATGGTTTTCATGGGAGGGGAAGTTCTCATTTGAACCTAATCCTATATTATATTGTGTCAAGTACAAAAATATATAATCCTTTGGAGAAACTATCTTAAGCGGTGTGACCGGGAGGGATCAGTTGATTACCTCCGTCAAACGACAATAACGTCAAACTCTACCCAGCCAACTGTTACAAAAAATTTACGTTAATCAACTGACTTAGTATAGTTAGTATATCCTCCTAATTCGATTTAATTAGTCACCGCATTATTGTCGAAGGACACCTACTCCAACACATTATTCATCCTTGGCTATTAAACTTTGTGTCTCTTGGTTGTTCGCTTACCAATTTGTCAGCTACATGTTAGTTTAAGGGACTATATATATCTTGGTTATTTGTTTAATTTTAGTGAGAAAATATGCATGATACACACATACTACACGTTGAAAGAGAGAAGTTGGGTTAGAAAATAATCAGTTGTTAAAATAATGGTGTATATAGATTGTCTTTCATACAACAATTTAAAGGGAATGTTAGCACCTCTTTTTAGTTTTATGTATTAATCGTAGATAGATTTTATATCGTGTATGTGTTTGTACTCACAAATTATTGTTACCTCCAAGTTATATGACAAATTTACCAAATGCCTATATTGTACTCAAAACATTTTATAATGCATCCTTATATATACGTTATGAGAAAGGATTCCATTAGTTTAGAGGGGCATGTTAGTTATGGTTAATCCCTTAAACATATTGATGATACTGAATACGGTGGTTATCACTAATATAATGTAGTGGACCGTACCGCCGTGGTTGCGTTTATCACGATGGTAAAGAATTACTTTAGGTTTGGAGTGAAAATTACAGATGACATCTTGGGGGAACATATCATATTAACATCGTACCAAAGACGTTAATCATTCATGAAGTAACCAAATGACTTTTAAATTTTGCTTACATATTAGTGCTAATTGCAGAACAATTTCCAATCTTTTGATATACTATTTCTTTAGTTGTCTAGCATTAACGTTCACGTACGAGTTTTGGGGGTTTGGCTGCATTGAAAAGCCATATGTCACTAGGAAATACTTTCACAACACGATTATTATTATTGTTTTGGGCTGCCATATAGAGGTTATGAGTCACTTCAACTTCTTACACCTCTTTAAAGTTTCATAAATGACTCATTATTCATCACCATTATTCATCACAATAACGAAATTAAATATGGTGTCTCTTGGTTCTTCGTTTGCCAATTGTGCCGGTTACATCTGAATTCGAATCATTATATATATGTTATGACATTGTTTGATTTTGGTGGGAAAAAAATCATTTCATGTATAATTAGTTCAACAATGAGAGATTATTATTAGCCAGGTGAAGATATACGAGTATATATTTAGAGAGCCTATTTTTATGTATTTTTTCGTAGTAAGACTTTCTAATGTTTATAATTTACTATCAAAGTATAATGACAAGTTGTGATTCAATATTGTAATTGCAAATAGTTTATATTGTAATTTGTCTTTTCCAAAATATGATCATCTTGGTCATATTTAATTTCGATGTTGTGATCGCCAACTTTATTTCTATTTTCCATATAATTAACATGTTAGTACAACTCAGTACAACTCTACAGATAAAATAAAAATGACCCCATGAAGTTACGGGGCCAAAAGCTAGTTTGATATTCAATAGAAACAATGGAAGTGTGTGCATTGATGATACCGTGGCTTACGTTCATTTATTGTTCAAGCTTTATCCTCTCTATATTCATTTGTTACGTAACTTACGTTTATTTGGATTGCTTACCTATACAAGTGTTTTACTACAAATAAAATGCGAGTTTCATGATCTATTCCAATGATGGTTTTTATTTGGCAAAGGATAAGCAAGTGGTCGTCGTATTTGCGAGTTCAATGGTTATATTCACTAAATAGTTTACGATAAGTAACGACTATAGATCATACATGTACGTACTTAAGTATAATATTATAGTATCACATTCTATATTAGATACTATACACTATAAAGTATAGATCTAGATGATAAACATAATATCACATTCGATCTTTAATATTATAAAGTATATCATATTTAATCTTATATACTACATAGTCTGATCTATAGAACCTTGTTTAGTTATAATCGAACCTTGTTTAGTTATAATCGAACTCATTATAACTTAACTCAACCACTAATGCACCTAAATCATATGTACACTAGTTTTTGCGCCCGTGACAATCACGGGACTGTTACACATCTCTTCTATACCTCTTTCCCTTGGTTAAATTAAAAGAATATATGTGAGATACCTTAATTTCAATTGATCGTCAATGTATATTACCAGTTTTTTCGCTGTAAGTTTATTTCGACGAAACTAATTCGTGTATTACAAAAATATTCCTTTTAATGACCCGAACTTAACCTGATAGAATATAGACCATAACTGAACTTGGTCCAATCATTATTGACCGCGCCAAATAATCGACCCCTAAATCAACCACAATAATTATATAACAATTCTAAATCTTAAACGGATATTTTCGTAATACCCGTGTAGTTTCCGACTTATTCTGATATACCGCCAATGTTTCCGCATTCTACAAAATGCTCCAGAGGTTTGCGTTTCGGATTATTTTTAGAGTTTAGCCTAACGGCCATTATCACTGCCAATTTTTTTAAACCGTCCATCATCATGTAATCATATCATTTGGAGTACCCCTGACCTAACCTAATCAAATTCAAATTGTTATTCGCATTAGTTGATGTGTGATTTACGTATTGAGGACAATAGTACTGCCTATAAGTATTCCCAACACTTCATCGCTACCAGTTTACTAATATAGCAGGTGGATGAAGATACTATTGATCTCTTTTGAACTTGTTTAAACAATCTCTCCTATGTCGACATTTTTGACTCATGTACACCTAAATTCACATCAAAAGTTGAGTACAAAGTATTTAGTATTAATTATTGCATTTTCAAATTTTGAGGCATTAAGAAAATGCCTATATCACAAAAAATTAACAGAAAATAACATAGGAGGTAAATTGCTCATGATTAAAACATATGGTGTTAAATTGCACATTTAGAAGTTAGGTTGTTTGATTGCACCATTGATTATAAGTGTATGGGGTATATTGTCACTTTCGCCTTTCGATAATCCCATAGTTGGTGAATGGAACAATAATGTTACCCTATTGAAATCTTAATACTAAACACTTACAAATCGTAAAAATAAATGACCAAATCGATCAATTCAGATCCATTATAATAGTTATATGCTACATGATAAAATTATTTAGGACCCAATAATATGGGATTACATACAATGATAACGGGTACATAAAATTAATATGAACAAACACAGTAACATCCTCTATACTGTTGCATATGAGAATCCCTTTTTCTGCACCACTTTTCGTCCCGACTAAAGTTATCATTATTTTGACAACTTAAATAGAAAAATGATGAAACACATATTTTTTGTATGCTAAGCCAAGCAAAAGACCAAAATATATATAGTATGTCGAAATAGTATATTACAAAAAACTTGGAAAACCAACGGCCAAAAGTCACTACATTGATTATCATCAATAAAAAAAACTTTCAAACTAACCATAAAATTCAATTAAAAAAATTTAGATGTATTGTGGAATATAAAAAATTCTTTATTATTTAATTCAATAAATAAGTTGATTAATGTATTCTATTTCTAATATTTATAATATAAAAATTTTCATTAGTTTTAATATATTTAATTCATATATTTATATATAGTGCGACACGTAGCTCTATGACATGGCATTTGCAAATGACAACTATGCGAAATTAACTATGTCATGCCACGTGGATTAATAATGTTAGCCTATTAATATTATTATATAGATGATTACCCAATTGAGATGTCCGAGTATATACTAATTAAAATTTGATGTATTCATCATATTTAATCTAAGTCATATTATACCATTATGAAATTACATCATGTAAGAAGCACTCTTAAAGTCAGATTTAAGAAACAATCTGGACCACACATCTTGATACTCCACTAACTCTCATAACTTTGGTTTCTTTATAACTTCAGTAACTCTAACATCTAACTCTAATAACTTCGTAACTTTAACTTATCAACAACGTAACTCCAGCTTAACTTTAATAACTTTAACTTAACTCCACTAACTTTAACTTGACTTCAACAAATAAAAGACGTATTTTAATATAACTTCACTAACTAAAACACGTAACTATAATAACTCCACCAACTACAACACGTAACTATGATAACTCAACTAACTAAAACGCGTAACTATAATAACTCTACAACTAAGGGCCTCTTTGGTAGGAAGGAAACGGAAGGAAAAGAAAGGAAAGGAAGGGAGAGGAAAAGAAAGTAAATGGAAGGAATGGAAATTAGTGATTCCAATGTTTGGTTTGACAGAAAGAAATGATGGGAATTGGATCTTAAATTGAATAAAATACAATGATACCTTTTTTTATTACTAGAGGAAAATGAAATTTCAGGGTAAAGTGGGTAATTTGCATTTTTACAGTTTTTTCTATTTTATTTTATTTTTACTCCAAGAAAACAAATAAGTTTTTTCCTTCCATTTTCTTTATTTTCCTTCCACTTCTCATGTACCAAACATGGAAAATAAAAAAAAAGTAATTTCCTTTCCTTTATTTTCCTTCCAATTCCTTTGTACCAAAGAGGGTGTAAAATTCACAACTCCAGGAAAAAAAAAAATCTCTCTCCTCCCATACACACCCACTACCACCACGCACGAACCACCACCTCCCACCACCGGCCACCTGCACCAACCACCACCAAACTCGCCGTTGTTCCGCCAGTTCAGCGGTGGTGGTCCTTTCCACCGTCGAGCACGTCCTCGCTCCAATCGACCCATTCGCTCACTCCAAACTTCTCTTCAACCACCCCCGTCTTCGCCTTCCCCGATGCTTCACTGTCCCTCGAACAGGCCGCAACCCTTTCCCCGTCGTTCGTCGCCTCTACACGGACGCTCGACGCCCCTCCCCCCATAGTTTCCGCCTTTCCCCTGAATTTCTACGTGGAAAAAGGAGACATTGGGGGAGAACGAAGCGGCGGCGACGTCTTGGAGTGGCGGAGGGAAGGCCGCGGGAGTGAGGCGCTCATGATGGCTGGGTGGGGGCCGATGATTGTGGTGGTAGGGGATGGCGGTGGGCGGAGCTGGGGTGGTCGGCAAGGTTGGGGGGCAGTTGGGGAGGAGAGAGAAAAGGGATGGGGTGTGGGGTTTATTTTTGTTTTTATGTTTTTGATTATTTGGTTTAATCTCATCCCTTGATTTGGGTTGGATGAGTGGCTCAAATTGTTTCTTATTTCTGACAATAGATTAGCTTCTCACCGGATGTAACCCCTCTATATAGTATTATAGTATCACATTCAATTTTATATACTTACTATTACTAAATCTAAATCTCAACTGACATGCGAAAACCGAGTAATATAAAAGAATAAAACCTATTAGAGAATAATAAAGATATTATATTGTAGTAGAGAATAATATTGTTTAGGAATAAATATTCTATTTATGTAAACGATATTATTTCTATACTATTTTAGTTTAGGGTTTATATTATGGTTCACACTATATATGTAACCTATATAAACACCTATGTATTCATCAATAATATTAAGTCATTCTATTGTGTGGTAATCCTTAACTGTTTACATGGTATCAGAGCGGAAAAATGTCCTAGGAAAACACAAAGAAGGTCTCTCCCAGTACACTCGTTTCCGGCCGGGGATGGCCTCCACTCTTCCATCTCCGGCTGGTATTTTTCGCGTCCTCCTCCAGCCGCTGCTTAATTTACTTGTTCCGCTTTTGGTTTGATTTTTATTCTACCCACACAATTAGTTTTATTTTATTTTTCAATTTTTGGTCTTACTAGTGTTGCAGACGTGGAGAAGCCCTTCGAGATGTTGTTTCGGATAGTTGGATACGAAATCCATGCATGCTGAGTTATCCTTCATGTTGTTTGGATTTGTCATGCCACATGTGATCATTTCTCTCAACATTTCTTGTGCCAAATTTCTTTCTCTCTATCTATATATGTGCAGGCCTAAATTTCTTTCTTTACTCCCTATCTGTAGTCCAACATGTAATGGCTACATTAATTTTCCCCCCTCTACCTACATCGACCAAATGTTTCTCATGCTCTCATATATTCTGATCTATTTTCTCTCACATCTTGATCTCTTCCCAACCGTATGTTGGTGTATTCGTCTATCAAATCTGCAATAATATTGCATCATTCATCATTGTTTTTTCATCTTCATTGAAATGTTTATCTTCTTTCTGATCATCTTCAAATGTTACTTCTCTCTTAGGCCAGTTGTCTCTACCTTTCTCTCTCGTAAATTTGTCAGACAAATCTCTCTTCTAATTATGTATGCATGACAATTTATGTGATATGTATACCTTATTGTCGGCACATGCAAATGGGAAGACTAAGTATAATGTCTTCTGGTCTAGCTCTTCTCTTCCTCACTCGGCAATCTTAATGGCTTGACTGGCAAGTGACAACAACTCAACAAGGATTGTGCAACTCAACAAGCAATAATCTTGCACCATCTCATTTTTTGCTCCAATCAAAGCGTCTGCATTCCCCTACCGCTTTGATTGCGGGGGCGTATTAGAGAATAATAAAGATATTATATTGTAGTAGAGAATAATATTGTTTAGTAATAAATATTCTATTTATGTAAACGATATTATTCCTATACTATTTTAGTTTAGGGCTTATATTATGGTTCACACTATATATGTAACCTATATAAACACCTATGTATTCAGCAATAATATTAAGTCATTCTATTGTGTAGTAATCCTAAATTGTTTACAAAACCATCATATATAAGTTTTTATTATACATACGTTTTCTCCCGATCATACAAAAAAAAAAAAAAAAAACCTCTTAATCGGAAAATTATTGTGTGGTACCGAGAGTACCTGCTCTGGCTGAGCTGGCACACGCGTGTCAGCCAGCTGGCTGATCGAATATTTGGAAAATCGGATCCGAAAAAGATTTAAACCGGCCCAAACCAAAACACAAATTAACAGCTACTCCCATAGTAGTCCCACTCCCACCTACCAAAATTTCTCTCTCCTCATATCCACCCTACCACCACCATCCCAACTGTCGGCGACCGACCACCACCCCTCCACCAACGCCAAGCAACACCGGAAATCATGCATCCACCACAGTGATCGCCTGATCGGCATGTGCGCCGCCGTTCACCTCCCCCGGTCTTCTTCCTCCGTTCCATATTCGTTGATTCCGATGCCATCGAAGCTTGTCCACCTTGATATTCTAGATCAAGATGTCGTGATGGTGGTGGTGGTGGTGGTGGTGGTGGTGGAGGTGGTGGAGATGGTGGTGCAAAGCCATGGTGATCGGCCTAATCAGGAGAAGAGGGAGAAATGAGCCAAGGAAATCTTACTGATACATTTTTGCAATGGGCTAACACTTTTTATGCAAGAAATCTTTATGCACTTATTCAATTGATGCATTTGTCTATCTTACGGAGTATTTGGATAATGTTCACCATTTGTGACAAAGATTTTGACACTTGTCTCCCATTTCCTTTTACATGCTGCATATTTTTTAAATTTTTTAACAAGGCTTCGTTTTGTTAATAAATCGTATTGACTACAATTTTATTTTTAAAATTGACTTAAATTTCTAGGCAGATAGTATGTACTTTTGAATATAAGTATAACAATCGAAAGGTATAACAAGACACTTTAAAAGAATGATATATCGACAAAATTATGTAGTTCGATACATCAATTACTCCGTATGTACTTTAGCGTATCAACTATGTACTTTAGTATATAATAATATGTACTTTAGCCTATTAAGCATGTACTTTCGAATATAAGTACTAGTATCTACGTGAACATACTAATTAATTATTCCGTATGTACTTTAGCGTATCAATTATATACTTTAACATATAATAATATGTACTTTAGTGTATTAAGTATGTACTTTCGAATATAAGTATTAATATCTACGTGATACTAATTATTCGTATGTACTTTAGCGTATCAATTATATACTTTAACATATAATAATATGTACTCTATTGTACTTAGATCCTTTGTTTCACTCCGATTTTAGCGTATTAAGTATGTATATTCGAATATTAGTATTAGTATCTACGTGAACATACTTATTACTCCTTATGTACTTTAGCGTATCAATTATGTACTTTAACATATAATAATATGTACTTTAGCGTATTAAGTATGTATCTCTGAATATTAGTATTAGTATCTACGTGAACATATATACTTGGGCGTATCAATTATGTATTTTAACGTGTAATTATATGTACTTTAACATAGATATCACGTACTTTAACATGTTTTAACCTACCAATTATGTTTGTAACGTGTAATATATTTATGTACAAAACTCGATAAGGTATCAATTATGTACTTTAACGTATATATTATGTACTTTAACCTATTAGTTATGTACTTTAGCGTATCATGGAGTATATTTTAATGTACTCTAGTTTATAAGTTTTATGTTGTAGCATCTAAATTATAAACTTTAATGTATCAATTATGTTATTTTACGTTTAAGTTATACATTATAAGCGTAGCGGTTACGAAATTAAGCTTATCAAATATACACTTTTAACATTTTTTTATGTACTTTAACTAATGTCTAAACAAATATTTATATAATAAATACATCACAAAAAAGTAAATAATTTGACCAAAATAAAAACAAAAAATGAAGTGAAAATTATTTAAAATCATCCACATCAAAATCAAACTTAGCTTTAACTTTTAGTTAAAAAAAAACCCCCGAGAAAACTCAATTTCCCAGCCTAACTCCTCATTTTCATGTACCACATTTGTCTCTCTTCCTCATTTTTCTCATTCCTCTTTCCTTCCATTTCTCTCTCCTCCAAATCTTCACCAATCACTATCCCCACGACCCCACCGGACTACCACCTCCTGCTCTCGCCCTACACCACCTTGCATGCACCACCACCACGGCACCACCCTTAAATGTATCTGGCGTTCCGCGCCACCGGCGAGTGAGAGAAGCAGCTTCATGTGCAGAGGGGGGCCAGTGGGGCCACTGGCGTGAGAAGCGGTGGTTTCGGTGTTACCGACGTCGTGATGCCACCCTAGCGGCGTCGCCGGAGACGATATTCTGGTGGCTAGTGGTACGACAACGGCGGCTGAGGGGTGGTGGAGTGGTGGTGCAGGGAGGAGCAGAAGAAGTGGGGAAGTTTGTTTCTTTTTTTAATATGTTTGGTTCTTATGATAAATAAACCGATTTTTAAATCAAACCGATGACGTGGTGCTGACATCATGATGACGTGGCGTCCGGGACTACCTAGTCTCGGGACTAGGGTATACGCGCCGCTCTTAATCCGGTTCACAGCTAAAAAGAGTTACAACAAATCTCAACCCTCGATTTAATCCAATCAATGATTTACAATCCCCCTTTGCCCTTTACACAGATCGACCTCCACAACCGTCGGATGTGTTCACATTAAATATGGACTTTTCATTCCACTCTCACCAAAACCCTAGCCTCCACTATAATTTTTTTTTTCAACCCAAGGAGGGCCCAAGCCCGGGTCAAACATGGTCAAAGGACTGGCGGGCTAGTGCTAGTGCCCAAAAATTCAAGTCCTGGCACTAGCCCGGGTACGTAGTGCTAATGCTAGTGTTCAAAACTTTGGGCACTAGCCCGGCCAGCATGGCCCGTAACCCGTTCTACTAAATAAAGAGTACTAAATTTAGTTCACGGCCTTAGGGTGTGGTTTTTCGATTCGGTTCAGCTATGCGAGCTATACTCACATCAAAATATGACAGCCTACTTCATATTAGTTTTTTCATTCGTTGGTGGAGAAGGAAAGATATAGGTGACCAAGACCAAATTTCCTAATGAAGGAAGAGTCGATGACAAGCTCAAGCGTAAAGACCAAATTTAGTAAAGACCCCATATAACATACTAGTACATTTTTTTTGTTTTTATAAATTTACTTACACCACAACATAATAGATCGTCTCTCGGATCCCCACCAATTTCTTGTAAATTGTTATTGATTTTTAGTGATAATAATATTTTATAAGTCGAATAAAGAAAACATTAGAAAAACATGGAAGTTTTCAATTGAAAAGCATAAGATTTAAGACCTTAGGTTAACCGTCACACCCACTTCCCATCCTCTCATTTGTGTCAGCACCATTCATGCAAATTCAATGCTTACTTTTGACACTCAAGACAGCCTTAAGATTAACGCAATCCCAATTAAATTTTACCCAGAAATAAAATGCTGTTATTTCCAAGAAATCAAACCCAAAATCTTACAACTTTTACTTTGTTACTTCTCATATAATCTCACCTTACTCTACATTTCTCTCTACTTGTCATTTCAGCTCACCAAATCAAAACCACTGGATAAACTTAAGCACGCCAAGAAAACACATTCCACATATAACTCATGACTACCCCTCCCTTTCAACTACTTCATAGTTCCATGCAACACCCCTGTTACGTTCATTCAACTCTCCCTCCTCACCCATACACCATGACCAACCAGCTCAACAACACGACTTCCTCGTTCTCGTCGTTTGCACTCTCTTCTTCAGGGACAATGGTGCCCGGGAACACGGCTCCCTTACGTGTCTTTTCGTTACACGATGTTCAAATACTAGAGATCTTCCTTGCCCTGGCAGTTTTCGTAGTCATACATTCTCTTAGGCAAAAGAAGCACCAGGGGTTAGCGGTATGGCCATTTGTAGGGATGTTGCCGTCATTGATCATCGGTCTAAGGCAAAACATGTACGAATGGCTTACTGGTGTCCTCTGTCGACAGAATGGGACGTTCCACTTCAAAGGTCCCTGGCTTACCAACCTTAACTGTGTCGTCACAGCTGATCCTCGAAACCTGGAGCACCTGTTGAAGACAAACTTTACAAATTTTCCTAAAGGTGAGTACTTTCGGACCACAGTAAGGGACCTGCTAGGAGACGGCATCTTTAACGCAGACAGCGAGACATGGCAAAGGCAGAGGAAGACCGCGAGTATTGAGTTCCATTCAGCCAAGTTTCGCCAACTCACTACTGAGTCTTTGCTCGAGTTAGTCCACAAGAGGCTGCTCCCAGTCCTTGAGGAGTCCCAAAAAAGCTCTTTGCCTCTTGACTTACAAGATGTGCTCCTGAGGCTGACATTTGATAACGTCTGTATGATGGCTTTTGGGGTTGATCCTGGTTGCCTAAGCCTGGGACTACCAGAGATACCCTTTGCTCAGGCGTTTGAGAAAGCAACTGAAGCAACGCTTCTTCGTTTTGTTACCCCAACAGCGATATGGAAGGCGCTGAGGTACCTCAACATCGGACCAGAGAAGGAGCTGAAAGAATCAATCAAAGGTGTTAACAAGTTTGCTGATGAAGTAATCAGAACCAGGAAAAAGGAGCTTGCTCTTCAAGATGAGAACAGCAAACAGAGATCTGATCTACTGACTATCTTTATGAGGTTGAAGGACGACAATGGACGACCATTTTCTGACAAATTTCTGAGAGATATCTGCGTAAATTTCATCCTAGCAGGAAGGGATACGTCTTCTGTAGCACTTAGCTGGTTCTTTTGGCTTATTCATCAGCACCCAGAGGTGGAGGAAAATATTTTACATGAAATTTCAAGAATAATGGGTGAAAGAGAAAACGCAGACATAAGAAACGGAAAAGGTTCTCTAGTATTCCAACCAGAGGATATCAAGAAGATGGAATATTTGCATGCTGCTATCTCAGAGGCTCTCAGGCTATACCCTTCAGTGCCTGTAGATCACAAGGAGGTAATTTAACAAGTAACAACGATTTTAGTTTATGCAATTTGTGTTTAGAGGTCGATATCAGAAAACGACTTGAAACACGATGACACTAGATATAAAGAATGAATAAGCACTTGTTTTCATTCAGTTAAAATGACTTGAAACACAATTTACACGATTTCATTCATGCAGGTGGTTCAGGAAGATATGTTTCCAGATGGGACATTGCTGAAGAAAGGGACCAAAGTGATATACACAATATACGCTATGGGTAGAATGGAAGCTATATGGGGAAAGGACTGCAGAGAATACAAGCCAGAAAGGTGGCTGAGGAATGGTCGATTCATGAGCGAGTCAGCATACAAGTTCACAGCGTTCAATGGAGGACCTCGACTATGCTTAGGCAGGGACTTTGCTTATTACCAAATGAAGTTTGCTGCTGCCTCAATCATCTGCCGATACCAAGTGAGGGTCGTAAAAAATCATCCTGTTGAGCCAAAGCTGGCCTTGACTATGTACATGAAGCATGGACTAAAAGTAAATCTAATTAGGCGTCCCGAATCACAAGTAGCTTAGGTACTTTTGCTTGTGTTATACACGGCTGTGTCTTGCTAGCTACTTTGGCTTTTGATTTGTGAAGAATATTTATGATTAGTGAAGAATATTCAAAAATGGTGAAGCAGGTAAATAGAATATTACTAGGAAAGTGAAGAGGATTGAAAACTAAGAATTACTTTCAGGTTATCAGCATATCATCTTGACAAGATAAAATTCAGTTCTTTTCCAATCAGGCTGTTAGTTTCATTTTCTACACTATCAGCCTGTTAACGTGATTACTCAATCCATTCTCATGACATTATATGAGGCCGATGTTCAGACATTGCAGATCTCAGACTTCAACTATACACAGGATTTCTAGAAATTAGGAAGAAAGCATTAAGCTTCTAGTGCAATGAGGCAACATTTTTTTGCCAGTATTCAATATCAATCAATTCTGTATTCTTCTGTATACAACTGATTCTAATTCATTGGAATTTAATTCCTGTGGCAAATTATGGGGAATTTGGCTTAGAGCGTTTGGTTACCATATGGGAATTTAGAATTCCTTGGAGTTCATTTCCTACATGTTGTTTGTTTACCATATTACAATTCCCATGTTAGTCATTTAAATGACTAATTTACCCTCTTTTTTATGTTAGTAGTTAATTCAATGCAATAGAATTAATTAAGGTGAACTAGTAATTTCCTCTATATTCACCATAGGAATTGTGAATTACCAAGGGGGGTGGGTAATTGAATTCCTATGGTTCATGGGAATTAGAAATTCCCAAGTAATTCACAATTCCTTCACTTTAGTGAAAAAGGGTCATCCAAACAACTACACAAAAATCAAATTCCCAGGAATATGAAATTCCTATGGAAAATAGGGGTATTCAAACAACCCCTAAAATGGTAAGAAATGCAGAATCTCTAAGGCCTTTCAGAATATTTGTTCTGGTTAATATAACCCATAAATCTCATCATCAACGCTGAACCTATACACCCTCCGTCCCCTATCTCATACCCAACCCAAAATACCCCCGTGTTGAGGAGGGTGTACACGCTAATCGATTAATCAAAGTTCCAAAAAACAAAAATTCCATGCAATTTTTTTGGAACTTTGATTAACCGATTAGCGTGCACACGCTTCTCAATAAGGGTGCGTTTGAGTACGGGGTGTTTAAAGGGTGACGGAGGGAGTATTTGATAACATAATCTCCTCAACTAAAGAGTAGCATCAATCTACCAACACTGAGTATAAGGACTTACCAATAGCATCAAGACGATTCGATCAGCGATCAACCCGACTTTGTGTTGGATTGATCAATCAATTTTATTGGTTCCCAGGTCAACGTATTTGTGTAATTGGAGTGATTTTGAGGGTAATGATGAGTTTTCTACTCACTTGTTCTAATCTAACTGTTTGAATAACATAAAATTTTATCAAATAAGGGAAAGACTCATTTGCCCTTATCTAAGCCTTGGTAAGTAATAAGTAGTCCGTAAGACGCAAAACCCTGTCAATTCTCCCTCACTTGTCTCTTACAGTTGCCGCCGTCGTAGTCCAACTCCGGCCTCCCTTTTGGCTGCAATGGCATCATTCAAGCACTCGAAAGACCTAAACGACGCCGCTTTAAAGCCACTCTTACTGCGCTCCGTCATCAAGGACCAGCTCCCCACCGAAACCGGCGCGCTTCGCAACCCTGCTGATATCGCATCTATTGTATCAGTCCTCAAAACTCACAGACTTCTCTCGGAGGATACAGATACCCCTTCTTCTTCTGCTGCTGCTGCTGACCCCAAGCTCCTCTCTTCTTGGAGCTCAGCTATCGATGCATGGCTTCACCAAATTTTGCTGCTTTCCCAATCCACTTTGGTATGTTCCTTCTCTTACAAGTTTTCATTTTAGGTCATATGGGATTAGTCTCTGTCAATCAACTCTATTGTTTTTTGGCAAATGAAAATAGAGTTGATAGCTGCCAAATGTGCATAAGTGGTATTGAGCAATTTTAGTGTGGTCGTAATAACTAAATGAATGTTTGGTGCAATCTAACCCATTCTGAAAAGATTGGTTGGTGGCGTTACTGTAAAGATTGAATTACCCCAAATTCATTACTAATGTAATCTAACAAGTAACAATGTTAGTGCTTTGGATATGTAAGTTTCTAGTTCGGAAATCAGAAGAGAAGTAATATTCGAGCTCATAGGCTTAGTTTAGTAATAAGTTAACCCTAGTGGGTTTTAGCATTGTGCAACTAGATTTCGGAAGCGAAAAAAAAAGGGCTGCTGACTGATCACTTTAGGTTTGGGGTTTGTGAGATTTTTGATTATGAGTTTATGACAGTAGAAAAAGGTTATGAAACTGAAAACCAAAGTTTAGAAGATCTGAACTTCAGGTTACTGTAAAGATCATATTAATAACAATCCAAGTCAATTATTCGGTACTCACTATCCTAGCTGGATCCAAATGGCACGAGTGAACTTTAGAGTAGCACAACCACAAAGAAACAACAAGGACCATTGCAGAAAAGGAAAAAAGTGTGCAAAGACGGACCCGTATGCGAGGCAATGGACTGATGATATCTTTTATATTTTCTTAGCTTGAGCCTGGTTCGAGAGTGAGGCTAGGCAGTTGGTGTATGTGTGTATCGAATCGACTTATGGATCAATGTTGTTTTATTTTTATTTTTGGTGTGAGCATCATACTTTATGTATAATAACTCATGGATATCTTCTGTAGCCAGATAAACGTTGGGCGGGAGTGTGCTTGCTTGGAATCACTTGCACGGAATGTAGCTCCGAGCGCTTTCTGACTTCTTTCTCAGATTGGTTTAATGTACTTGTGCAACAGATTCAGGTATGAGTGAAACTAAGCCGTGGTATTTAAATTGATTCGGTAAGGAATGTTCCACATTGAAATTAGAGTAAGGGCTTTGTCTTGCACCATTTTAGATTTCCTGTTCTGATGGTATCTTCTTGTAATTGGGCGTCACCTGGTTGATTTCCTCACTTATCCAAAAAAGAAAAAACAAATGTTATTGGACTTTTTGCAAGTTTTCAAGTTTTTAGACAATTGATTTCAAACAAATATAAAAGCTGTAGTCTTTTGATGATCCTGTTTTGGCTCTAGTAATCTCAGTAAGTCAAAATGAACTACTGATAGCACTACCCATGTTGGCCCCACATTCTTTGCATCCGTTGTTTTTATTGGCTTATTCTGGGCCTTATGAGTTATGATAATCAACATTTTCTTATATCAGAAACTGCAATCAAATGCACTTTGTGAAGTTTCTTTAGTTTGGCTATAGGGAACTTTGGTAATATAGACTTCCATACTCGGGACAAATGATGGTGTCCTCTTTAAATATTCAGAAGATGCATATATGAGCCGACGTATTACAACTTGCTGAGTGCGGACGCTTATGTGCTTAACTAGATGTCTCACATATATTCTGTCATAGAGCTGGCATCTTGATTCTTATGTCTTTTGCAGCAAACTGGAAACCCTCAAATTGTCAGGGTAGCTTCCTGCTCTGCTGTATCAGATCTGATGACAAGGTTGGTAATTCTAGGATCCTGCTGCAGCTTCAACATCAAAGAAATTTCTGAAAAAGAACTCCTTTTTTTGTATTTGATGATAGATCCTATGTGCAAACAGAGGACTATGTTTAATAATCTCCTGTTACGTTGATGTGTTTATGAGATTTTCATTACTTGTCGAGCATCAGGCTTGGGGGATTGTCAAACGCAAAGAAGGATGGAACCACACATGCTGGGAGGCTGGTTCAGCTGATCTTGAAGATGTTGAATGAGGGTGCAACAGAGGAGTTACTGGTTTGTTACTTTACTTCTCACGGATGAAGCTTTTGAAAGTTCTTATTTCTCTGTAGCGAGGTACTTAAATGTTAATCAAAATGTTCCTTTGAATATTTGAGGTCCATCATGCAACTGTTGAGGGGATGAATGAAAAAGATTTTAGAAAGTAGCCTTGGTAGGTTTGGTAACTATTATGTTGTGATGGAATGGGGATGAAAGGGGATCAGAGCATCAGGGTTGGGGGATTGTCCATCTCATATTTCTGATAGGATATAGTAGGTGGAAAAGATAAGAAGAAAAATTACGAGGCTGGTGGAAAATGAAGTTCATGATTGTGTCCGAGTTAAAGAGGTCTGCTTGAGGCGCCCGAGTTATGCCTCATGTTGCCGGAGGTGCATTGTGTTTGCAAGGCATTACTTAGACACATTTATGCTTGATTTGTGTGCAGTTCTTTGTCTTTTATTATTTGCATTAGTTTGCTTCTTTTCTCAAGATTTTCCTTCCTTGACCTTTTTGAAAATCTAAAATAAGATACTTTTGCCCAAAACATTGTCTTTAAAGAAGGAAATTTATTGGCAAAAACAGTGCATCTTGTGTTTCATACCATCACCTTGTGCCTTATCACCATATTAAAACTAAAATGGCCGACAAGGGAAGTGAGGAGGGGAAGAACGGGAGGGGTAGGGAGAAGAGTGAAACTGAGGATGAAATGAAGTGGAACATGGGAGATGAACTATTAGAAGTGGGACAGAGGAAGGAGATACAATTAGCAAAATGGGATAAAGAGAACCTTGGCTCCGTTATCAAGGCTGTGGTGTCTTCCTCTTTATTTTCTCCAGCTTTTTTGAAGTGAGATATTTCCTCAATACCCTTCTTTCCATCCAAACTAATTACAATATGCTGGTACTAAGCAATTTATACTGTTGGATTGACATGCATATGAATCTTGAGTTTGCTTCTACAAACTTGTTTTTTTTTTCCCAATCTTATTTTGATGTCTACATGGTGTGGGAGTTCTTCCTTTTGATATGTTGTCTGTTCAGCTTGTTCCGACTTCCGACTCTTATAAATATCGTCAATGTTTTTTTTTTTTTTTAAATGAAGGGGAATCTGTTATTGATGTTCTTATGTATTTGTCAGTTATATATGTAGAGATGTTTAAGTGATAACCCATCACTGTTAAAGGCCACTATGGTTCTAACATTTTAATTCACAGTTATGCCAGCCTTTATGCTCGGTAATAGTAACCTTTATGCGTTCGGGGGCTTGGGGCTGGCAGTTAGCCAACTTGCACAAGCTCACTCCTAAATTGTGCTTATTATAATCGTTCCTTGCTCTAAAACCTTGGAAATTTTTCATGAGTATATTATGGTTTTGCTGAGGTTGATTTGTTTTTACTTGTTCAGATTTCATTTATTATTTTATGTTTGATTGCAGGAAGCTACTGCTCATGTGTTATCCACTGTCCTAACGTACTTTCCATCTTCTGTTCATCGATATCATGACAGTGTGAGCACATTTTTCTCTGAACCTAGCTTACAGGACTATTTGCGTAAATAGAGTTAAATTCAGCAATTCTGTTAGGCATCACCTATCTGGTTCATGCAAACAAAACAATGACCTGTGATGTTTTGGACATGCGTGGGCATAGTCTTGTTAGCAACTATTATAGTAATTAATCTCTCCATGGAAAGGAAATATTTATTTTCAAATATCACTGTCTGCCCTTGCATATAAGAGATAATTGTGGACTTGACTATGCCACCAAGGTTCAACAACATTTTTAACCCCAGTGCCTTAAAGGCTCTCGCCATAAGGCGGGGCAAGGGGGGGTCGGATGCACGCAAGCCTTACCCCTATTGAAACATAGAGAGGCTGCGCACGGATGACCCAAAATGAAAATTGCGTCGAGAATCGCACCGACTGACTGTTACTTCACAAAATAAGAAGCACAGACCAGTTTTATGAGCCATTTTGCTTTATTCCATTATATCCCAAAAACCAAAGAATAAGTAGTCTTTGGCTCCATTGGAAATGGAAAGTCAGGTTTACTTCTGCCTGGCAGTTCATTTTAGTATTTTTGAGGTTCACTTTTCAGTTTACAAGCAAGTTAACTGACCTTACATAAATTTTGCAGGTTGAAGCTGCTGTTGTGTCAGAAATATTTTCAGGACGTTACGGGGCGGATTTGTTGAAGGTGTGTGCCTTTGTTGGCAGTCTCAATAGGATTGCATTTTTCAAAATATGACGCACTTTTTTACAGCTGCTTCTCTTTCATTCTATTTTCTTAATCAGAAACTTTCCTGCTGCTTAGCCTTACTTCCGAAATCAAGGGCTGATGAAGAGAGCTGGTCTTTGATGATGCAAAAGATATTGCTTACTCTCAACACTCTTCTTGATAGTGCTTTAGAAGGCTTAGAGGAAGGTAATAATGCTATTTCGTTCTTCTATTAAGTTTGCTTGAATGGTTGTGTATGCTGTATAATGACTTTTGCTGTCTCTTCAGAAGCAAGACGTGGTGAGGTGGTTGCATTGTTGATTCCCCCAGGAAAAGATTCTCCCCAACCCCTAGGAGGCCAGACAATTGATGGAAAAACATTAGGCAGTGAAGAGAGGTCCCAGCAATTTGTTATATCAATCATATCCTGTCTAGTACAATGTTGCTGTTCAATGCTTACGAGTCCCTATCCTGTTCAGGTAGCATTTAGGAACTTATATTGTCTCTCATGCTTAACGATTTCTGACAATTTTCAGCAGTTTACTTTGAATGTGCTGATCTATCGAAGGCATTTTTAAATAATTTTTCTTCGCAAGCACAGGTAGCAGTTCCTGTTCGCCCATTATTGGCTTTAACTGGTAGGGTGTTAAGGGTGAATGGGTCTTTGCCAGAAGCCATGCAGCCATTCGTTACTACAATGCAACAAGAACTAGTTTGCATGCAGCTTCCTGTTCTACACTTAAACATGCTGGAGATACTTGCAGCACTAATAAAGGGCTTGTGCAGGTACAAAGATCGTGTTTGATATTTATGATACTCCTGTTTAAGTTTGATTGGGATGCTCCTTTGTTAGTGTTCTATCTCATCCTTTGATCCCTTTGCAGTCAAGTTCTACCTCATGCTGCTGACATCACATGGCTTTTGATTAATTACTTTGAGAAATGCATGCTGCCGGAACTAAGAACTAAAGTTTATGCAGTTTTGAGATCTTTATTGGTTTCCATGGGTGCGGGTGAGTTTTAAATTTTGTTAATATTTAATTCAGTTTGCAATAGATTGTTATGGTCCCTCTCTTTGAGTCGATAGAAATTTAGCTGTCATTTGTACTCATCCAGAAATAAATTGACAAGGGAAGGCTTGCCCTCATTACACCCTTGTGGTGGGACCCTTCCCCGGACCCTCGCTTAGCGGGGACGCCAATGTGCGCCGGGCTGCCCTTTTTGTACTCATCTAGAAATAAAAAACCTTTTTGCACAAATTTGACTTCTACACTTTTCTGTTATTTAATTTTGTCTAAATATGCATCTTCGTCTATATATGCTGTTCATATATTCCTTGTTGAATTTTTTTTCCATCTTTAGGCTATTCATGTAGTTATTTTTTGGTTTATGGTTCAATGCGTTAGCTCATTTCTTTGGTTGCGGGGTGGAGTCACTGCGTTCCGTTTATTTGGAGCTCTCTCTTCGTGTATCTTTCAATTTCAAATTTGTTTGGGATCCCATAGTTGCAAGATTTCAATCCAAACCTGCTGGGTGAAACTCAGAGTTTCTCTCCAGATGAGAGGCTGTCTTACTCTTTGAAAAAGCACTTTGAGTATTTTTCCTGTCTCGTACACGTCCCTCTTCATTATCCCAGCTAGTGTTGCCTCTTGTCATTTGTGAATTTTAAGGTGAACAATGGAGCAAGAGTATTGTTTGGGCATGACATTTGGTGTGGGAGCTACCTTATAAGCCCTTTTTCTGCAACCTCGTCAAAGTTATGTCGTAAGGATGCCACAGTTGGAGATGTTTATGGATGGTAACTATCATCCTTCGTACATTTTGGATTCCAGGTCTTTCAGTGACTGGGAGGGACCTTGAATTTTGAATCTCTTGGATCTCCATTCTTTTGTGAAAGTTGTTTTAGAAGGTGATGATGAGATAAGTTGGTTGCCTGATTGATCGGGAACCTTCAATTTTAGGCTGCCTGATTGATCGGGTCATCGGGAACCTTCAATGTTAGGATGTTTCGCAATATTGTGAAAAACTATGTATCCCATGATGATTTCCTGGCTAGTGTTATTTAGAAATGCGAAGCTTCTTCTGAAGCCTGTTTTATTATTGTTTTTCACTTAGCACAGCAGCTCAAGAGAAAATCCCAATACTAGATTGCCTTAAGGGGAGTGGTTTTAGTGTAATTAGCTGCTGTTTTTGTGGTGTGAGACTGAAGAAATAGTTGATCATTTTTTGCTCTCTTGCCCTTGGGTCTTATCTTGTGGCATCTTTGTCCCTGTTCGGGCTGAGTTGGGGTCATCCTTGAAGGTTAAAATGTGTTCTCCGCACTTGGAAAGGGTGGTTAGCTGAAGTTTGGAAGATGGAACCACTAGCTGTTTGGGGTTTACTTGGAAGGAAAGAAATCATCGCATTTTGATGATATTGCTTTGACACACTTAGACTTCAAATTCTGCTTTTAGAGGTTGTTGTATAGTTGAAGTCAAGTGTTACATTCTAAACGACACTTGACATATCTTCTTTTTGTGGATAAAATTTTTCGAGATAGTCTATGAGCTTAATAAGCTCTCTTTTGTTTATGGGTGTCACCCCCGTGGTGTCTCTTTATAAACCGGCTGTCACCCTCTTGGTTTCAACAGTTTGGCTTATGGTTTTGACATGCTCTGATCTAGTTTCTGGTAGGTCTGGCCTGCTACTCTGTATCATGTTCTTTTTCATCCCAGTTGACTGTATTTTACTAATTTATTTTTCTGGTTGATACGGAGTGCGACTAACATATGTCACTTTCTTGTGTACGTATGGAACAGGAATGTCATTATACATAGCCCAAGAACTTGTCCACAATGGTTCGATGGACTTGAAGGTTACCAATTTTGATGAAGAACTTTTGAGCAAGCAATCTTCTGAAGTATCATCGCAGCATCGTCGGAAGAAACGGAAGCAAGGAGCTGCAAGTGATCCTTTAGTGCAACAACAGGCTTCAGTTAGTTCAGTAATAAGAAAAGCAGTTGAGCGGAAAGCATCAATTTCGTTAAAATTGGCTGCAATCGAGGCCTTGGAGGCCATTATATCAGTGGTATGTGTTTGGTATTGTCCTTTGGCTTTAGTATTGCTTACTCCATACGTGAATAGTAACGTCATCTTTTCTCACATCTAGTAGGTTGCTACAGCTTGGGCTGATTTGATATGAATACTCCTTTTTGCATGTTGTGCCCTCTCATTTCATGTGTGTAGCAAAAGTTCTAGTGCTTGTAATATACTTGATGTCTGTCATTATTTGCTCAATATTTCTCATTTTGCCTCTAAAAATATATGCATTTCTCTCACTCCAAATGAGATAGATAGCGTGACAGAGAAACTGCATCTCAACCACTTTCTCCTCCACTTTCTACCCGTAGTGTGCTTTCCAACTTTCTGCATTATTTGCCTGGTAAATTCGCGGCCAAAATACAGGTGGTGAACATTTTCAGCAGCCTAGGAACAGAGAGAGCATCTGTAAGTGTTAACCACACAAATTCTTCGTTTCATATTGTCAGAAGTTGCCAGACAGGTTTGGATGGCCAGAGTAGCTATATGATAAAATCCCTGTTCATTGTTGCAGAATCCCATATAACCTTGCTCCATTCTGCCTCCTTGATTGATTACTGAGAGTTTCATAAGCTATACTAATCTTCAGCTTTTGAGCACCAGTCCATCAATTAAGAAGAGCTTTAGTATCCTCAGTACCTCCAATTTGCTCTAAAAATATATCTCTGACCCTGAGTAAACTCTTCCAAGCCCCAGAGTCTGATTGCTTGGTTTTGAGCATTTCATATGTCAAGAGTTTTGTAGCACCTGATCCACCTAGACCAAAAATCAGAAGTCTGATTGTGAAGTTTCCAAATCATTTATGTTATATTGTCCACCTTCTGTTTGTTCTTTGTCTGGATGACCCTTAATCTCTTGCTATCATTTCGAGGATAGTGTTTGAACCCTCAAACTTTTTTGTTTGATGACATTGACAGTTTGACTAGGGTGAGCATCTTGTAGATATATCTTTGTTGATTGGTGAAACAGGCTCATTACTGTCATATATTGGGGGTTGGAAGATAGCAACATTGTAACTTGCCAATTTTAAAGAAATGGGCCAATACTGTGCCTCCCAGCAAGACTTCTACATGCCTACATTTTATACTCCTGCTTAAGAAAAGTTATTTCCAATTGAGTCTTCTTGGTTACTCACAAGATCATCCCAAGGGAACGCTGTATTGCCACTTACAAAATCTTCCAAATTTTTTGGAACTGGCTAAGTTTTGACATCCTTTGGTGGTAAAAAGTTCTTGTGAACAGGCAAAAATTAGGAAGACAACCTTTAGTTATCTATGCTCCTTTGATGACTAGTATGATAGTATCGTTCCAATTTTATCAGATGTCCCCGAAGGGACTCCTTTGTTGACTAGTAATGTAGCCAAAAGTATATGTGAACTTTACCTTGAGTGAAGCAAATATCATACTTACTTTTAGTCCCTTCTCTTTAAAATAAATTTTAACCACTGATATGTTATTGTTTGCTGCCTCACCTTACCCGTCTAACGTCCTATAGGGTACTATATATTGTTGTCGTTGCTTCACCTGTAGCTTGTGATTTGTCTTTTCAGGGTGGTGCTTTGAGATCCGAGAGCTGGCGTAGTGAGATCGATCTTCTTCTGATGGAAGTTGTGACAAATGCTTGTAATGAAGACAAAACACAGGGTGGCCAGCCTACCCCTGCAAGGACATCTGGAGCAGTTTGTGAGGACCTCCAGCTTGTGGCCCTGCGTGCTTTTTTGGCTTCTCTTCTTTCTCCAGCCAGTACTCGACCTCCTTACCTTGCTCAGGGTCTTGAGCTTTTCCATAAAGGTATTGCAGTATAAAGTGATGTCTGCATCTCTCCCGTCTTCCTGATATTGTGTTTACTAACCGAATAGATTTAAAGATTTATCTTCCAAATATTGAATTTGCCCAATGGGGATTCAGAAGTTCTCACTAGCATTCCATGGACGTACATTTTGAATTTCTGATTTTATTTATTTATTTATCTATTTTTGAAAATGGGTGCAGTTTGATTTCAATGCCTACTACATGGTTTAATAGTTCTTTCTTTCTTTCTTATTTTCCCTTGATAACAGGGGCAAAACAAACTGGAAGTAAGGTTGCTGAATTTTGTGCTCAAGCTCTTCTGGCCTTGGAAGTATTGATACATCCCAGGGCTCTCCCTCTTGTAGATGTTCCGTTGCCAACTGGGAATAGCCCCCATTCATGGAGGATGGATTTTGGTGGTCCGAAATATAAGCCAGCCATGGATAGCAGAGTTCATGGAGTTTATCCTGATGTTTATGATGTCCTGGATTATTTAAATACGGAAGAGGCTTATGAATCTGAAATTCAAGCTATAGGAGGTAATATGGCTTGGCGAAATGATGGAAAACTCGTAGACATTTCCAAGAATCGAGCTTTTGAGGAGCCTAATATTGTAGGCGGCTCATCTGAGAAGCTGACACCAACGAAACAAGATGAAGGTTCAGAAGCCAAGGATATGGTCATGCTGGATGTGCAACATCATGAAGAGCCTGATAAGACATCTCATCAAGAAGTTGCTAAAATCAGTTTGGGAAATGTAGAAGATTTGTTGAACCGAGAATTCACACCAGGTATACATGTCCCAACTGGTAACAGCACTGAATCAACAGCGGGGGCTAAAAGTACGGTTGCTGCTACAGCTGATAACAATCCTTTGAAACACAAAATAGATAACGATGATGATTTATCAGATTCGATCCCTGATATAGTGGATGCAGATCCGGATACAGATTCAGACTGTTGAGTAAGTAATTGTACTAGGAGGCTGTGGCCTCTTCTTTTTGACAGAAATTGATGTTTGTATTGAAATGAGTAAGATAATGTGGTAGTTCATGCCATTAATCCTTTTTGACTATGATAGTCCATGCAATTTGACATAGAGCTTTAACAGGTTTCGAGATTTTCATAGTATAACACAAAGATCCCACAATTGAAGCATCAGCTAAACGACAATGCAGTCGATCACTACTCGTGGCTTTTTTTCGCCACAGCCGCTATTGACATAATGACATCTAGATATCAGGCATCCGAGAAGTAATGAAGTACAGAAGATAAGCTCCAAATGAGTGTGCCTGAAGAGCATTTCAGAACAGAGCACAGCAACACAATCTTTGACTTGTCAAAACAACAGGTAGAACTTTTGTCATGTCAGGTTGTCATTATTTCAGGGGATTTTCATGGTTGACACTAACTCGACCGAATGAAAATAGTAGTAGTATAGTATATTATGCAAAACATTTGATTAGTATTTTTACTCCGAAAGAGTATGCGACACGCAACGCGGAGAAGATGCAAAGTTTTTGACCAAGAAATGCCAAATGCTAAGGGATTGTCTCTGGTTATGCACTTGTGCTTGGCTTAATGCTACCCCACCAACTGTTAAGTCATCCCCATTTTGCCCGTGCGAGGCTCCAACGCCAGACATTTTCTAGCATTCAACAACTAATCAATTTCATGACTTCATCCCTTAACAATTGTTTATTTTTTCGTTTAAAAGTTTAGTCTTGGACGTATAAATCTAAAATGAGACTCACAAGTCACAACTGACGCTATCATTACACAAATTTACGTTACTTCGCAAATTGAAGTTGTTTAGAATTGATCCGTTAACTTCATGGTTCGGGGTAGAAGCTAAGTTTTATAATTGACCACTTTGTATTTAAATATACAAGTCCTTGAAGGTGCAAAAAAGATGTGCGCTATAGTTACGAATGCAGTTACGAAATCTCAAATTTGAATTTTATAGTTAAGTTGAATGAGGTCGTACTAACTTATCCGTATGATAGCTAACTATTAATTAGTCCCTATACATCATTGTCATCTAATGACCAATGCATCTAAAGAATGGACAAATTTAATTATCAACAATATCAAGCAAACACAAATTCTCATAAAAGACGGTTTCTCAATAATTTATTAAGAGACGATTATATTGTGTTATAAAGTGAGTCTTTTTACATTAATTGTAACCACGATAATACTTGTAGTGATCGTATCAATTTACTATATATATCATATTATCTATGATTTTGGATGATCCCATCATAAAAAATTTTAAAATTACAAAACAAACCCCTTTACAAATTTTAGATTAAAGTGTAAAACTATTTAACTTAAACGATTACTTAAAAATGGCAAAATGGTCACTAATAATATAAACGAGGTCACGATGTAAACAATTAAATTGGTCTCTCGAGCTCAATAAGTTATTGAGACGGTGTTTCACACGATCCGTTGGCAAACAAATTGATGTCAGTATCAAAGGAGTAGTGTCAAATACTCTTCAACCAGAGAACAATTGTTGTTTAATTAGACAATCGAAATCAAAGACCAAGTGTATTTAAGAGCAATTAAATTTAAAATAAAGTTGAGCAAATCAAAACTTAGTCCCTGCCATGCCAATGCTATGCCAAAGTCCAACCAAATGATCTCAAACTCCTTGAAAAATGAGAAAACTTGCTTCCTTGTTCTTTTTTCTTAGGCATAGACATTCCTCTTGGTGTTGTTGGGTGGACTAACAAGTAACAACCAACTCCCCCATAATATATCTCACATATATCTTCCATTTCATGGCTCCTAACCAGAGGAAGGCTTCCCAACAAAGACCCAAAAGGCCAAACTGGCTACTGTCTTGTTTCGGAATCGCCCCGAAAACAACCACCACCACCACCACTACCACCACATCGACCAAGAAGCCTAATAGCAACTCCGGTGGCCGGAGACGGCGGTTGTTCAAGTTATTCATGCCAAAGATCAGGGTCATCATCATTAGGAAGAAAAAAGTCAGCTTTGATTCAAAAACAGCTTCTCATAAAGCTAACCAAAGCATGATCATGCTAGAAGCTAACAAAGTCAATCAGCTTAAGCCTACGCACATCTCAATTGCCCATGAGGTATCTACTTAATACTTGTGTAATCTTATCTCTTACGACATTTATTTAGTCATTAGGGAGTTAGGATTTCAAATTCGAGGTAACGAGATTAAAAATAATTTTAAACAAAATTATTTACGTTTTTAAACAAATTGAGAAGATTAAAATTCAAAGAAAAAAGAAGTGATCATGGTCGCAATCATGATACCCGTGAACTCGTCTACATTAATATTATTCGAAGTAGTTAATTGCGCTCCGTTACTAATTACGGATACTTAATTTGTGATGGACTTTGTGTGATTACAGCAAAGTGCGCAACAAAAAGGAAGCAATAATAACAACCACCACCATGAGCTCCAAGGTCAAAGGGACCAATCTGACGTAGCCACGTGCCGTAAACAAGAGCTGACTCCAACGGTCGAGGGATCCTTTTACAGTAAAATGACTAAGGATTCCGTAACAGGAGTGGCGATCATGGTCATAACGTTAATAATAATGTCAATTTGGGGAAGATTATGCGCCATTTTATGCATGTCCGCATGGTTATATTGTGTCCCAATTTTAAGGGTGTACAAGGATGCTAGGCCAAATTTTGACACCTTAAAAATCTACATGGCTTCAAGATTTTACAAGAAGAAAGTTGTGTTATTATTGGACGGCCTTCTCCACCCGGATCGTAAGATCGGAATTTGCGTCTCTTGATACTCTCGACCTTCAATCTCGTCGTAAACTACCCCTCCATTTTAGTCCATTCTTCCGGTTTGTTCAAATATGTGAGGGTTTCTAGTCACTCCGTCGGTCGATATCGTGGTAAATGGTTACGTTGTTCGTCCACAAGTACAGAGTTATGAGACAATTACATACCTTCTTGAGAATGGATTCTTTGTAGATATACTGTACAATCTTTTCAGGTTTTGAGTGTGAGCTTTTAAGGTAGTTGGGTTTAATTAGCATAGATAAGATCAGTGTTTTGTTTTTGATCTTAATTAAGGGATGCATGGAGATACCGTTAGGAGGCTGAGTGTGTACAAGTTTCTTAGACTGATTAGTTTGACTCGTTTAATTGGCTCCTAATATGAAACTTTTTATTCTTGATTTGGTACCACTGCTATTGGACGACAAATTTATATAAATTTCAACTTTGTTCGATTGGAACAACATTATGCTCGAGACAATTGTTAGTGTTGAAATTTTGGGGGCTACATTTTGGTGAGATTGATATTAAGCAAAGTGTGATGATGGTTCCTAAAAAAAAACAGAGAGTTTTAGTAAGGTGTTTTAAGCAAAGTCAAAATATCTTTGTATATCTAGCGGCCCTATAGAGTTACAGAACTTACAATTGCCGGATATTGCCTCATCCTTAAACTTGTACCTGTATAGTTCCCTTCAGGCATCACAGATGCTCAGCCTTTTAATTTCGCAATTACGCTAAATCCAGGTGGGAGTTCAGATGTCGAAAAGCCAGCAAATACAAGTCGCAACATTGCTTTAGAATTGTCAAAAAAATCACATGATTTAAAATAACTCTGCAACCAACTAATTAGCCAAAGAACTGATATACACAAGTGACTCAGCGTTCCACGACTACATCACAAAGCTGCTCTAGATTTTTCACCAAATCTGTGAGGCAAGCAGTAAGCTTATCAGCTTTAGATAACACCCTCTTGGTATTTAATGTATCCTCATCTCCGATCCCAGACATCTCTTCCTCTACAGTGTTGTTACCAACCCCAGTAAGTAAGGCATGGATAAGTTCTGTGTTCTCCTTTACTTTTGTTGCCAGGATTTGCTCCACGTCTTCAATGACAGGCACAGGCTTCTCTGGCTCTTCCTCCAATGAAAGTTGTTTTCTTTCATTAGTTTCTGATTTCTGAGTAGTCGACTGAATCTTTTGAATCTTTTGCCTTTTAGATTTCGGACCTGGGACAAAGAATAGGAGTAAGCTCGTAATCATCACGTATTTACTAGTGAATCCGAAACAAAACAACAACTCCATATTTGTTTTCAACATAGGGGTAGGGCTGCATTCGACCAATCACCCCGTCCCCCTATTTTACCATAAGTAGGAGCCTTAGCAGCATCAGGTTAATTCCGTTTGAACTCTACCACATGCATACACTTCTGATCTTAGCCATTTCAGAAGAACAATATTAAACTATTGTGCCCAATGCCTACAGTACTGACATAAATTTTTTACCCAAACCAAGTCATGCATGTTAAGGCAGCTTTCAGCTGACATGCAGAAATATGCAACCATATTCATGCAACATACACAAGAGTAAAACTGGATACAGCACCAAATGACTACGTAAAGTGCTGAAGAGGTAGCGTGCGTGGTTTCTTTCTTTTGAAGATAGATAGCACTTAGTACCTATGTCATGCAGCTTACACGAAAGCAAAACTGCAAGCTCTGAAAATTCCAAACTGCACGAATACTTCAAGTGCTGAAAAGGAGGGTACACACGACTTCCTTACTTTCATGATAAGTAAACTTCAACTGATAAAGTCAGTTTTGGCATACAGGCCATTTAAGCAGCAACTTACTTATTGCACAGGGTGTCCTAAAGAACATAGAGGCATTCTACAGATTAGTTTTCAGAGGAAACTTGAGCAAGACAAGAAGGTAAGCTCTGTTAGCCTAGCAAATCACATAGGTCAAATTCTTCTTAGAACATGAAACCATTGTGAGATGATTAAGGGTTTTTCTTTTCCTTCCTTTGTGGGAAGCAATGATGTTGCCTATGTATGTTTTGAAACCAAGTAATATGCTACAGATTAGGTAGACAGTAGCAACTATCCAAAGCTCATTTTGATACAAAGGCATACTTGTGTATGGTTTCATAGATGTGCTAGGAGGTGCATGCGTGAAAGAAACATCATGTACTGAATAAAGCAGGTACATTAAGACTTCTCAATCAGAACGTATAGCTGTCAGCTTGAAGAAAGTTTATTCTTTTAATGCTGTTGCTCCTCAATTCTCCATACCAAGATCACAATGTGACAGTCTGAAGAAGGTTGTGCATTCAAAATAGGTACTAATATTCGGGGAGCGGTTTAGCAGGAAGAGCTGAGACTGATACTATTTCTCTCATCTGATTACATAGGCAGTCATCACTCATCAGACAAAGGCAAAGAATTACAATTGCAGATAGATGAGACAAGGAAGCATTAGCAAAGGCAACACGCTCAAAGTACGCCCAACTCACAGAGTCTATGCTCTATGAAAGATATTTTGCAGCGTCCACATCAGAATAGATAGGACAGTTGAGTGTGTCTTATAAGCATATGTTACTCAGATAGGTGGTGTATGATGTTTAATGAACTAATATGTGCAATAAAAGTGGCAGAGGGAGTTGCTTGTAACTAATTTTAAGAAACCACTGGACAGATTTTTACTTTGTGGCTTAGGTCATACTCTATTGTATCGTTATCTTTTGGATCCATATAACCGCTTATTACCCAAAAGAAAAGGGAAGAGTTCCATACATTCCACAGAGGATAGCTTATAACATTTTGAATGTAATCTTTGCTGAAGCAACAACGGGCTGACTATACAATCAACAATGGCATGCCCTCGAATAAATGAAAGACCCCTGACTCCTATAATCCAACTTGGAAGTTAGAACTTTTCTTTTGAACCTTACATACTGTAATACTAATACGGCATAACTGTGAACAAAGTTGAGCAGGGTACAAGAGGAGAGAAGTGTGCTTTTCAATCAATATAAATAGAAACTTCAAAACATGAAGGAACACTATAAGACATTGGAGAACAATAGGAGCAAAAGTTAGCACAACTTTCGATGAGCTCAAATTGGGAAAGAGATAAAATAATACCATTTTTCTTGTTCTCTTTATGTTTTGTCGGTAGGATACGTTCCATGTCCTTGGCAAGATGTCCTGGTTTTTTATGCTCTTCCATTAATCCAACCCGTTTTGTTCCGCTAGTTCTACTTTTCTGAGGGGTTGGCCGATGGATCACCCTCTTGGGCTTGGATCCTGATAAAAATACGAAACGGTGCACACAAGCTAAATACAATTTCAACTATTGAACAGAAGATTCATTCCACTTGTGATCATTCCCTACCAAACATAGTGAGTGTTTGTATATGGTTGTTGGGAAATCAGTGCCAACACAGACACATAAATTACACAACTAAATGCATGCCTTTTCATATTCAACTACTTTAATTTGATTAGGAATTCATAGAGATTTCAACAATGGGTATCGAAGAACTACGCATTCAATCTCGATAACGGTTGCACCTCCAGGTGTCTTTTTTTTTCCTTTTAAACATACATATGCCACAATAGATGAAATGGCCAGGTCATGCAAATTGCAGAAAGCAGATAAAAAAAAATCCAGGTGAGGGACCAAACAGGTGCTGTAATGTACATGCAAATTTCCTAACTATTCACCATTTCAGTAATATCATTTTTAGACCACAAGTTATTCGAATTTACCCATTGCACAACTCAGTATAATATCAAACACATAAGATGTACATCTAAAGCCAATTTTTGTCAATGAGAAATCAACGGTGAAGATGACAACTTCCAATGACTTGAAGAGATAAAATCTTACCAAATGTCCCAGCATCAAGCACATCCATGTTTCCAGCCTCAGCCTCTGAATCACACTCTGGGTCTGTATTTGCTTGGTCTGCTTCCTTCGTGAAATCGTCTATAGCTCTATACAGATCTTTGTCAAAATCCACAGGAAGTCCTGTTTCTTGTCTGTGTTCACAGCCAAGAGACCAGTAGGAATCTCCCCTTGAGCTTCTGTTTAATTCCCAGTCCTTAACTGCATTGTAATCAGCCAGCAAAGACTCCCACTTTCTGCGGCACTGGCTGGCATTTCTTACCACTTCAAGTGCAGTACAGTTTTCTGCAATTATGGTCCACTTCTGATAAGATGATAAAGCATCTTGGCAGTCTCCCTCAACAGCAGCAATTTCATTCACAAGAATGAGCATATCCTGTATAGTCCACACAGGGCCTGCTTGTAAATGAGATCTTGTTAACCGAGAACCAGAACCTGATCCTCTGGATTGACCCACGTCAGCTCCCACCATTACCTCCACGTTGTATCTCTTAAAATCGCAAGACTTACACGTCAATTTTCTTCTCGTTTTAAATTTCTTAATTTAGATCCAGAACCTAACATGGTTAGGAAAATGCATAAGCCAAAAATCCAATAACTACCTTGAGATGCTGAAAAAAGACCAAAGCTATTACTTTAACATGCTTTAGTTTTACGATCTCCAAAAAAATAATGCACCTGTCCATTAACATCTAAGCTCAAGTCTCCAAAAGATGATGCATGTCCAGTTCAACTTCGAAATAACCCCAGCTTGTAACTAAATGAAGAAGCCACCACCAATCATGAAGAGAGAAAACTGGCTTTAAGTTGGAGTCAGAACAGAGCTGATTACCATGTCAGGTCCCATGACCATCTTTTTAGGACACCCACGTCCCAGATAAACCAGTAATCATTTTACATAAGAAGGATCCTTCCGAGTGGGGTAGTATACCCTGTGAGTACATAATAAGAATAGCAAAGCGAAGAGAACTACATGGCCTTGAAAATTTGTAAAATAGTATGGCCTACGTAAACCCAATGGAAGGTTTAATTGATCTGGGAACACAGAACACTCTTCTAAACAAGAAGATAAGGGCTGCAGCCTGGAGCACTTTAGGCTTCATGTTAGATTTGCATTCAAATTCTACAGACAAGTACGAGCTTTGGTACTAAAAATCTTCCAAAACTAATTAATATGGGGCTGGCTCATATGATATGTAAAATCCAGCTTGCATGTATTCTATCCATACACTTCAGATTACATACCATACTAGATACAGTTACCCTTCACACCAACCAGAATTAATTTAACTCACCAACACCAACAACGAATGGCAACTCCAGCACCTAACTATACACCAGCCCAAACAATAGACTAGACCAAACACTTTAATTTCATCCGAAGAAAACACTTTAGTACTCCATTCACCTTCAACTCGCACTGCAAACGCCTTTTAATGTCTATTCTTTCTGTTCTTCTGAAAAATAATAGTTCGATGCTAAACTTTGCTCAATTGTATTCACATTTAACAATTCTAACATCCTTAATACCCAAACCTTGAAACTCAAACATTGCTCAGTTGAATTCACATTCAATAATCAGTTCACTCAGCATATTAAAAACAATAACAATAAAAACAATGAAACACCAAATCAAAGTAATTAATCAATAAAGTAAACAAACGAAAATAAAACACATCAACCTCAAGTTAAGGCAATAGGAGCAAAGCCCCGGTTCCAAAGAAGAGAAAGTTAAGGCTAAATAATAAATATAATGTAAAACAAAGGTTTAGGTTTCTTACCCTTCATCCAGTAATTTGAAGATTCTAGGTTTTCGATTACCCTCCGGTGTCGTACAGGGCCAACAGGGGTCACCAAGCCACCTTCCACAAAGCTGACCAAGCAGCCCCTCAACAGCCTCAGCTTTTTTATCGAAGCCAGCAGCAAGGTATTGGATTGGAGATATTTCTTTCCCGCAATTTTAGTCCCAAAAAAGGCGAATCTTGCCTATTTTTCTCAAGAAACCCATCCACGAGCTGCTGCTGAGACACCAAGTCTATGAGCAAAAAATGGGTTCACTAGTTTTGCCGCTGATAACAGTCGTCCACTGCAGTAAAGAAATTTGCCTTTAGCATAACAAGGTACAAAAAAGAAATCACATATCACTTGTCAAAGACATGAAAGACGGTAGTGTGAGTGAAAGCAAGTTGTTGTATTCACGATGCTACGCTTCTTATAAACCGCTTTGTAATGTCAAGAATCCAGCGTTTCATACAATCAAGTAACACTGTCTTTCACAACCTAAATACTGAACTTGCTGCTGAAATGCTCATAAGCACAGCAGTGTCACACAACTCACAACGAATCGAATAGCTGACAGTTGAATCATTACAATAATATCGAATTTCATACTTAGTTCGATTACGAGATTAATCTCGAATACCTTTCATCAATTAGTAACAACACCAATTAAACATTTCCGAGGCTGAAGCAAGCAAGATTATAACATTAAATTCGTTAATTAACATAACTTAGTTCAACAGACCTAAACTTATGATAACAAATCACGAATTTGCAATATGAGTTTGATTTTAAATGAGAAAGCCCAATTAAATTAACAATCCCCAAATCATATAAACCCAAAATTAACAATCCCAGAATGATAAAAATAGCAACTTTCATAAGCCTAAAAAAAGTTGATAAAATACATGAAATGTAGATCGAAATGAAAGATAGAGAAGAGCGATTGTGTTCCAAGTACCTGGATTAAATGGATGAGTGAGCAATCTTGTTTGTTAATGTTCCAGCTGAGAAAATGAGTAGGAAAATTTGCAGACCCCAGTATTTATATACTTCAGAATTGCATACAAGCCCTCCTACATTTTGCTCCCGTACCCTTTTATCAATTCTTAGGTCTCTAGTCTCACGCAAACGCAAACACAAAGCCAACAAATGGAGAAGCTAGAATTGGGGCATGTAGGTTGCTCGGGCTTTGATTTGTGCACGTTGCTCATGTAGGCAGTGGTCATTTTGATGGATCTCTTAGAAATAATGACATGCTTACGTTGGTTATGTCCTCATAAATTGTTTAATAAAAGTTCATTTTCTTTGTGTGAAGGTTATCCGTAAAGTTTCTATTCTTGTAGGCGAAACTATAATTCTTAAATGATTAAAAGTTTAAAGATTAAAAATGTTGTTGTGGAAGGTGACAATTTAACGGTCATAAATGCAATGAAAGACCCAAATTTTATTCCTTGGCAAATTGAAATGATTTTAACACATTCCAAATCCGATTTAATTTGAGTTGATAGGGTCATCTTTGCTCATTGTGCTCTCGTTCTTAAGGGGGTTGCAAATTATTTGACTAAGGCCCCGTTTGATAGGACTGCATATTTATGAACTGATCTGATCTGATCTGAATGATTCTGATCTGATCTGAATGATTCTGATCTGAATGATACTGATCTGATCTGATTTGAATGACTCTGAACTGATCTGATCTGAATGTGTTGAAATTTTGATTGAATTTCAACAAATTAGTATCAATTATGGACCAAATACATTGATAGAAATTTAAGCATTTCTGATCTGATCTGATTTGAATGACTCTCATCTGATCTGATCTGATCTGGATGATTTTGAACTGATTTGAATACTACTGCAAATAAGTCCTATCAAACAGGGCCTAACTTAGGTTACGGTGTTTACCCATTGTGCTAGTGGTTTTCCCCATCATGCTTTTCTTGTCCTTCTTCCTAAGGACAATCTAGGGTGGAGTTTTCGTTTCCAACGAGAACCCCCTAGTTACTCTCTTTCCTTCTCAAAAAAAAAAAAATTAAGGCAGCGGTCATAGTATTCGGAGTTAGTAGCTCTTTTGTTTTCTTTTAAATATGAGAGATTTAATTTAGGGGCCGTTCGATAGACCTGACAAACGGGTCAATCGGATCGGGTCGAGTCACTTTTCGAGTCATGCGTTTCGGGTCTATTTCGGTTCCGGTCGGTTTCGGTTTGGGTCGGGTCTAGTTTGGGTGTATCAACTACGGGTGCAAATCGGGTCGGGTCAAATCATTATGAAATGTTCAAATTTAAACATATTAATATCAAATTTTTTAAAATTTTGTTTTATATTATCTTAACTTGAAATTTTATTGCTAATTTGAGTGTTTGAAAATATGATATATCTATCCAAGTCCCATTTTCAATTGATTCATTTAAATGTTTGATTATATGGGTCTGAGTCATTTCAGTTTGGGTCTGTTTTGGGTCGGGTCAATATCGAGTCAAACAGAATTCGGGTCAATTTCGGGTTAAATTCGGATTACAAATTCGAATGTTTGGTTCAAGTATTTGGGGCCAAATGTTCATGCTTGGGTCAGTTTTACCGAGTCTAGACTCTAGCGTTGGTTATGAAAAAAAAAAAACAAAAACAAAATAGAAAGAGAAAAACAAACGCCTTTTCCTCAATCAACCCGACTACCTCCTACACACTCGCCATCTAGGTAGCACCGATACGGGCTCGCATACGGACACCGACACGGATACGTGACACGGCACTTTGAAAAATAGCGGACACGGACACGGCAAAAAACAAAAATTAATATATATTTTGAATGCATATTTTTTCAATTACACGTACTGTTAGCGGGTAGGTAGAGGTAGGGCTAGTGCGGTCGGGTGCAGGTTGGACTGTAGCGATGGGGCCGCTAATGGACGTCGGTTGGAGGAGGTCTCCTAAGGCGGCGTCGATCGAAGGTGGAAGAGTAAGCCGGAGCAAGAAGATGGGAAACAAAAATAGACAAAGAAATAAGACATGTAGTTGAGCAATCTGCTAGTGTAGTTAGAATATGCGAGAGAAAAAATAGTTTCTGGTCTGATGTTAACCATCTTCTTGCTCCGGCTGACCCAAACATTCGAGCTAGTGTAGTTAGAATAGGAGAGAGAAAAAACGGAATTTTTGTTGTAGTCATATCCCAAAACGGATTTTTTTTGGGAAAGTTAACAAAAAAAAAAGCATTTCAATTTGTAATTGTTCCAATCAGGTCCAAAACCCAGAATTACTCATCTGCTACACCAGTTCCGACTCTACACAATTTCACATATTTTCCGCGAAGCTAACCGAGGGGCTGATTGGGTGGCTAAATGGGTCTCAACATCTTACAGACTCAGGATATACCCCTGCCACCTCCTAATGCCCCTCTCTTGTATCATGTCGTCTGAGAAATTAGGTGATACCCTGCCTATAAGGGTTATCTAATCTGGTACGTATTGCGTACATGGTCTTACTTTTGTAAAAAAAAAAAAAACCGAAATTGAGTAGTTCCGGTTTTGGAATGTTGGCCTAATCGGTCCAGTCCCCAAGATTTGGAGAGGGTACCCGCTCATAGTCACCCCTAGAACCGACCATACGATTGTGGATTACATAGTCAGGCTATCTTAGAGTCGGCCTCAAACAATCTAGTCAATGGGTGGTTGACTTTAACCCGGCCCATTAGCAATCTCTACAAACTACCCGAGTATTTCAAAAAGGGGACTGCTAAACGTAATCTATCTTTTCCAATTTTTTCCCTTCTTTACCCTTAATCGAAGAAAAATGTACGAACGTTTAGGGCCGTTGGATACGACTTATGTTATGGGCGGTGGGATTTGACCTTGTAAGGTCTATATATATATTTTTTTTTTTTGACGGGACTAATAATTTCTCATTGAAAGATAGCCAAACGGAACTTACAATAAGGTAGATCCAAGATACTACCACAAATTTTACAATCAAAACAGTTAAATAAACAACAGGTCAAACGCGGCTCTTTGTACATTGATTTGAATCCATAACTTTTAGATGTCGTCACATCTTTTATGGCGGAGAAAAGCACTTCGATATGTGCTATAACTGTCTTGATGTAGAAATTTCTGAAATATAAAAGACCATAAAAGCTCCAAGGCGCCATTCTCATTTATAAATCTGAAAAACCAATCTCAAATCGGAACTTCGGATCTAACAACCAAAAGAAGAAACAACTCACAAAGTGAGAAACAAGAACTCCGATAAACGGAGAAGAAACACCACTCTCATACCAAGAGCGGAAATTATTTATACTACACAACCTAGAGATTACCGAGCATAAAAACATTAAAAAAAACGAAAGAAATCAGTCCGGGAATCACAAAAAATGGCCACTCCCAGCCTGAAAACAAGCCTCTGTGTGTGGGGGGTTTTCTGGGGGTAGGGGGAGAAGGTCTATATATTCAAGCTGGCCTCTGCAATCGGACATTCTAATAGCAATAAGGTTCTTTTAAAGAGGTAACTTATTCCTTCCCAAAAAAAAAGAGGTAACCTTAATCTCGTATCTCTCCCGCGAATTACTTTCTGCTTTCAGTTTTAATTAAATAATTAATTATTCCACTTGTTTTCTTCACAACCACCACCACCTTCACAACCACCGCCACGAATCCACGATCATCAAACAACCACCCAAAAAATGACCACTAAACATCATCACCATCGACGTCGACCATCTCTCATCGCCGGCGAGAGAGAGGACAGAGAATAGAGAGAGTGGGTCGAAAATAGAGAAGGTCAAAGAGAGAAGAAAGACGATTTTGTGAGACCGGCAGCAAGGGAGATCTTCGTCGAGTGTGGGGCGAGTAGATCGGGGGCGAAAGGGTCTAGCGAGGAGGATCGTCGGCGAGGAGAGAGAGAGAGTCGATTTTGTGAGATGAGGATGACCGATGAATGGCCGGCGACGACAAGCAACCGACGGCGAGCAATACCGGTGAATTTATTGGTCGGGAGGTGATTGGTAAAGGATCCAGTGGTGGGTTGGGTGGTGAGGGAGGAAGAAAAGTGGAAGATTAATTTGGATTAATTTAGATTAATCACCCACTCCCCCCGTTTCTTGGTTGTTGTGCCCAAATGGGATGCCAACTTCCTATTGAAATGGAGGGAGTAGTTCAAGCAAGAATATAAACACTCGGATAACTTTAAAAGGAATGTTACAATACCAAATTCTCATCAGGTCTTTGTGTGGTTTTATGCTCCATGAATTCTTTATTATAAGGACACACGCACTTGTTCCTCTTCTAATGGCAAAAAGGCAGCCGCAAATGAAGGCTCATTCAAATCATACACACTAACTTTACCTTCAAGAAAGAGATCATATGTTTCTGGTGTTTCATCATAGACGAGCCCGGGATATAGCGCCTTCTGTGGCTGGATAATACCCCAGCTCCATAAGCCATCTCGTAACCTGGTACTCTTCTTTCAGCAAGGCTCAATGCTACATTAAAAAAGTACAAGTATTTGATAAATGGTCATAACATTTTGAAACATGTGAGAAACTAACTTAGTTTGTCAAAATTGATCAGATATCAATTTCTACGAAGATCATCAGCAATTAAAGTTTGCAAACTTGATACTGTAACCAAAACTCATTCAAAATTTATTTTACGGAAAATTCACGTGGTGACCCTGAGTTTTGCAAGATTGCACGTGGTGACCCAAATTTTAAGTTTCTGCACACAGTGACCCTGAACTATGCATGTTGTGCACGTGGTAACCCTATATATTAACGCTGTTAGAAGTCCGTTAAGTTTTTTTTGTCAAATTAAGCTCTAATATCATCTTTTGGAGGTAGCAATTAGTTATTTACACCTCATCCAACATTAATTTAATATCGTATTAACACACAGTTAACTTCAATTAATTGAACTTTTTTATTAAAAATTTGTAGATTAGAACTTTAATATGGCATAACTTAACGGAATTCTAACGGTGTTAAAATACAGGGTTACCGCGTGCACAAAATGCATAGTTCAGGGTTACCGTGTGCAGAAACTTAAAATTTGGGTCACCACGTGCAATCTTGCAAAACTCAGGGTCACCACGTGAATTTTTCGTTTATTTTAAGTAATATCAATATATACCTCACCTAGCACACAACATGACATTGTCCAACATACCTCAGCATTAACATGGGATTCCTGAAGTTAGCATGGGAATGGTGGAACTAGTAACAACTTTCTAATACTTGTAGCATTTTGCATTCAATCATTCTTATCCCCCCTCCAAAAAAAAAGGAATACATTCGTATCTATACACCTTATAAAAGTGGGTAAGGCAAGTTAACTGTTCATTGGAACAATTCCTCCTTGCCTCACCTACATCCGTTGATCAGTTGCTTGCCATGCATCACAGCCGTTGATCACAGCCCCTATGTCACCCGTTGATCACAATCACTATCTCACCCTAATCACAGCCATACATCCCTCACTGTTCTCTCCGCCTCTTTCCTTCATCAGTTTTCTTTCTCTCTCCTCCTTCTCTCTTTGCTTGAACTCGCCATTTTTCTCAGTCACTGCACCTCAATCTACACATCATTTCATCGAGAAATCGATCATTTTTGTTTCTTCATGGTAAGTGCAATTTTCCTACTCTTTAATTACATTCGTTAATTAGTCTCAAATTTTCATTTTTAGCAATATATTGTTGGGTGAACTTCTGTGTTTCATGTTTTGCAATGAGTTGGTCTCTCCATCATAGATACCTCTTTATTATATTGTTCTTCCACCTTTTTGGTTTTTGATGATTGTTGTTTGATTTTGTGTTCGATCATTGTTTGTTTGACTTTGATTTTGTTTTTTATGACTGTTTGTTTGATCTTGTTGCATCTTCCAGGCGCATCAAATCTCACACGTTCACTTCATTTATCTTCGGCGAAGGTTTGAGTGACCACATCTCAACACTTCTTTTTTTGCGAAGGTAAGCATTCTGAGCAATGATTTCATGCTGAACGAGGATTATTTGGTTTTGAGGGATGTTTGTGATGTTGGGGATGATGTTTGCAACTTGGTTGTTGGTAGGTTGGTGTCTGAGGGGCATTATGAGTGTGCACAGAAGGTGTTCGATGAAATGCTTGTGAGAGGCGTGAGGTTGAATACTCTTGGTTTTGGTTTCTTTATGTGGAAGCATTGTAAGAGTGCTGAAATAGGTAATTAATATCACTAATTTTTGTTGCTTGTGACGTTTTCATTTAGAAATGAGGCTGGTGATGATCTAAGGTAAGCAATGCTATCATGATCTTGGTTATTGTTCACGATTTTTGGGCTTATTTTCTTCTCTTGGTTTGGTTATAATCGGTATTATTCGTTGATTGTTTTTTATTCCACTTTGTAGTTTGGTTGATCTGTTAAACCTTATTCTAGCTGCAACAATGGTAATCTCTCTGTCTCTCGTTTTTTTATGGTTTAGACTTGTCATTGTTAAGATTTCACTTTATACGTGGGTTCAATATCTATCCTTAAATTGATCGAAATTTGTAGGGCTTTGAAAAAGTCTGAATTAATTTCATTGATGAAAGTTTGGACCCATTATTGAGCTCAAATTGGAATGACTTTAATCGGTTTCATTTATTCTCTAATTTGGTGATTCAGTACACGAAACAGCATGATCCCCGAATATATCACCTACAAAGACCCGCGAGCAAGCAGAGCACGGGCGATCCATGGTGAATAAAGGCACTCCTAGACGGTAGCAAAGCACACAACGATAAGTGCGACCATTCATAGTCTGACCCAACCCTGAAATAGGGACAACTCTAAGCCAATCAGAACTGTGCGCACCCTGCTGAGAACTCCACATAGCCAACTGCCGCGGTGTCAAGGAATAATTAGAAGCAGCATCCCTAGCGACCCGAGCGAAATACATATCTGCCAATCTTTTCATAAGTCTGGGGGCAGTGATCTCACCAGGATTATCCAAAATATCAACCTCTAAAGTCCGATTAAAAACACCAACAGCATCAGCAAACGCAGACCCCAAAGAGACGACACCAGCCTGACGAAGAATCTTAGACTGCAGGTCAGCAGACTGAAGTCGCGACGCTAAAAAGGCATAATGGACAGCATCCCCGGCCGTATAAACACCAAGCCCTCCGAGCGAAAATGGCAAGGTAGCGAGCCTCCACTGCCAGTCACCAAAACCAGGACCAGAAGCAACGACGATGCGCTCCAAGGAAGAGCGTAGAGCCGCATCAAAAGCTACCCGGGCCGACTCCAAAATACGCGGCGCACAAGTACGCAAGGTGAAATATAGCTTAGAGACCCCACTGCAAGCCCGAAGAAGCAACAACTCGCACTGAGGATCGTTAAGCTTAGCAACCTCGTCCATCAGTTCAATGGTCTTAGCCACCCTCTACATAACCAAAGAACTACAAAACTCAAAATCGACACTGACTGGCCCACCTAATAACTTGACCCCAAGGAGGGGCCTATCAATATTAGGGGGGAAGACGCCAACAAGCCGGCTCCGCGGATCCTCCCTAGGCCAAAAAACCTCAGTTTTATCAACATTAAGGTGAAAACCCAAACGAGGACCATCTGCCTGAATCAGCTCCAAGACCTGACCTACAACCAAGGTATCACCGACAACAGTGCCATCATCTAAATACCAAGCCTGCAAACACAAGTCAAAAGAGTCTCTAATCTTACACGCCAAAGGATGTAACACTAGAGCAAAAAGCAGCGGGCCTAGGGGGTCACCCTGCTGCACCCCCTGACACGACAATAGAGTGTGGTCGCCATAATACAATCGAGCAGGGTTAGAGTAACAGAACTCTACCCAACGAGCGTGAGCGGGGCAACGAAGACGAACCTCCTGAAGCATAACGGTGCGATCCACCATATTAAAGGCATTCCGAAAGTCAACCAATAACATTGAAAGACCCACCTCATCTCCACGACCCTCAACCAAGCGGTTAACAGCATGTAAGATCGCCTCACCACCCCCAGACACACCCACACCAAACTGAAGGTCCGCGAAATAATCACTCAAAGAAGGACCCAATAAAGAGGCACCAACCTTGGAGACCAAACGCCGCCACACCGTACCCACAGCAATAGGGCGAATACCACCGCCCAGCTTAACCAATGGAGTGAGTGGCGCGCTAGCAACAAACGGACCCAAAACATCAGGACACTGCCCATCTAGAAAGAGGTTAACCACGCGAGTGATCGAGGCAAGCAGCTCATCAGAAACTGCCACAGCGGCACCACTCAAACAATCCATGAGATGCTGAGCACGCAACCGTCTCGCCCACAAGAAGTACCACGTGGAAAACTCTTAATCCGATCCAGAACAATAGCAACCGGAGCATCTAAATGAGGATGATCAACAGGTAAGGCAGGCAATGATGGCCCAGGAGCAACGGGGTGTTTAGCCTGCAAATCCTCCATAGTAGCATCAAAGTAAGGAGCAATGCCCGATGAAGAAAGGACACGAACCGCCGCAGTAAAATGACCATCAGCAACCTTACGCCTACACTGCATGACATTACGCTCACACATCTCCAGGGCCTCATCATCAACATCCAACAAAGGAGGCGAATCCTCAGCCAAAGCATCCTGAATAAGCTGCCACGCACCCCCTGGCTCGGCCCAAGTGCGAACAGCCCGAACAATAAACTCCTCCTGCAAACGGCGTCTAATAGTAGACCGCCGCTCACGACAAACTCCGTGGTGTAAAAGTCCTGAGTGTACACAACGGTAACACAAACAACTGAACCCAACCAGAGATGTCATCAGGCCTACTAAAAACCCTATCAAGCGCCCCCTTGCTTATTGTGTTGAGCTTAAATTATCTGAACTTATCAAAACATTAGTTGGACTCTTGGTTACGGCATGTTAAAATACTGCATTTTGATATCGATCTTTGTTGAGGTAAACACATAGGTAATCACGTCTTTTGGGTTTGCTTGGTTTGAGTCGTGCAGGATGAAACAAAAATGAATAGATTGCAATATTTAAAAGCCTGATGGGCATTTGAAAAAATGGATTCCCGTGCTTGGTTTACTTTACTCAGAGCTTAGAGCTTGGTTTTGAAAAACAAGAATCCAACTCCTATGCACAGCGGCTTGTATAGTCTTGCTACTGTGTGACATTTCAAAACAAAAAAAGAAAAAAAATATAAATTCCCCAGGCATTTATATAGGCTTGTATTGATGTTTTTTCCCCACCTTTTGAGGATAGCCGTAATCCTTGCTGTGAAAAACAATGCTTACCACATGAGTGTGCTTATTGTTTACCTTCAGTTTTGTGTGTTCTCAGGTGCTTGAATCATTATCGTCTGCGCTTGCTTGGGTGATGAACCAAGGTAATTGGCTTAATTGGCTATTGCAATTTGCTTTCGGTTTTGTGCGCTAGGTGATCTTACCAACCAAGCTGTCAACGTGCTGCCATTGTTGAGCTAACGACCTGTTTTTGGCAACCAATGGTGATTTTTTAGGTTCCTTTTTTTATGATTGTATATGCTTTCTTTCAATTCGGTTGGATTAATTGCACCCTCTTTCTCTTCTAATAGTTAATTTTTCCCTCATATTGTCCTTTAATGATGATTATATAACATATCTTTAATTTATCTTTGTTAAATCATGTTCGTACTCGCCTTGGCTGATTGGAACGCTTGAGCATTCACTTGACTGCCAATGGAATATCGTATTTCAGTGTCGAAGACCAGCGCTATAAGCTCATTGGTAACTGTATGTAAAACTATCTGGTGACTCTATCTAAAAGATGGTTTCTATGTGCAATCTCGCTCATACTTTTGGGTTCGAATCCCAGATAGCCTACATAGTTTTTAAAAGAACCCTTTATTTGAATTGTTAGGCGTCTTTTATAGAAAGGAGTAAAACCTAAGTTCTTTTGGCTGATCAGTTTGGTTGGGATGATAGGGAATTCTATCAGCACGGTCTGACATTTAAGGTGTTGATGTAAATGAGGTGAAAGTCGCTACTCAGGGATTTGCCTGCTCTGACCATTTATCTTTCATCAGATTTATTAGATCTTCGTCTGAAATTAGCTTGGAGATGGTCGTACACTCGCTGACTTCAGCATCTCGAAAGGTCCATACGACCATACCTTACCTCATTGTCTTATATTCCCTATTACTGCCTTCTTTTTTATTTAATTTTCATTCATAAACTGTTGATTAGTTAATTTAATGGGATCATTGATTTCTGATTGAAAGTTTAGCTTCTGAGCAATGATGGGTAAGCAATGTGTGTCGTTTGTTTAAAATTTGGATGATTGTTGATCCACTATGTGTCGTTGGTGCGGATATTATGGGTGAGTTAGATCATCTGCAGTTTTGAGCAGAAGGATTCCTTTTTAAGAGGTGTAAAATTGCTCTTGTTCCCGTTAATTTAGACATTTATTCTGTGGTAGCCTCGATTTTGATTGAGTGGGTTTTTATTTTACGGTTTTGTTTAGAGCCCAGAGCGCGCTTCTTGAATGTGTATGGTTTGATTTTGTATTTGGGCTCCTAAAGTAATTGATTATTTATTGATTTAATTGTAGTAGATTACCTTCGAGCAAGATCAAGGCTACTGCTCTTCTTGCTCATTTAATGTTTTGTTCATCTATTGATATACCCTAGGTAATCTTTTTCCTATTTTTTTAATTAGGGTTTTTTGCCAGACACCACCTTTTAAGTTCAAAAATCCCAAACACCACCTTTTAAGACTATTTTCTTTGACATACACCACCAAAAACAATTCCGGCCACATTTTCTCTTGACTACGGCATTGACTCACCCTATCTTTTCTTCTTTCTTCTTTTGAGCCCGATATTCTTTCACTCTTCTTCATCCTTACTCTCTCTACTCAACCATTGCTTAGATTTCTTGCTTTATTATCATCCTTAGTCTCATATGCTTTCTCTTCATTTGACTAGATAGAATTTTAGCTTTGATTTGCCTTTTTGCGTGTGTTAGGGACATGATTAGATTGAATAGCAAAGAGATATGATCCATTCTCTTATTGATAAGAGGAAGAGAATTGAAGAGTACATAATTGTGCTATTGACTCATTGTTAGATGAAGTCGATGAATTAGTGGTGAAATTGAGTGAAATTAAAGTTTGAAAATTGGAAAAAGGATAAAATGGTGTTGTTCATAGCTTTGACAATGATTAGGGTGCATGTTGCTTACAACTGTGGAATCCAAAACTATATTAGAGGTGAGGGGAGAGATGAGAGAGATTCTTGATATGATAGGGAAAAAGGAGTAGAGTGAAATAATTAATAAGGAGGGGGGGTTATCGAGCTTAAGAGAAGAAGAAAAAAGCAACGGAAAATAATCGGTGAGTGAGTCAATGCCGGAATCAACCAAAAATGTGGCCGGACTTTATTTTGGTGGTGTCTGTCAAAGAAAATAGTCTTAAAAGGTGGTGTTTGGGATTTTTGAACTTAAAAGGTGGCGTTTGTCAAAATTGGAAACTTAAAAGGTGGTGTTTGGCAAAAAACCCTTTTAATTAATTTGATTGTTTTTTTCTTTGACGATTTTTGGGAAATGTTATTCGGCTAATTGGCCTCTTGATTTGATGATGATGCTGAGTTCCTGATCTTGGGCCTCTTTTTTTCTATTTCTGAAAGACAATATTTATCATCAAATCGAAATATACATTCGAGCGCTCAGTAGGATTGAGAAATAATTGCTGGGCGGGTGGGACTGAGAAATAGGATAAATAAGAAAGCCGCCTACTTGCAAATACTGGAGGAGCAAGTAATGATTCCTTTGTCACTACCCTGTTTGTTGATTTTATGGCCACCCTTTGTTTTTTTTTTTTCTTTTTGTTACTAATGAACAATGATAACTCTCTTCTGTTTTCTCTTCATTCTGAAGTTCGTAGGATATGAAAACATCATACAACATAATCAACAGTTATGTGGCAATGGAAATACTCCTATTGGTGGTGTGGTGTGGCTTTGCCTTTTATTTTGGTCCAGTTATAACGCGTTAAAAGAGCACTTTGTTTGTTTCACTGTTTTTGTTGTTTCTTTCAGTATGATGGTTTTCTTCTTGGAGAGCTAGAGGGAGAGCCAGTAGCTCATGTATCAACTGCATAACTAACTTTCTTTTACCTGCAATCCCAGTTTGCGCTTGAATGCTTTCAGATCTTAGTGTGAGTCAGCTTTGGGATGTGCTTGCTTTAATCAATAGTAAATTAGTGGAGATGGGCCTTGCTGGGCAATTGGCTTATAGCTATTAGCTTAGCACAACAGTTGGCTGAGAAGCCACTGTGTTTTTTTTTTCTTTTAGAGTTTTGAAGTCATGTGATATTTGTTTTAATGGCATTGTGGTTTTTCAATTTCTTGTAGCAATTTTGTGAATTGAAAATAGGTTATGGGAGTTGGCTCTTTTGTTGGCAAAATAATGTGAGTTTCACAATGTCGGTGAAAGTTGCTTAATTTGACTCTTCAGATTGGTTTGATTTCAAATCATTTTGCTTAGTTGTCATTCTTGCAGTATCCACCATTTTGATTTGTATGTTTAATTAAAAGAAAAAAAAGAGGTGAGGGAAAGTGAGAGTGACAGAAATTGAGAAATGTCAGGAGGAGAAGACGAAACAGAAAGCTAGGAGTTTACACCAACATGGGTTGTTACTGTTGTTTGTTTTATCACCATTGCAATATCTCTCCTTGTTGAGAGATGCATTTACTATGGTAAAAAGTATGAAACTTTGATTGCCTTGAAGTGGATTTCTGTCATTTTTCTTGTATGCCCAGATCATATATCTCATTTTTTGGAAACTTCATTCACAAGTTTTGGGTGGTTTATGTTTGTTTTGATTTCAGATGTTGGAGAAGAAACATCAGAAGCCTTTGTATGAAGCATTGGAGAGAGTCAATTAAGGTAAATTTGCTGGCTTTCTTTGATTTCAGTTGTTAAAATTTTTTGAACTTCTGTATTTTCTTATACAAGTTTTTCTTTCTATTTTTTCATTTCTGGGTACTGAACTTTAGAGATTAGAATGAATTTATCTGTGTAAATGGTGGCAACATTGTCACTGTTGTAGTAACTGCTGTTAAGTGTGCATGTGCGTGTATATGTATCGTGTTTTTGCTCTTTGAAAGAATTTTCGACTTCATCCGTCTCATTTTAATTTTTTTGTTAATGTTGCATTGTGGTTCAATGTATTTAAATTTATAAGGTGTGGAAGGATCTAATCATGCCTTTGTTATCGGCATATAAATTTGTATCGTGGAAAGGATCTGATCATCAGAACATAAAGTTCGTCTTATTGGAGGCCCTTGTTTTTGAAGTTTAATTTTAGAGTGACGTTTTAGGATTTAGATATATTATCTTACATGTTGGCCCTTCATTCAATACCTTCATTAATATAATATATGTAGCTACGATGCTAAAATGCCTTTCTTTGAATCTTAGAGGTCCCTGGAGGAAGAAGTGTCTGGTGACTTTTGGAATTGTTACACAGTGCATAACTCGTATAAAGTTCGCCCTATAACGTGTTACGAATGTTCTATATAATATAGATGCAGAGGTAAGACTCTCAATCTCGACGAATGTTCAATATTTTAGGGATTTCATCCTTGGTTCTTAGTTTTATGTTATCTAATGAACCTGAGTGGACTAACTTCGATGTTGGCTGTCGAACATGCTCTTTCTATGCATCTGAACCTGCAAATTTTAATACGCTTTTATTAAGTCGTTTGATGGTAGTAAAGTTGGATACTTGCATACATCCAAACCTCCAATGTCCATACTGAATTGCATACTCTAAGAAATTTGTTTCTGTTTCCTTCAAATGCTTTGATTGAAGTAGGAAATAGTTGTGGGATTTACACGTTAAGTTTTATGAAACTTAAGAGGTTATTCACTAATATGTTTGCATACAACACCATCATTTGTCTATTCTGTTTGTTAGTCCTCTTGAACAAACATTGTTTGTCTTTATATGCATAGTATTTTCTTCATAATCCTTAGTAAAATGCAAGATTGTCTACAGCAAGTATTATTAGGGATGCCTAAGATTATGGTTTTCTATGCGGAAGGTGATCATCTATGTATATTGCAATGTGTTTCTTGCATGACCGAAATAAATGTATATACTAAACATAGTATGTGCAGGATTTGGTTACTTGGTAGAAGTGTCTTTATATTGAATTTGGATGCTTAACTATAAGCCCGCATCCGAGGATAATTTTTTTTTGGATTTCATTCAACTGCTAAAGTTTGGTGCTAAAGATCTTGCTGTTCCTGCCATTTCATGAGCCTCTTTTGAGAGGATGATTCTGCACACCGTCTACATTCGTCTTTGGAATAAAAGGGTTACAGTTTAAAGCTTGCTACAATTCTGCACATCTCTAGAAAGTGAAACACAATTAGTTTAAAGCTTGCTACAATCCTTTTTAGGGTGACGTACTTGTGGTCATTCTTCGACATAACTTTTCCAGTTTGACTACGACAATGTTATTTATTTGCCTATTAGGGAGGTGCTTGTTTAGACTCTTGTTCATTTTCAATATCAAAGTGCCAAACCTTGGATAGTAAGGGTGTTTAATTTCTTTTTGTGGCGCTATGCTAGATTTCAATGTTATGTGCCTTGATCTGAAGTAACGTATCTGCCTTACATCTGAGTTCTCCATAGGTTTAGTGAACAACTTGCTCTAACTTCCCCTGATTGGGGTTGTCTGGTGGGGGTCAATATTGGGGTTGTCTGGGTGGCCCCCGGTCCCTCTTCGTCAATTACTACCTAGAGAAGATAGGCTGAATTTGTCGCCAAACCTTTAGGTTTTTGCTGATGTCAAGGTTAGTTCTCATCCACCCCCCTTCCATATAGTTATGAACAACCATTGCGTTGTAGCCCAACCTTGAGTACATGGAATTTACGCCTCTGATGGTCATACAGTGCGTCTTTAAACCTGAGTCCTCAATGAAGTTGCATGGCTAGCGCGTGGCAAAGGGCAAATAGTTGAAAAATAAGAGCTTTTGATCTGAGCTCAAGTAGCACGAAGGCCTTTTCAAAGAGTATTTTATGTTTAGACTTTTCAGGCGTATTCACCATGCATTTACACTTATATAGTTTTATGTTTGATGAGCATGTTTGGGTTTAGGGTTTAATGAACATGCTTGGGTTTACGTATCGTTGTGGTTGCATTTGACAATGGATGATTACTTTGGTTGTCACTTATAAGATTTGGAATTTTCAGTTCATGAAGGGTGGCAGAGAGTGATTTAAAATTTGTTACAAGAGCTTTTTCTGCTGGCTATTACTGATAAGGTGGGCTAGAACAAACCTGCTCATTTTAAGCGGGGTGATGTATGCTGCCAGTGTGTAATGGACTGTTAAAGGGAGCAAATGGACTGTTAAAGGGAGCATCAGTATAATAATGTCATGAAATGATGTCCTGAAGTGTTAACGGACTATTATATCTGGTCAGATCAAATAAATTGCTGAATTTGCTGGAGGGTGAAATCTCAACCAATTTGTTGTTGAGAAAGTTCAATATATGCAGGGATTGGGCTCAAGGCTTGTGAACTATTTCTGAATGAGAATTACCAAAAAAGAAGCTGGAAGTTCACGCAACTAGGGGAACACAAGACTAAGAGGAGTCTGTGCTGGATCTGTGGCAGTCTTTGATTTGAAGCACCTTGAAGATGCTTCCATAGTAGGTAAGAGGCTTAGACCTTCTCAATTAGCTGTTGGATATTGGCTAGCTAAAATCACCTGTTCTGCACATTATCTTTTGTTTCCCCGTTGCAAATTTTTTTTGGGTAGACCAACCACTTACGTTTATCATACTTGACGATCTACAGAAATGTTCAAGAGGAAGACATTGTACGGGGCAAATGCGGACTTGCAACCAAAGGCCAAGAATACTGTCCTTGTTGCTGCTATCAACATTGACGCATAAGGATATTAGTTTGATGGTTGAACTAAGTGCAATCTTGCACAAAGTTTTGGGTTCGAGTTCCAAATAGCCCAGAGTTTGTCGAAATATGTTAGACATCGTCAAATATTGTAAAATGTTGGGGAACTTGTTTTTAGGTTCGAATCGATTAATTGCTTATTGGACTGCTCTATGACTTTGCAAAAAGAAAACGTCCACGAAAATTTGCCCATTGACGCCACATGCTGGGGGACCGCGTGCAAGGCGCGCGGGCCAACAACTAGTACAAATAAATATGCCGGTAAGAATTGATCATTACTCATAATACAAGGCTAAGCTAGGAAGGTAAATATATCACAAATTGTTGGAAAATATTGGTCTATTCTACTGTAATTAATACTTCAACAAAACAATACGTTAACAATGTCAAACGAATTACATGAATCACATCGAACAAACGACTTTAACAATAAGATACATGTAAATAAACAATAATTAAATAGTGAGAGTTTGATAGTAGCCTGGGTCGAAGCACGCTAGGCGCTTTCCTAAGAGAGATAACGCCCCCACTGCACTGGTAATTGTATCAACTTGCGTTCCTCTCCCAACATACGACAACCCGTTGGATTTATTCGAATGCAGCAAGAGAAATCCCCGAACCGACGATTGCCCAATGCTCAAAATAATAGTTTTGAATAATATTGTAATAGTATATTTGTATATGTATTGTGTATTGATATCATACGTATAACTCACAAAATATAGTTTAGGGATAAAAAAGGATTTGCTTGAGAAGAAGAACATGAAAGTGGTGTTACGTTTTCTTGAAACCTCAAGCTCTCTAGTACACTAGTACTAAGAAGTGATAATAACAACAACCTTTAAAATAGTAGTAAGAGATGTAAGTTAATTAAACTACTTGCTGTTGCTATTTTCGTGCCATTCAACGTTACCAAGCCTAAGATTTAGGCACCACTCAGCCACTACTATCAACTAGTATGACCCCTTAATGTTCTCCATAGACATTAGTCAAATCATTTAATTAAATAATAAATAATTTTAAATCACTAAATTCTCCAACAATCCTCCACATGATTTAAAATTAAGCCAACAAAAACTTTGGTAAAATAAAATAGTAAAATATTTTTATATAATAGTGAGCATATAAATACCGTGCAATAGGTGTAGGTACCTTTCGGGTTTGAACCAACACTTAGGTGTCATTTGGATACCGCGGGAATTAAATTACCGTGGAAAGTATGAATTAACAGGAATTAAATTCCTAATGTAAATTCGTAGGAATTTGTCTAAGTGCGTTTGGATACCATGTAGGAATTTCGGATTCCCTACCATTTTTTTCCCATGGGTTGTTTGGATTCACTACTTCAATTTCCATGTTAATTAGTAAGAATACTATTTTACCCTTTACGCTTTTTAGTGGTCAACCACACAAATGTAAGGGGAGTATTATTTTGAGGGCAATAGAATAATTTTCTGATATTGAAAGCATGAGAATTTTGAATGACCAAGGGGGGGGGGGGGGTGGGTAATTAAATTCCTATGGTGTATAGGAATTAGAAATACCCAAGGATTTTCCAATGCCCACACTTTGGATAAAAAGAAGTATCCAAATAACCCATCCAAAACCAAATTCCCAGGAAAATGCAATTCCTGTGGAAATAGAGGGTAACCAAACGAACCCTTAGTGTAAGTGAGCTTGCACTCGAAAGAACCATAGTAGCATAAATGCTTTGAACTAGGCTCCTTAGATCAAGTTTGGACTCACCACACACACGATACGAGCAATCGATCAGGTTCTATCAATGGTGCGCGTTAGGCGGTCATGCGCAGGTATCTTGTTCATGAGTGTCATTAGGAATCACCCAAATCCCACAGTGGCGACCATACCACCACACTCATTAGGTGAATCCTCCAAGAGTAGTTGTGACCTCCACCCCGCAAACAAATATGCCTTCGGATTCATTAAGAGACAAAACTCACCCTAACTCGTCACAACCAACTAGAGCACCTCGCTATAGGAATGGGACCCGGAATTCTCCCGCATAGATAGTGGTGCTCTTTCTAGCTCACCCATCAGCTTCGTTATTACCCGTTGAACTCCATCCATGGGATCGCCAAACTCTGGAGACGGGTTTCCGCAGCGGTGGCTAACTTATGGGCTTCAGTCCCATTCCCCTCGACGTTTCAAGTACTTGCTGACGCGCCAACCCTTTTGTAAGCGGATCCGCAATATTATTTTGAGACCTAACAAAATTTAAAGATATAATTTCATTAGAAATCATGTGTCTCAAAGATTTATGTCTCACCATCAAATGTCTCATTTTCTCATTAAACTTTTTGCTATTAGCCTTAGCTAAAGCAGCTTCACTATCGCATAATAAAGAAATAGGAGGTATAGGCTGAGATAAAATAGGAATATCAGATAATAAATTTTTCAGCCATTCTGCTTCCATGCTTGCAGTATCCATCGCAACAAGCTCGGCTTCCATGGTCGACCGAGAAATAATAGTCTGCTTTGCAGACCTCCATGATATTGCACCACCACCTAGCAAAAACACATAGCCACTAGTAGCTTTTGTTTCATCAATGTCAGCAATCCAACTAGCATCACTATACCCTTCAAGAACAGCAGGAAAAAGACAATAATGAATAGTATAATCTTAAGTACCCTTAAGGTATCTAAAGATCCTTTCTAAAGCTGTCCAATGAGCCGCGCTCTGATTGTGGGTATATCTAGCCAATCTGCCAACTGCATAAGCAATATCAGGTCTAGAAAAATTGGCTAGATGCATCAAAGAACCAATAATTTGAGAATATCTATGTTGAGAAACACTATCTCCATCATTTTTCCTCAACTTAACAGATGAGTCAAAAGGTGTAGACACCGGACTCGCATCATAATAACCAAACCTGAGCAACATCTTCTCAATATAATGAGATTGGGTTAATGCAATACCATCGGGCCTTTTCAACAAATTAATACCCAAAATTACATCAGCTGGACCAAGGTCCTTCATATCAAAGTTACGTGACAAGAAAGCTTTAGTGCTATTGATGACATTCATATTGCTACCAAAGATCATGATATCATCAACATATAAGCATAGGATAACAAAAGAGTCATCAACCTTTTTCATATAAACACACTTGTCACTACTATTAGCATGAAAACCATAAGAAAGCACAGTAGAATCAAATTTTTCATGTCATTGCAAAGGAGCTTGCTTTAAACCATAAAGAGATTTAACAAGCTTACAGACTTTGTTCTCTTGACCAGGAGTGATAAAACCTTCAGGTTGATCCATGTAAATCTCCTCCTCCAAATCACCATTGAGAAAAGCAGTTTTCACATCCATCTGGTGAACTTTTAACTCATAAACAGAAGCAATAGCAATTAGAACTCTAATAGTAGAAATTTTAGAAACAGGAAAATAAGTATCAAAGAAATCTACTCACTCTCGTTGAGTAAAACCTTTAGCTACAAGTCTAGCTTTAAATTTATCAATAGTACCATCGGTTTTCAACTTCTTCCTGAAAACCCACTTGCAGCCTATAGGTTTAGAACCAGGAGGAAGATCGGTCAAAACCCAAGTCTTATTGGAGGTGATAGACTCCATCTCATCATTCACTGCTTGCTTCCAAAATGGAGCATCTGCGGACATCATAACTTCATTAAAAGTCTTAGGATCATCCTCAAGTAAGTAAGTATGAAAATCAGACCCAAAACTCTTAGCAACTCTAGCCCTCTTGCTCCTACGAGGCTCATCACAATCAGGCTCTAAGACTCTAGAAGAAGATTCACCAACATTTCTAATAGTAGAAGAATCAGAAACAGATTTTGAAATCCTATCTTTCATAGGGAAAATATTTTCAAAGAAAACAACATCACGAGACTCTATAATAGTATTGTTAGAAATTTGAGGAACAGTAGAGTTAAAAACAAGACATCTGGAATTAATACTATGCAAAGAATAACCAACAAACACACAATCAACTGTCTTGGGACCAATTTTCCGTTCCTTTGTAATAGGAACATGCACCTTAGCCAAACACCCCCACACTTTGAGGTACTGCAAGTTTGGCTTCCTGTTCTTCCATAACTCATACGGAGTCTTGTCATGATTCTTATAAGGTATCCTGTTCAACACATGACAAGCAGAAAATAGGGTTTCACCCCACATATTATTAGGCAAACCAGAACTAATTAGCATAGCATTAACCATATCCAATAAAGTACGCTTTTTCCTTTCTGCAACCCCATTGGATTGTGGCGCATATCTAGCTGTCGTTTGGTGTATGACACCATGTCTCTCACAGAAGTCGATCATCTCATTGGGAGCGTATTCAGTGCCTTTATCGGTGCGGAGAATTTTTATTGTCTTCTCCAGCTGATTTTCGACTTCGGCTTTATACACCTGAAACCTGTCAAACAACTCACTTTTGGCACTGATGAGATAAACATAGCAATACTTTGAATAATCATCAATAAAGGTAATAAATTACCTCTTACCACTACGAGTTAACACATTATTACTGTCACAAATATCACTATGAATAATTTCTAATAACTTGGTATCTTTCTCACCTATAGACTTGAAAGGCTTTCTAGGCTGTTAAGCCTGTACACATATTTCACATCTTTCTTTCACATTGACACTAGAAGAAGGAATAAGGCTTAAATGCATCATACGTCTAACAGTCTGCAAGTTCACATGACCAAGTCTACCATGACAAGCACCAGAACATTCAACAACGGAAACATCCAAAGAGTTAGAAGGCTCAACAGGAGTAATAACATCTCGAGGCACAACATTAAGCTTAAACAAACCTCACATAAATAACCTTTGCAAACAAATGAGCCATGTCGGGTAATAACCACCTTGTTAGACTCAAACATAATTTTGTAACGACGTTGGACCAATAAAGAAGTACTAACAAGATTTTTCCTTATATCAGGAACATGATAAACGGACTCTAACGTAATAAATTTTCCCGAAGATAATTCTAGCTTAACGATACCAATACCCTTAATAGCTGCAGGATTCCCATTACCCATACTAACAGTCCTTGAGTCCAAACTTTGGTACGTACTAAAAAGACTCTTACTTGCACAAACATGAACATTAGCACCCGAATCAATCCACCAATCACTAGAGTCATAAGTCATATAAAATTGGGGTACGGAAACTACCCCCACATTTACCAAGTCCATAACGAAACGTCCAAATAAAGCAATCTCAAATTGAACAATTAATTGATATGTATATGTAGTAGGCGGCAAAATAAAACATACAAGGCTTTAAAACAGAAACATGCCACGTACGTAAAGTTCAACCGAGAAAGCAAAATAGCAAGGACTCAGCAAGAAGAAAGCAATTAATTATCGTACGTACTATATTATGCTACGGATACTAGCAGTTAACAAAAGGTCATACGACAGCAAACAATTGACAAATTATAGCCAACAAGTAATAATCAAATCACTTATCAAAAGCCCACGTACAAAACATACCAGAAGACTAAATGAATGTACACACCAATTAATACACAAGTAACAACCACGTAGCAAATCAGTAGAAACAAACCAACAAATTATAAAATTATCTCTCTTAGACTGTTGGAAAATATTGGTCTATTCTATTGTAATTAATACTTCAACAAAACAATACGATAACAATGTCAAACGAATTACATGAATCACATCGAACAAACGACTTTAACAATAAGATACATGTAAATAAACAATAATTAAATAGAGAGAGTTTGAGAGTAGCCTGGGTCGAAGCACGCTAGGCGCTTTCCTAAAAGAGATAACGCCCCCACTGCACTGGTAATTGTATCAACTTGCGTTCCTCTCCCAAGATACGACAACCCGTTGGATTTCTTCGAATGCAGGAAGAGAAATCCCCGAACCGACGATTGCCCAATGCTCAAAATAATAGTTTTGAATAATATTGTAATAGTATATTTGTATATGTATTGTGTATTGATATCATACGTATAACTCACAAAATATAGTTTAGTGATAAAAAGAATTTGCTTGAGAAGAAGAACAGGAAAGTGGTGTGTTACGTTTTCTTGAAACATCAAGCTCTCTAGTAGACTAGTACTAAGAAGTGATAATAACAACAACCTTTAAAATAGTAGTAAGAGTTGTAAGTTAATTAAACTACTTGCTGTTGCTATTTTCGTGCCATTCAAACGTTACCAAGCCTAAGATTTAGGCACCACTCAGCCACTACTATCAAATCATTAGTATGACCTCTTAATGTTCTCCATAGAGATTAGTCAAATCATTTAATTAAATAATAAATAATTTTAAATCACTAAATTCTCCAACACAAATCAATTACAATCAATCACAATATGAACATATAATTTTATACTAATCCTTTCCCTAATACGCCCCCGCAAGATGGATGGCCGGAGGGTAAGTGCAATCTTGAACAGCAATTGTAGAGATCGTTGGAAAGGCGCGGAGCAGCATTAAAGAGAGAGGGAGGACATTCGGTTGTCATTCGAACAATCGAAACCATATGTAAGAGTAGCGCAACATGAGAGTAGGTTAGCAGAGGGAAAAATTGTGACCGTGGTACACAATAGACCACGTGAGGGAGAAGAGGTGAAATTGCGTTATTGAGACGGATATTATAAGATTGAGAGAAGGTGAGAATAAATTTGAGTAGAAGAGGATGTGGGGTTATAGGAAGGACAAAGAAGCTAAAAGAGATTAATATTTGCGGGTATTACAAGATCATACCGAACAAATAATTTGTGAAGATCAATCTGATAAATAGAAGAAGAAGATGAATTTGTGAGTAGGAAAGTCTGAGAATAAGAAGAGAAAGTAGGGGACACAGAGTAAGATAAGAGGCAAAATGAGAGTTTTACGTAGAAAGGGGAGTTGAGAACAAATGAAGGAACAGAGGTAGGAACAGTTGTGGGAACAGAGTCTCCGCAACTAGCCTCGTTGATCACAAGAACAACGACAATTGGTCAAGTTGTCGAACAATATCGACAATTTGATGAGGGCTGCAGCGAAATTAAACGTGCCAATAGACGTGACGACAATCGACAACAAAGATACATTACCAAAGAAAATTTTGAGAAGATACGAGAAGGGGGTGAATTTTGAGAATAAGAGAAGAAAGTAGGGGCAGGAGAAAAAAAAATTGTGAATTAAGAAGAAAATGATCAGCAAAGATTGAGGATTACGTTAGAAAAGGAAGTGAATTTGTGATAAAAGATAAAATGTAGGAGAAAAATGAGAGCAATAGAAGAAAACTTTCGTGAAAGAGAACGAAATTAAGAGTGCAGTAGCCGATTAGAAGGAAATTTGTGAGAAAAAGTTCTTGAGAATAATAGAAGAAAAAATAAAGATCAGAAGAGAGTAAGAAGCACGTAGAGGGAGAAGAGAAGAAAAATCAGGGGTGATGAGACGAGAGGAGAATGGGGGAGATAATAACAATCGTGTTCTCAAGAACAACAATTGAAGGATCGAAGTCACAAAATCAACGACCAATTGAAACTTTCAAAGATTTGAAGAACGCGGAAGCTAGGCGAGAAGGCGGAAGACATTGATGAGCGCGTCGAAGGGTCGACTGCTCTGATACCATGTAGAGAATTAGGGGAGGAGAGAAATATAATTGTGAAAGTTTAAGTAATTTCATTGATGTGAATCAGTTTATATACAAGTACAGGAGAATCAAAACCTAATCATAATTTCTACAATTATGCTACTAATCTAGGTAAGAATCAATCTTTACTCATAATACAAGCTAAGCTAGGAAGGTAAATATATAACTAATCAATTACAACCAATTATGTGCATGATCTAAGGAGAGCTTGATATGGTGTGATTGGGAAATGATCATGATTGATACATTTCCCTAATACGCCCCCGCAAGATGGACGGCCGAAGGGTAAGTCCAATCTTGAAAGACAAATGTAGAGACCGCGGACGAAGAGAAGACGTTGTAGAGGACATTCGGATGTCACAAGAACAAGCCGAAAACCATAAGGGAGAGAGGACAATATTTCCGCGTGTCACAAGATCAACCCGAAATATTTTGAAGATGATAAGAGGGATAATTTTGAGTAGACAATTTTTTTTTTTGATGGAAAGAAAATGAATTTGTGAGAAGGAAAATATAAGAATAAGTAAACGAAATAAGGGACACGAAGTAAGATAAGAGGCAGAGCCAGAGTTTTATAGAGAAAGGGGGATTGAGAAAATCTTAATTAAGAGATAGAAATAAGATTTGAAGAGAGAAAAGAGAGAACAATTTCAGAGTAAAGATAGGAATAATTAGATATGATATGAGGATCAAGAATAAGAAATAATCGGACATGGTGCACAACTGCACAAGCATGTCGGGGAGATGTGAGTTAGATCAAGAAGCAGGAGAAGGAACAAACGAGGGAACAGAGGTAGGAACAGTTGTGGGAACAGAGTCTCCGCAAAAAGGCTCGTTGATCACAAGAACAACGACAATTTGGTCGAGGACAACATCGACAATTTGATGAAGAGAGCTGCAACGAAATTAAGCGTGTCGATGATCGTTTCGACAATCGGCGACAATATATATGAATTTGAGAAGAAATTTTGAGAAGATACGAGAAGAAGGTGAATTTTTGAGAATAATTAAAAAAATCTGAGAATAGGGTAAGAAGGTAGGGGACGAAGAAGGATAAGAGCAAGAATGAGAGTTGTACGTGAAAAGAAAGGAAAAAGTTTGAGGGTCAGAAAAAGATAAAACATATTTGGGGAGTAGAAAAGATCGAAGAGGGAGGAAGAGTGGGAAAATAATTATTAGAGAAGGTCAGAAGGAGAAGGAATTTGTGAGATAGAGATGTCAGATTTCCGTAGAGAAGAGGAGATTTTGAAGAGATGAATTTCAGAATTTGGGAAGTGATAGAAGATGAAATTGACGAGATAGCAATGGGGAGGGAAAGGGCCAGTGTTCACAAAAACACCATATCAGGTTCACAAGAACAACGGCCGATTTGATCTAGTATAGAGGATGAGAGATCAGGGTAGACGATTAGAAAGAAAATTTGAGAAGAAATTATTTGAGAATAAGAGAAGATCAGAGATTAGACAAGAACGAGAAACATTTGGGAATAAAAAAATTTGTGTTCACAATAGAACAACAATTCTTAGGGGGAAGGAGGGCCGTATCACAAGATCAACGACCCAATTGAAACTTTCAAAATTTGAAGAAATTGAAAAGAATGAGGCAGAAGACATTGATGAGCGCGTCGAAAGATCGACTGCTCTGATACCACTTGTTCCTCTTCTAATGGCAAAAAGGCAGCCGCAAATGAAGGCTCATTCAAATCATACACACTAACTTTACCTTCAAGAAAGAGATCATATGTTTCTGGTGTTTCATCATAGACGAGCCCGGGATATAGCGCTTTTTGTGGCTGGATAATACCCCAGCTCCATAAGCCATCTCGTAACCTGGTACTCTTCTTTCAGCAAGGCTCAATGCTACAAAAAGTACAAGTATTTAATAAATGGTCATAGCATTTTGAAACATGTGAGAAACTAATTTAGTTTGTCAAAATTGATCAGATATCAATTTCTACGAAGATCATCAACAATTAAAGTTTGCAAACTTGATACTCTAACCAAAACTCATTCAAAAATTATTTTAAGTAATATCAATATATACCTCACCTAGCACACAACATGACATTGTCCAACATACCTCAGCATTAACATGGGATTCCTATGTTAGCATGGGAATGGTGGAACTAGTAACAACTTTCTAATACTTGTAGCATGTTGCATTCAATCATTTTTATCCCCCCCTCCAAAAAAAAAAAAAAAGGAATACATTCGTATACAAATAAATATGCCGGCCGGCCGGCAACCTCTACAGTACAGCACAAAACTAGAACTATATGACCCATATTACTCTTGCAAGGAACTCAGATCAGTCTAGAAAGTATCATAACTGAGTCTGAAAATCTCTGAAACATTACTTGAGAGAAATGTAAGATTCAGAGAGACATTAAGTCATGCTATGCATAGTTCCGTGGTCTTAAGCCTCAATCAAATGATCGCCACCAGCAAACAATAAATCCTAATTCTAAGATTAGCCCTTATACACCCATAAAGCAGCATCATAAGCTCACTGCAGCAGTCAGCAGATATACTTATCTGAAGTTTGCACTAGCAACAAAAGGACACGAAACAGGAAAGGGCATCAGAAGAAGAAAAAAGTGTAAACAGCAGATTTTTGAAACAGGAGAATGCCTGATTTAAGTTTCTCATTTGCAGTGGCTTCCTTCCCCTTCCCCAATAAAGATACAAGGATTCCAGTATATTACTTGATGACCCAATGATAAACAAAGTGAAGTTAAATTGAAAGGCATACAGAATACAGGAGACCAAAACAAAGAATGAGGTTCAACACACCACAACAGAAAAGGATAGGGTCTGACAGAAAAGAAATTCAACTTCTCAACCCTACAGGAAATACTAAGCTTACAACCTCAACAGACTAGGAATGTGCGGTGAAGTCACATGAGTAATCAAAGGGAGAAAACAAAGAAGGAAGAACGCTGCTGTAGATCGTTATGTTATGTGTGCCACTGCCCCTAATTTTCCCCATGGATCATGCTTCACTGTTACCACCTATCAACATACTAGCTAGTTCTAATGTCTTTAAATGAAGATACAATCATTATACTTGAATGGAAAACCAGGATAGCAATGGTGAAAGTAGATAAGCTTTCTTGTCGCTCAATCTACAAGCAAAATTATGCTCCAATGCAAATATTGCACATGTCAGCCACGAATAGAAAGAGCCCACAGAAGAAACACAGCCTATTCTTAAACAAAACAGTTTAGGCTTTGCCTAACTCATTCATTTACAGTTTACATTTGAGCTGGATATCCCAGTAGCACTGTGCAATTTGTCTGTTTTCTTGCAGTGTAATTAATTAATTAACAGAAGAGGATAGATATGTATCAAGGGTTTAGCATGGTTTTGATTATTTCAGTCTCTTGTGTAAAACTCCATTTCATTTTTACGAAGCATTCCGATGGTCAAAGTGTTGTCATAACCGACTTCCATGATGTCCTGTTGGACAATCAGTAAAGAGAAAATCTAGTATATATACATAAGTTGAATGGCTTAAACAATCGATGTGGGAAGAAAAAGTACCACTGCGGCACTGATCGTGATCACCTATTCAGTTACAGCTTGGCTTGTATCCCTGTCCCAATTCAAGAATGTTAACTGGGTCATCAGAGCTGAGAGTAGTATGTCTGCGGCTGTAATTGGTTCCACGAGAATTGGAAATCCAAACACCCGAAATTATTGTCAGCAATCCATGAAAGAAAAATGTTTACATGTTCATAACTGTCTGTTCTTCACATTCGTAACCCTGAGACTCAACCATAAGTTTACAGACCCCTTCGACACGACTTCCCGAGGAGATCAGCCTCACTCTTGCTCCAACACAGGACATATCGAAATCACAGTCGCAAAATCAAGAATAATTACAGTTGACAGTTGGTAGTGACAGGTGACATAAACATTTCATTATTATTCCTCTCTAGGTAGTAACAGATCGGCTCATATTTGGTTCTTGAAGAAAGACACGAGAGAATCATAAACCACCTCCTTAGAATTAACGGCCATGACATAATCAGCATGCGCATAGTCCTCAATGAACTGAAGGAAAAGCTTGTCGCGGTCATGAATCCTAAGGCTGTCCATGAGGAACTTGATATCATCAACATCTGCCAGCGCAGTTCATCCCTATCTCAATTAGAGATGAACAGTCGGAGGTCTTTTGGTATGTTTACGAGGTCATATACGGGAGGTAAAGGCTCATGTTCTTACCCTTGTCGATGTAGTCATACATTGCTAGTTTTCCGTCCCTTGCCACTGCAGAGCATTCATTGATTAATATGTCTAGGAATCAATCACAATATTCGTATCTTAATATATCAGGAGATGCACAATTTTAGCCAAATGTATCATGTTCTTGGTGGCTGTTGTTGGGAAATATAGAGAATTAATCTGACTTATCTGACAATCGGATCGAATCCTTTACTTGTTGCGGCGAGGTTATTAGTCCTCTGACCTTAAAGACGATTTCGCCGAGCCACGGGTGCAAGCCCCTCATGGCGGTCGCCCTCCAGGTTACACAACACCGATCTTCGTCTGCACTGACGGAAACCGATTGATATAACAGGTCCCGTATGCCAATGCTATGCTCAATCAAGGAACCCCAAACTCCATTATATTGGTATGTGTTTTTTGGTTCTTTGTGTATTGGTATTTTTTCTGTATCTCTGTGTATATAAAAAGATGATCAATATATAGGAGGAAGAGGAATAGGAATAGGAAACGAAAAGGTTGGTCAACCAAAACATTAACCCCCGGAATGCCAAAAGACAAATGTCGTTTGCCTTCTCCTTCTTTAATTTTGACAATGCTTGGAGATTACTCTCACATCTCCAACAATCCCCCACTAATCGACAAGCATCAAAAGACAAATGAGCACAGGAAAGGCATACGAAGAACTTCAAGCATATGTGTAGATGTCTCGCGACTTGAATCAACACACTGTGGAATTTAATTTAAGGCTCGCAGTCATGCCTCAGGTGGTAAATGTAAGTTTTTGAACCAAGAGAGGTGATATGAATGCACCACCCAACCCACGACTTTCGGTTCTACAAGGGATAATGTTATATCGCGATCACGTGACTATCTCACGAGTGAATTCTGACGTATAGTTGATGAGGCCCTACGTCTTACCTGGATTTCGTTGGAAGCTCTAGGGAGTTATCACTATCCCTCCCATAGGAATCGGCCACGCAAGGAGACTCGGTCTCCATTGCCATATGTAAGAGGAATACGTCCTTCACTACATATGTTCCACAACCAACTAGGTGGATCCCATCAAGTGTGCTACCCTCACACCACCAAAACCCGGAGAGGAGGAATCCGTCCTCCACCACTTTGGCTATGGGTCCATTAAGAGCTCAAAGCTCAACCTCAACACAAGGTAGTATGCACGTCATTATCTTTGATACACCAAACCTATCAAAGCAAATAAAGAAATGGAGATAACTTTATTTCTCATTAGTGCCATGGCAATAACAGTGTATCCTTTGAACTGTACAAAGTAGAGTAGGAAATCAAAGTTACTTATCATTCTGGTGATCCAAGCCCCATTTCTTTCGCAGTTTCCTCTGCTTGTTACAATCAGGCCTTTATTATTTATTGTAACTTTAACACATTTTCATTCTTTTACGACTTCACTGAGTCTAAAGAATTATTATAGTGGTGACCAAACATGTCAGGACACTTAAACTCATTCCTGGCTAGCTTCAGCTGTTAGCTGCCTAAGAATTGCAAACATAGAAGTTTATGTACCCCCACTTTTGGGTAACTACCAATCAGATTGCATAGTTATTCAAACTTACAATCTTACGCATAGAATGTACAGTCCACTTGACTTACAATCTATATACCATATTGCTCAGTCGTTAGACTTACAATCTGTCTCTTGTAACAATCAGCATTTGCTTCATATACATATCAGTATCACGGTGAATCTATCAGGTCCATGAATTAGGACCACCCAACAAGAAGGGATATAGATTCATTAAGAGATTTCACTCACCCTTAAAATACTCATGTCATGTCTAGAACTCACAAATGAGCCCTCTCAGACTTTAGGTCACTTTTCTTGAGAATACAGAACTATTACACATATACACTATATCAGACTATTCAGTACACATAGTTTAAGATTAATACAAAGATTTCATCTTTACCAAGGAATCACCCAATGGTAAAAATAATCTTTAAATACTATCACTTTAGTTTTCCATTAGAGCATATCTCTCAAACTAGGAGAACATACTCCAAATAAACCTCAAGTTTCAGTACCCAACATCTAAACAAACCGCTCAAGCAATTGAGACAATGGTTTACGAAACATGTGTACTTCCGTTGACATAGGACATACCAAGACAAGATGTGTAAAGTTCTCTAGGAAATTCATTCCTCAATTCTCACCAAGAAAAGATCCATAAACTATATTTACAAGAGAACATACATTTGATGAGTTACGTCTTTTATCCATCTGTCCCTTAAGAGATATCAACTCTCAACACAATTTCATCGATTACTTGATCTTAACCCACCGTCTTAGACCATCAAATATTAACATAGTCATCCAGGGATAGATTTCAGACACTGTTTCACTCAAATAATTGACTTACAGTTAGATCATACAATCAACTTATCGGCCACAATTTTCCACTCAACAATGATTTACACACAAGTGCACTCACAACAAAAAACATAACTTATCAATCTTAGTATATGTGTATACTTAACACTCCAATACTCCAGATCGAACTCAGTTACAAAGGTTTAAGTTTTGTTCAAATCATTTTTGTTCGAAATACAGGGACTCTTAAGGTTGGCACACCAAAGCTTGCACTAGGCTCAAAAGTTCTCAACATATCAACAATGTATGACCCACACAGTACAGTTATTCAGCTTCTATAAGCATATATGTTGCAACCGGATTCACAGAGTGAAGGCAAAACACATTTTACCACCCTTATCAAACAACATGCAAATCATCCAAATACATATATTAAATAAGATCCATTACAATCTCAAAGATTTACAGCCTCTAAAAGTTTAGTTTGTTCAAACAAATACAACTCTCAACAGAATTTATAGCATCAAAACAAATAAACAAATCACGTAATTGACTCAACAACTTACAAGGCTTATTTAAATAAAGAGAATCTTCATGTAGGATGGATTCACACCAGATCAGCACATATACATCTTAGGATTAAACACGTCAAAAACTGACTTACTCCTACAGACTGAATTAATACATTAGCTGAACTAATTAAGCAAATGACTTAACCTTAATACTCAGGTTTGCCAAGACATTCCGACTTCACAAGAGTTCGTTACTACTAGTTCCACTAGTATCTACGATTGGTCAAATAATTCACTTGGTTATATCATAACAAGGGGTTTACACTCAATCAGGACATGCTTATAACATCACACATGTAACTAACATGTTTCAGGATTTCACTTGACTCAATTGAACAAGTAACCCAACAGCTTAATGATCAGTTAAATACACAGTCGACATAAATCAACTTATACATACAAATAACCCCCACAATTACCAAGTTCGTGAAACAGGTAAAAGCTACCTCAAACTTACAACAGTTTAATTGACCAATGTATCAAAGGGCACCTCTAACCAACTAACAAGGCTACAAGCATTACCCCCACATTCGAACTCGAATGAAATCAATCAAGCAAATAGACTCTCCACATCATACAAGATTAGAACTATATTATCTTGTGTTCAAACAATCTAGTACATGTGAATCTTAATCACTCAGAAGATACATGTGAATACCGTTTTAACTAGAATTTAAAACATCCCTAGTAATCAAACAACAACACATAAGAGTTTTCAACTTTGTGTTCAACTCTATAATCAACATTCACATGTACTCGTACAAAACTTAAACATGAGATTCACACTGAACACAACAAACAGCTCTAAGAGTAATCAGAACATCAAAACAAATTATCCGACCCAGTCACTACAAGTTCGTCATAAAACAGGACAACTTTAGACTAGCTACTCACATTACCCTAACCATTACAGGTTTTCAACCTTAGGTTTATTTACAATGAACATGATTTGAACAAGCAAAAACAGGTAATTAAGCAAACAGACAACAAGTTTTTATTCTTACTCTAACATGGAATTATATGTAAACAACAACACCAACAAACATGCAAGTTAGCCGCACCATGCATTTTAATTAACATCCATTACGTCATAAACGATAGTCATGGATTAATCGGTAAGATAGGATAGAAGTGTACTTATCTGTTAGTCGAGCAATTTCATGTCTTCCTATCATCTGATGACCGGACTCTCTCTGATATCACAATCTAGCTTTATCTCGCACTTTCCAACATTGTACGAGGCTCTGATTTAAGATTTTACCTCGACCAACAATATATACACACATTAGATAATCCATTTCTTAACAATTCTTGTATAACAAACAGCCCGACGGTGAATTTCAACGATGTATCAAATTAATAACCCAACTTAATTATCAGTTTGTTACTAAGACTAAAAACATCAACAAATTACATGCCAGAAGAATTATCATCATGCATAACAGCCACGTGCGAAAACAATCGCAGACAAACCCAGACCAAAGCAACCCACAAGTATTTACCATGTTTGTCTTATGTGTTTGTAAACTGATTAGCAAGAACCACACATACACCGACAAAGGCACAACAACAGGGGGCAAATTCATGCTTGTCTCCTTGATTTTTACCATTACACAAAACAACCAGATTAAGGCACAACAACGGGCTCGTCATCCGCATAAATAAGTAAGCACAAAACAGGGACTTCTCAGAACCCCTTGATCTCGGATATTGCTATACAAAACAAACATAAATCTTATCAACAAAAATGACATGCTTCTGCGCATGCAACAGCAAAGGAAAGCATGTGATTGGCAAAAATAATTAATAGTAGCTTATTAATCTTTAAGCTTCGCGGCGTAAAAAATAGACCATCATCATACATCATACATCATACATCATACGTACACAGTTCGCACGCAAGAATGATCGTAAAGCACAAACACGCTTAAGCTAACATGATTCCCATAATATTGCATATCACGATTAACCATCGGCAATAAAATTAAATCAAGCAAATTATCCATACAAATCTTGGTTAGCTTAATCGAAAAACATCACTGCCACACAACAAGAATTTAGGATAACTATACAGTCAAATTAACTACATAAAATCGTCTTTAAGATTGTTGGAAATATAGAGAATTAATCTGACTTATCTGACAATCGGATCGAATCCTTTACTTGTTGCGGCGAGGTTATTAGCCCTCTGACCTTAAAAACGATTTCGCCGAGCCACGGGTGCAATCCCCTCATGGCGGTCGCCCTCCAGGTTACACAACACCGATCTTTGTCTACACTGACGGAAACCGATTGATATAACAGGTCCCGTATGCCAATGCTATGCTCAATCAAGGAACCCCAAACTCCATTATATTTGTATGTGTTTTTGGTTCTTTGTGTATTGGTATTTTTTCTGTGTGTCTGTGTATATAAAAGAGGATCAATATATAGGAGGAAGAGGAATAGGAATAGGAAACGAAAAGGTTGGTCAACCAAAACATTAACCCCCGGAATGCCAAAAGACAAAGGCAGTTTGCCTTCTCCTTCTTTAATTTTGACAATGCTTGGAGATTACTCTCACATCTCCAACAGCTGTTGGTTGAGGTTCATGCTGCAGAAATGCAGACACTGTTGATTTGCTCAGGCAGCAGTTTTCACCTTATCGTTTTTATCAGTGTAAAGACTCACAAGAGTAAGCTAACTGTCAAAAAGTTTCAGTCATTAGCAAGGTTGAATGTCTGATCTATTCATATCCTTTGTTGCTGTGTATCGAGAATCAGCCCCTATCTTAGACTCCTACAGAATTTACAAACTGCGTAAAATGAAGAACTTGGTTATCAGCTTGTCCGAGTGTGCTTGTATCCCACATCGGAAGTTCCAATTTTGTTTGGTAGGTATATATTGTGTCTTACCAGGTATGTAATTGTTTCTCCGGAAACATGAACCTGTGATGATGAATATCTCGACTTCCATGAGATGAGAGCGGTTAGACTCCCCTGAGGATTTAAATACACTAATTTCTTAGGGTCCGTTCTGTATCACTGCATTTTTCAATTTTTGGTTTTTTTTACGTACAAAATTTAGGTAAATAAGTTGCAAAAATTAATTTAAACTATATGTTTCTATAGGAATCATACTGAAAACTAAAAACAGAAAATGATACCAAACAGGCTCTTAAGTTGTCGGGACCCTTCGAGGAGCAATCGGGCTCCCCCCAATTGCTCCTTTTATTTTTGACAAACCGTCACTTATAAAAAGACTATGTCTTATTTAATGTCAAACTAGTTTAATTTCCGTGCGTTGCACGATCACATTAATAATATATCTATCTATCGTATTGGTTAATTCACGTGGTATCCTTGTGTTTTGCCGATTTGCACGTGGTACCCAATGTTTTGTAAATTTGTACAAAATACCCTCAAGATTTTACTATTTGCACACGATACCCTAAACTTAATCTTCCCATTAACACCGTCAACTTTAAAAAAAAAAAGGTTAAGTCATCACATGGTAACCTCGTGGTTTTGCCGATTTGCACGTGGTACACAATGTTTTGCAAATTTGTACCAAATACCGTCAAGATTTGACTAATTTTACATGTTACCCTTACCTTTAAAATTCCATTAATACCATTAATTGGAAAAAAAACCCCTTTGATTTTCTCCTTCATCGCCTTCTCTATCTTCCCCCACCACTTTCATATCATCACCATATTCATTCTTCTCCACCACCGTCATCAACATCTTCATCATTTTTCACCGCCACCATCATTTCCACCCATAATAAATACCATAACAACCATTTTTTCTTTCTCCATTGAAATTAACTTTTAAACGCCGTTAACGAAATTTTGAAGGTAACGGTACCATGTAAAAAGAGTGAAATCTTGAGGATATTTGATTCAAATTTGTAACACTGGTTACCACGTGCAAATCGGCAAAATACGAGGGTATCACGTGAATTAACCCTAATAATATTAATAGGCTAACGAAAATGTTTTACAAATAACACGTGCATGTCGAGGTTGATTATGCTTAGTTCTCATATGTTTAATTCCACGTCAGTACAGTTGTCATTCCAAACGTTTAGAAAACATTTCAACTTCTTTAAATTTAATTGTCATAAATTTCATTATTATCAAAGTTATTACGCATCTTAATAATGGTCTTGAATATTGTGTTCTTTGGCTTTTCGTTTGTCAAATTGCCGGTTACATGTTAGATTAACATAGTATATATAGCATAGTTGTTTGTTATATTAGTAAGAAAAACAATATATGCCACACATGAATGGTATGTTGAAACAAAAAAAAAATTAAGTAAGGAGAGAAGATATGAAAATGGTCGTTGTCTCTTACAACAATTTAGAAGGATATTGAGAACTTTTAGTGGTTTTATGTATCAATCATAGTTATATTTTATTTAGTGTATATCTCTGTACATACTCCGAAATAATTATTTTTAGTTATAAATTAGTATATGAATTATTTGCAATGGTTATATTGTACCATATAAAACTCTCTTTATAATGAAAGTTTATCGTTGGTCACCTATATTTTTTACCTTACAACTGGATAGAAGATTTTGTTTTTTTACACACCTACCACAAATTCATACGAAATTACTCGGCTCATGATTTTGTTCATTGTAATATGCAAAACATGGCTATTCGTTATTTTGGAACTATAGTTTGAAATGATAATATTTTTTTAAAATACTTTGAAGATATATACCAAATTGAAAACGATAATTGTCTCAATATATATATTTTGAAAGAAGTTTAGAATAATATTTTATACCCACTTGCTTTACATAGCATTTGGTTCAAACTCAAAAATGAAAAATAGAATTTAAAGGGTTAGATTTGTGTTCATTCGACATGCATGGGTAAAAGTGATAGTTTTTGGGGAACGGGCGAGGATTGAAATTTGTATGATGATTTCTAGGGTGACTCTACGGGTTTGAAAAGTATTAATTAAAAGGGGGGATGGGAGAGTCAATTCTTAAAATGAAGGATAATGTAGGCAAACAAAAAAACGTCGAATGGGAGATAGTCAAATCACGCTCAAAGAATTAGAAGTCAGGTGGTCCAGAGTACAACGATGCCGGTGTAGTGTGGGAAGAGAGGTGGTTAAACAAAGAGTATCTATAATTTTTTAAGCTTAGAGGCGTTTCATTTTGGGGAATGAATTCAACAAATAACGAATTAAAAACAAGCTTTCAAACAAATAATTACAAAGAGAGTGTGAGAACGTGGTGCTTTTTAGTTACTATATAACGTATTCTATTTTTTTACGATTTGATCCTTTCTCACTCTATTTTCAAATCTAATTACGAGTTCAGCTTAAGCACGTGGTGCTTTTTTAGGTCAATGCTCAAACTTATAATATATCACACAAAGTTAGTCATAGAGAAATTGTCTAAAATTTTAATTTAAAAGGAAGCAAGAAGTAGACTCGTGAATTCACGGGTACAAAAACTAGTTATCATATAATCATATCAATATATCATATATAAATACCATATCATTAGATTTAGAAGCATTTTAGGCCGTCCACATCAAAATTGACATCAGCGCCACGTCAAATGCTGACGTCAACTAAGTAGCACCGATACGGACTCGGACACGGACACCGACACGGATACGTGACACGGTACTTTGAAAAATAGCGGACACGGACACGGCAAAAAAACAAAAATTAATATGTATTTTGAATGCATATTTTTTCAATTACACGTACTGTTCGCGGGTAGGTAGAGGTAGGGCTAGTGCGGTCGGGTTCAGGTTGGGCTGTAGCGATGGGCCTCTGGTGAATGTCAGTCGGAGGAGGTCTCCTGAGGCGGAATCGATCGAAGGTGCAAGAGTCAGCCAGAGCAAGAAAATGGGAAACAAAAAGAGACAAAGAAGTAAGACACGTAGTTGATCTATCGGCTAGTGTGATACGACCCACTTAGTTATGGGTAATGTTGGGCATTAATAATAGAAAATGATAGCTTTTGGATCAGTTTATTGGCTAATTTGATTATTTGATTATTTGTGCTTTAATCTAAGAATTGGTGGTTTTTGAATGTATTTATGGCCTCAAGATTGACGTGCAAGTGTGTGGAAAGACAATGAGGCGATAAAAGAGGATCCAAGCAGCGAGATGCCAAGTTTTGGACAAGTTTTGGAGGAATTTCAGTCCAATTACGGAAGGTCAACTTTGAAGTTTCATAACTTTCAAATGGCTTTGCATTTTGCAGTGAAACCAACGGTATATTAAACTTCATGATCTTAGCTTTCCAGGAAGTGGTCACACGTTCTCATAGGCCGAGTAACGAAGAAGTTATAAGCGTTTGAAAAACATCGCCAGAGCCAGTCCGTGGCAGACGACTCGTCAAGAGTCAGACGAGTAGTCCAGGCGATTCGTCCCGGTCCAGACGACTTCCAGACGACTCATGCAGAGACTTCAGCAAAATCCACATAAGGTGCCAGACGACACGTCTATAGGAAGACGAGTCGTCCCGATCCGGACGACTCGTCCGCTGCTGTGTCGGCGTATTGACGGGTTTCCTAATCCCGTTTTGTAATTTTTTATTATTTATACTTTAACCTTTCGGTAATTTTAATCATTCAGTATTCAGAAATTTTAGAGATTATTTTCAAGACTATGCAAGGCTAAAGACCTTTATTCTCGGATCGATTAATCGAAACTATTATTCACCGACAATTGTGAGTTTGATTCTAATTCCTTATTCGTTTGAGTATTGTTTATTCTCTCATGCTTATTGTTATTGATTGATTTATTGCTCAATTAGGTTGCAAACTAATTAGACCTAAATCTATCATTAGGCGGGCGTCTTTGTTATCCACCGATTAGGGCTATTAGGTAGGGCTGATCTTTCCTCTTAGCTACAATTAAGAATGATAGGAAATTATATTTGTACAATCAAGTACTCAACGAATTAGGATTAGTTGATAATAAGAACCAATTAGGTGAATGATAGTGGACATTAATTGACCGAGATTCTTTTCCCCAATTGTTTACGAATTACTCTCTTACATTTTGAATAATTGATCATATACACTCACAAAACCCCCCAATTGGTTACTTTACATACTTAGACGATTACTGTTCTCTGTGGATACGAACCTTGCTTCCCTTTTACTACGTTTTAGGTTAGCATTGATAATTTATATTTGTAGGCATACGGCTTTAGCCTGTCAAATTTTGGCGCCGTTGCCGGGGAACGGTTTTAATTTGTCTTTATGTGTTTGTGGTGGATCCTTTACGGTCCACACCCGTGCTACTAATAAATTTCTAGTTACCGTTGAGATAGAAAAGTTGCAGATATGAGTATCAGGTGACTCACAGCCCCGAATCTCTCGAAGCAACCATCGTGCATCAAATACCCAGAGGAAGAAGTGGGTAAAGTGGTAGAGATTAAGGGGGCGCTATTACACCAACTCTCACACTTTCTTGGGGGTCAATTTGAGGATCTGAATCGGCATGTTTCGGATGTGTTCTTTTATTGTAACGGCATGAAGCCAGCTGCGGTCAAGACTGAAGACTACTTATTGAAAGCATTTCCTTTTACACTAAAGGAGAAGGCGAGAGATTGGCTCTACACTCTTCCTGAGAACAGTGTCACTTCTTGGGATGACATGAAGAAAGCTTTCATTCATAAGTACTTCCCGGCCACTAAATCCTCATCTTTGAAGAAGAGTATTAGTAATGTTATGCAAGAAGATGATGAGCGATTTTCCACGTATTGGGAGCGATTCAAACAGTTATGCTCTAGTTGCCCATATCATGGATTCACTGATCAAGATCTTATACTCTACTTCTACAATGGTCTCAATCATGATGATCAACGCTATGTGGTAGCTGCAAGTCAAGGTGGTATTGATAAATTGACTCCAGGTGAGGCACTGGTATTGCTAAATGAGTTGTCGGATCAAGATCAATCTCGTGCTAGTGATCGATGTTCTACAAGGAAGGTGAATGTCATTGGTACCGAAACTTCATTGGAAAAGAAGGTAGATAAGTTGGCATTTATGGTTGAAACATTCATGAGAGGAGGCAACCCACCTACAATGAAGACTTGCGGACTATGCTATGCCGAGGGACACCCAACTGATGCTTGCCCCTCCATTCAAGAGGATAGGGGTGTAGAAGAGGTGAATGTTGTGGGGTTTCAAGTTGGTCGATTCTCTCAATCTAGGTCACAAGGACCCATGCAAGATCAATCCAACAAGCCTATGTCTACGGAGGATATGATCCGTTCTTTGGCCGCCAATATGATCACTATGCAAGGTAGTATGCAGCAGTTGCAAAGTGGTATGCAGCAGTTTCAACACCAAACCCAGTCAAGTATCCAAAACTTGGAGAATCAAGTTGGGCAATTATCAACTACAGTTGCACGATTAGAGACGCGAGATTCTAAGAAGCTCTTATCTAAGACGGAAGTTTCCTATGCTAATGTAAGTGCCATCATGGTTAAGAGTGAGGAGCCACTTGGAAGCAACATCGTGGAGGAAGTGGATGAAGAAAAGGCGTATGTTCCTCCACCATTCATTCCATATAAACCCGTGCCACCTTTTCCGGACGCATTGACTGACACTCGTCCTTACACCAACTATAAGGAGATGTATGAGACATTTCGTGGTTGGGAAGATGATGAACAATTCAAAACTCTCGAGAAAGGTAATTCTAATATTGCTCAGTTCTTTAGAGGTTTGTACTCTTCTAGAAGAGAGGAAAAGAAGAAGATGAAAAAGGTGGTAGCACGTGAGCATGTATCAGCTATATTTCAGAATAAGTTGCCCAAGAAATATACAGATCCAGGTATGTTTTCTATTCTGTGCACTATTGTTGGGACTAGTTTTCCCCAAGCTTTGATCGATTTGGGTGCCTCAATTAATGTGATTCCCCGTTCTTTGTTGGAGAATTTGAATCTTGGTACATTGCAAAAGACACATGTGATGATCTAACTTGCTGATCGGTCAATTGTGAAACCTAGGGGAGTGATCCGAGATGTGCATGTGAGGGTAGGGGATCTGATATTTCCGGCAGACTTTTATGTGCTAGATACGGAGGATGATAGGTATGCACCTCCTATTTTGTTAGGAAGACCATTTTTGAAGACTGCTAATACCAAAATTGATGTGAAGATGGGCTCTTTGACAATGGAGTTTGAGGGTAAGGTGGTGCGTTTCGATAATCATCAATGTCCAGAGGAGTCCTCTAACAATAATAAACTTGTCACAAAGCAAAATAAGGACGGTATAGGAACCGTTGGAAGTGATCGTGATCTTGATCCAGGTTTTGCTTTGCATGACCGAACACGAGTAGTGGGTTCGACTCCGGTTCAGTCATCCACCCCCATTAGAAAGGTGTTCTCCATGGCTAAGGTGGAGTTTTCTAATTTTCTAAAGGATAGAGGTGGTAAGAAGTTATATTGGAGGATTAGGAAGCCGAAGTCTCCGCTTGGTTACCATGATTGTGTGTTTGGTATTGGTTGATTGCGATGTGACCTCTTGCGTCGAGCCAACGACGTTAAACAAGTGCGCTTGTCGGGAGGCAACCCGAGCATTTCTCCATTTCCTATGCTTATTTTTTCTTTAGACTTATGCACAACGCGGACGTTGTTTGGTTTAAGCATGGGGGAGGATTGTATATCGTCATGTATATTGTTTTGCTTTTTCGCACAAAAAAAAAATGAAAAAAGAGGAAAAAAGAAGAGAGAAGATAGTCAGAAAAGAGAGAGGAGCGGAAAAGAAAGTCAGGAAAAGACACGAGAGAAGAAAGTGAGCCGGTGAGCATGAAAAATTTAACGAGATGCTAGGTGAAAACCCAAAAGGGCGCCTAGGCAAAATGAGTGGAGCGTGCTACTGTACCGGTGGGGCAATAAGAAGGGTGTGTTGAAGGTCGTGTCTGGGTAAGTCTCTCTTGGCTGATATAAGGAGGTTCGGTTGGCTTGTATAGTATCGGTGATAGGATAGAAAATCCTCGATTCCCTTGGTTGTTTGGGGCGATTGGTGGCTATATCGAGGTAGTTTTTGATCCGACGGTGTTATTCCGGACCTAGGCTCACGAGGGTGTTGTGTGTGAGCGGCTTAGGGACATTTAGGGCATTCTAGGTCCCTTTGCCAATTGGTTATTGTTTGTGGTTGTGTTTTATGATGCATAAGATGGTTGGAGACCGCTGCGTTGAGATTACATCCGTGACGACTCCTAACTACGAAGATGAAGACCATTGACGAAGTAGAGGAGATAGGTAGATGTCATTTTCCGCCCGTGTTGCTTGTTAAAAGACCTTGGGGAAAACTTGGAGATGTTGGTATACTCGAGGACGAGTAAAGGTCTAAGCATGGGGGAATTTGATACGCCCCACTTAGTTGTGGATAATGTTGGGTTTTAATGCTAGAAAATGATAGCTTTTGGATCGGTTTATTGGCTAATTCGATTATTTGATTATTTGTACTTTAATCTAAGAATTAGTGGTTTTTGAATGTATTTATGGTCTCAATATTGACGTGCAAGTGTGTGAAAAGACAATAAGGCGATAAAAGAGGATCCAAGCAGCGAGATGCCAAGTTTTGGACAAGTTTTGGACAAGTTTTGGAAGAATTTCAGTCCAATTACGGAAGGTCAACTTTGAAACTTCATAACTTTCAAATGGCTTTTCATTTTGCAGTGAAACCAACGGCATATTAAAGTTCATGATCTTAGCTTTCCAGGAAGTGGTCACACGGTCTCATAGGCCGAGTAACGAAGAAGTTGTAACCGTTTGAAAAACATCGCCAGAGCCAGTCCGTGGCAGACGACTCGTCCAGTCCAGACGACTTCCAGACGACTCATGCAGAGACTTCAGCAAAATCCACATAAGGTGCCAGACGACTCGTCTATAGGAAGACGAGTCGTCCTGATCCGGACGACTCATCCGCTGCTGTGTCGGCGTATTGACGGGTTTCCTAATCCCGTTTTGTGATTTTTTAGTATTTATACTTTAAAATTTCGGTAGTTTTAATCATTCAGTATTCAGAACTTTTAGAGATTATTTTCAAGACTATGCAAGGCTAAAGACCTTTATTCTCGGATCGATTAATCGAAACTATTATTCACCGACAATTGTGAGTTTGATTCTAATTCCTTTATTCGTTTGAGTATTGTTTATTCTCTCATGCTTATTGTTATTGATTGATTTATTGCTCAATTAGGTTGCAAACTAATTAGACCTAAATCTATCATATTGCTAGATTTACAATTTAAGGACTAATTGTTAGATTGTTGATCTACTAGTAGCCACTAGCCTAGTATTTCTATGCTGAACATAGATATTAGGTTAGAGAAAATAAACATATTAATTGAAGATCGAAACCGCGTGTGTCTAGGTCTTGTTAATCTTAGTTGATATCGTTTAATTGCTTTATGCTTTCGCTGGATTGAATTTAGGCGCGCGTCTTTGTTATCCACCGATTAGGGCTATTAGGTAGGGCTGATCTTTCCTCTTAGCTACAATTAAGAAATGATAGGAAATTATATTTCTACAATCAAGTACTCAACGAATTAGGATTAGTTGATAATAAGAACCAATTAGGTGAATGATAGTGGCCATTAATTGACCGAGATTCTTTTCCCCAATTGTTTACGAATTACTCTCTTACATTTTGAAGAATTGATCATATACACTCACAAAACTCCCCAATTGGTTACTTTACATACTTAGACGATTACCGTTCTCTGTGGATACGAATCTTGCTTCCCTTTTACTACGTTTTAGGTTAGCATTGATAATTTATATTTGTAGGCATACGACTTTAGCCTGTCATAGTGTAATTAGAACAGGAGAGAGAAAAAATAGTTTTTTTTTAAAAAAAACTTGTCAAAACGACGTAGTTTTGTGTCGTGTCGGGTGTCTTGTTGGTGTCTAGTCGGTGTCTGTTTCGGGTCCAATTAAAAAAACCGTGTCTGTGTCCTAAAATTAAATAAAAAAACCGGACATGGTTTGTAGGTGTGTCGGACACGGTGTCGTACCGTGTCCGAAGCGTGTCGGTGTCCGACACGGTGTCGGACACAGACACGACACTGGACAGGGGTGTCCGTGCTTCCAAGGACGTCAACAGGCTAAATTATAACATAAAAAAACGTTGCAATATATTCAATATTCCAAAATTATATTGGATAAATAAAATAATTTCCAAAAAAATTCCGCTCCAATTAATTAAAATGGAAACAAAAGTTTCAATAAATAAATTAATAGAGCAAATATTTAACATCCTCTAATTCAGGCAGTAAAAGCTCCGGAATAAATCATAGTTTCCTAAACTAAATCTGCAGCAAATATGACATTCTCCATAATTATTTTTGGAAAATATAATTTTGCACCATATTTGGATCTAAATATATTTATCCTTAAAAAACGGGCAAACAAATATATAACTGAATCTTACAAACCGGAAACAAATCTTTTAAATTTGATTTAATACCTAAAATGTAACATCAAATCTTTCAGTCTACCAAAAAATATCAAATATTTAAATTTGATTCGGAAATGTAATAAAATTTGTTGATTATAAACGTAAAAAACAATCAATTAGAAAATCAAATCTTTATAATCATATCATATTTGAACAAAAGTGTTTATAACAATGCAAAAAAAAAAGATTTTATTCTTTATGAGGATTTTCTTTTGATCTAGGGTTTTGGTAATTTTAGACTTCTCCCCTACTATATAAAAGGACAACACAACACATTCATTCTCATAGCATCCTACACCATTTCATGTACCTACATACCATGATTCAATTCATTTTATTTTAATGTTTTTGTATTCATTTATTTTTATTAAATTGTGTCGAAATTGTAATCTCATGCGCATGTTGCTAACTTTTGGCTATCAAGATGGGACTTGTGATTAGAGCTTTTTTCAGCAATATCTTCTGGTTCATATATGTTGGATAATGTACTCTTTTTTAGAGTTTTTTTTTTCCAGCAACATTCATGGACGAAAAGTATCAAATATACTTAGATTTTTTATGCAATTAGCACATTTATGGACAAAAATTACATTTTTAAGGCAATTATAATCGATTTATACCTTATAAAATTGGTTAATTAAATGATATGTTAGTTCATTTTTCGTTAATTAATCTGAATATTACAATAAATATTTACTCAAAAATTAGCAACGTAAAAAGTGAACATTAAAAAGTGTTAGGCAAGAAATCTCTGTAATTATATTGAGTAGCAAATTTCAAAAATATAATTTCCATAAAAATGCGGAACAGAAGGTACTATCCTAAAATAAAGCCAATGGAAATGATAATATAATCCTAACGAATTGTAAAATATATCCATTTTTTCTCCTGCAATATTTCATCCTGTTATACGGGATAACTAAAAAAGTTTCCAAATAAATACTTAAAATCGAAAATATAGGAAAAAGATACAATTGTCTACGACAATGAAATATTTTTTAAAGGTTGTAAAATATTAACAATATATTGCAATTTTTCCGGCTTTTAAGGCAATAAAATTTAAACGATAAATTGTAATTTTCCAAGATTTCGATATTATTCACGAAATAATATATTACTTAAATTAAAAAAAAAAAAAATACAACACAGAGTTTTTTTGTAACAACCCTAAATTTTGACCAGTTCTAATTATACAAAAATCTAGGATTGTTATGCCGCAATTGACTAATGAGTCAACTGCAAGGCTAAAACACTGATAAATTTAAACCAAATAATTTATATAAATGATAACGAGTTGACAGCGGAAGAGTGAAGTCAAGTTTACAAAACCTAATCCCAACTGAAATGGCAAGTACAACTGATTAAAGTGACTCAACCGTAGTATCATATATTTCAAGCTAGCCCCATGATATGCACAAACGTCCATGCAACAATTCACTTCAAATAGACCTGCCAACTGCATCACAGAGAATGATACAGGCCCCAAAATAGGGTAGGGACAAACCCAAACATAGAACGTCAGCAAAGGCTGAGTAAGAACTCAAAGGCATACAGAACAATAAGGAAAAGAAGATACGCGCCTTCATGGCGCGTAGCTAATCAAGCAACGCTTAGTCAAAGAAAGCCAAGTACAGAATTACAACAAAAGCTCAACGATGAGATTCAATTAGTTCAACATATATATCAACAATTATAAGTCCGGTTTCGTGATTGGGTCCTACCCCAACACGCTACTAGAGCCCCTGAACCTCCCTATAGACCCGAGTGTGCACACCCCTCACTAGAGAGCCAGTAGGATGTAACCCTTCTAGGAGGAAGTCTAATAGGCGACTGGTAGCTAACCCAACCCAGATTTCACCTTGATCAAAGGTGTATATGTAACTCCCCGACGAACCAGTGGTCACGCCTGCTCTAGCAGATTGTGGTGTAACATTATTCAACATACCCATTTTATCCGTCTTTATTTCTTTCATAGAATCCACCTCATATGACAACTCAGGCCAAGGCCAAATATCAAACAAAGACAAGTACTAAGAGTGAATATATAAGAGAGGGGTCGAACCCCTTCTCATTTGGTTGAACTTCAATAATCCGACTTTATAACTATTTAAAACGATAAGAGTATATATGAATCGCAATATAGATTATATAAACTAAAAAGTCGGATCACCAAAAGATATATGAAAAGCATGCTCAAGCTCAAGAGGGGTCAACGTTCTTACCAAACACGCTTAACTTCTCCTTAATAATCTTTCTCACAATCGGCAAACTGAACCTCTTTAAATTCAGAAAGCTCTTAGATATCCCGAACAACTCCAAACTGCGAATCAAGCATCCAAAACCTCCATACGTCATCCTCCAATGAACCATGTAAGTATGGGACATCAAATAACTACACAATATCATTTTACTCCCCAAAAATCTCCCAAAGAGACTAAGTATAGCTTGTCCAAATCCAATATAACAATTGGCTACCCTCTATTCATGTTTCAGAACACATCACTGGTGTTTAGACGGTAATTGGTAATGCATTCCTAATCTTTTAGACACAAAACCAACTTTAACTTGTAACACTGCCTCTTAGGAGTATTTCAACACATCAAAAGTTAACTTTCATTAACTATCAAAGCATGAACTGAAGTTCATCCAACTGCTCCAAAACAGAGTACTAAATGCACATCCAACTTCTAGGAACTATAACATGATCATAACGACATGTTTTAAAGCATTTCAAAAGCCTAACATCAAGAGATTGAACTGAAGTTCAACCTAGGGTTTTTTTTCAATTAAATACATGAAGAAATGAGGCTGTTATGATCAAATTACGAAGGCCCTATGTTCATGATACTCACAGGAAGAACAACGAAACAAGGGTTTACTTTAGGACATGATTTAGGCAACTAAATCATAATGAAAATGAAATTAACCAATTGGAGTTTGTTATCAAAGATCTTGAGAGTAAATATAAACAAGAATTAAGGATTGAGCTTACCAAATGAAGGCGTTATGATCAATATACCAAAACTGGTCCAAAACAGAACACAGCAGGACACCTTTGATTAAACTAGGTGTTTGATGCTTTAAATGGGAATATATGAACTCGATGCCTTCTACAAACTTGCATATAACGACAATTTGTTGAAGTTTGGCTTTTGTTTCACTCCAATTTATTTCTTAACGAAGGAGAAACATGAGATGGAAAATGAAGCAGCTGCCTGTCCTCTTTAAGCGGCAAGCAGCTCAAGGACTCGGTCCTATAGGAGCATGCCGTGTCTTATGCTTATCTCAAGATTTCTTTCAGGTCTCGACCACTCGGGCTTTAGCATTCTAACTCGTTTTGTAATCCCGACACTACTCACAAACTTCTAAAATTGTGTAGATGAGATTGTGTAAGTTGAGAATGGACCTATAACTTGTGTCATTTGACTTCATATTACCAAGTAAAGCTCCTCAAATGATATAATGAAACAATCACAACTTTGTTCCGGGTTTACGTTAAGAGATTACTTAACGACTAAGAAAACGTTTCTTCACGATTAAGAAATCTATCGAAACGACAATGGATTGAGAATGTAACCGAACATTCCTTAAGTAATAGCTCCTCAATAAACTTAATGGTATAATCTAATTCCACAACCGAGATCACTAATGGATAACAAAACAAATATTCACCCTTTTAAAATCCGAAAATCACTATATAAATTCCCACGACTAAACCGCAAGATCCTAAATTCAATATAATTAGTAACACCCGAATTAGATAAATTACCAAAAAGTACGGGGTGTTACATTTTCCCCACATGAAAACGGTGCTAAACAGGAGAGTAATAAATTAGTGATATAATCAGTCAATTGAAAAGAAAAAAAAAACCAACAACTAATTGAAATCAGATCCTTATAAAATCAAATCAAATCTTTTAATTTACGGAAATTATGGGGGCTAGGTATTTGGATATAAGGTACAAAATAATTTGAAATTAAGTCCTGTATATGTCGTTTAACTTAGGCCATGTGCCGCTGTGCGATTAGACTACATTTTTCTGATTTAATTCGATTTGATTTGAATAAACTTTATTTGATTTGATCTGAATTGAATTAATTGATAAATTAAATGCAATTAGACGAATAACTAGAAATAGACTAGATTCATTGATTGTTATTTGGATAATTCCGATTTGATTTGATTTGATTTGAATAAAACTGATCTGAATTGATTTGATTTGATTTGAATAAAACTGATCTGAATTGATTTGATTTGATTTCAAGTCAATTTGGGTTACAGTCGGGTAAAACAATATACTAGCATGTACTTTTTTACGAAATCATATGCACTATTGCACTACTCAACTAGTATTTTTGCACGAAATTGTATACACTACTCAACGACGATCACACGGTGTCGAGACTTAGAAAAACATTGTTCAAAATCTTACTTTTATTCATTGAGTTAGAGATAATAATAGTAGTATTAACACCATAAAACACACTACATCCAAGTATATGAAATTACAGTTTAGGGAAAACGTTTTTAGCGTAAGATCTACAAATACACATAAAAATCGATTTTATATTCGAAAATTTGTATTACTCCGTATATTAATGCAATTGGTCACCCTCAGAAAATGATGGTCAAGGGAAGAAAATAGAAAAAATTGCATGCACCTTGTTTTTTTTTTTTTTTTTTTTCAAAATAATCTAAAGAAACCCATAAACATCTTCAGAAAGATTAATGTCGAGACACCCTTATTGGAGATGGGAGCGGGATCTGCTCTGTGGCCAATGAAGGTCGAGGAATCATAATGGGAACAGCGAAGATGCATGAGTTCATGATAAGGAATCCATGGAGTAAGCAACGGAAATCCATGTTTCGTCATACGATAAAAACTCTGCTGCTTACATTTGATTTCACCTCCGAATCAAGTAGCACAAAACCAAGCATTACATTCATCGAGGGGGAAAAAAAGACATTCAGTATAGAAACGGTCCAGTAATTGGCTGCGCCACTAGGGTGCGTGCTTAACTCACATTACAGGGAAGATCGTCTCCCACATTTTACTGTTCTTTAAGCAGCACACTGTTACTTGGTTAAGGAAATTCATCAGAAAGCTGGGAACACAATGTTTCATCAGTAACATTTTCTATCAGCTGCACTAGGACGAGCAATGTCCTGTAAACATGAGGTTTATCTGATTTGCGACAATGCCTTCAGAAGTTGTGGTTATAATGAGACTAGGCAGTCCAAATTCCACACTTTGGTGGAAAGATTCTGACTTAGTGACTTCTGAGGGTCGAAAGGAGATAGGGTCCTTAGGCTAAGGTTAAATTTCCCGTCTTCAACAACAAACCTTCCTGACCTCTGAAGGAATATGAATGAGACCAACTTTCTAAATGCTTCTGGACCACGAGCATGACAATAAACAGACGTTTAAGAAAAGAGTACCCAATATAATAGAACCTGACCAGAGCAACATTTGATGCGTGTTCAAGGATTATCCTATATCCGGCTTGATCAACAATTATCTAAATGTAACAAAAAAATAAACGAAAAAAGAAAAATTTGTATGGAACCTGCTCCTAACTTGAACATCCTTCACAGCAATCAAACAATTATTGATGTCAGAAGAGACTTCTCTGTCACTATTGAACACCTGCCAACAAAAAAGGAGAAACTTCAGTAATCATGACATAAAGTACATGAGGGTCACAGTACCACAGACTACAGCTCAGAACCTACTAAAACACAATTGGCTTTGAGGTCCAGACACAACCCAGCAACATGAGCGGTGAACCACGAATATGATGTATCTAAGTTCTGCCGAGCTCCATGAAGCCGAGGAAGAAATTTGCCACTAATTAGAATCACATGTAACAAACAACCAAGTTTGGTAATTCATAGAGCATTGAGCAAGACACAAATTATTCCGTAACCATCAAGAACCCAGCCAAATTATTCCGTCATTCATAGAGCATTGAGGTCTTTTGCATTGGTCAGTGTCAGTCTACATGCAAATCCTACTTTCAAGGCAATAGCAATCTAATACACTTATGATAAAAGGGCAAATGATTCAAGCAATCATAGAAGATAGTTGTTAGCGTACCCAGAAATCTTGGAAATCCATAACAGAAACACAGGTTTGGATATAAAAAGCCTTAACAAAGGATTGTCTACTATGGGGTTCCTGAACCTAGCATGGCATGGTGAAACCAGATAAGCTTTCTTGTCGCTCATTCTACAAGCAAAATTATGATCCAATGAAAAGATTGCACAGGTCAGCCATGAGTAGACATAGCCCACAGAAGAAACACAGCCTATTCTTAAACAAAACAGTTAGGCCTGCCTGACTAATTCATTTAAAGTTTACATTTGAGCTGAACATCCCTGTAGCACTCTGCCTTCAGCTCAGATTACGCGTGATTATTTATTTTACAGTGGACAGCTTTATCTAGAAGTTACCAGCCTCTTTTAATGAATTGTCAAGGATTATACAAAAACGACCTTTTTAGAAGTCCACTTCAATGTAAAAACCTATCAGTTGTAGATCAACAAAAAATTCAACCACGACATTTCCCTACCATCTTAAATATAGTAGTCGTTTGGTTGCCAAGCATTATCATAAGAATTCCACTTCTTACCAAATGGAGGAATTCGCTTACCTAGCCTCCCCTTGGTAACTCGATGTTCCTGCCGGAATTTACTTCCTACATCCAATCAAACGAATTGAGAAATTTCTTTGAATTCTAATTCCTTGGAAGCAAATTTCATGGGGATTCCAAATTACAGTATGCAACCAAACAGCCACATAGTTTAACGCTTCCTACTATTGCCCGTCATCATCAATGTCGCCCCAGTACCTCCAAATGATTCTATTAAAAAGACACCAAGGAGAAGTTGGTCATATTCACCCAAACACAAAAGGAGGGTTCAGACGTGAAATATACTAGGAAAAAGAACAGTGTGGTATGCTGGAGAAGATGGCCTTCTCAGTTCCCACACACTCAAACCCACCTCATCCTCGGAGGAAAGTGTATACAGTCCCCCCCCCCCCCAACCCACCTAGTAGAGAAGTTGTTACTAATAGACTAAGTAGTACCGAAAGATTATCCTGAAGAAGAACCTTTTGGGAGGAAGGTTCACTCAAAATGGGTCAAATCAGGCCAGGTCTGTTTTTTAAACTACTTAGATGCTGCAGAAAACCACCACCAACAGATTACTTATAGAAAAAGAAAAAGAAAAACAATAACTATGCCCCCTTCTCTTGCATCCAACATTTGACCTCTAAACTGACTCTCACATCACAACCAGCTTAAGCTCACTACTGCCAAGAGATTAGCTTAGCCATTAGCAGCACTTCAGTAAATTCAATTGAGATGAGTATAGCCTACAAATGAGCAGCTGAGAAACTTCTTTCACGTGAGAAAATTCAATCCCAACTACTTGTCCAAACCCCACGAAATATAGTGTTAATTGACACGAATGAGTGCCTCGCAACATTAATTTAATATTATATGATGGCATAAACCGTAGGCTGTTAGGCATCATGAGCTAGCACAAAAGAAGATATATGAATATAGAAAAACCTAACAAAGGCCAAGTCCCCGAACAAAAGGAGCTACATCTGTCACATTTATTTAGCACAAGCATTAAGGGAGTAGCTCTAGAGACACCTGCCACCTTAGCCAAAAAAGAAGCAAGATAAGCAACCCTCCCACAAACATAGTCAAGACTAGAGAATGATGTTGCCCCGAAAATAGGCATGAATTCCGCTCGTTCCAAATGCACCAGAAATTAGCAAACACAGCACAATCCCGAAGCATTTCTAAACCCAATATGCATCCAGATAAAATAAAGTGCAGAGGCAGCAGGGGAGAACCAATACTCTCCCGGCAAACCTTAAATTAATCATCCCTGAAGGCAAACAAGACTTACACCTCCCCCCCCCCCCAACCAAGGCCCCACCAACTGCAGTAACGAAGAACTAACAATAAATATTATGGTGGCATCACATGGAAACTTATAGATGCTATGAGTTTACACCACCCCTAACTTTCCGCATGGGTCATCCATCACTGTTATCAACTTCCAACCAAGGTTGTCTACAGAGCTAATTCAGTAAAGAGCTCAACTAATTCTTATGTCATTTCATGACGAAACAATTATCTGACTTGAACCGGACAACTCAAATTGAAAGGGTAAGAGAGGGATGGGAAAACCCAAATAGAAAACTATAAAATGGTCAGGAAGGAGGAAGTACACAACAATTGTCATCAATTCTAAATTGAAAACTAAGAGAGGCCTTATTGCCAAAAATTGATAGCTAGAAAGAGAAGAGACTATCCGGTAATATGTTACTACATTCAATCTGAAGTGATGCCTATAAAAAATCTCAACAAAGAACATTCTTTATGGGCCCCTGAAGCTAGCATGGCAATGGTGAAACAAGATACAGCTTTCTGGTCGCTCATTCTACAAGCAAAATTCTGCCCCTTGCAGCTACTGAAAGGTATGACTCTTCATTTAGAATTTACAAACCTAGACGTCCCTGTAGCACATGTCTTTAGCTCTAGGTTACACGTGATTCATTTAATCTGATGCATTACTTTATCTTGAAGCTACTGGCCTCTCTTAATGAATTATCTGAGTATCAAAAAACGACCTTTTTAAGCCATGAAGTCCACTTCAATGTAAAAACCTATCTAGATCAACAAAGAAACAACCACAACAATTCATAGCAAAGCTTAAATAAATTTCACCACTTTCTATAACTGTCTGTGTCCATCGCCAATATGACCCTAGTGCCTCCAAATAATTGTATTAGAAAGACTTTAAGGGAGCGTTGTGGTCTTGTGGATATTCGCCCAAATACAAGGATAACAACATTATGGTATGTTGGAGAAGGTGGGCTTCTTACAGACACCTCAAACCCACCCCACTCTCATCAATCCATTACACTCGCAAACCAACGGCAGGTCCGGCTAGTGCAGGGCTTGGGAGGCAGATGAATACAGTAATACAGTCTCTCCCCACCCCCACCCCCCTCCTCACCTAGTACCCAAGTCTGTTTCCTAAACTATACTTAGATGCTACCCAAAAAAAGGTGTACGCCCTCCCCTTCTCTCACTTCCACCATTTTAATTCAAAGCTAACCCTCCCACACACAACCAGTTCACTACTGCCAAGAGATTAGGTTAGCCATTAGAAGCCCTTCAGATGGGCTGATGAGGAACTTCTTTTGCATAATAAAATTCATTCGCAACTAGTTATGCAAACTCTTTGGGAATAAGAGTGATAAATGACACTAATGAGTGCCTTGCAATACCATTTTGATAGCATCAGATGGCTTAAACGTTAGGCATCAAGGGCCAGCACAAAAGTAGAATATGAACATAGAAGATAAAGTAGAAGTGAAGATAATGGTTTTGGTATCCAAGTATCAGATACCTTTATTAAGAAACCACGAAAAGGCCTTGAAATAACCCTTATCAGATATTCAGAACTCCCCACCTTCCAGCCCCCCACCCCCCTCTCCCCCACCCAAAAAAAGATTCAAAGATTCAACCAAGAAACAAAGAATTAAGATGAACAGACAGCTTACCCAAAGTTCTAGTTTGAACCTTTGTCTTTGTCTTTGTCTTTCTCTTCGGTTGCAACAGCATCACTCACCAAAGCCATGGGCCTCTCATCAATGACTTCATCAATAATTCCAAATTCTTTAGCTTCCTGAGGGGTCATAAAGTAATCTCTATCCATATGCTTCTGAATCATATCAATGGGCTGTCCAGTATGCTTTGAATACAATGCATTCAGCGAATCCCAAACACGGACAATCTGTTTAGTGTGAATAGTCATATCTTTCGCTTGCCCACTGTATCCACCAGATGGCTGATGGACCATAATCGTAGCATTCGGGAGTGACTTCCTCTCACCCTTAGTTCCCGCTGCTAACAGGAGTGAACCCATGGACGCAGCTTGCCCCAAACATATAGTATTGATTGGTGAACGGATGTACTGCATTGTGTCATAGATAGCAAGACCTGCATTTGAAAAAGATCACGTCCACCCACATCAACAACCCAGCAAAAACACACAGCCAATTCAGATCGCCTACGTGCGTACACCTCATTCTATTTCCTAATACCAAACCCTAGAACAAAACAAGAACAATCACTCTATGGACCTTGTTAAGCAAAATATCAGTTCTCCAAACTCTCATCCATGCCTGGACAAAAGCCCCTAGCTACAATGTTTCCTACTCGAAGTCCAACTTAATTGGGCGATATTTTTTTTCTTTCCGGTCAAAAAAGAATGTTTGAAAACAGAACTATTTACAAAGTTTCATAGTGACAACCTAACTAAACTCAGTCTAAGAACCAATCCACGGGAATAAAGCGCCACAAAGAGATGAGAATCCTCTCATTTCCACACCTCATAATTCGCAATAGCACATCTAACAAACAGGGTAATCCGGGAGCCTAACAAAGATGGTGAGCACATAGATAAACTAAAACTAACTAATCACCCTAATTTACAAATCAACTGCATTTCTCCATCTGTCATTACATTACAATTCTTTCATTTCAAGTAATTAACAGGAATAAAGCCCCACAAACCGATTGAAAAACAGGCAAGACGAGAATAAACAAATATGTGAATCCGCTCATTTCTGCATCACTCGTTTCGAATTGGCAATAGCACACCTAACAAAAACAGCATAATCCGCGAATCGAACAAGACTTCGAGGACATAGATAAACCCTAAAACTAACAAATCAACCGCATTTCTACACCAGTCATCAGAATTAATCTCATTTCCGCATCAGTGATTTAGAGTAATTAACACGCAATCTAAACTTAACCTAGTAGCAGTTGATGGAGAAATTAAAAGATAAAAAGAGGAGGAGGAGGAGGAGGAGAAAGAGAGAGAAGAGGGACCAGCAGTGACGGCGCCGCCGGGGGAGTTGAGATACATGTGGATGGGCTTGGAAGGGTTTTCGGACTCGAGGAAGAGGAGCTGAGCGACGACGACGTGGGCGGTGTCGTCGGAGATTGGGCCGTTGATGCAGATGATGCGCTCTTTAAGAAGGCGGGAGAAGATGTCGTAGGCGCGCTCTCCTCGGGAACTGTGCTCTATCACCATCGGTATCAGGCTGTACTCACGGCGGCGGTGGCTGTTCCATCCTGTTTTCGCCGGACTTTGGGCTTTCGACAGAGATTGCAGCCCCCTGCTCACCGCGCTCCTCAGCATCTTCTTCTTCTTTAAATTACTGATTACTGATGAGATGAGACGATTGAGTCTGATTTTAATCACAGGAATTGTATGAAAATGTAAGGAGAAGAGGTGGTCTGGTTAACTGCTTTGTAGTTCTAGGACTGGACTACGTAGGAGTGAACCATTTTTCGGCACTGTTTTTGGTTTTCCGTTTCCTAACCTGATCCCGATATGACCCGCCTCACCTCGACCCACCCCATTGACCGCTCTAAAGCCTCTACTTTTGAGCAACAAAAACGCACTTGGTCAAAAAAGAGAGGAAATTTGATGCGTCTGTGTGGTGCTTCAAGGTTTAATGACCCAAGCATTGGTGCGTCTTAGTGGCGAGACGCACATGAAAAAACCTTGTTTAGGCTGTTTTGACTGTTGTTATGGGACATGTGAGTTTGGGTATGAGTTTGATGAGTGGAAGTACGCATTTGGGATGAAATACAGTCGGTGAGACGATGAAAGTCGTCCCTGAATTAGGTCAGGTGCAAGGTTGATTTGGCATTGTTTTTGGTTGATACGCATTTGCCAATAGATTCACGACAACGGTGGTTCATACAGTTCAGCTAGTAGACGCAGTTCACAATAAAGTGTGCTATCACCATCGGGCATCTGGGAGAGGACAAATGCATATGCCTACAATATGCAACATTTTTTATGTAAGTGTTTGACTAGCTAAAAAAACCCATTAATCAAACAGTCATACGAGAACCAATGAAAGGCCCCATTGATTTGAGACGCATACCACAGTCACTTTGACTTGAGGGAAACGAAGTTGCAGCAGCCACATATGTCCAAGAAGATGCGCTAAGCTTGGACATATACACTCTTGAGATTTCCATAGCGATCATAAATGCTTACAAACTGGTGGTTGTTTCTTCCCGCGTCAGACCCATAACCTAAAGTTGTACCGATTAATTCGTGACAGTTAAGTTCGTAGCCAGGATTCAGTAGAGTTATGTATGCACAGAACAGATTGCACGGGAAAAAAAAAATATGCACAGAGTGGTGAAGATAATGAAAAAAGAATAATAGGGGAAAGGGAGGTGGCAGACAAAGAGAGTACACAAGACCTCTGATGTGCCTCTCCACAGCAGAGAAACATGGCTTGATTGAAGGCTTCAATATTTGAGGTGCTAGTTCTGATTCAAAATCAGAAATGGAGCACAAGTTTTTACCATTCATGCTCATGAAAAGGCTGCAAGCTCTATCTCATACAATTTCACGTCTCCTAATGTAAGAACTCACTTTTGTCATATATGCCAGCGGCCCTATTGATAAAACAGTCAAGTTAACGGACTGTGATTACAATTAACCAGCCTTCCCGCATCGCCTCTAAGAATCCAAAAGCTGAAAGTATTTATGCTGGCTGGTAGTTAAAGACTATGATTTACAAATAGCTCACTTCAGTCCAAAAGGAAATAGCTTAGACACCAGACAACTGACAGGATTAGGCATAGTATTCCCATTGTTGAACAAACTTAGACGAATGAATCCCATACTAGTCTCTTTTAGCTTTTTTCATGTCCAATGGATTGCGAATAAACATAACTAGCGTCATCACACCACAGCTTCTCGTTACCGCAAATGACTTTTATCGGCGCCCCCAACTATCTTGTGTACGGAAACGTCAAATATTAATTCAAAAACCACATCACAGAATAAATCGTATAAGCTCAAGGACAAAAAAAGGACAAACCTTCTCTTCAACTCCGAGGACACTCATATAAGCATCCCAAGGCATCCTCTGGAGTCCTATAAATCGCCAAAACAGAGCGTTTCTTGTGTGATGCAATTTCATCTTTCAACTACCAATGTATTCCATGGCAAGACTGTTAGGTTTGGTGAAAGATACATGTGGGAAAAAACTGAAAAATTACACAATGAAAATCAGACCAACCTCGATTTCAAGTGTAAAGTCACCTTTAATACCCTTCCGGAGATCTTCTTCAGTTATGTAGAATGAAAGTCGATGAACAAACAATATATGTTCTATGCGGCGTGGCTCCAACTACATAAAACATGAATTGGAAGTCAAATACGAGTAGGTACACAAAACATTCTTTTCGAAGCATAACATGACAAATTACAACTTACCATAGGAATACTTAGACTGACTTTATGCTCTATTTTTGCAAGCACAAGCTTCATTACAGATTGTGCATCATGCAAACAACTACGTGAACCTTCCTTTTCTTGAAGCTCTTCGTGAAGTACGGTCTACAAAGAATTTTTTTTAGGTTAGTCTACAAAGAATGTAAAGACAAAAGGGGACAGCATAATAGACATTACCTTAGCAAGATAGCTCAAAGAAGTGTAGGGTTTTAGATGCTAAAAGTGCAGAATTTGGAAAACAAATTTTCGTGCATCTAACCCAAGATCGCATACATAGATTAATAGGACCGATACAATTAATAATACCTCTTGATGGGTGTAACGAGTGCTCAGATTATAGGCGGAACATGATCCAAAACGCGACCCCTCTACGCGAGCACCAAACCAGATTCCTAAGCCTTATCTACTAGAACTCCAGTAGACTGTCTCACCTTCTCCTTGAGGAGGCTTTGTGTTTTTACGTGTGATTAGGTTAGTTAGGTTTAGAGTCAAAACTCTCTGTGTTGTGCATACCTCACGTAATATCCTTATGCTGTACATATATACTCTGAGTATATTTAATACAGTAAATAACCTAATCACTCAGTAAAACCCTACGCCCAATAATAACTAATAACCCATTAGATATTATCGTCTCAGACCTGGTTCAAGACTTTAAGCGTGTTTCCTTGTAGGACTCGGTAATAGTTAGTAGTCGGCTTATCGTTAAACCAACAGACCGTAGTTGGTTTCTATCAAAACATTATGACCACCTAATATTACCGAATATAATATACTCGTGATATAATCCTCGTTATTATTAGAAATGTCACTTGATCGAAGGACCGATCCTTCAAGAAGGTACTCGCGTGTCACCACCAAATGTAAAGATAAGAGAAGTGTCAATAACCTTCGCATGATCGATTTTCATTGCTGCAGGAGAAGTATGTAAGTGAAAAACTAAAGACTATTCGTCACATAGTAGAAGAGTATTAATTTATGTAAATACAAATCATAGCCAACCTCTCAAGTAATGATGCAAGGCTATGACCAACCAGAATCCCTCCACCGGACAACAACTTTCGTAATAATGCCTTTACGTTGTCAAAAAAAATTTATCAGTAATAAAAAGTAGAAACATAACTTCACCGAGAACTAAAGAATTCCAAATTATGGGATAACACTGAAATTAATTTCTGACCTGTATCTCCTTAACATAAACAATGATTCCATCTACATCTTTGGCCGAAACACCTAAAATTTATGTCGTGGAATCCGCTACTTCTTTCTCGGGTTTTACTAATTTGTGAAGTTGAACCTGAAAATAAGCAAATATACTTACGGTCATTGTGATTTCAAATACAAAAGCATATGGAAATATTTAGACATTTGATAAGGTAAACGAAATTTTTTTATGAACACCTGCAATTTTCTATCGACCACACATATTTCAACCATGGATTGAGTGTTATCTTTGCAGAGCACCATCTGACAAACAAGGGGAAACAAGCTGTTTGATGATCCCTTGTGTTATTTACCAGCATTAGTGACGACCCATCCCTTCTCGTGTGAAGGAAAGGAGTAAAAGATACGGAAACTTGGGTGGAGGAACGTCGACTGTACTAACATCTGACACAAAAAAAAAACTTTATTAAGCCACCAAAATGCAATCGAACTCTATTAAGCCATTCACAGATAAGTTATTATACATATTTACCATTTCAGAAGACAGATCCGGGAATTCTATTTGCTTCTTCACAAAGTCATGATTTAGAGAATTTTGTACACGCCTATTAAAACACTACAAAAACCAACAAATGAGATAAGATGGATGCAAAAATACAGTCATGAACATAACAGGAAAACGATAGGGTTAACCTCTTCATACCTTAATGTCTGCTTTATCCTTAAATGTAACCAGAAACTCCCGTAAAAAAACTTTTTGTTTTCAAGGCTGAATCCCTAGCCCTCCTAGCTACACCCTTAGCTGTTAAGTAACCTTTCCAATCACCTACATCTGCTTTCATCCCATATTTTTGCGTTAGCTTCACCAAGTCAACCAGAATCTGTAGAGATCGGCATAGTATATCATAATATCGTGAGTCAACAACAAGTCCGTGCGATGTTTTTCTTCTCATTTTTTAGAAAGAATCAGGGAAGTTTTGAATGGGATCTCAGGTTCAATCGCTACAAGCAAGTGGGGAATGGAATAAACAACAACATCCAAGGCAGCTTACCACAAGCACCCCACCCTATACGACTAGTTCGAGGGGCTTGTTCGCCCTTTGACACTTCAAGCTGAGAAAGGAAAGCAAAGAATTGATGCGAAAAACTCACTGGCAAGCTCAGTGGTAGAGCGCGCCCCCTGATAATTACGTTGTTGTGCCTGCCCGGAATCGTTAGAGTGCCCCGGGAGTTGAGGGAGCCCCCCTCCCGAAGAGCTGGGGGGTTGGCCCAACCCAGTCCTCTCGTACTAAGGTTGGCTCCTCGCAATATATTATTGTTATTTATATATGTTATATATAAATGTTCTTGTCATTAAAAGGCTGAAAGAGGCCCTTTGAGCAATAGCAATGGATGATACCCAAATGGGTATCATCCTTTGCCACCTTATATATATTTTGTCAATTCTAATGCACATGACACCCAAATGATTCTTTGAACTGCAATGGACAACCTAGATCATAAAGGGACCCACTTTCTACTACCAATTCTATTTAATCAAACATTTATCATTTTTTAACTTTAATTTTCATTGTGATTTTTTTATTTACACAATTCCAATTCGTTAAATTTTATGCTTATATATATATATGTTGTTACAATTTTCGGTTTTATAAAAAAATTCATTATGTTTTTTACTCGAATTTCTTTTTGTGTTTTTTTTCTTTATATGTTTTTGACCATTTAATTAAAAATAAATTTGATACTATAAAATTAAACCTCCTTTACAAATTTATTAAACACTAAATAAACCGAAGTTATCATACCAATTCAAAAAGAGGTTATTACATCACATTGCGCACGTATATAATAAATTCAATGCAACAACTAAGATTACATGAAAAACATAAATACATAAAATACGCGGAATTCGAAAATAATTTTATGTCACCATACTAATCATTTTCGGCATGTTCCCCGAATTTGCTCCAAATATTCTTGACCAAGTCGGCTTTTAGTTGACGGTGAGTTTCACGATCACGTAACTCAACACGCCTATGGAGCGTAGATTGGAATTCTTCTATGGATCCTTGGCAAAGTTTGATATTTGATCTCCTGCATCTTCAATAGCATGTTATGCATAATAATGCATGCATACATGATATCCTTCAAACTTCTTCTATCCCAAAATCTCGCACCATAACGTATAATTGCCCAACGAGTTTGGAGAACACCAAATGCCTTTTCCACATCCTTTCTCCCAGCCTCTTTCATTTTTTTAAACAATTGTCTTTCTGGATCTAGAGGGCTCGAGAAACTCTTCACAAAAGTCGCCCATTCGGGATATATACCATCAACAAGGTAATATCCTTAGTATATTCATTACCATTAACAGCAAAACGTACCTCTGGAGCATGACCTTGCACCACATCGTTAAATAATGGTGATTGTCGAAGTACAATAATATTATTGTTTGCACCTGCAACTCCAAAAAATGCATGCTATATCCATAAATCATATGACGCCACTACTTCAAGCCTTATTGTTGGGAACCCATGGTCACCTCGAGTGAATTGACCGTGCCATGCATTTGGATATGCCCTCCATTTCCAATGCATGCAATCAAGACTACCTAACATACTTAAATCCATGATGTTGATTATGCATTTGAAGAAGGCGATCAACGTTGTCAGCGGTTGGTTTTCGAAGATAGCAGCCGCCAAAAATATCTACTATGCCGTTACAAAATTTTACCATGCACTCTCTTGCAGTTGTATCTCCAATTCTTATATATTCGTCATGAACATCTGGCGGACTTCCATATGCTAGTTGACGGATTGCAGCAGTGCATTTTTGAATTGGGCTCAGACCCCTTTGCCATGCCGCATCATATCTTAGTTGGAAATATGGAGAGTGATTTGACAAGGCTTCGACGATACGAAGAAATAAGTGTTTATGCATTCGGAACCTTCAACGAAACATTTGTGGTGGATAAATTGGATTGCCTGCAAAATAAACGTTGAAGAGACGTTTTTGTCCATCTTCACGATTGCGGAATACCGGTTGCCTTGTGAGCTTTGTACCTTGGCTTCTTCTGCGTTCCATGACAAGTTGGATTAATCGCTCATCAGAATCATCAGTTAACCCTTGTATTAGCACTTGGGTGATAATATGTCGTCAATCACTATCATTGTTGTTGTTTGGAATAGACATTTTATATATATCGTCAAATATTAACAAGATATACTAAGAGATAGTAGAATAAGGAATATAGGAGTTGAGATGTATTAAGAGAAGATAGAACGAATGTTATAGGAGTTGTGAAAAAATGGAAACGACTACACACACACACACATATATATATATATATATATATCTTTTCTAACGGCTAGTTTTTCGAACCACTCTTTTTTAACGGCTAGTTTTCCCAACCACTCATTTGTAACGGATACTTTTTCCAACAACTCTTTTCTAACAGCTAGTTTTTTTAACAACTCTTTTGTAATGACTACTTTGTTGAACAATTATTTTACAAGGGCTAATTTGAACAATTATTATAATTGGATAAAATAGTTATTTTTTTTGGCACCAACATCAATTAAAACTACATTGAAATCCAGAATTCTTGCCTTCAGGGTTGTCGGACCATTCTCCAGTTATGGTACAAGTGAAGGAGGAATTTAAACCTAGGAAAACTTTTAGATATCATAACTGCTGGGCTGGGCATGAGGATTTCAAAAAAGTGGTCAGGGATGCTTGTGAATTGAGTGTGGATGGTACAAATATGCAGAAACTTTTCCAAAAGCTGAGAAATGTTAAACATGCTTTAACTAATCTTAACAAGGCCCATTTCTCCAAACTTACTGAGAGAGTTAGGGATGTGAAGGACAAGCTCCTCCACTGTCAATCAGATATGCAAATTGTGTTATGTCGAGATTTGCAGCAGGAAGTGAAGAAGCTAAAAGAGAAGTACCAGAGGCTCAAGAGAGAAGAGATGAGTATGCTATTACAAAGAGCCAAGCTGCAACACATTAAGGAGGCTGATTACAGCTCTAAATACTTCTACACCAGGATTGCAGAGAGGAAGCATCAATTGGGAAAATTAAAGATCTGCAAGGTGAAACACATATTGAGCAGGGGAATATTGCCAAGGCTTTTATCAATTACTATATGACTCTCCTGGGCACCAGTCATAGAGTGATTGATATAGACAAGGCAATTTTTGCTAAAGGAGATGCATTGTCTGATGAGCTGGCTTGCAAGCTTATTCTGCCCATTTCTGATGAGGAGATTAAGAGAGCAATTTTTAGGATAGACTCAAACAAGAGCCCTGGGCAGGATGGTTTCTCTGTTGGGTTCTTTAAAGAGAATTGGAGTATCATTCAAGTGGAGTTCAGTCAGGCTGTTAGGGATTTTTTCAAATCGAAGAAACTCTCAAAACAAGCCAGCAGTACAATGATCACTCTGATTCCCAAGAAAGAGAATCCCTCTACAGTTGCAGATTTCAGACCTATTTCCTGGTGTTCAACCATCTACAAAACAATTAGCAAGATCTTAGCTAATAGACTGCAGGAAATTCTGCCAATTTTGATAGGGGAGGAGCAAGCAGCTTTTGTTAAGGGTAGGTGCATTTTTGATAATGTAATGGTCTCCCAAGCTCTGGTGAAAGGTTATGGAAAAAAGAATGTGTCACCTAGATGTCTAATCAAGGTTGACATCCAGAAAGCCTTTGATTCACTGAATTGGGGTTTTGTGGAAAGTATGCTGAATTGTTTGGGTTTCCCTGAGCTACTCATTGAGTGGGTCATGGCCTGCATTTCTTCACCCTGGTATTCAATCAAAGTTAATGGGAGTTATGAAGGGTTTTTTGCTGGTAAATGTGGGCTACGGCAAGGAGACCCACCTATTTGTTCTGAGTATGGAGGTTCTCTCGAAGATGCTTAGAAAGTTGCCAACTCAGGAACAATCTTCACTGCATCCTAAGTGTTCAAAAATCAGGTTGACTCACTTAACTTTCGCAGATGACTTGATGATCTATACTAGAGGTGATGTGCCTTCTGTAAAGGCAGTGAGTGTCTTAACAAGTTTGCCAGTATGTCTGGTTTAGTAGCTAAACCTACTAAAACAGATATATACTTTGGGGGTGTGAAAGAAGAGATCAGGCAACAAATACTGCAGGAGACAGGCTTTACAGAAGGAGAATTCCCATTTAGATATTTGGGAGTGCCATTACACTCTAAGAGATTGAAGGCAGACATGTACCATGCTTTGATAAGCAAGCTGGAGAATTCGATTCATCATTGGTCCACCCATTTTCTTTCATTTGCAGGGAAAATACAATTGATTAACTCAGTGGTTTTTGGGCTTGACAACTTCTGGAGTTCAAGCTTATTGATCCCAAAAGGAATTTTGAAGAAGATTAATAGATTATGCAAGATTTTCCTTTGGGGCATTTATGATGGGCATAAAAAGATGATCTACAAGAGCTGGGTTAGTATGTGCTCACCTCGAGAAGAAGCTGGAATTGATATTAAGGAAGTGCTTGCTTGGAACAAAACCATGCTGTCAAAATGGGTCTGCAAGCTTGAGCACGATCAAGAGAGTGTCTGGTGTAAGTGGAGTAACGCGTATGTGATCAAAAATCTTACTCTTTGGCAAATTGAGGGGAAACCAGCAGACTCAGAGAGTTGGAGAGGGATTCTAAGGGTGAGGGATGACATTCTTCAGCTGGAAAGAGACCAGGAAGCTGCTGCTCTTTTGGTTCAATCCTGGAGAAAAGATGGCAAGTTCCAAACTGCGAAGGTTTATGAAAGCTTCAAACGCAAATTTACTAAGGTAGCTTGGCATAAAGCGGCCTGGGATAGTGTGGTAATGCCCAAACACAGCTTTATCACGTCCATGGCAGCTCAAAAATTCTTAGCTACAGTCGATAACATTAGAAGCAGGGGTTTTCAATTGGTTAATAGGCGTGTCTTGTGCAAAAAAAGCAGAGGAAAGTCACATGCATCTGTTTTTTGCTTGTGAATTATCTAAGGAGATCTGGCATGCTATTATGTTGTGGCTGGGAGTAAATAGAAGGACATGGGACATGGAAAGAGAACTCACATGGTTCAGTAAGAAGAGGAGAAGAAAGCACTGGACTACCAAATAGGCAAAAGCTAGTTTAAATGCGACTGTTTATCAGATTTGGCGCGAGAGGAATGCGAGAATTTTTCAAGATCAGGAGCACGATGTGGAGTGGATTGTTAATCAAGTTAAGTTTGTAGTATGTGTGAGACTATATGCGTGGAATTATAATGCTAATCAGCCGGCTATGATTGAAAGCTTGCTGAACTAATCCTCACGCTTAGTGGGTATTGTTTGTAAGAATATTTATTCCCAAAAATTTGGATGAATAAAACTCAATTTCTTACAAAAAAAAAAAAAAAAAAAAAAAACTATATTGAAATCCATGAACTAAAACTAAAAACTTTATTACATAGTACATTAAAATATTACATATTACATATTCTATAGCTACCAAATGCATAAGCTACTAAACATTATACTTAGCCTTAATTTCGGCACACATTTTGTTATGAACGACCTTACCTTCATTGGTGTAGTTGCTAGTGTCGGTATTTAGTATGACAATCTCCTCCGCCATTGTACGTTTATCTAGCTTGTTGTTCAAATCCTTCAACACTTGAAGTTTTTCTTGTGATAAGTGTATCAACGTATCAATTTCTTCATCAATGTGATCACTACGCACCTTTTACTTGCTTTTGTACCCATCGAACGAGTACCGGAAGAGTTTCTTCCATGCTAGATGAAGATCTCTTTGAACCCGAATGTTGTTCTCCTTCTTTTGCCGCATTCCACTTAGCATGCTTGGTGATCACAAGCCAGAAGCCACATGTGGTAAAAATTAAATTTTTTACCGTTCTTCAACTTTAACCATTGCTCCATATAGTTGTTTCTTTGATTTGATCATCCGACCATCCAGTATGGTATTGATTGTTAAACCGAACAAATATTTCATTGAACTCATTGAGATCACCTTGAGACCTATGCCATCGACTTTTCACCGTGGGCAATGTTCTTACACTTCCAACTTCATTATACTCATTAAAGTAGGCGGTCACCCTTGACCAAAATTGATTTTCCTTTTGCGCTTTTCCAATTTCACCATCGTCGGAGGTTGTCACCCAAGCTTTGGCTAAAGCTTTATCTTCATCAATTGACCAAATTGATCTTTTGCCGCCAACCAAATTATTTTGTGGATCATCAACCTCAATATCTTCTAAGCCATCTCCGGTTAAATTTGTAGATTCAATTGGAGGTGTTTTGGATATTGACGACGACCTTCGTGACACATTAGTTTGATTTGGCCTTCCCATACCCGAGGGAGCAAACCCGGAAGCAAGAGCTTGCTCAAATAAGGCTGAGAGAAGCATTTGAGAACTTTGTGAGTTTTCAGCATTAGGATTAATATTCGGGAATTTGTTGGTTAGTCCAAAATAAGGGACACTTAGATTATTTGGGTTGTTTTGTGAATTCTGAAAATTTGGATTATTTGGGTAATTTTGAAAAATTGGATAGTTTTGGGAATTTGGATTGATTGGGAAATTTGGATTATTTTGGAAGTTGGTTTTATTTAGGGCATTTGGATTTGAGGAATTTTGTGGATTTTGATTATTTGGTGAAGTATTCAAATTAAACTCTTCTATTTTCTGACATAGTAATAAGGTGGGTAAATATTTTTTTGTAAATTTTCAGAATTTTGAGAGTAAAAGAAAAAGAAGTGATGATGGGTAGATTGTTGATTAAAAAATATGTCTATTTATAGGCACAAAAAACCGAAAATTGTCTGGAAAAAAAAATGACAACAGTAATTTTCAGATTTTTTTGTGATTTTACCGGTATACTGATTTTATCGTGGCCGTATAATCTAGGCCGTTGATTTGGAAGACGAAATAATATCAACCATTGGATTAAAGTTAAAAATATCTGAACAACTCTTTTTTTTGGGTAAAAAAATGTGGGCCCCACAGTTTTCTCTCTGTTGAATAAATGCAGTCTTGTTTTCCTTCTTTTATTCTTCGCGTGACCCCCACCCCTTCTTTTATTCTCCTGCGTGAAAGTCAACCCACTTTCTTCCTCTTTTTTTTTTCTTTGCCTTTTCTTTTCTTCCCCACGAACTGGGTATCGTCTTTCGGAACCCAGATCGTCGACGAACGAACGAACACCTCCTTTCAATGGATGATCTTCATTTCAAGGATCATATTTTGACAACCCCAATGCATGTTACTCTCATTGCTATTGCTCTTAGCTCTCATTTTTTTAAGGTAACTTCTAGCAATGGGTTGTTTAGGGCTCTCATTTTAGTAAAGAAAAGTAAGTTTTTACTCGAAGGACACTTGACATTTATTAATTAGATAGAACATAAAAATAGTATTAAATATAATTATTGGTTGAAATATGGTAATAAATTATTATATACTCCCTCCTACCCATAATGATCCCCCCCCTTTTTAAAATAGTTTTTGGGTAGGCATGTTTGGAGCTACTTTTAGACCAAATGAATGATTTACTTGTTGTAATAATAAGTACATATTCTATTCCGCATTGCATTCTACCAACTCCACTTGATTTTAAGGTAAGCGAGTTTTTCATTGGGTATAGAAGTTGCTCCGAATATAGCTACTCAAAACTAGTAAAATGAAAAGGGGAGATCATTTTGGGTAGGAGGGAGTAGTATACTATTATCTAATTTATGGAAAATAATAATTATAGTAATTTAATTTACAATATGAGATCGAAGATATAATAATATGGTGGTTAGCTAATTTATGGTAATAATGTGATAATGGGTAACGAGATATTAGACTGAAAATGAAATAATATAAAAGGTGACGAGATAGTGAAATGAGAATGATATAATATAATGGGTGACGTAAAAGTGAGAAGGTAATGATACTATGATGAAAGGTTAGAAATAGCGGGGGTACCTAGAGCTACGTATCCTCCGTTTCACTGTCCACTCATTATATACCACATTATAGTCATTATATATTTTCACTCATTATTTTACAATTTTTACTCATTATTTCCCAATTTTCACTCATTATCTTCCGATTTTCACTCAATATATATAACATTATAGTCATTATTTATTATCCTCATTATTTCTGAATTTCCAATCATTATATACAACTTTATTCCAATCATTAATTTTCAATTTTCACTCGTTATATACCACTTGAACCGGGGGGTACCTAGAGCTACGTACCCCCGTGGTACCACATACAAATTGATTATGATATAACATGACGAGCAACAAAAGTGTAAAGAAAAAATATGTATAGTTCTGCTAAATAATAAAATCTAACAAAAAAAAATCTACATTTATTATGAAAAAAGTATAACAATATAAATACACAGCCCGGGCGTGGCACGAGCATAAAAACTAGTTAACTCTAAAAGTAATAATTAGCTAACGGGTGTTAAGTTTCCGTAACATTTTCTAGCAAAGCTGACAAGAAGATTGTCATTAAATCCTATCAAATTACAACAAAATACTAACTAAGAAGTTAGGGTAAGTGGGTATCGTATCCACAAGTAAGAGGAAAAATCTAACATGCAATTAAAGTGCGGAAAAACTAAAACGAAATAAATAAAGCAATTAAATGGGGGGGTTTTGGTTTGAAAGTTGATTAAACGAGAAATAAACAATTTATCAAATTAACCACGGCGACCCTCGGTGATAATTCAAATACCCTAATATAGTAAGTTTTACCTCTCTCTAATTAAACCAATTCATAGATAATCTCGCTTTTCACCAATTAATCCTCTTTTATGGGGAATTTGAGCAACCGCTACCAAATTCCCCTCCTTTGAGCCTAATTTGTCTAGTGACCATTCAAACAAATAAAAACCAAAGGCATGAAGAGGAAGGATTAACAAAAGATTATGAACAACCCAAATTAGTATCTAATTAGCCGCAACCACGACACTAATCAAATCTAATCTATTAGTTGTCTAATTAATTCCCCAATCACAAATTAGTCATAACCATACACTAAACATGTGAAAATTGCTTCCTTTTAAACTAATAATCAATGACCATCAATTATCAACTAAGCATATGAAGTACCCAATTCAATCCAATCAACCATTATGAGAAAAAAAGGATAAATCATGCATTAAAGAACAAGGAATTAATTACAATGTAATTAAAGACAAATTAGAGAGAAGAAAATCTTACTAATACATAAATGAGAGAATTTGATTACACCAAGGATCTAGGAGAAGATTAGCCTCCCATACTAATTATTACAATAATATTTGAGATGAAATTCATAGTAAAAATATTTATTCTCCTTGATTTTCTCCCTCTAGTAAAATATTTGAGTCGTGGTCAGGAGTCTTCGAGTCGAGGGACTGCGCGCAATGCAATTTTCGAACGGGCATAACTCTCACCTCCGAACTTCATTTTGAGCTCGTAATATATCTTTAGGAAGCTAAGACGATGAACTTTCCACTCGAATTGGAATTTCTGCAAAATGTCTTATGGTTAGAGAGTTATGATCCAGTGACGTTGGAGGTGATGGTGTGTGGTTTTTAGAGTGTGGTCAAACTATCGTCTCCTCGAATCTTCTCCAATTTGTAGCTTAATCCCCTAACATTGTCCGAGATTCACTAAAAGGGTCTAAGGCTACCAAAAACTCGTAAAACCAACGAATAATCTCCAAAAATACTCCTAGTGGTGTGGTCTACGACTCACGATAAAACCATGCCCAAATAGACACTAAAGCGCCTAAACTTTTGTAACGAACCAAATTTTTACAACCCGGGCTTGGTTGCTAAGCTCGACTTGAGAAGATGAGGCTCGTTATTGACGCACGAATTAGACTAGTTTAAGGAGCTTATTAGCATCCCTTGAAATAGTTAATTCGGACAAGGCCAGTGAACCATTATAACAAAACAAGTTGATCCTTTTATTGAACACGACATAAAATACCTAACTTATTAGTAAAAGGTCTTTATACAAACTATGAAGGTAAATCAACCACAACACGGTCGACTAAGTTTATGAAAACGGTACAGACCCATGCGAAGGAGGATGACGAGCTATTACATACTACACAAAAAAAAAACACGAACTTCCACACTAGTGCTCAGACGAACATCCCACGTCTCCTGAAAAAAAATATCGTCGGTGAGTCGAATTGACCCAGTAAGTTCAGCACCTCCTTCCCCTTGTTGCACTAGTTGAACATATAACATACAATGCCTTGTGTAATTAATAATTATTAACATGAAGTTAGGCAAGGTAGTCCATGAAAACAAGAAGTACGAAGAGCAAAGCAAGCCAGCTAGAGCTAATCATACTTTTATTTAAAGATTCAGTTCTTTCCTAGTTTAGCTGGATCTTGACGATCACTATACGAGATCGTGGACTCGGGCCGGAATTGATTTTGGTCAAATCCCCCCTCACAGACTCAATTGACGCCCTACCTTATTCACTCCCTTGTGTTTTAACACAAGTGATCCACATTGTGAGGTGTGTGGAAAACCCACACCGTCAGTGTTTGCACCCGTCAACAAACACCCACTATATATAAGCCGAGTACTCCACCTGTACTCGCTGACGTTTCAGGATCCATGGTACGTCTCAACCACTCCAGCTTCTTACATCACAACACTAGATCGTCAGTCCAACTAAACTTGTCCAACTCTATCTTTTAATGATGCTCCCTAAGTGCACCAAATTCATCAGAAAAGCACTTGAACTTATTAGTAACTTAATGTCAATCTACCAAGCTTAAGATCAACGTCCAGCTTACTCTTGTCTCTACATTTAATTGGAGGTCTTGTCATTTAATAGACGTTACTATTAAGACCTACGTACTACTCGACATTTGAGAAAAGAAACAAAGCACAAGGTTCTTTTGAAGCGATCATCAATTAACTGTTCATCTAGTGCCTAAAATTAAATAACCACTTTATGAGTCTGCTACTAAATAACCAACAAGACTCTTAAACTTCACAAACCGAACAAAAACATAAGGATCAACTCAATTAATAACATCTTGGCTTTGGTTGGTGCTAGCTTAGGTGCATGCATTGTAAGGTAGCATTCTTTTACAAAGAATAAGAATTAATAAAGGCCAACATCTACTATGGCACATGAGATTAACAATCTATAGTTAATGACATCTATATATTTTACTAAAGACGTCCCCGTTGACACATGTCGCGATTCTAGGCCTTATCGCCATGTGTCAACGCGGATTTCCACATGGCAAGCTCACATGAAACGTAAGCATGCCACATGCCAACTCGGTTTTCCACATGGCGCCACATAAGCATGCCACGTGGCAACTCGGTTCTCCACATGGCAATCTCACAGGAAACGTTGCCACATAAGCATGCCATGTCATCAAGGTGAGACACGTCAATAATTGACAGACAACATATTACCAAAAAGATAACAGTGAGGATTGAACTCATGACCTCTTGGTATTAGTAAATATAAGTTTACCATTGTGCCACAATAACTTAATTGATACTAAGTAATTTCTTAAATATCATAAAGGTGGAGATATTTACAAATCGTTAATTATGGATAGTCATTTATTATGTTTCTTCTTTTAATGTAAAAGATATAATCTACTCCGTATTTTCTTAAACGCAATCTATTAAGTTATTAACTATCTTTTATCAATTGAAAAACCCAATACTCATGAATCGAATCAGAATACCAATAATATGACAATTCAATTTCTAAGGATTATTAAATTTGATATCTTTTTTTTTTTCTTACCACGGTTGGGGTCGATGTTTAGAAACAATGATGGCTATGTGTCACGTAGGTAATGTTGGGCATGGATGTTGTGTAGGAGAATGGCTTGGAGAAGGGATTAAATAGGGTTGGTTCGTTATAGGGTTAGGCCGGTGGGTTATAACAATCGATCGGGTTAGGGGGCGGGTGGAGAAATAGACTAAGAGTGGAGCGTTTTCACAAATCACAAACACTGATAAGTACGGATCCGGATACAAACACTGGATGTGAATAGAGACCAGCGGCCACTACAATAACAATTTTTAAGACATATTTACAGTTATAGCTTTTAAATTAAAATGTATTATAAGAAGTGATTTAGTGAACTTTACAATAATTTAATATTAATTGCTCACTTGATACGTAGCAACAAGCTCAAAAAGCAGAGCATATTTTGTGTAATCATAAAACCCTCAAAATCTCATTGGCTAAAATAGTAAAGGTAACACCATGTTGATAATATTACCGTGACACAGGGAAATTTATGCTAAACAGATCTATATATTATAATAGAAATGAAGTGTATTTTCAATTCATTCATAAGAGAAGTTATGTAGACTAATTGCCTAACTTGATTTCCTAATTTGATTTTCATATTGGCGTAAGATAAGAAACAATTTGATTTCTTTTATTGACTACCATAATTAGTCCACTCATTTCAGTTTGAAATTTATAATATATTCAAGGGTTTAGACTCTATAAATAAATAGGGGTAGAGGAATTAGAGCTTCATAATTGACCGAGATTAGATAGTAGGGAAGTGGAGTTCACATGCGATAAGCGGGGTAAAGAAAGGGAGAGGATGCTGCTTGGAAAATTCGACGGGTCTAGGGCCTCAGTTAGGGAGGCCGCCGGTAAAGGAGGCGAGCGAGATTGAGCGGTTAGTGTGAATATTTGATTAGGGGCGAGGGGGTATCACCAACACCATTATTGGGTGGTAAGAGTGTTGGTTAGTATAGTTGTATAAGGGTCGGGGTGTGTGATGTTGGGTAAGAATAATGTTGATAATGGGACAATATTTTCTTATAGGACATGCGTGTAGAGGGGTTAATGGAGAAGTGAGGTCGCCTACGAAAGTTGACGGGGGATAGGGGCGACTAAGATAGTTGTTGAGTAGTACTAGAGTCGGAGGTAATTGTGGTGGTGGAGCGTGTGGATATTTAGGTTAAGAGGGGGTAGATCAATTCAAGTAAGTCAAAGAGGGCTGGGGTTTACGATGGGTGGGGGTTTCGGCCAGGATTAGGAAATCACGTAGGGGCTGCGTGGTTTCCAAACTATTCAAGACACCTATAGATTATAGTAGATCACCTCTTAAATTCTGGAATTTTTAAAATGTTTGTTAATAAATTGTTTCAATAAATTATAAATTTATGTTTCTCAAAATTATAATATCTTAAAATCCTTTAAATATTTTTATTTTTTCAATATATTAAACGTAAAAGATCTATATATATTTTATTAAAGACGTTCCCGTTGACACATGTCGCGATTCTAGGCCTTATCGCCACGTGTCGATACGGATTTCCACATAGCAAGCTCACATGAAATGTCGCCACATAAGCGTGCCACGTGTCAACTTGGTTTTCCACATGGTGATCTCACAAGCAATGTTGCCACATAAGTTTGACATGTCATCAAAGTGTGACCGTCGATATTTAGCACCAAGCAGAATACCAAAAAGACAATAGTAAGGTTTGAACCCATGACCTCTTGGTATTTGTATATATAAGTCTACAATTGTGCCACAACAACTTACTTGATACTACTTTTTTCTTAAATCATAAAGGGGGAGCCAAAAATCTTTACAAATATGTGCAGAATGTTAATTATGGATAATCATTTATTATATCTATCTCTTTTTTTAAATGTAAAAGATATGGTCATTTTTTATATTTCACCTAAGTTACGTCTTCAAAATGTGAAACTGATCAAAATATTTAGTTGAGTTAATCTATTTTTCTAAGCGCAATTTATTCAATATATTTTCTCAACTGAAAAACACGAAACTCATGGATGAGAACAGAATATCAATAATACGACTACTCAATTTCTAAGGATTAATATATTAGTAGCTATCTTTTTTTCTAACCAAGATTGGGTCGATGTTTAGAAATGATGATGGGTATCGCGTAGGGTAATGTTGGGTATGCAGGTCGTGTAAGGGAGTCAAGAAGACCTTAAATGAGGTTGGTTATAGAAGTGGACAACGGTTAGACTTGTGGGGTATAGGAATCGATCGGTTTAGGGGGTCGGGTGGAGAAGTTGGCTTAGAGTGGGTCATCTTCACAAAAACTGATAAGTGCGGACCTAGATTCAGTTGTGAGTGATTAGACACTACACCACTGCAATGATATCAATTTTTAAGACATGATCACCGTAAAGTTTTTTTTTTTAATTCAAATGCCTTAAAAGAAGTGTTTAGTACAAAAATACAATTTAATATTAAATGTTAACTTTACACGTAACCAACAAGCTCAAAAACGGAAGATATTTGGCGTAACCGTAACACCACATGATCTCATTGGTTCACCGCGCGACGTAGGTAACATCACATAACAGTGAAGGTAACACCAAATAGTTAATGTTAACATAGGAAATTTTATACTAAAAAACACAAATATATTAAAATAGAATCAAAAGTTTATTTTCTTTACATTCATAAGTAGAGTTATGTGGAATAACAGACTAATCTGATTTCATAATGTAATTTGTATATTAGCGTGATGCATCAATTTGACATGTTTTTATTGACTACCAAAATCAGTCTACTAATTTTCAGATTTGAAATTAATATAATATACTCACGGATTTAGAGTCTAGATATAAATAAGGGAGTTTAACAATTAAACGAGTTGAGGGCATTAGGATGACGAGTTCACGTGCAGAAAGCTGAGTAAAAAATTAAAGGGGATGCCACTTGGAAAATTTAACAGGTTTAGAGGTATCAGTTAGCGGGGGAGGTCAGGTAAATGAGTTGCAGGGGATTGAGTGGTTAACTTGAATATTTGATCAACAGCGATGCGTATAACCAAAACAATTGTTGGTTGGTAATAGTTTTAGTTAGGAAAGGGGTGGGAGTAGGCTAATAGTAATGTTGACGATGGAATGATTGTTTTCTATTGGAGATGCGTGTAGAGGAAGAGGGGCGACTACAATAGTTGTCATGGTGAAAAGAATTGTTAAGTATTAGAGTCGGTGGGTAATTGTGGCGGTGGAGTTTGGGATAGTTAGGTTGGAGGGTCGAGCAATTCAATTAAGTCAAAGGGGGACGGGGCTTTGGATGGGCAGGGTTCCAACTACGATTTAATTTGGAAACCACGCAATCTCTGTGTAGTTTCCAAATTTTACATGACACCTACTTTTTTCGGTACATTCGATCAATTCTTAAATTCTGTATTAGGTTTAAAAAAGGTTTGTTTGTTACTTTCAATTATCATATACGGAATATGTTATAAATTTATAATCACTGCAAATTTTCTGTTTATGTTTTTTAATATTAGGGTATACGATCCTTAAAATAATTTTTTTTTTCAATATATTCAAAGTAATAACATGTTACATGGTTGATATAAACATTTTAATTCCCGTGCATTTGCACGGGCCAAAATACTAGTATAATTAATACAATATATCACACATGCAAGCTAAAATTTGTCACCTTCACACTTAGACGAAGCAACTTGATCATTTTGTAGAATAATCAACATGCACAACGGCTCATAAGAAGTAATTTGGACCAAGCACATAAATAAAATCGAATTTAGGTAAACCTCACCTTTTAAATCATAAGATCAAAATAATACTACAGTGGTTACATATCTTTAAACTCTAGGCTCAATTTGTATCAGGTTCAGTTATCACCCTTTTATTGAAGATCTAAATTTATTTTACCTGAGCCAAATCTAGGTTTAAGAGAGAGGGGTAGTGAACTTACTATTTGCTTGGCTAGATTAAAGGATAATTATATACCAATCTTCTCCTGAGTTTCCTTCGTTTCCCCCTTGATTCATTCTATCCCAAACGAACCAGAATTTGATACCTTTGGAGCAGATTGAAAAAAAGTTTCCTCTCTACCCCTTTGTTATATTCTCTCTCTTATATAATAAAGATAAGAAGGTGGAAAAATAGTAGCGTAAAAAGAAAGCTAATTACCATCAAGATTGAGATAAGGGTCTTGATTACTTAGCATGTTGGTCTTATAATAAGCCAAAAGCATAAGACAAAAGAACTTTCCTTAGGGTTTAAGTACAAGTTAAGAAACTATGTACACCAAGGCTTCGAAACTAATTGGTCAACTAGTTTTAGAGTATTAGAAGAAGGATTACCTTAACCAATGTCTAATACTTTGCTACGGAGGAATCAATGGTTACGTACATTACTACCCCATCCATTTAACAACTAAGTAACTTGACTTAATTACATTAAACCTTAGTTAGTCAAGCTCAAATCATACCGCAGACATTTAACGGTAGCAGTCAACAACACTCTAAACTGGCTTCTAAATAAATTAGTTTTCGGCAAATTTCCGTGGTGCCCCTGAACTATGTCAGAATGCCCGTGGTGCCCCTGAACTATGTCAGAATGCCCGTGGTGCCCCTATGTTTGAAACTTATACATCACGGTGCCCCCGAACTTTACCCCAGCGGGCACATGGTGCCCTTCCCACCCTTTTCCGTTAACGTCGTCAGTCACCCGTCAGTTAACTACTGACGTGGCAGTGAATAGCAGTTGGCGGAAAACTTAATTAAGGATTAATTATTTTTTAATTATTAAAAAAAAAAAAAATTCTCGGAAACTCGAAAAATTTTCACAAAAAAAATTCAAAATTGAAAAAATTAGTGCACATGGTGCCCCTAAACTTTATCACCTAGTGCCCATGGTGCCCCCTAAATTTATCCCCCACTGCACATGGCGCCTCTCTGATTCTTGTGTAAAAGATAAGACAGTTTGCTCTTTCATTATTGGGGAAATAAAATACCTTTCATATTCCCTCTTTCTTCTTCCTATTTTCTCTGTTTTGGGCGAACTTTCTCATCACCAAACCTTCATCAAACCTCATCAAAAGCCAAACTTTTTCTTCATTTTATCTTCATCGAATCTTCATTGCCTGATCAACGTCTTTTACTCACCATAATTGAGGTAAAAATCGCACCTTTCTTCAATTTTTCTGGGTAATTTTTATTTTTTTATTTTTTTATTTGTTTTTTTTCAATCACATGTATATGATCTGAATATGATGTTCCATCATTGATTTTGTTTCGTTGATTGGTTTGCATGTCGTTTTTGTATAAAATTGGGTATTTTAGGGTTTCCAATTAGGGGTTTTACAGTTAATTTCAATTTTCCTTAATGCTTGATTTGTTTATCGTTAAAATGTTTCGAATATGTTGTTTGATAAATTCTATTGCACTTTGGTTATGTTGAAATTAGGTTTATACATTTTATTTGGGTGATTGTGGTTGTGATTTGTTGTTGTGTTGTGGATCCATTTGTAGGATGAATGCATTCTGGTTGTGTGTCCATTACAGAGACAAAGCTTTTGATTACCGTGTTAAGGACGCGGATAAGGTATCTATAATAGACCTTTTAATGGATTTTGATGAGCATAGTCTTAAGCAAGATTTGATAATTCCTGAACTTTATGACATCTTTTATGTGGGACAGAATAATAGGAGGATTAGGATTACATGTGATAGTGCATTGGTGGATATGTTTTGTGATTTGATTACTTTGGAGACTATTGACATATGGCTAGAAGAGACAAACAATCCTTTTAAGGAATTTAGACTAGTTGCCGAATTGAAAAGAGCTAAGAAAGAATTGGAAGAAAGGAAATTTAAAGAGGATGAAGCTAGAAGGAGAAAGGAGGCACTACTACAAAAACACATATACACATCGGACTTTTTTGGATAAAGACGTCGGTTTTGCGCTCGACGTGGAGTTGGGTGTCATCTATTCTTTAGGGATAGACGTCGGTTTTTAGTCCGACATCCTTAACTTTTATAGACATGGGTTTTAGAAAAAAAGCCCATGTCTATTTATGAGATAGACGTCGGATTTTCTGGCAAAACCCATGTGTATTGGGGAGTTTCTACATCAGACTTCTAAGAAATCCCATGTCTATTCTCCAATTAATTATTAAAAAAAAAATACCTGAAATTATACTTGTAGAAACGTAGCAATATACGAGGGAGATTTGAGGATGTAATAAATGAATGATACCAACTTTTATTGAAAGAATTTCTAATACATCAATACAAACCTCTCACAAGAGACCAAATAATAATGAAACAGATCTAAACTAAAAAACTGAAAAAGGTTTGAAACCCAAAGATTTAAAAGTACACCTGGAACACTATTAGCAATATGAACCAGATCTAGAAGAGACGTATTATCAAACTCTTCATCTTCAATCCTTTATCTTTCTTGAACAACATGCTTTAGATCTGAGAAAGAAGAAACACACACAAAGAAACAACGACTACCTTGCGTTAAGATTATTCAAATTCTTAAAAAAAAAACCAGAGTAGAAGAAATCGAAAAACCCTAATTATTAAAATCAATCAAATTCAATGGTCTCTGCAACAAAAAAGCGATAAAATAAAAATGAAAACAATCGATTAATTAAGAAAAAACTAAGCTTGAGAAAAAGCAGAACGTAGGAGAGATAAATAGAGGAGAGAGATAGGAGGTGATTAAGAAACTAATATTGAATTTTTCATTTAGAGTAGGAATCATCCGCATGCAACAACAATTTGATTGAAATCATGAACTTAAATAAAAGAAAATAATCTAATTATAAAAAAAAATACACAAACATTACCTTTAGCAGTTAGATCTTTCATTTGACGTTTTCATTTTCATTTGTAGATGAATCAGCTTGCAAGGGGAGAGAGAATAAGGGGAGAGAAAGAGAAAGAAAAGAAGGAGACGGAGATATTGAGGTGAGAGGGTGAAAAGAAATGAAAAAATAAAACAGAAGAAAGGGGATGGAGAAGATAAGGGACGGAGATACTGAGGTGAGAGAGAGAGAAAAGAAATGAAAAAATAAAACAGAAGATATGGATGGAGAAGAGAAGGGGCGGAGTTATTGAGGAAAATAATAAACGTTTTTGAAGAAAATATCTAGGGGGAAATAGACATGGGTTTTTTAAAATAGTGTGATGTGTATATAATACCTATACACATGGGCTTTTCTGAAAAAGCTCATAGACATAAGTTTTTTCAAAAAGTATGATGTGTATGTAATACCTATAGACATCAGTTTTTAAAAAAAAGCCCATGTCTATTAATAGACGTGAGTTTTCTGATAAAACCCGATGTCTATAATTTGGTCATAATTTCAAAAATGCCACCGGTCCACTATACACATGGGTTTTCCAAATGTATGATGTCTATGCACTGATGTATATGCTTAGTTTTGTAGTAGTGAGGCTGAAATGATTAGACGTGAAAGAGAGGCAGATGAAAATGATGATGTGTTTCAGCCTTTGTGTGTGGGAGTCCCTCATGTTAATCCCGAAACAAATAGCACTGATTATGAGTATTTGGGGTATGGTGGTGAGTATTGGGGTTCGATGATAACCTACATGAAGATGAGGAACCATGTTGTGAGCAACCGGAATCAGAACCACAACATGAAACACAAAAGTCACCTGAACAACAACAAAACAGGACACAACAACCCCAAACAGACACACCAAAAACACCTGAGGCCCCATTTCATCGATCTAAATCTTGTCCTACAAATGATAGGTTCCCAACACAACAAAGACCCTCTGATAAAAGGAATAGAACTCCAAAGAAAAGAGCACCTAGGGAGATTCCTGATAATGTTAAAATCCCACCAAGCACGACAAGAAGGAAGAAAATTTACGTTCCAAGGAGCCAACAACCACATGTGAATGTGGAGCACGGTGAGACAAGTGAGAGAAGAGGAAAGAGAGCTGCAACATTTTTTAACTCATCCAAGTTCAAAGATGCTTCATCTAGTGATTCTGAGACAAGTGAGGATGGTGACTTCATCATACAATCTGATAATGGTAGTGATAGTGAGGGTGGAAGTGAATCACAGTCTGATTATGATGTCGATGGGTCTGACAATGAGCTAGTGAGGGAAAACAGAAAACAACACCCTTTTCATGAGGCTATAGCAAAACCAACTGAAGATGAGGGTGCAGAGGATGGACCTTATGGATAAGGTTTATGCTTCTGGTGCTGTCTACATACCTCAGAGATGGGAAGAGATTACGATAACTATATGGGATATATTTCTGTCAAAGAAACATTTTTTGGAGGTGTTTACAGATTACTGCATCCAAGAGGGTTTTTCTGTTGTTGTTTACAAGTCGGATCCTTTAAGATACACATCATCATGCATAGGGAAACTACGTACTTGGAGGATACATGCTTCACAACTGCCAGACAAGCGTTCATGGGCAATTAAAAATATCTCAGGCAGCCATATACAGTGCTTTAAACTGAAGAAAAGTTCAATGGCCGGTGTTAAGTAGATGTGTGAGAAATTGAAGGATGAGCTCAAGGCACATCCTAAAATGACTGTGCAGTCCATGCAAAGTTTGCTCATGTCCAAGTTTGGGATTGAGACCTGCAGAAGAACAATGTTTAAGTTAAGAGATGAAGCTTTGAAGAAGACTTATGGGGGTTACGAGGAGAGTTACAATATGATTGCATCATATGTTGAAATGATAAAAAAACAAACCCCGGCTCATGGAGTTTGGTGACTTGGCATGAGGTTGATAAGAAGACCTGATTTAAAGCTTGTTTCATTTCATTTGATGCATGGATTAGTAGATTCTTGAATGGATGCAGACCAATTATTGGAGTTGATGGATGTCACTTGAAAGGGAAATATAAGGGAGTTCTATTGGCTGCTCTATCTCTAGATGCCAACAACAACTTATACCTGATTGCTTATGCTATTGTGGGGAAAGAAAATATTGAGACATGGAGTTATTTCTTCAGAAATTTGAAGATTGCTTTTGAAGCAAAACAATGTCATAATGGGACTGTACATTCATAAGTGACAGAATGAGGGGAGTGGAGCCTGCCTTGATGAGTGTCTTCCCATTGGCAACTAGGAGAATCTGTGCTCAACATTTGTACAAGAATTTCAAGAAGGAATATAAGGCGCCAGCCTACCATGATCTTTACTGGAGTGCAGCCAATGGCAGTTCATATTACAAGTTCTCTAAGGCCATGTCAAAGATTGGAGAACTTTTACCTGGTGCTGTGAGATACCTGCTAGAAGTTCCACACCAATGGTCTCTTCATCAATTTGAACTCGAAGTTTCTTGCCATCACAACACAAGCAATTTTGTGGAAAGTTTCAACTCTCTGATCAATGATAAGAGGGAGCTTCCAATCTTGTCATTACTTGAAGGTATTACTACAGTGCACATGGTGACCCTGTCATTCTCTAAACCTAATTACTCTTTGTTTTGGGTTTAACCTAATTAATGTGTTTTGCATATCAGGTATAAGGACTTATTACATGGACAAGTATGCAGAAAGATTTGACACGGTTGCTGTTGTGGATGATGATTCAGCCACCCCTTACGCCAAGTCGAAGGTGGACATGAATGCTGATGACAGTAGGTTTTGTCATGTCATCAAGGCAGATGGTGGGGAGTTTGAGATAAAAGGCTGCAATACTTTGTACCCTGTTGATATATTGAAGGGTACATGTGGATGTGGCTCTTGGCAAACAACAGGGATCCCATGCAAGCATGCTTGCAGGGCTATCTACCATAACAAAGAGCAGCATGTCCATTATGTGAATGACTTTTATCGAGAAATGTGTTACAAGTACACTTATGCGCACCATGTCCATCCAATGCCTAATCAAGATCAGTGGCCTATTTTTGATTTTCCTGTTGTGAAACCACCTGTACTTGAAAAAGGGTCTGGCAGACCTGTGAAGAAGAGGAAGAGGAGTGCAGATGATCCCAAATCAAGACCCAAGAGGTCAACCATCAATCAATGCAGCACCTGTAATGAAATTGGACACAACGAGAGGAATTGCCAAGGGGGAAAACCCAAAAAGAGAAGAGAGCTTCTCAAAGCCAAGCTACAGCATCTCAAAGCCAAGCTAGAGCATCTCAAGCATCTCAAAACCAAGATGGAGCATCACAAAGCCAAGCTTCTCAAAGCCATGCTGGTGTTTCTCAAGACCAACCTTCACAACAGAAAACTCCTAGAAGGAAATCTGTGGCTGTCAATAACAAGAAAGGAGCTGCTTCTAGGACATAGTTAGTATTAGGTTCATTTTGTGTAGCCAACAATGGCTATCATGGCTAATTTTTTGATGGGTCAAAGATGGTTTTTATATAGGTTGTGTTAAAAAGTTAGACATGCATGTTTGAAAGTTTGTAGTCCATTAACAATGGCAAACAAGTTTATTTCAATGCAATCAAGTTTTATTTTATAAATTCTTGTTCAATCATACTTTTTTGCTCATTACAACATACAAAAAGAATAAGTACATAAGAATGGTTACTTTGATGCTAATGTAAAGCATTTTAACAAGTTCATCTATCTTATGAGTTTGTTCCTTCAATTTCTTCTTCAGATTTGTTGCACTCTTCTCCATTTGGTTGTTGGAGGCTTGTTGCAGGTGAGAATCGACAACATCACAGGTTAGGTCTTCCATTTTGCTAATGCACCAACCAAACCACCCACATTGTGGACATTTGTAATATAGTTTTGACGGATTTTGAGTTGTAGGTCCGGGTGACTTTATAGATGTTCTTATTTTGGAGTGAGGACAAATTTTGTTGTCTACGAAGACACCTTTGGAAGATGAACTCCCATAACATGAATTAGAATTCATGGAATTGATTTGATTTCAATGGGTGTTTGGGTAAGGTTATGAGTGTTATGAGAAGGAAGTGAGTGTTTTACAAGCTCATATATGTTGTTTAAATACACACAATAGTGCAGTTTACAACGGCTATTTTTCAAACTAGCCGTTACACAAGAATCAGAGGGCCACCATGTGCAGTGGGGGGTAAAGTTAGGGGGCACCATGGGCACTAGGTGATAAAGTTTAGGGGCACCATGTACACTAATTATTTCAAATTTGAATTTTTTTGGGAAAATTTTTCGAGTTTTTGATAATTGTTTTTTTAAATTTTTTTTTAATAATTAAAAAATAATTAATCCTTAATTAAGTATCCCGCGAACTGCTAACCACTGCCACGTCAGCAGTTAACTGACGGGTGACTGATGGCGTTAACGGAAAAGTGGGAAGGGCACCATGTGCCCGCTGGGGTAAAGTTCGGGGGCACCGCGATGTATAAGTTTCAAAAATAGGGGCCCCACGGGAATTTGCCGATTGGTTTTCGTTTAACACAAAAACTCAAAAAAAAAAAAAAAATTGAATCATAACGCAACACAAAAGCAGTAAGGCAAGAAGCTGAAAAATAATTCGGGTCCTTACATTTCTCCCTCCCTTAAAAAGGTTCCGTCCCAGAACCGCTTTGGGTAACAAATAGTTCAGGGTATCTGTCTTGCATGTCTGCTTGGGTCTCCCATGTAGCTTCAGAGATTTCCTCATTCTCCCATATCACTTTTACCATTGGTATCGTTTTATTCTGAAGTCTCTTAACTTTGGTGTCTTCAACCCGTACGGGTCGAGTGGGTAGGGTGAGATCAGGTTGTACTTGTGTCGGTTGAGTGGTAACCACCATTTTTGGGTTCGGGACAAACTTACGAAGCATGGATACATGGAAAACATTGTCAGTTTTTCCTAAATCCTTAGGTATATCCAACTCATATGCCACTTGCCCTATTCTGTTTATGATACTATATGGTCCAATGTACCTTGGGCTTAGTTTCCCCGTTTGTCCGAATCGTTTAACTCCTTTGGTTGGAGAAACTTTCAAAAATACATATTCCCCTTCTTCAAATTCTACCTCTCTTCTTTTCAGATCTGCGTATGATTTTTGACGGTCTTGGGCAGCTTTCATTCGTTTTTGGATTAATCGAATTTTCTCTGTGGTTTCTTGCACCAAATGAGTTTTTGAAATTTGTGTATCCTCCAAAACGTTCCAGCACAATGGGGTTCTGCACCTTCGACCGTATAAAGCTTCATAAAGGGCCATTCCTATGGTCGAATGATAACTATTATTGTAAGCAAATTCGACGAGTGGCAGGTGTTCATCCAATTTCCTGGGAAATCTAGTGCACATGCTCGTAACATGTCTTCGAGCGTCCTAATTGTCCTTTCACTCTGCCAATCTGTCATTGGGTGAATTGTTGTGCTAAGATGTATCTTACTTCCCAAAGCTTCATGCACATTTTTCCAAAATTCAGATTGATATCGAGGATCTCGACACTATGGTCGTCGATATTCCGTGTAGCCTTACAATTTCCTTCAAATATAGTTCAGAGAGCTTTGGTACCTTCCATTCTTCCTTTACAGGTAATGGGCTGACTTAGTTAATCGGTCCACTATCACCAATATTGCATTGAAACCCTTTTTCACCACGGGTAATCCGATCACCATATCCATCGTTATTGCGTCCCATTTCCACTGTGGGACCTCCAAGGACTGAATTTTTCCAGCCGGCTTTTGTAGTTTCGCTTTCACACTTTGGCATGTTAAGCATTGGGATATGTATTTAGTAATGTCTCTTCTCATACCCTTCCACCAAAAATTTGTTCGGAGATCATGGTACATTTTGTGTCCTCTAGGATGTACGGTATATGGGTTGTTTTCGTGTCCTTCATTGAGTATGGTTTCTATAATTTCTCTCCCTGGTTCTCGTGGAAAGCACAAACCTCAGGGGTAACGTAGGAATTTCGGAAACCTTAGGGATACCACGGATGAAGTCGGGAAACCTCAGGGGTACCCTGAATAATATCTCTAATTATAATCAGTTTGTCGCGTCATATTAATATTGTGTATAAATAAAAAAATACCACCACTAGGGGGTGTTAAGGCCCAATGGGGTGAGGCGATGTCCAACAGTTTTTTTAGCCCACATATTAATATTGTGGGGTTGCTAAACGTAAACTAAAAAATGCTAGCGTAGCTTATTTTTCCATTTTTCTTCCAATACTACCCTTAATGATATCCCCCTCTTTTTAACTTTAAATCAAATGAATCAAAACATTCAAAATTTAATGAGAATATCATTATTTTTAAGCGAGAGTATCAATTTCGGCAATTTCACGCGGTGCCCCCGCACTATGTCAAAATACGTATGGTGCCCCTATGTTCAAAACTTGTACACTCTGTTACCCCCGAACTTAGCACCTATAGGCACGTGGTGCCCCTATCCACTAACATCCAATAACACCGTTAACTTTTGGATGAAAACTGATAATTTGGCAAATAATTAGTGATATTTAATCAAATTTATTTAATAAATAATTAATAATTTTTTTTTTTAAAAAAAACACACAATTTGGCAGACGCATTATGATGCTCTGTTTTTTTTTTTTTTTTTTTTTTTTCTACTGATGGGAAAACATTTGATATAATAAAATAGGATTTAGGACATTTGTGTTAATTTGAAAAAAGTGGGTATAATAAAATAGGATTCAGGCCATTTGTGTTAATTTGAAAAAAGTGGGGACAAAATGGGTATTTCACCGGGTTACGTTAGTACAAAAAAGTCGCGTTTAGCAATCATGTAAATAAAAAATACCACCATTAGGGGTGTAAAGGCCCAATGGGGTGAGGTGCTGTCCAAGCCAAGTTACGACTACTGCATTGTGATGGACAACCACATAAATGAGAAGAAAGATTTGAAACTACTTTTTGTGAAACTGCCTGACCGATGTGGGAGAAATTCCTCAGTTTCACAAGATAGTCTGTGTCTTTGCTCTCCTTCACAAAAAAATGCTGGTCTTCTCTAATGCATGGTCGCTTATTCAGCAAGTAGTTCTGAAGATTTTTCATGGAAGGAAGTCATCAATGTGTAATCTTCCTATGTTTTATTGCTTGCATAGAGCGGAAGTGAACCTGGGTTTTAATTTTTAGGAACTGATACGAATTTTGATGTGGATGCTTAATCCTGAGGAGGGTTATTTTTAATGGGTTCGGGTTTTGGCGAATGTGGCGTAGCGAGTTCCGATATCTTTAGGGCTTTAGATATAGTTATAGGGCTTGAAATTCAACCCAGAAAATTTTAGATGCAAGTTTGAATTTTGTTGGCTGTGGAAGCTGTTTTGGGACGGAAGACAAGAATGCATTGTTAAAAGAATTCGTTAAGGTGAAATTCAGAATCAGTCAATTAGGCTACAAAACTGGTGAATGTCAATTATTTTTCATGTTTTTGAAATGAATGATTTAGCAAACTTCTTCAATATCTTTGATATGATTGATTTTGTGATATGGAGCCTTTCTTGCCTGGTTGTTGGATGTACCATTGTACACTAGAGTACTAGACCTGATATTCTCGAGATGACAATCGGATGTGCCATACTAGTTTCAAATGGTAATTCAAACAAACAATAATTCAAGGTTCAGTTTTTGACACCTTCTTGGCTTCAAAATATGCCTCTATTTTATTACTGTTTATTTTCGTTAGCTTGGTTCATGGCAAATCAATTCGGATCTCCCTTTCTTCAGTTTAGCTGTAGGTTTCGACTTTGAGTGCTCTTCATTTTCTCCTCTGCATTATCTGCAGGCTCCTTGGGTATCATTTCATATAATGTTTCCTGGTCTAATGTAAAGCTTGCTCCTCTGACGAATAGCCCGCCTTTCATTTTGTCATGTCTTTTTATCTTTTTAACCAAGTTAATGCTTTGGTTTCTTTTTTGGTATAAAAATGTTATACAACCTACACTGGTAGCAATTCTTATGCTTCTCAGAAACCAAAGTTATTTGGGACAATTGGAGAGGGCTGCCCACGCACAACCTTGTGTCGCTTTAGGCAGATATCATTAGTTGGCCTTCTAAGAGAATGTGCATTTGTTTTCAAGAGAATGTGCATTTGGTTTTACGTGTATGTGCATTTGTTTTCAAGAGAATGTGCATTTATTTTCAATTGAATGTGCATTTTCAAGTGAAATTAGAGACAAGTGCTGATAATATGAGTGTTCGGCAGGGTACTTTGAGAAATAGTGTAATGCACTTTTGATTTCTCTTTAAAGCTGTCTAGCTCAATTGGAAGAGCGTCGCGTAAAGTGTGGGTTCAACTCCCACCTCAGCTACAAAATTCTGGAAAATTAACTTCCATTTAGTTCTGATTGTAGTTCTAATGTGCATTTCGATCTAGATCATAAATTAACTCACATTGTATGTCTCCGATAGATATAGACCTGAAATGCGAGTACTCAAAACGACTGCTTTGGTTGATGGATCCAAGAAAGACAAGGCTGTCACTGGATGGTCTATTTGGGGAAGGGTATATACAACTTATGAGGCTGCTACTACCCTTTACCCAAGTAGATAAGCAAAGCAGATGGGTAAGTGTAGGGGAAGTTATGATTAACATCAATCTAGTTCTAATTGTGGTTCCAATTGCATTTAACCTACAAGTTGGGGAAAATTTTCTTTAGTGGGGAGAGTCCATATCCATAAGCCACAATCAATGTTTAGAGAGCTCATGTAGGAGTTGAACCTACAACATTTTGCATAAATGTCACACCAGTTGAGCTAGAATTTCATTTACTCCATAGCACAGGATAACATCTAATTCATTTGGTCATTAAGTCCATAGCAGCTCACCTACCCCCTCAACTAATGTGTGTGCCTATAGTAGCAGATATATACACAGGTCTACAGTATGCGCTCTACACACTTCAGTTGTTCACTTACCCCTTCATTTTTGGAAATTATATTTATTCTTATTCCATAATTCCAGGCCTAAGGCTGTTGAGACTTGAACCAGCGCAAGAATGCTTTTTCTTGGGTAGGAAAATTGTAGTACTAAAACAAGATAATACAAGAAAAATGAGGATAGTGCATGCTCTTAGAAGAGGGAATACTGTTCCAGGTTTGTAGTAAAGTTGCGACAGGGATTTCTTGAAAAGCCACCACTAGTCCACTAATCCACTACTACATTCTTAGAGTTTAGTGGCTAGTCATTCTAGTACGTAAGGCTGAGGATCAACTTAGTTTCAATTATATACTTCCAAAGGGTATTTGAAGGAAGGCGTAGATAATTTGGTTTGCATTGTGGGAGTTGCATAAGACAATCATGTATTATCAACTTGCATCCATTAAACCAATAAAGATCATAGCTTTGTGCAAAATAATACTGCTTATAAGCTTACCTTGACAAAATTCTATCCGGTAACTAGCCGCCTTCACGCAATCTGCAAATGAAAATAAATTCATGCTTTCAGAAAATCGTCACTACAAATTATTTAAAAACTGAACAAAGTTCCTTAAAAATAATATTATTATATAAATTCAGCAACAATGTTGGATCAATGTAGCACAATTCCTTAGAGAAGGAAGAGAAGTAGAGGATATCCTGAAACAGAAAGAATGCAGTACATATTTTAGAATGAGAGAAGGGAATGAACGACAAATACCTTGCTGGAACTGAGTGCTGCATCGTCTTTTACTTGCACGTTAAAACAACCTACTGACAAGTGTCCCATGTACTAGCTCGTTCGTAGAAACAAAGTAAAGAATTTCATGACCAAAGCACCTACTCCACGACTAAGTAGACATTGTTAGAATCCTCAAGTGCATCATAAAATTTAAGCATGTGCTTGTGTCCTGACAATGCTTTCAGCATTTTCACTTCCCTACGAACATGTTCAATTGCAATTGCTGGAGTCATCTGCCAAAATGACAACAAGTTAAAAGCATTCTTGGACGATCAAAAGTGCATTCCACGACAACCCAAAGCGCATTCTAAGACGATCAAAGGTGCATTATACAATGATCAAAGGTACATTTGACAAAAAAACAAAAGTGCATTTGACAACAATAAAAGGTGCATTATTCCACAACAATTAAAAGTGCATTCTAAAAACACCAACAATGCATTTTACGACAATCAATGGTGCATTCTAAAACGACTAAAGGTGCATTTTATGAGCATTAATGGTGTATTCTACAACAATCAAATGAGCACTCTCCAAGCTTACTACCTTCAAGCGTCTAGAATAAAATACGAGTCCCTAATTTATAGCAGCTGATAAGCTCTTCAAAATTCCAAAATCCCTAACTATGGTGTACTTCAGCAAAGAGGATATCACAATGTGAGTATGAACTTAGCTTTTTGGATTTTGGGACAACCAAAAGGCTCATTCTACGACAACCACAAGCGCATTCTAGGATGATCAAAGGTGCATTTTACAATGATCAAAGGCACATTCTACGGCAAATCAAAGTGCATTCTACGGCAAATCAAAGGTGCATTCTACAACAATTAACACTGCATTCTAAGAAGATCAAAAGTGCATTTCATGACAATCTTCCAAATCAAATCCACGAGCACAAATTGAACACTTAAAACTATCAATACAAACAACCATGAGATCGATATTATGAAAAATTAACCTTGAAAAAACTTTAATAACAAAAAAACGGCTAATCAATTCGATAATAATTACTACTGTTCTGGGTAAAATTGGACCAAGCTGTCCTTCTTTTACTGGACAATCAAGATTTGTTATGAAGTTGGGAAGACGCCTTTAGGACGCCCTGGAGGAGGTAAAGACCAGCCTCTAGACCTGCTCCTGCATAGAGAAACGTTAACTAGCCTCGGGGGGGGGGGGGGGGTGATCAAGGAAGCCCCTCCGATGCCTAAGTCAGTTTAGATAGTATTTGTAAAAGGAGTGGAGAGAGAAAACTTGTTCCTTCATACCTTTGAGTATGAGGTATTTATACTAACTTTGCCTTAGTTGTGTGGTTGTAAACAATACCCGTGTGTGGACAGCATTTGGCCACGTCATCAGTTTACAGAAATGGGGTCCACCTCAGGGAGATGTCCTGGAGTGTTGACCTTACTGGGTCTGGACCTGGTGAGCTGGTCGGGTTCATACCAGCTCCTACCTGGTGGGCTGGCAGGGTCCGTACCAGCTCCTATCTGGTGAGTTGACCAGGTCTATATCATCTCAGCTGGTGTGCTTCTGACCACCTGAGCTGGTCTGCCTCTGACCAGCTCGCCTGGCATAGCTTCTGACCAGCTTGTCCAGATAGGCTACCAGCTCATGCGGAGGCTGGTTAGCTGGTCTGGGAGCTCCTATAGGAGGTTTATTCCTATATTATTCGTGGGTGCTCTTCTTGATGTACAATCATGACCAGGCAGGGGGGGAGAACCAGGCTAGGTCCAGTTTGATTCCCAACAACTATACTTTCGCGAAAAGAGGGGTAAACGAAATTAGAAACAAAAAAATTGAACAAACAGAGAAAAAGAAAAGTACCTTTTCTAACGACATGCTAAAATCAACTGATCCACGTTTTTTTTAATCTCAAGTCAAAAGAGCCCGGATAGTAATCATACCGTGGCGATATCAATTTATCATTGCCTGTTTTTTTTTTTTTTTTTTTTGTCTTAATGAAAAGTTCTCAGGTTACTCAAAGAGAAAAAAATCCAGATATTATTATGCCAATTATAGAATCATATCTTGTCTTCTTTTGTTCTTACTAAATCAACAAGTCAGGATTGTTTAGTAGTGTTGTTGTTAGAGGATTATAAAAGTATTCCTATATTGTATTAGGAATATGATTAGGGAATATAGACTTATGGTAGGAATAGTATTATGGAGAATATCTTCGCCTTAACGGCCAAGTTATGTAATGTTATAAATAGGGGTTCACCCCTCGTCAATAAAACTACGATAATTCAATACCCTAAATACATCTTATCAGTTGTGTACTATTCTTCCCCAAAAATCAGATTACTCCTCCACCAACGGTTAGGAGGGAGAGAGAAAAATGGGAGTGGAGGTGAGATGAGTGGTTCTTTCTCTTCCAGTGGGTATCCCCGCCGTCTCCACCACCGCTATATATGGAGAATCATGCCACTAAGATGGATACTCTTGTTGGCGTTGCCATCCGATACGACGTCGATGTATCAATTCCAATTCCAATTATTACATTTGTTCTTTATTATTATTACTGCATAAGAATGCTCGTGATAGCTTTGTGATGTAACTTCTACTTGATTATACAATTTTACATTTCTAAGAAATGAAATTGTGCATTTGAATTATGGGATTGATGTTATTATTATTATGATGTGCCGATTGCTGACAAATGTTTCAGTTACGGCCTAAGATCATCAAGTAGTTTAAGTGGAATGAGATTGATGTGGCATTATGCTCGTTGAAATGAGAATGATTGTGAATGTGGTTCTTAAATAAAATCTTTTGTATCCCAACAAGAGTAAGATGATTTCTGATGTTTAAGAAAAATAGAATAAAGAATTAGTTTTATGGTCCACTTGGTTTAGAATTACACATAGGGGATGCCCCACTAGTATTTTTAATAAACAAGTAAGGGTGATCTTTACATGTACAAATAAGGAAAGATTTTAAGTAGAACGTTTAAAGATGAACACGCATAGATAAAGAATAAAGAATAGGAAGTTTATAGGCGAACGGAGGGAGTATATACATTGTTATATTTGTCTTACTTGTTCTCATTGTGTCAACATACACCGCACCATAATGTTAACTACCATAGAATCATAGATCTAGCCGCGTGATTACTCTAAATATCCAACAACTCTATCAACAACAACAAATTAGTAATAAAAAAATTCAAAATTCGAAATATATATGTAATGATTAAGATTTTATAAAAACCGGGAAGAAATCCCAAACCATTACAAAAATGCTAGCCTATACCTTGAATTGCCTGGAAAAATAAATCAAAGCATGGTAGCAAGAGTTTCCTCGAAAATTCCTAAATTAACGTACATCATCCTAACTGCTACTATGTAGCTAATTCTATGAATTAAATTCTCAACACTTCTTTCTTTCTCCCTGAAGATCCGGTTGTTTCTTTCCTGCCAAAGCTCATACACTGTACACATCAGAGCACATCTATTTCTCCTTTGCTTCCACCCTCTTCCTTTATTGTGCCTCTTAAACCAATTCATTTCCTGCTTAAGATTGGAGATGCCATGAGGGAAGTGATACTTGGCAATCATCGAACCCCAAACTCTTCTAGAGAACCTGCAACCAAAGAACAGGTGGTTTGTAGTTTCTATACTTCCACAACATAGGATACATCTGTTAGCTAGCTGAAAACCTCTTTTGCAAAGATTATCCATAGTAGCTAGGCTTTTTTGCAGTGCCATTGAGCATATGAAGGCATGCTTGGGAATTATAGCACTGTCACAGATGGTTCTGTGCCAGAATTTTTCTTGCTCCTTTTCTCTGAAGACATTATAAATGTCATTGGTACTCTTTGCCTCAGAGATTAGACTTTTAGCATTATCGATCCCTCCCGCTACGACAATGAGATTATCCCTGATGTGGATGATATTTCTCCAACTACAGGACCAGGTAGCTTCATTTTCCATTCTCCACAGATCCTTGCCCCCTGTTATATAAGCTTTAGTCCACTGAACCCATATGCTTGTAGTTTGATGCTCAAGCTTTTTAATGCATTTTACTAGAAGTGCTTTTTTCCAGCTGAGCACTTCTCGGATGTCAAAGCCTCCCTTCTTACGGGGTCTGCAAAAACTCTTCCATGATTTGAAGACCATTTTCCTTTCTCCTTCCTTAATACCCCAAATGAAGTCTTTCCACATCTTATTAATGCTTTTGATAATCCCTTTAGGCAGCATGATACTTGCCCCCCCAAAAGTTTTGCAAGAAAAAATTACTGAATTAGTCTACTCCACTTTCCCTGCATATGAGAGGAGATGATTTGCCTAGTGATCAAGCTTTAGTTTAATCTTGCTTAGGAGGGGTTGGAACAAGCTAGAGGTAAGTCTGGCATGATATAGAGGCACCCCTAGGTATCTGAAGGGGAAAGATCCTTCGGAGATACCTGTGGCTTCCTTGATAAGTTGCTTAACCTCCTTAGAAACCCCTCCATAGTAGACCTCTGTCTTGAGTGGATTAGCTTGGAGACCAGAGAAATAAGCAAACTTTCGAAGGCAATTTGCTATAGCTTTTACAGAGGGCAGGTCTCCTCGAGTAAAGACCAATAAATCATCAGCGAAGACTAAATGAGTGAGTTTAATCCTCACATATTTAGGGTGAAAGGAGAAACCAAGGCTGTTAGGAGAGTTTCTCAGCAACCTAGAAAGAACTTCCATGCATAGGACAAAGAGGTAAGGAGAAAGGGGGTCTCCTTGCCTTAAGCCCCTTTTGCCTTGGAAGAAACCTTCAATTACTTCATTAATATTCAAGGAGAAGTGTGTGGAGGTAATGCAAGCAATAATCCACCGACAAAACTGATCCGGAAACCCAAAGTCGTGGAGAATACTCTTCACAAAAACCCAAGAAACAGAATCGAAGGCTTTTTTAATGTCAACCTTGATGATGGACCTGGGGGAGATACCATTTCTGCCATATTTCCTGGCTAGTTCATGAGCAAGCATTGTATTATCGAACAACTGTCTATTCTGCACAAAAGCGGCATGTTCCATTCCATTAATGTCGGGGAGGACCACCTTCATTCTAGTTGCAAGGACCTTGCTGATTGTTTTGTAGATGGTAGTACAGCATGAGATTGGCCTAAAATCCGAATCAGACATGGGAGTAGCTCCTTTGGGAATGAGAGAGATGAGAGTGGAATTGGCTTATTTCAACATTTTCCCATTTTGAAAGAATTTTTTGACTGCACCACAGTAAAGCTCCCCAACAATATTCCAAGCTTCTAAGAAGAAACCTAAGGAAAACCCATCCGGACCTGGGCTCTTGTTGATGTCAATGGTCTTCAGAGCATCCTTAATTTCGTGATTTGTTATAGGGCTTATCAACCCCATTTTTCGCTGGTCATTAAGAGTTGATCCTTGGGTGATCAGATGATCCAAATTCTTCCATTGTTATGCTGATCATAATTATTCTCAACATTTAAATGTCTAAATGCTCTTCGTTGAATAGACTGAGCTTTATGAGGCCTAATTCTTGTCTCTAGGACTGCTAGACAGTCAGCTTTATTTGAATACAAGAAGTCTTTTACTTCTGGCTGCTTTAGGGAGTCGTTTAGCCCCCTAATATTCCAAGATGAGATTATCATGGAGTGGGGAGAGGCTCCTCACCTCCTCCTGGGTCATCCATCTCTCCTCCATTCTTTTTGTGATCCAAAAATAACTCAACAGGCTCCACTAGTAGTGTCTGAAAACCCTGTTTTGATTCTGCAATTCTGTGAGCCGTCTTCTTTGACACACTTTTCCTTTTAGCAACCAATGTAAATCCATCTGCATCCATATAGGTAGAACATGGAGTAGTGATGACAGTTTCAGGGTGCTGAGCTGTTATCTCCTTTTGAGGCTCAGGATCTTTTTGGGGGACCTCCTTTTCCTGCTTATCCTTCACAAGAACATAAACTTTCTTCTTTGCTTCAGCTATCTTTTTCCCTTTGTTACAGCTTCCAGATGTGTGTCCCATCTTCTTGCAGGTGGAGCAATAAAATGGAACCCATTCATAGCTAATTTATTGTTGAATTTGCCCCCCAAAAGGTGTATTGATGATCATGGTTTCTGGTAACTCCTTAGTGATGTCCACCTCGATTAAGATTCTGGCAAAGGAAATCTTAGTCTTGTTTGTGCTATACTGGTCCGCACAGATAGGATTACCCACATAGCTTGCTATTTTGCTTAAAGCTGAGCAAGACCATAGACAAGGACCCAAATTAGGAAATAAGACCCAAACTGGAACTATGGTGAGTGAATCCAGGTCTTGTGAAATAATAGGAGTCCATTTATTCAGAACTAATGATCCACGGTGAGTGAATTGAACCATATATAGTACCATCCTTTTGTAAAGTATAAGATTTGGGGTGTCTTTACACAACTCCAATGTTTAACAGCAAAACTATTCATCTGAGCTAAGGTGGTGCGTTTCCCTACAACTGTACCAACCAGAGTATTTTCCCAGAATCTCACTTCCTCATGAACATCAGACTCTTCAATAATAACCTCATCAGCTCTAGAATTCTCTACATACTCAAGGGACATACCTTGAGAAGCTTTTTTTGCAGCTTTCTTATATTATTCGGTCTTGCCCAGATTTGGATTTTCAAACCCTTTTCCCTCAATTGACCCAATTTTTTCACCATTCATCATTGTTCCAATATCTGGGTTTCTTATTTCTCTCCTAATTTCTCCCAAATTTTGAGACAATTTGGGTCCAGAAGTGTCCTTTTGAGCTGGGGTGCCATTCTTACTCAACAAATTTGGGGATAATGCAACAGTTATGAAATCATTCAGTACCAAATTCGAAGGAATGCTTACATTTTCAGTATGATCATCATCCTCTTCCCCTTGATGCGAGCTAGCCAATTTGGTACCGGATTGTTCTTGCGGGCGTAGAGAAGCCGAAACCGTCGATTATTTAGGTGGTCGTCCTCTCTTTTTTGGTTGAATCTCCTTAATTATTAATGGTGTCTTAAGCTAGAAGAAACAAAGAGGTTTTTTCCGGAGCATTTCCCTAATGCACCCAATTCACAATCAACCCCCATAAATTCAAAAACTTGTTTCAAATTAATTCTTTGCAACGAAAATCAACCGAACTCAAATATCCATCTCATATAATGACTAATAAGCAATTACTCGTACAATACAAGTAAGAGGCGAACTCGGGTCATAGGTGAGCCAAGAACAGATGAGAGAGAAAAGAGAGGGAAGAGGGTTGCGTTACCCGAAATTGGCCGGAAAAGACAGAGGAAGTACGGTCAGGCAATAGGGAAGGTCGGATCACGACGACAAGTGAGCTGGTTGTCGCGTGCGGGCTGGTTGTCCGTGCGGCAGAGAGCAGGGTAAGGCAAGGGAGCGTGCGTGGGAGAAGAAAGAAAATCTAAGGGTTTTTTTTTTCTTTTTGCTATACTGTGTCTTTGATTCCCTCTTTTTTTCTTTTGGGTTGGTAACTTGGGTTGATTTTGTTTGGGCTAGTTGAAAAAATATCTTGGACGTAAAATCGAACGATACCCTACTAGCTAACACAAACTTAAAAACGCCTCTAAAACTCATTTTATTTTTCGGAAAAAAAAACCCGATATTAAATCGTAACTCATTTCATTAAATATAATTGTAAAACATCACGAAAATTTGGATATTACATCATGTAAGTTACTAGCCCCTAATTAGACTCCTCTAATTAGTCGCAATTATCCTAATTAAGTGGGTTAGTGATCTTTTGTTGCATGTCAAAATCAAATCGAAATAAGGTAGTAATTAAGAATTAATACCTTGGTTAAAATGATTTTATGCTCACTTCTTTTACAAGAAGGTCTTAAGGTGCTATTAATTGGGAATCCTCCTCCTTTCCTTAAGTTTCCATGGTAGAAACCTCCTCCCAAAGTCCACCAAAGTAACCCTCCAAACACACCAAAATTTAGCTAGAATATTGGTGAGAAACCAATCCTAAGACCCTATATAGTTAGCTAACTATTAGCTAATAATATAATAGGTTAAGATGAAGTATTTATAAGATGTTATATGTAATTTGCAAAAGAAAAGAATAAAGTTCTTCTTTGATTGGTGATAAAGCGGTCGTATGGCGTAACCCACGTAAGGAAGAAGAAGTGATGGATTTTTCTTTATCTCTTCTTTGTTTGTTTTAGAAATGATAATAAAATTGATGCCCTTTTTGTTTGACCAAATCCTATACTTTTATAGTGGCGTGATTAGTTAGTAATAAAATTACCAAACTAACCTTATTAACCATACCCTTAACATCAAATATTACTTATAGTATAATTTGTACACTTAACTTTTAACTACCTGTAGACACCTTACTTGGGGGCTTCCCTTACAGCGTCCGATGATGAAAACAGACTTAATACGCAATAATCGATTTTGTTTGCCAATGAGTTTAGACTTTAGTTTAGGCCTAAGTTACCGTTAGTTGATCAGTTATCCCAATTCTTTGTTAGGTAATTAACGTACCATTTGTGAGTTGGACTTGATTCATTGCAGCCCAAAAAGAAGGCAGAGTGTCCGTGTGATCTTAGCCCTAATTATATTGAATGCATGGGTTTACGTAAATGCATGGTAAAGATATTGGATGCCACTTTGGGGACTGACATCCAAAGTGTTTTGTGCGCACGCAATTACTTGAGAAGTTTGTTATCACGACTTTATCTCTTATTTTAGATAAAGTTTCATGTAGCATGTTTTCCTTTCATTGTTCATTCCCCAATCGTTTCAAAATGAGTCTTTGATTATACTCCCACCATTTTCCAGAGTATTTATCCTCTCCTCTGTTTTTATCCATACAGATTTTCACATCTTTACAAATTCTATCCCTTTAATTTCTTAGAGAGTAAGTCTAGGGTAGCCAAGCCTAGGTTAGTTTTCCTATATATAAGGAACCTCATATCCATATTTGTGGACTCATGGTGACACGTTAGGGAAACACGCTTGAAGGCGGCGACCGCGCACTGACCTTACAACACTACGCAAACCCATACACAAAACACTTGAACACCCAAACACATATGACATTCTAGGATCATACCAAGGTAACCAAGAGCAAGGGTAGATCGATGGCTAAGTAGCATACAAGGGTCGAAATCGGAGGCTGGGCTCGTTAGCAAACAAAACCGAGGTCCGCGAAAAGTTTTGAGGGCCTTTAACAAACGCTTTCACAAAATGTTTTTATATTATTAAATCCTGTGGTAGTTTTAGAATACAAAGTTATGTTATATGTGTTGCATGTTTCTCTTACCGCGATTTATAAAGACGATGCACATGATTATTTCTTACTGGGATCCTAGTGGCATTTTGTGGTTTTGTTGAACTCTTATTATGCATATAGCATAATTTGTCTTGCATGTGGTCCCTATATATCTTGCATGATGCTTATTTCCTACGTATAACATGTGCATGTATGATTCCTACAACATGTATAATCTTTTGACATCTGACATAAAGCCATTCATTGGCACGATAGCACAAAGCTATGTTGAACATGAGTGTAAACTGGACAAATGAGACAGACTAATAATAGTACATCTTCCCAAATGACATTAGATTACAATAGTAATTGAAGAGGGGAAGAAAATGAAGATCAAGTGTGATTCCTTTGATGTGCTCACAGGTAGCTCATACCCCATGGGTGTCGTATGTCCGTGTCCGTCCGTGTGAGCATCAATAGCACCAAAGTCAAACTTTTGCATATTTGGCTCTATCAAACTTGCATCTCTACTATAAACTTAAAATGAATTATGAAGCTTACCATTGTAATTCGGAGCCTCTTTAGAAAAGCCTGTCATCATGAATGATGATCATAAGCTCTGTCAATGACTTATCTCTCAAGGAAAAGCTTAGACTCCTTGTATCTAGTAAGTATGATATGGTGTGTAAAAGTTATCCTGTTATTCCACAAATGCACACAATAATAGTAAGGACTCACTCCAATTTAAAGACGACTTGAATGAAGGATTTAGAGCTTGTGCAAATCCTAAAAGCAAGAGGAAGTGTAGACTTCTTGTCAATTCCATCAAAGTTGCCATTTCCATAAATGCCAAGGACATGAAGCAGCTGAAGTTGAGAGTCTATTAGAAAAGAATGTGATATTTGCAGCAGCTGAAGTTGAGGGTCTATAAGCTTGATGGCATTCCATATCTTTACCTTTTTGTCGTTACTCTTGGCCTCTTTATCCCCTATAACTTTGGAATACTTTAAACATTATCAGGGAGTTTAATCTAAGCAACTTAAGAATAGTCATAACGGTACTTCTATCACTCATTCCTCAATAGCTATTGAACAATTGAATATTCAAATGAAGTGCAATAAAAAAAATTGTATACAAAATTCACTAAATTAGGATCAACTTAAAGGCGTGTCGGTCTTGTAGTCTAAAGACTTGAGGGCTACACTAATATACAAACCTTTAGACCCATTGCCATAACAAAATACACTTCAAAGAACTTCTCCCCCGATTAAACAAATGAATTTATGTAACTCAGTACATGGGGAAAAGGCTACACATACAACCTTTATAGGGAATCTTTTCTACAACTAATACTTATTGGTCAATTAAACTATTAATAAAAAAAGATTCTACTTTCAAAAAAATTTGAATTCAGAATAATAAAAAAAAAAGTTTATTTCAAATTTAAATTATGCAGTGGGTATGACCAAGTTACAATGCAAATTTGGTTTTCCAATGTTGTGCTATTTCCCGAGGTAAATTCCTGAATAGCACAAGAAAAACCAGTTGATACTAATTATAATATTCTGAAACTGTGTAATAAACAATTAAGTTTTATTAGTTTCATAATAGAAACTACTATAATTAAAACAAGCAAAATGATTATTCATACTGATACTAAATATTAGATACTCGTTGCTAAAAGTTCAATATATAGTGGAAAAAAATGCCAATAATTTTTAAGAGAAATCCAGGGCGGAGCCAAGGGGGTTCAAGAGGTTCAAAGAATCCTTTGAACCATAATAAAAATGTGACAGAAAACTATCAGCTAATTGGGGTTGGTGGAGTGGTGAAAGTTATTTTATTGTTTGTAGTAGGTCGTGAGAACGAATCCTACTCAAGTGAATTTTATATTTTTTTGTTGAAAAATCACCAAATTCGCAAAATCATTCGATATCATGATTCGAGCCCATGACCTTTAGCTGCATCCGACAAATTTGCTTCATTTTGCCAATAAGGCAACGACACTATTGTGTTTATATTTGACATATATGTTATTTATACCCTTCTTGGCGATTAGTGAGACATAAATTCTAAATAACACCCGCTACTAAATTGGCCTAAAAAAAAAAACAGGTCTGCAATACACAAATTTCCTAGGTACCCTAATTCCTAGGTATCAGGCTCGGAGGGGTTTGCCAACTTACACATATCCTCCAATATTAAGTTTATATTTTGTTTTAATTAAAAAATGTCTCACCATCCATAACTTTCGTCATGTGGCAAAAGTAAAAAATATGGATACAATTGTGTAAATACAAGTAGCGACCCACGATCTAGGCTGGCAAGAGAATATCTGGTAAACAAACGCAACAAAACTACCGATGTGGTATCGTTAACTATTAAGTAAATATCTTAAATAGTAGATTAGAATGTAACATTGTCTAGTTTCATTATAATAATAGTTTTGAAATGTGTTTCAAACTAGAATTAAGTCACTTCATTAGCAACAATTGAGTTTATATGTATGGATGATAATTTGGACAACTATGTTTTGCATGATAAAGTGTTGATGGTCAGATTGAATAACATATAATAAATTATGTCAATTAAACTTGTTTTACATATTTGATGAGATATTCTAGTACGTATGCATTCGCTTAGTGATGATTTCGTGACGGAAGTATACAGAGTAGTAGTTAAAGTTAGTAAATTTAAGAGTGTGCGTGACACCTAATATAGTTTGTCCAGGTATTGTGTTATTTGCAATTTAATATATATATATAATTCATGTTAATAGTAGTTTCAAGCTCATTAAGATCGAGCAAAATATTTGGATTGTTGTTCAAGTCAATAGCGTTCGTCGCCATCTCCTGAAACCATAAAGACACTAGTCGGATATTATGTAAATTGGATACTAATAATAGATATTACAACCTAGCCGAGACTAATTAATAATTACATTACACAATGTATTCAACTTCTGATACTAAAAAAGTTATGTATATAAGATACAATTACAACTACTGAAACTAAGTAAAATATATTCGACTTCTACACCTTCGTCAGAGATTGAAATGATGATAAAAATCACCATTGATGCAACGATGTAACATCGACATGCCCTTTGGTTCTCTCTAATATATTAAAAAAAAATACCCATTCTTATAAAGATCTAATTCCAAATTTTATAACCAAATATCTTGAACATAGAACAACAACGATGTATGGAAAATAAATAAGTGAGGTTCAAATCAATGAGTTCTTTATTTGCTCCGCAAAATTGAAGGTGCCAAACGTTGAAGTTGATCTAATAAGAGTCCATGTTGATAAAAGATGAAGAATTTAGTTTACTTGAAGGCCGCACTAGTTTATATGAAACATGGTGTTTTTTTTTTTTTAAAACTGTTGAAATTTGGTTGATGATGGAGGATGTTAATGTAGAAGATGACAATGGTTTAAGCATGTTGTATGAGTAATATTTCTGATTTTAGATAGATAATAATAATTTAATTTTTAATTGTTTTATTAATTGGATGTTTGGGTTCCCAAAACCTTTCCCTCTAACTTTCCCTCCAATTTTTTTTCCCTCCAAAACAAATTGGAATTTTTTTGGGTAGGTGATGTCCCATGTATTGATTGGTTGTTGTATGGAGATTCACATACACAGGTTGTATGTGTATCACCTTCCCAGTATATGGACATCATTGTCAATTTAAAGAGGAAAGACTTTCATTTATCTTTTAGGGATAGAAACGGCTTTTGTCCCAAGACAGTCTAAGCCTGGGAGAATGTACCTAACTATTATTCTATTAACATATGGGGAAAGAAACACCTCACAGACAACTTTTCTTTAAGCTCCGACTTCACATTTGTGTGAGTAGAAATACACTCCCCTATGTCTTAGACAAAAATTGAGCATCCTCTAAAGGCTACACCATAGAAGCACTTCAACACAATAGCAAGTCCAGGTAGCAACATAATAATTAAGTCAAAATAACCGTCAAACAACCCTCAGAGACCTATGCAGAATAAGTGGTCATAAATTCATCATCCTTAACTGAACATATTTTGCAACCATAGCATAGAGGTTGTTCAAAACGTCAGATTACACTTCAAATTACCATAAATGTAGCGGACACATCTTATATATTCAGCTGCGACCACATATTTCACTGAAAATTGAACCTTTGTCAATCTAATTGACCTTGTTTTTGTAGAAGTGCTGATATTGATGAAAAAGTCCACAATTATCGCTATTGATTTTTTTTACAGAGGTAACTACTTCGATCTCTGATACACGTCGCCTCTTCTTAAACTGCTTCATAGAGTGTTTGTACGAACTGGTAAGGGTGCCATTTACAGAGATCACAAAAGATGAGATAGGACTCTAACAAAGTGAGAGTTGAGAAAACACACTTAAGAAGAAATTGTGCTAAAAAAAACACAAGAAATCTCATTTTCCTAATTTTAGCCCGAACCTTGAAAAATCTACACCTAACGAAAAAACTTCATGTTTGGAATGTACATATGCCATTTTGGGTGCTTTAGCTATCAATTCATTTTTATGAAAAATATATACCAACTAACTGGCAAGTACGTATACACTATATTTGCGACCAAGTTTACAACGAGGCTCGTTTCTCGTCGTAAAAAACTACTAATGGCGGATTTTCCGAGTGGTCGTAATTAAAATAATTTACGGAGTATTTACAGACACGGGTTTCTCCGCGCAAATCCAGTCAATCTCGTCGCAAAACTAATTACCCCTCCATTGACCCAATTAAATCTCGCGTCTCATCTCTCCATCTCATTCCAAATTTTTTTCTGGAACATTCTCACTTCCCTTATCCTTTCTCTCTCTTCATTCAACAGCAACACTAGAGACAACTTCCATGGCAGCCGCCGTTCGCCACGACTCTCGGCTTTCCGTCCGCCGCACCACCGGCTGAACACATGCCCGACAATGCTCATCTCCTGACCATTTTATAGGTTTGATGCTATATTATTCCCTTTATTCCATTTTGATTTGATCTTTTATTAAGGTACAACTTTTGATCATAAATTTTTTTGTAATTAAATTTATTCAAGTATGAGTTTAATTTTGATTTGGCAGTTTCGGAATTGTTATTGGTGTGATACAAATACAATTTCGAGTGAGCTTAGCAAGTCACCCAAACTAATAAGGAGCCCACATCATGAAAAGAAAATGACCCACCTATCGAGTTTGTCATTTAGTGGAGGTGTCACTCTTGTAAGGAGGCACACTTACTTAGCAAGTATTATAAATATAGGAGTTTTAGGAAGAATTCAATCATCTTGAAATGTTGTAATCTCTGATTTCTCATCCCCAGTTTCAACCGTCAGTCCCCCTCCCTACTTGCTTCTAATGTCTTAATCCCCTTCTTTGTGTAACAAACCTTGATATTATCATTAATATCAACACTATCCTTAATTTATCCTTGCAATTTATTTCGATTTGTAACATGGTGTTTATTAGTTAAGGTTTCATACCTTGATTTGGGGTTTTCAATTATGAATTATTTGGGGTTTCATATCTTTCTTTTCAAAATTGATTGTTTACTTCAAATTGAACTAGTTTTAACAATAATATATTGAGAATAACAATGGAGTGGTGTGTGTTTTTCACGTTTTCTGGTCTACAAATTTTTGGGGCTTTTTTTGCTATTATTTTCTAGGTTAATTTAGTTGAAGAAGAGAAGATTAAGCAATAAATTTTTTGGGTCAGGATTGTTGCATTTGGGCAAGGCTAGTGCAATTTCTTGTTATTATTATTATTCACTTGAATTGTACGTTAAGCTTAGTAGTGTTGAGTTAACTTGGAGTGGACTTTAAAGACGCCTGTATAGAATTTTGGGCGTTGGGTATTTGAAAATTTCATAATCTTGTCTAAATTCTGGCAATTACAGGCTAGATATTTCTTCCAACAACTTATATTTGGGTCGTTATTGGTCATACAATGGTAATGTTCATTTTGCTCGTGCTTGTAGTGCTTCTGTTTTTGAGATGATATACTTTTGTAGTTGTTGCTTTGTTTATTGCAATGTCAGGTTTGTTTTCTCTTCAACAAATATGTCATAGACATTTGAAATTGGAAAATACCCTTTTGGATAGTAGCCCAACACCTCGTTTGAAATATGTGATTTTGTCTACTCAAAGGTGTGTATAGTTAATCAGAGCTAATGCGTGAGGCTAATTAGCTTGAATTAGTGTAGTCTTAAATTTTGAATGGCTATCTACGTTTAAATACAACTTTACCATTAAAATTGCACAATATGTGTTTTCTGGTCTGCAAAGTTGGGGGCTTTTTTGGTTATTTATTTTATGGGTTAATCAGATTGAAGAAGTAGATGAAGGGATGGAGCTTTAACTTTTTGGGTTTACAAAAATGAAGAAGATGAAAATGAACGGGTTTGGGTTCTGGGTAGGACGACTTTGTTTTTTGTTTTTTCCCTTTATTTCTTTCTTTCTTTCTTTCTTTCCCGAGCATTTAGATTTAAACATTAAAATGGGTTTGGACTTTGGGGAAGTTTTGGGGTAATGAAGGTAAAGAGGACTATTGGCATATTTGTAATCTTGAGTAAATGGTAATTAGAGTTTATGCCTTGTGAAGATAATGGCCCCATGTAACGACATTGCCACATTTTAAGTTTCCCGGCAGCTTTTAATTACTTTAATTTGGATTTGATGCTAGTTTGGGTATGATTCATACTTGGCCTTTTTGATAAGCTTTCAAGACTTTTTTTAAGTACTTGTATAGAAGTTTTTTTTAGGGACTAGCAATCTTGTGTTAATGCTATATGATCCCTACCTACGTTGATCTTTACCTCTTGATGTAACTTTAGACTGAGCAATGTATGGCCTGGATTCAAGATTGACAATCATGTGTTAATCATATGATGCAGATGGTTGTAAGTGTTCAACAAGACAGGTTCGACCTCGAGAAGCGGACAATGCAATTAGTTGAAGTGGCCACTGCAGGTAATTGTCGATTTCATCCTTTTGCTCCTATTCACATCACACGGTCAACCATTAAACTACTCTTAGAATGCTATATATATGTTTATGTAAACTAGTCAAAGCTCATTCCCTTCTCATATTGTTATCAAGGCATAGTGAATGTGTTTTTATGCATCAGCTCCATTTCATATATGAGCGAGGGGCTGACTAGTAGTCAAGCTCCAGTTGACACTTTTGTGAAGTAGCTTGCAAGTTTTCATATGTGAAGTAGTTTATAGGTCTTCATCGATTACACACAGGAATTCTTCGAGTAACTAGCTATTTGCTTTTCCATTAGTTTAGATGATTACTCAATGACATTTAACAATTCTTAGTGCATTTTGGTCTTCTTGATTAGAGACTTGCGATACTACGATAGTATAGTACAGCAGATTTGTTTCCATTAGACATTAGATTATTCAAATCTAAAGCAATTATCAATTGACAGAAAAAAAAACGGGAGACTGATGTGCACTAATCAGTTAAGATTTGGTTTTTTTTTTTTGTACTCTAGGGTATTGGTGTAGTATCTAATTAGTACTAGTATTAGTCAACACAACACTTGAAATTCTTCTTTCATTTCATTTTATGCCAATGTAGAGTTGTTGTTACTACATATATACGAGTACTTACGACCTTTACTTCTATTTCTATTTCAGATTTCTAGCCGCATGATCTAATGTGAGATCGACAAGAAGTGTGAAAATAATCGACAAGTATTGGCGATAAGGGTTCTTTAATTGGTGAACTAATGGTTTGACGTCATCAGACGAATAATATTCTTGTATGCCCTTGGTGTAAATCGAAAACAATTTTATTGTGAATTGTAACGAATTAATCTTCACTCAGCAATGGAAATGCTATCCTTTTGTATATTCTTGTCTTGCAAGCTTCTTATTAAGTAGAAAAACAGTTGAAAGAGCCTGGTTTAGTGGATTTGGGTAAAGAAGAGCATTACAGCGAGATTTAGTTGTAGAAAAGTCGTCGCAAAAAACTATAGGTAGGATGGCGAAAACAAGCTTTACGAGGAGCCTATGTCGTCGCAAAAACATATTTTACGACGAGAAAAGGACCTCGTCGCAAAAAACAATCTACGACGAGCCAGTCAAACCGGTCGTTAAGTTATTTGCGACGAAGCCTTTTGCGACGACTGACGACCGGATTGATTTCTCGTCGCAAAAGACCTTTTGCGACGAGTTCACTCGGTCGCAAACCATGCTATTTGTTGTAGTGGTATGAGCATTAATTTTAATGGGAAACATTATCACATTCTCAGATTCCTCAACGAATGAACATAGAAAAGTACAATATCAAATTCTTCGTAATTCATCATAATTAAAACCTCTACTATCTTGAAAAAGGACACTCTATGTTCACATAAATTAGCCAGCATAGAATCAAATCACGCACACTGTTGTTGTCATCCGCTTTTAATTTATTACATAGAACGGAGACATAAAGAGTGAATCCGTCAAAACAACCAAAATTCAAAGCCCCTGGGCCACTCAGTTCCTGTCATATGCAGGGAAAATTCAGCTTATAAACTCTGTAATTTTTGGATTGCAGAAATACTGGAGTGCAAGTATGCTAATCCCCAAAGGAATTGTGAAGAAAATTAACAAGGCTTGCAAGGAGTTCTTTTGGGGGAATTGAGGAAGGGGGCATGAAAATGGTTTATAAGAGATGGGAAGGAATCTATGCTCCAAGAAGCGAGGCTGGATTTAGCATAAAAGAAACACTATCTTGGAACAAAACAATGCATGTAAAATGGATGTGGAAACTAAGCACCAACCAGAGCTCTATATGGACTAAATGGGTGAAAGCATACATACTGAAGGGGAAGAGCTATTGGGAGGTGAATAAAAAAGTAGCAGATTGAAAATGTTCGAGAGGTATACTCAGTGTCAGAGATGAGTTATCTACGAAAATGGGTAGTCAAGACAATGCAGAGATGGTGATAAACAACTGGGCTAAGAATGAAAAGTTCAGAGTAGCCGATGCTTATAAATTCTTCAGAGAAAAGCATACAATAATTAGTTGGAGTAAATCGGTCTGGGATAAGGTAGTCATGCCAAAGCACAATATAACATCTGCTCTAGCTGCCCAGTGCTGCCTAGCTGCCATTGATAATATGCAGAGAAGGGGTTTGATAATAGTTAACAGATGTAGTGTCTGCAAAAAAACCAATGAAACACACAACCACATTTTCTTTAAATGTGAATTCTCAAAGGAATTATGGCAGGGTGTCCTGAAATGGGTTGGTGCAGCAAGAGCTTTCCTGGTTTAGCAGCAAGAAGAAAGGAAAACATTGGAAGCAAATTAAACTGGGCCAAATGCAGGTTGGCAGCTACTGTCTACTCCATTTGGATAGAGAGAAATCAAAGGATTTTCAAAGGTGTTGAGCATAATAGTAATTGGGTTATACGGAAGATTCAGTTTGAAGTTTGCGTTAGATTGTATGCTTGGTTAGATAAAAACATCACCCCGGATATACTTGATAGCTTAATTACTACAACCTAATTAGCATTCTGGTGTAATTTGTAGGGTTGTTGCTTAGTGGTTATATTTTTGAAAGATCATTTTATTCCCTTAATGGATGAATAAAAAAAAAAAAACTCAAAGCCCCTACACAGTACGTGAGCACACAAAAAAAGAATTATTATTGTCATCTAGATTAACACTCACTGCTCGTATAAAAAAAATAAAAAAAAGGTTGACACTATCTTGAACCATGACCTTTATTCACTCTACAAGTCTACACTAAGTTCATGAGAAGGTCCAGTTCAGGATTTAGATTGCTTTAGCGGTTAAGAAGTCAATCTGGTTGGGGGTTGTCCAAGGTTCAAATCCTCATATCCCCGTCCCCCCGCAGCATTACCTGCTCCTTTTCAACAAAATAAAAATAAAAATGAGAAGGTCCAGTTTATAAATTGTCGCAGCCCCCTAGTGGACCAGGGATAATAAAACAATCACCGTGATTAGAATGAGGTATTCTAATCACGGTGGGTGCTGTACACACGCGCGTACGGAGGAGGGCGTATTATATTCCCCAAGCTTACTTTGTACCCGTACGATGGGGTTGTATAATGTAAAGTAAGCTATTTTATTTACTTGTATTTGTCTCCTTCCAATTTATTCCCCATGTATTTGCTTGTTTTTAATTAGTTACAGGAGAAAGAAAATACACTTTCCCTTGCTACCTGAGTTAATTGAACAGAGAGATCTCGAGAGAGAGAGAAAATCTGGGGACCTTCATCCTCTACATCCTCCATCCTCTTCCATCCTCTTAATCCCAAAAAAGGCGATTATCATTATACAGTCAGATTATTGCGTACGAGATTGTTTCGAGCTGAAGTTCATTAGAGGCGTCAATATTTTCATCTCGTAAACCATGGATGAGGTATGTAATTCAGAATTTTTTGCTGTTATTAAGTATTGATATCTTGGATGTAGAAGTTGAAATAGGGTTTTTATGTAGTCGTAATGGGTTGTACAAATAGGTTTGGAGGATTAGAAATTTGTTTGAAGGATTTGGAATTGAATAGTACTACTATGTGTGAGAGTTGATTGTATTTTCGGTTTGAGAATTTGGAATTGAATGGTAGTATTATTTGTGGGTTTGAGGATTAGAAATTGCATTTGTGGGATTCGAATTTATCAGTAGTACTATGTGTTAAAGTTGATTGTATTATTGGTTTGATAATTTCGAATTGAATTGTAGTATTATGTGTGGGTTTGAGGATTAGAAATTGGTTTGAGGGATTCTAATGAATAGTACTACTATGTGTGAGAGTTAATTGTATTATTGGTTGGTTTGAGAATTTCGAATTGAATGGTAATATTATGTGTGAGTTTGCGAGCTGAATTTATTTAGTATTATCAATGGTGTATGTAATACATTCAATGGTATACGTTAGATATAAAATTGTATATAAGGAATAGTAGTTGTATAGACAGTAACATATCTGTCCCGAATGTTTAATTCCCAGGTTGATTTGAATGATGTTGTTTGCGATAGTTATATGAGTGAAGACTATGACGTAGAAAGTGAACTAGGAAAAGAGATAGAGGTACAAGAAGTAGAAGAGGTTGTAGAACACGGACTTGAAGGAGAATTAGAGGTCATCACACTAGGCAACAACGGGGAGGGTGTAGTGTGCACCCCTAAACGTTTGATTTATACCACAAAAAAATGATATTGAACCACTTCAGGTAGGCATGGTTTTTGAGAAGTGGGAAGATACAGACAAAGTATATCGTGCATATGGTAAGCAAGAGGGATTTGGTGTAGTCAAACCTCAAGCCGGTGAATCTAAATGTGATAAGTTGACTCGTATCACATGGAAATGTGAGTGTGCCGGTGCACCATTTCGTAAGAGATGTAGTAAAGTATTGTGCCCTGAGGTTGATGGTTTACCTGATCTTGTGCTGAATTCTAAACCACAAAAGGGGGCAATTTCGAAGAAGATTGGTTGCACGACATTGAAGTATGCTGCAGTTGATAAGGATGGTTTGTGGGTTGTTAGAAAGGTTGAGCATAAACACAAGAACCATAATCCCACACCTAGCAAAAGAAAATATATAAAGTCATGCCATGAGATGCCAGCATATGTTAAGAGAGGTTTAGTTTATGGTGATAAAGCAGGCCTGTCGGTACCCCAAATGATTAATCAACAGTGTGTGGAAAGGAATGGACAAGATAATTTTGAACCCACTTTGAAGGATTGTTATAATGTACTTGCGCATGAGCGTAGGTTGAGATTGAAAGACGGTGATGCTAATGCAATGATGGAGTACTTTAATAAAATGCGCAAGGACAATCCGAAATTTTTTCATTGTATTCGGCATGATAAGAATGGTGTTTTGCAAGATGTTTTTTGGGTAGATGCGCGTTGTAGAGCTGCATTTGAAGAGTTCGGAGATGTTATTTGTTTTGATACAACATATCTAGTAAACAGGTATGACTTGCCCTTTGCGAATTTTGTTGGTGTTAACCATCATGGTCAAACAATATTACTAGGTTGTGCCCTAATAAGCCATGAAACTTCGGAGACATTTGAATGGCTTTTCTCTACTTGGTTATCTGCCATGGGTGGCAAGGCCCCAAAGGGTATACTTACTGATCAAGCGGCTGCAATTCGTAATGGTGTTGCGGCTGCGTTGCCTGAAACTAGACATCGTTAGTGTATTTGGCATATTACAAAGAAATTTAGGCTGAAACTTAGGTATTTGAATGAAGCTAAGTATTGTGTTTACTCGCCCAAGATTAAAAGTGTGATATATGATTCGTTTACTGGGGATGAATTTGAGAAGAGGTGGGCCGAAGTTTTGGGTGAATTCAATTTGCAAGACAATGAATGGTTAAGTGGACTGCTTTCTGAGAGGGAGATGTGTGTTCCTGCCTACACAAAGCATATATTTTGGCCGGTATGAGATCGACCCAGAGGGTGGAGAGCATTAACAGTTTCTTTGATCAGTGGCTGACCAAACACATTTCACTATATGAGTTTGTTGAGAAGTATTGTGAGGCAATGGAGAGTAGGGCTGATCGTGAGAAAAAGGCTGACGTTGGCTTTGATAGGACGGCAAGGTCTTTGCTTAGCATTTTTGTCGTTGAAAATGCGCTATTCAAAGTTTACACTACTTTGGGGAGGTTACAACTTGTGCAGAACGAGTGTCATCATGTAATGTATTGTGAAGAGGAGGAGAGGAAACAGGTTTCTGATTTAGAGGTGGACTTTCGGATATCGGACAAAGTTTGGGTTCATAGTGAAGGCATGCGTGAATCAGTACCTACTCACCCCGAGCGTGATTATTGGGTTCGGTACAATACTTTGACCCATGATGTTTCATGTGCTTGCAAGTTGTTTGAGTGTAGCGGCATCCTTTGTAGACATATTGTAAAGGTTTATCACCGGAATCATGTAGATGTAGTTCCTGAGAAATATATATTGAGAAGATGGCGTAAGGACATTCTTAGGAAACATACTCTCGTGAAAGCTGCATATCATGATCCAACAAAAACTGAATAAGTTGCAAGGTATGATAGAATGCATGTGTCTTTTGAAGCAATTGCTTGCAAAGCAATGGTTAGTGAAGAAGGTGAATCAGTTGTTATGTCCGGCATACAGGACATAGCTCTTACACTTGCCAAAGTATTGGGTAAAACAGTTGTTAGTCGTGTTGCTGGCAATTTTGACAATGGTGGTGGTGATAACAGGTATGATGTGGATATGTTAGGCGAAGATCAGTCAATTCAGAACAATGTGATGGGTCTGGGGCTAATCGACACACAGGGTAGTGTAGCGGTTGGCAGTAACACAACTAGAACCCCAAATGAATATGGTTGAGCAACTCCAGGTTCAGCAACTCCACGTTCAGCAACTCCCGGGTCAGCTACTCCTCGGTCAGCAACTCCTCTCACATTGTCTTTGAACCTTGATGATCCTCCTACAAGGGCAAAGAAAGCTGGGAGAACAAGGGGGAAGAGATTCAAGTCCCTAGAGGAACGGGTGTGTGGTGTCAACAAGCGTACGCGTAGCAATAATAAATCATGTGAAATGAGAAACAGTGGACAGGTGCATTCATTAGTTTTTAACCTCCTGTGTGTATTATTGGAAAAACTACTTAATATGTTAATGATTTAAGTTTTGTAATTGGTAGGCACCATATGAAGGCTCTTCTAGAAGGTTAGCATTTTCTATTCCTCCACAAAGCGCCTACAATGGACCCGTAAACCATGCGCAGGTAAATTAGAATAATGTCGTCAATGTTGAAAATATTTTTCGTAAGCGTGGATTATGTTTTCATTTATTTGTGTTACTCATTGCAGGTTTAAAGAGATATGTTTGCGGCAAATCAGAATCTGCCACTGTCACGGTTGCATCCCGGCAGCTGTTTGAATTTCAACGGCCAAGATGAGCCTGTACGAAGGCCTGACATGTACTTCACAAATTTGTTGGCGGGAAACTCTGTGTTAAGCGGGGAGCTTCCATTTTCGCGATTTAGTGGACAACCACCATCCTCTTCACAAGATATATGATATTATTTTTGGTGTGTTTATGTTTGTCAAACTACTATATTACCCGGGGTATCATTTAGTTGAGTGTGTATTTTATTTGATGAACAGTTTTGATGGTGATATTAAGATGGTTGTTATTTTTATCGATATGATTCTCAAACTTTGAGTAACAAAAGTATTATTTCGAATATTGTTTTAACTTATAGTATATATAATCTTACTAATGGTATATGACTTTGGTGGATTAGTATATGTCGTCAGAAGTATCACTTTGAATATAGTTTTTCCAAATAGTATATATCATTTTAGTAATGGTAAACCCTAAACCCTATTAACCCTAAGAATATTAACCCTAAACCCTATTAACCCCAAAACCCTAAACCCTATTAAACCCTAAACCCTATTAACCCTAAACTCTATCAACCCAAAACGCTATTAACCTAAAAAAATATCTATATTAATCATCACAAGACAGTCTACCAATTATTTAGTGTGAGTCGATTTCAATATGTTTGTTATATATTGTTATTCACTTCAAGTATATGTTATTACTATACGGTGGAAATATGGAAATAAACATTAATGCTTTGTCTATGTGTTTCAAGAATGGGTAAGTAGAGTTGTTCAAAATTGACTCATATACGTATTTATCACGTAATGAATATGTGTTGTTGGGACATCTATCACGCAATACAATGCTATGTCATGAATGTTATTTATGAATGGTATATATGTGTCTGAAATGGTATATAATGTTCCCATAATAGTATTATACGTAGCACATTTTTGTGCATTGAATGGTCATATTTTTATGCATTGAATGTTCATATTTTTGTGTGTTTCGGACAGTGAGTCGTTGTTCACTGCATGCATGCATTGACTGGGCTTGCTATTAATGATGATGTGTTGTTGGCAACGTTTATTATGAGCATTTAATTCATTTTGCATGATATTAGATTATAAATTGATGTAGTGTGTGTTACAATTTCCTTGTCACATAATCTTTTGCTTTGGCTTCTACGTTTAATCTGCTTATTAATTCCCCACTTAAATTTTACATCTTGTCAAGTAGTTATGAGTATTGAGAGATTTGCAAGGCTACCGTATCATAGAGATTTGTATGAATACACGGTGTCGGATATGTTTGAGGCCCTAGGTTGTAGTTATGGGCTACCTGATCCGTGTGTTATTATGTACGAGTTCAAAGCATATTGGGATTCAAATTATGATAAGAGTTATTTGAAATCCGCTTTGGAGGAGGAGTGGGAATTTAGGGTAACACAAAATGCTGATTTAATGGCTAGCTGCATTAAGATTGGCATTGATCTCCCTACAATGCGAGCTAAAAGTGAAAGACGGAGTACTCTCCGTGAATTGCGTCGCGCTGTTAACATGATTCGTTTAGAGAACCATGTCATGGGTTGCAATATTAGTGCTGCTAAGTCTAATGTAAGTTGTATAAGCCTTACTCTGTGTACAAATAATCAAATTCTATTTCCTCCTCGTGTGTTACACTTGGCTGAAAGTACAGGTAATTGGCGTCTTGATGGTTCGTCAAGTAAATGGGAGGACTTGTATAATCGTAAGGTATGTCGTGGTACAATAAATGCTCACGCGTATAGTGAGTACATTTTTCGTAACAGGGAGAGGCAATTATTAAGACGTAGTTGTCGTGAAGTTGGTACGTCAATGCCTCCTTCAACGTTAGCAGATAATTAAAATGTCCCATACATTGTACGTACAGATCAAATTCGGATTCAAGTTAATTCAATGCTACTTCGTAGAGCAAGATTTTCGATGATGAGGGCATGCAAGGAATTCATAGAGGACAACGGATGGGTTTTTTCATCGGGTCATCATAGTAACATAATGTATTACCCAATATATATGTCTAACTATGATAACTCCGACGAATCTGATTGACTGAAATACTCAATTTGTCTTCGTTAACGTTTATTATTCTATGATTTCGAGTGTTGTTTCTAATTCATGGTTTTAATCGTAAGAGTAGATGTGTAACTTTTTTAAAAATTTGTTTTAATTGGTTTTATTAAGTATCATGTAATAAGTGAAGTTGGTTTTTATTACATTAAAGTGAAATTAAATTAAAGCCAAAAAAAAAATTATTGTAAGAAGACCCCCTTTCTCTTTCCTCCCCTCCCGTCAATCCTCTTTCTTTCTCGTCTTTCTCTTTCCTCCGTCGCCGGCGACCCCATTTCTTCTACCTCTTCGACAACTCACTCAAACACATCTCCTCACTCTTCCCTCATCCTCTGCGAAAAATACCTCTGCCAAAAGCCCATCTTCATTTGCGGCGATTCCATCAGCACTTCGAAATCCACCTCGTTTGTGATTCATCACCACCAGCTCGAATCACCTCCCTTTCATCTCCTGTCAGCGAAATATGTAAGAGTCTGCGTTATTTTTGTACATGAAAATGTGTTGCATGTTGAATTTTTACATGATTAGTATTGAAATTTTGTATGTTAATTAAGAAAATGAATTTTGTATTGTGAAAGTGTGTTTCCTTTGTAATGCCATTCGATTTATTTTAGGGTTGGTTAGAACCGAAATTATAGTTTGTTAGTCTGTTTTCGTAAGATTTAGGGTTATTCGAGTGACTTAGTTGTTGGTAGTTGTTTGAAATGGGGTGAGGTGAGGTGAGGTGTTTATTTAATTTTTCAAATTTAACTCCATTAATTTCAACCTCCGTAGGCTGCCTAGCTCACTTGAAGTTTACGTTACTGATTATGAGAAATTGACTTTTGGTTTGGTTTGATTTCCTTGATTGTTTGATAAGAATTGTGCAATTGAGCGGAAATATATACCATTGAGCGGAACTATATACAATTGCGAAGAATCATATACTATTGAATGGAACTATATACTATTGAATTGCACATATACAATTAAGTGGAACTATATTCAATTGAGAAGAATCATATACTATTGAGATCCACTATATACAATTGAGAATAACTATGTACAATTATGATGATCTATTGACACTATTATTGTAAGCTATATCTATATGAAGAGGATAGTAGGAGAAAGAGCTATATCGCTTTACCCTTGGGAAATAATGAATGATTAAGGATGACCAAATTTGCTATTAAGTGTATTATTGTATGCCAAATTCAAACTTGAATCCAATAATAATGGATCAATTATTTCAAACACATTGTTTTGGATCACTATGGTGGTTTCTCAACGATTTGTTTTTTATTCATATTTTGTGGTTTTTGATTCATGTTTTTGATTTATCTATAGCACGATGAGAGGCAGAGGCAGAGGGAGGACGACGACAGAGGCAGAGGCAGAGGTTAGTGAAGAGTGTGTGAAATCACTCGGAGATCAGGTCCGTGAGTCCCACAGAGTATTGTCTTATTGTGATGAAAAATTTGGAAAGAAGGTGAGTATTTCATATACGTCTAAGGGTTGTGGTTGTGTAATATAATTATCAATTCACTTCATATACGTCTAAGGGTTGTGGTTGTGATTATAATTTGACAATAATTGTTTAATTTGCAGCAACTGAATGTTAAATGTAGACTTGACACCTTTGGTCGTGTAACGAGTCATTTCAATGCTAGAAAGAAGGCTATTGTTAGAGATATGGGTTTTGGTTCGTTTCTCTCGTTTGCGGAGGGTTAGGTTTTACCCCGCAGATTTTGTTATTGGCTAATGGCATGGTTTGATGCGCAGAACGCTAAATTGGTTTGTGTAGATCATTCCGAGTTTCGATTGTCAAAGACCCAGGTTCAGTGTGTTTTTAGGGCTACCAGTTGGTCCTAAAGTTGTTCCCACAAAATTCAGTGAAGGAAGTTCTATGGCGAAGAAGGTCGAAAGCTTGGTTTCACGGTTTGGAGTACATGAAGGTAAAGAAAAAACCATTACCATTCAGCCACAAAAGTTAGAGGAAGTGTTGTTGAGTGAAGTTCCAATTTGTAGCCAAGAGGAGATTTCGGAGTTCAAAACTGCGTTTTTGACTTATGCCCTCCTAACAATCCTATCTTCTCGGGGATTCTCTCTCCTACTTGGAAAGATATAGCAATCTACAACGATTGAAGTGAGGACATTCAATATATAATCAAATTAACTAACTTATAATATGTAAGCATATAAGATTAAGTGTACCGCAAAATCAGGAGGAACCATGTATCTAGTAGATTCAGGCTTGAAATCTTTAGTCCACCTCTTGTAGTACATACAAATGGCATGCAAATTCAACATACTATGACAAATATGATGTAAGTAAGTTTCACTGAAATTAACAATAACAAATGAATTATAAAGTTTTATGATATATATGGGGCCTTACCAGTTTCGGCATGTGTAAGAGCGGGTCAGAAATACAAAATGTACAATCTACCACTGACATTTTAAAATCACCACACTTTGCCAATACAAAGGCCGAATCCTCTAAGCTGCAAATAACACATCGTATTACCAACAAAATATAACAAACTTAATGATGATGAATGCCCAATTTACTCCAGTATCAGTATCGATTACGCACCACCTCTTGTTACATACAAACTCATAAAGCAAATACATATCCCGTGGTCGATGATTGAGATCGCTCTGGTACTTCAAACTGGGTGTTAGCGGTCTCCGTGGCTTACTTCCGTGACTACGAATACGGACCTTTTCAAGTCCTACATCCTCCTCCGTCTCAGAAGATTCACCAGAATCAGAAACATTACCATCTTTATCATCTGAGACATTATGATTACACACTTCACTGATATCCTGGGACGGACCAAAACCGCAGTTCCTAGCTAAATTGGCAACATCTTGACTACTATTGAAAATAGGGATACTATAATTCAAAGGACTAAGGTGAGGAGGAAAACCATAGTGCACCCTTTGTTCACTCTCCTCACTGGCCATTGTCTGGTCACTACCCCTCACACCTGTGGCCATACTAGTAACATCACTTCCGGGATCTCCACTTGCAACATCACTACCATTAGCATTACCACCAGTACCAACATTCTCATTCACAATACTCATCAAGATTTTGGCATTCAAAGTCTCCTCTCTATCGTTATCCTCTATCTCCATCTCCTTCTCCTGTCTTTCCTTCTCCTCTCTCTCCATCTCCTCTCTGTCCTTCTCTTCTCTTTCTCTCTCCTTCTCCTCTCTGTCCTTCTCTTCTCTTTCTCTCTCCTTCTCCTTCTCCTCCTCTCTCTCCTTCTCTTCTCTTTCTCTCTCCTTCTCCTCTCTTTCTTTCTTTAACCTGCGCAACTCCTGAACAGAGCGCATGCATGTACGCCGTCTTTTCCGTTTCGGTAGCTTACCATCATCGTCATCATCAGACAAGTCCGATACTTTATCTGAAGTCCCCACAACTGTGCGTTTCACAAGCCTACGAATCTTATGAAACACCTGCCATATATTGAAAATAAATATATTACAACCGACTTCTCCCTCCGACGACCAACATCACACAAGAATGAACCTACAAAATTACTACCACAGTTTACCTCTTTAGCTACTGCTCGTGGACTTGAAGTAACATTTTCAGGAATGGTGTCCCTAGCTTCCAAAGGATGCTGTTCTCCATACGCAACATCAATCATCTGTGAAACAAACTAACAATAACAAATCCACATATTGACTCAGGTTATTTTTTATAAATGAATGACTATAACATATTACCCCTATTTTGCCAAAATCTCCACCAATTTCATGTTTGTCTTTTGCAATAGCAGAATTAAACGCAGTGAACGTCCAAGCTTCCACACGAGGGAAATGACCCCATCTCATGGGTGGAATGTTCAAACGGTCAACATATAAAATCTGCAAATTAGAACAATAACAACTTTATACATCATATATAAGAATCAAATATATCATAATGTTGTTTTTTTATAGATGTCATCTCCTTTAATACAGACACTCACCGCAAGGAATATGACACAACCGCCGCAACCGGAAGCAAAACCATATTCATCAAATTTATCCTTAAAACTCTTACCATAGGAAATCAACTCATCCAACACGAGAGAACACCAATCATACTTTTCAGCCACACAACCAAGAGTGGCAGCAGGATACAAGTGTTTGGAAAGATTGGCAGCAGTTGATGGACATAGTACCATAAGCAAAGAGTACGTTAAGAAGGCTGTTTTGAACTCCTATATCTCTTCTACACTAGAAATGTCTATATCACTTGACAACACTTCATTTAACTTCTCTTCACATATAGCTAGGTTCTTCTGACTTGACACATGCTCCCCAAATCTTGATAACAAACGTCCAACCTTCTTATCCAATGCAGATCGTTTAGGGCACTTTATCAAAACAATCTTAGGACCATCAGGTAGCCCTAAAACCCATTTAACTTGTGTTGAAGACAAAGGGAACTCCGTACCGTCTACATCTGCACAAATAATTTTGCTATGATTTGCATCAAGCCTGGTCATTAACCAGTAGCAAAACTTGCGTGGCAGCATCCAATCCTTGCGAAAATCTAGTAACGACCCAAAACCCATCTCCCTTACAACAGTCCTTTTCTTTGTACTTAAGGCTGACATCACGCGACCAAATGTTTCAAGCCTATAGTTCACATTTGGTTGCTGCAAATAAATTACAATGCACATAAGCCAATTTCGACAATGGTATCTAAATAACACAATGGTATCAATAGTTAATCCATTGGTGTATATATATAACACAATGGTATATAGGTTATTCTAAATGGTATAAAGTATTATAATTTCACATTCTTACCTTAGCTCCGTATTTTTCATCTCGAGTTAACATCACTTTACGCATCTCCTTAACAACATCCCCAACTGACTTCGTACAAGCCTGTGCAGGAGGTGTACATCTACTTCGACCTTCACGATTTTCCTAATTTAAACAAACAAATTCGATTCAACTATGAACTTATCAATGATTCACAATCACGCAATCGGGCACTACCAAAAAAACGAACGAACACAACTTTCATAATTAAAGCTCTTTCAAAGCACATTAATGGCAAAATAATTTCAATTTTAGGTCACTTATTACAAACAATTCAAACCAATTTACAACTCAAATTCCAAAGTCCTTATTTTCGAGTTAATTAACAACTGTAATTCAATATGATTTTTTTTTTTTTGAGCTCCACCTCCAATCCAAAACACTTCACATCATTAGAGCTAATTTACAGCTCAATTAATAATCTATTTTTCGCCCTTAATCCCAAAACCCTTATTTCCAGTTAAGCTAATTTACACCCATACATACACCAAACTAACTACATGTTCTTCGCATCACAACTAAATTCGATAATTACAATTGTATTATCAGCATGAAAAAGTTAATTAAGAACAAAAAATAGCTTATAAACCCAACTAAAACTTACCTTTCGAACCATGATTCAGTAGCAATCTGGAAACCAACGTACTGCAACAGATCTAGAGTAATTGAGGAAGGTGATTTCGGTGAAGAGGTGGAGAGAGAAGATGATTTGGGTGTGTGAGTATAAGAGCCGTGGAGAGAGAAATTTAGGGAAGGAAAATAAAATGTATTGTATAAATGTATGTAGTAGGGAAAGTATTCATGTATTCCATAATATAAGTTAAGTATTGAAGGTGTATTGAATAAAAATGCCAACGTATTGCAAGGAAGCAAAATACACAAGGCCCCCCTCCCATTTAGCAAAACGAAGTCGCATCAGCCGTGATTAGAATTGTCATTCTAATCACGGTGATTGGTGTAGACGACCTGCTAGTGGACAGCCAAAGTGCCAAATTGAGCTTGTACCCTCCTCGAAACCCGACTTGAAAAGAAGGTTGCTCAATTAAATATACGGTCATAATAATGTCACCAAACTGGAATTGTGGATCATTATGACTCATTAATAATGCAGTAAAAACGTATGGTTATTTTCTACAACTCTTAGATTATGACCCTCTTTGTGTCGAATTGGCAATAACTCGAGATCAATGTATCGAAATGTACAAAATTTTTGAATGAACATCTATGAGATGTAATTAATAAGTGATAAAGGTATGATTGGATTTGGAAAAAAATATCCAACATTTATTCGACATGAGTCGTATTTCCAAATTTTAATTTTGATCTTCTGCATTGTTCATTGTTCATTGGTCAATCATATCAAAGAACTACGTATTAGTATAGCACTCACAGATCAACCTCACAAACAGTTACAAACCAAATTGCCAGTAAAAAGCAAACGTAGGAAGGCGTGAAACGAACCCTGAACTGACATCAACAGACAAACGTGCTACCTGGTGCTCAAAGAAAAAAAAAAACAAAATATGAAAGCCTCCATTCTTATATAAACAAAGACAACAAAGTCGAATTTGTGAAATTCGTCAGAATTCATCTAATACATCAAAGAAAACTGACAGATTGACACCATCAAACACAATGTCAAACCCTTAATTATTAAGCTGCATAATATGATATTCAAATACCAAGATGCGAAAAATCGAAATCCAAAAGAACAAAAAAAAAATCTTGAAATTAATTCAACAAAATAGAGATAACAAAATTCATCTGCAATAAAAAAAATCGGTTAGCAAAACAACAAAAACGACATCTTTAACCCAAATGTCTTAAAGGCTCCCACCATAAGGCGAGGTAAGGGGGGTCGGATGCACGCAAACCTTACCCTATTAAAACATAGAGAGGTTGCGCAAGGATGACCCCAAAATGAAAAATGTTTCGAGAATCACACCGACTGACTGCTACTTCACAAAATAGGAAGTACAGACAGTTTTATGATCCATTTTGCTTTATTTCATTATATCTCAAAAACCAAAAAATAATTAGTCTTTGCCTCCATTGAAAATGGAATCATGGCAAAATAACAAATGCTTGAAAAAAAGTCAATCAATTAAAATCCAATCAAAATCAATCAATCAAACAAAATCTAATATATTCTAATCTAATCCAAAATTAAAAAGAGCCTACACTTTAATTTCTTTTTATAAAAACCACGAATTCCATTTTATATCACACCCACATACAATCCAACACATCTAAGAAAATTTAAATGTAACCAATTCATTGTAGTCAGAAATGTGTAAATTTTTGAACTGCCACAGATGATAATGAATTTGGTATGATACATGACTAACAGAAACAAAACAGGCTAATTAAAGAAAGTTCGACATACTCACGTGGGACACATACTAAGGCCCTGTGCGATTCAACTTAATTAACAATGTTTTCAAATCAAATCAGATTAATTCAAAGCAAATCAAATCAGATCATTTTTATTCAAACCAAATCAAATCAAATCATAAGTATTATATATCCAAATAACAATCAATGAATCTAGTCTATTTTTAGTTATTAATTCGTCTAATTGCAGGTAATTTATCAATTAATTCAGTTCAGATCAAATCAAATCAAGTTTATTCAAATCAAATCAAATCATTTTAATTCAAATCAAATCAAATCAGATCAGAAAAATGCAGTGCAACCGCACAGGGCCTAACAGACCAATAATCAAACTTTTTTCCAAACACCACCTCACTTCTGGACTTAGAATAAAAGTTTGAAAAGTGCAAACAATTAATTTTAACTTTGATCATAAGCATGTGTAATTGCTTGTGCTATGATTTATTATGAATATGAAAAGTGTCCAGCACAATTAGCAAGGATGGTGAGTTACACCAAATGAATGCAACTAAGGATTACTCGAACAGCAGGTTGTGTTACAAAAGTTGTATTTAGAGAAGGATCTACTCCACTGGGCAAGTGCATTGCCATATGAAATACTCCATGGCAGATGCATATGGCAATGCACGAAAATTGTGGGTTTGATTAGGCTACTTCACGGCAAAGATCAATAAATCCAAGCACGATTTTATCTCTCTTCTTTTTACTATTAGTGATGAAAAATAGGGTGGTATCAAGCAACTTTGAGCCACATGTAAGAAGTACTTATACAGAACCAAGAATCAGGTGGGAAATAGAACAAAAGAATAGACTTTTGCAAAATCTCTCCATCACTTCATAACTTCATAGACAGACTACTTTCAAACAGTGACATTCTATGTACGGATCTCGATGTCAACATTCTAATTCGCCTACGAAATTCTGGCATACCTAAAAGTTGAATATCTCAGACATCTTCAGGAGGTTAATTCTTAACATCTTTTTTGAGTCATAATATACCTCCTCATCTATCGATTGGATCTTACACGCTTAGTGTACTTAATACACTCCCATGAATATATGTTACTATTTATATGTACTCCATTATATCAATTTTCTAGCACTTATAGTTATAAAATCCGTGACTCTTTTTAAGTTTTTACACAACTAAATTGGTTTTCTAAAATTGACTCCCTATTTTTCAAGTTGACAATACTTCTACTCTAATTCAGGGATAGGTGAAAAAAATAAAATCACTAATAATAACCACTATCCCAATCACGTAACAATCAAATGAAAGTTCTCGGGCTCAGGATGCCAAAACCCACGCGCCTTTTAAAAAAAAACCATTTTGCTTACCGTATAAGTCATGGCCTTATAAACATCATAACTATGCATATACCAGATTGTTTCTGCAGAACATAGATAGCTGGAGTATACTATCTAAAAAGTACAAGCATGTCTAAAAACACTACTAGTAATAATATAACATGTTACCACTTCCTCAAAGAGCACAACTAAAGGCTAAACTTTTGGACTCCAGTAACAAACCCATTTAGCAAGAAGAAAGATTTCCACTGGTATAAACATCTACGTCACGTGGAGTTCAATGAATCAACTTAAATAAAGCATTTTCGATAAACCCTCATAAGGATGACATTCCACTTAAACCACTGCAAGGACATGAGTTAGAGACACTCGGAAGCAGTTAGCACTGTACTTTCCACAATCTTGTTATCTAATGCAAGTGATGTTAACCTACATGATATAATAACAACACGAGCCCCTTTGATTAATAAAACCTTTGGTCAAATGAGCACTAATTGCACTTACAATTTCACACCCCCATCATCATCAACATTTAACATAATTGAAATTTACACAACTCCAATAAAACAATAGAAACTCCAATAAAAAAAATTATATAACTTGTATTTTCAGGGCCATCGCAGGATCAGATTAATTTGCGCGAACATCAGTTCTCCCACCTAATTTTTACATCCTTTTATAGTTGAGTATCTAAATTCGAACGTGAACGGGCATGGAAACGGCAGTAGAGCACCAAATGAAGGATTGTGAAGGGGCAAAGAACAATAAAGAAAAGGAGGAGGAGGAAGGAGGTTGACACACATTGAAATCGCAATTACGACAAGAACGCACCTATCGACGAAATTACAAGACAGTAGGAGATGAAAGAAAGAAGGAAGCAAAAAATTATGATAGCCTGATGTTTACTGTAGTCGGGTAGAGATTGAAAAGGGAAGAGGCGAATAGGGAGGGGAAAGGATGACAACAAAATGAAATACAATCTAGAGCCGACAACTTAAAGGTGATTTGGCTTTTTTTTTCTTGAAATGCTATAAAAATCGCCATGTCATCTGTAAAGTTAGGCTATTGAACGTAAAATATTGATTACTAATTACACCATTTTAGCTAAAAATTACAACTCTTTGTAATTTGATTAGCTAATTGTCATAATATGGCAATTTACACCAAATTTGTACTATGTACTAATCAGTTATTAGTAACATGTACTGAAAAGAATTACGGACTAATTCTTTAACAAAATATTGATTTTGTTATATTATAAAGAATATCAAATTAATTACCATTAATTATCACATAATTAATATAGTTCAATTTGCTCAACCCGAGTTCCAAACTCGTCATCTAACACCAGATACAATTTCTTAAAACCTAACTATGTCTTAGGGTTCAACTATATTGTATCTTATACAAATATAATTTACTTTCAAGTAACTATCTTTGTTGGTGTGACCGAGAGGGTTCAGCTGATTCGCCTCATCATACGACAATAACGTCAAACTCTAGCCAGCCAATTCAACCGTTATCGATTTACGTTAATCAACTGACTTAGTATATTCAATATATCCTAGGTTTATTCCAAATTAGATTTATTTAGTCAACGCATGATTGTCGGAGAAAACCTACTCCAACAAATCCATCCCCCCTTAAGACAAAGCTTCTTCCCCTAAATTTAAAGGTACAAAAATTCAACTCAATCATCACACATAAAAGGCTTATCAATCAGTAAATGCAAAGTTAAAAATTTAGGTATTCAATGCATGGATCTAAACCAAGGTATAAAGTTAGTATAACAGCCTCACCCAGCTTAAAAGAAGAGTTCGTCCTCGAACTCCAAATTCATACAATCTTATAAGTAAGGAAACAATCTTGAATCCTTGTTGCATGCTAACTCAGTCATTAGAAGATTGAATTATATCTATAGAAGTTACTTAGCAAATTTCGACTATTAAGTCAATACACTTAAAAAGGTACACTAAAATCTAAATTTTATAATAACCCAAGTGTTTATAGTGTTGGTAAGATCATCAAATATTCTCAATAGTCAAAGGCCCCTGAAACACCCAATAACTCCATCGACCTCTAAATGCTTATCAATCTATAGTGCTAACTATAAACATACTTAGAAGCACCAAAAGCATAAGTGAGTGCTCACTAATCCTAAGTACTTTTTTGTACTCTCAAAACACTAGTTAACAACAAAGTATATCAACCAACTCCAAGCTAACTTCCATACGCATCACCAATCGTTACACACTCGTGTAAATGTAATAATGGTCATACTCGATCTTCTTATTCACCAAATATTTAAGAATTACATCATGTTCCTAATTATCTCAATCATAAAAGAAAGCTCGCAATAATTTACACATTTCACCCTACAGAATGCCACACATATTCCACAATGAGATTAGTAAAACCTCTTAGAGCCCTCAAGTAGATTTCTTGTTTTGCTAATATAAACATAATACCAGAACATGTATTCCCTTTTTCTCTTGTCCACTCACCAAATTTCTCCAAATAATTTACGACTGTCAAACGCCGAGCAAATAACTAGGACCACAATTCTTAAGTTGTTGTGTAACAAGTTCAAAACCCTTTATAGTATACACAACATAACCCAAGAAACTTAGTGGATAATTCCTCGAATTGCATCTTTGTAAAACAATACCCAGACATATAGAAAACATTGTAAGATAAAACCAAATAAGTTAGAACCATCCTTAAATTATATCTCACAAGTTATCATCCACACTCATATACTCAACCATATGATAAAATTGTAACACTTTCCTTTATTAAACATATAACTCAATCATGAAATATCTTGAATTTAAACCGAGGACACCATGTCCAACAATTGTAACTGAAAACCTTAGACCGCAGTATCTCATATAACCTATATCATAATACTCCTTCCGATTCTTTAGATTTGCCCCATTTTCTTTTTTAGGATGGTGCAATATATTTGCCGCATTTCTATTTTTTTGTGGTATTTGTATATGCATAAGTCTATTTTATCCTTCATTAAAGGTTGAACAAACCCATGTACATATGAGACAAATGTCCTTTAGTGTAAAAAACCAAACCTACCCCACTACTATTAAACTTTCTGCCCAAATAAAATGGGACAAATATAAAGAATCGAAGCCAGTAAAAGTTTTAGACCCCCAAAAGATAATGATCACTAACACAAGTAGCTCCTCTCTCATCTAGATCAAACTGCACCAAATTTCAACCCACTGAATTATAATAACATCACATTGACTCAATTAATCCTCTATATATGAGTATCGACCTTATCCCCTCCATTGTTGAACACTTGCAAGTGAGACACATCATTTATAGAAGGGGGAAATGAGATCTGTCATAGATAGCACACTTTCTGCCTTCTCATGTCCAAAACGATATCTGCAGTATACCTCTTTCCTCCATGACCTCAAATCAGGACACCAACATATGGAAATTTACCTTCAATGGTAATTTCTCTGTCAAATCGGCTTATGCAAAATGCTTCGAAAACCAAAACACAATTCAAGATCGCATGACCAATTTTTGGAAACAAATCAGGAAAATCAAAACCACCAAAAAATCCAAAATGCTATCTGGAACCGTCTCCATGAAATTCTCCCAACAACTGAAAAACTCTCCTTTACCATTAACAATTTTTCTCTAACTTGCAACCGATGTCACCAGGCGGTGGAGAGCCATTTACACCTCTTCAGAGACTACCCTATTTTGCCCTTGTCTGGGCAGACATGAGCTCTAGTTGGACAACTTTTGATTCGACGAGTTTTTGGAACCAAGATTGGAGAGCTTGGATCCATTGGAATCTCTCAAAAGAAGATCTTTGGAAAACTGAATTCAGCCTCTCTATGTGGCATGTCTGGTGCTCCAAAAATAAATTTATCTTTCAAACCACAATAATCCCACACCAAATATCAATGCATAGACTGGCAGCTGACATTTTATTTTTTATCGTGGCTTTTGAGCATCACGGTAATGACTCAAGTAGACAAGACCTCATTCTCTGGAAACCTCCTCCTCATGGACTGCTCAAGATGTATACGGATGCGGCATGGATGAACTCTTCTTCTGAGGCTAGAGGAGGAGGCGCAATCTGCTCCTCCAATGGCTTATGGCATATAGGTTTCACCCTGAAATTCAGAGCTCAATAAGCAGCAGCAGCAGAACTTTTGGTGATTCGCAAAGGACTGATCATAGCCGTTAATGTCCAGATCGAGAATGATGCTTTCCTCCTCAAAAATCTCATTGACAACCCAAACACTGCTCAAAATTGTGCCCTCAAAGCAATTGCAGATGATATCTGGAAGATGATTGCTATAAACCTGAAAATCACCATCGTTCACACCAAACGGGAAGCAAATTAGGTGGCCCACATCTTGGCAAGGAATGCGCTTAATGGACATTCAAGGAGAATTGTGCACCTTACCACCCCTCAATGTGTATAAGACGCCTACTTTATAGACCTTTCGTCGGTTCTCCCCATGGCATGATGTTCTCTGTTCTAGATTTACCCTTCTGGTCTTTTTTGTCTTTATGTAATCAAAGAGATAGTTGGTGTGTACCAGACTTTGTTTTAATTTAGTTACTCTTCTTCTCCTTAAAAAAAAAAAGAGTCAATTAATTCACCATATATATATTGAATTTTTTTATAAGCCTTTTTTATGATGAATTGTGGGTCACCTGATCTAACGAGGTCAAACTACTAAATGCGCATTTATCGTATACATTTCAATGAAACTCATGTGCTTATTATGTAATTAACTCATGTCGTAGACCGTATCCTATAATATAATTGTACGTTTTAGGTCACGCTCTAATCTGCATAAGGCATGATTTATGGTCACCTGTAACCTAAACGATTTCTAACATGTAACCTAGAATTTCCGGACATACAATATTGTTTGTACAAATACATATCGAGCATGTGACTAGATGAGTTGCACTCATTGAGCACGAGCATTATCAAATATACACGAGATCAAGTACAATCAACATGAACCCTAAAGGTATAATATATCAAGTTGCATGTGTCTATATTCGAATAAAATTATTTTGATTTCTTACTAAGTTTACTAAGTAATCACAAATCATGATACATGTGAGGGGACCAACTCTGTAGTGATCATTACATATAGGAATGATATCAACTTTTCAAGAAAAGATTTTTCCTAGTTGTACGAATATAGTCATCAAATATTAACTAACAGATTTGTGAATTTGAATGTTTATCATATGTTGATATTTGTTGATACTAACTTGATATGTTACCGATTAAATAAATTTGACAAAGGCTAATATAGAACTCCACCTCTCTCTATATAAGTATTGACACACCTATGCTTCACAGCATACAACCTACTGCTCTATTTTTGTCGTTTTGTTGTAGCATGTAATGTTGCCTACGAACATGCATGAAACAAAAAGGAACGACATATTTTCTCTACTCGTATTACCACCTGAACTGTGTGATCAAATACTTGTTAAATTACCAACAAAACCCGTTTTAAGATTTCGTTGTGTCTCAAAATTGTGGTGTTCCATCATAGATGACCCACAATTCATTTTAGCATATCTGAAAATGCGTCTAAATAGCAAAGGTGACTCTCATTTGTTAGTTTTGGAACCACATGAGAAATCTACACAATTGTGTACGATCCGGAGTAAAGACACATTTGGGATGGTGTCTAAGCTTGAAGTTGATGTAGTGTTTTCTTGCTACAAACCTAGTGGATACGTCAATGGTGTGCTTTGCTTAAAGAAATATGTATCTGAAGCTCAATTTGTTCAGATACTTTTGTGGAATCCTTCGATTCGGAAATCTATGAACATTTCTCTTCCACAAGTCGGAAGTTCGATGATTAGAGATTACTTGGACATGGATCTTGCTTTTGGATACGACCCTAAAACAAACGATTATAAATTGATAGCAAATTTGCTTTTTCGAGGTAAGTCTTTTATGTCTAAATATGTGAGAATCTATACACTTAGTAGCAACTATTGGAAAATTGCCGAAATTACGGACTTAGATATGCATTGTTTGGACAAAGATACTCCAAAAATTTACCTTGACGGGGTCATATATCGGATGTGTATCGACCCCGGGAAAACCACTCCAAAAGGTAAATATCCTCATCTCATGTTATTTGATGTGGGTAATGAGGTGGCGAGGTTTGTTAATTCGCCAGATTGTGAGCGTATCAATCAATATTCCGACAACGATCATGAAAGATTTCCTGTTGTTTTAGGCAAATCTATTGCTTTGATGGATATGTTTTCAGACTATTCAAACATTTGGGTTATGGGAGAATCGTTCGATTGGACAAAACGATATACAATTAGGTTGTCTTTGCTACATAAATACATATTCTTGAGGGCTGATGGTAACTTGTTATTTGCTAAAGAATTGGGAGATGTATATTGTTATAATCTCGAAAGTAAGGTAGATAAAGCCCTTGGAACTAGTCACAAGAATTCCCTTCTCTTGACAGATACATATATGGAGAGTTTAGTAGTCTTCAAAGAATTTGGTGATGGGCAAATAAGCACATTTCCCCTACCATAGTTGTGATTGTTGCTCCAAAATCATGATGGTTACTTTCTTCCTTGTTATTAGTTATATTGGATGTCTTGAACTATTGTTTATTTAATTTTTGAGATGGTCAACCTTGGAACGCCGCAAGAATAAGAGGGAGCCAATACACTCTAAAGCGCAACACATATTTTTATTTTTATGTAGCTTATTATTTACGATATTAAACATTAAGTATTTTTTAGTTGTCAATCAAATGTAAGGTTGAATGTTACAATAATGCATTCCTCTAGATCGGTATCAATAAATGTAACGTTGTTTTTATTTTTTTGCTTGTATCTTTATATTAAGATTAGTGTGCCTTCATTTTATTATACATTGAATCGAATTATGTTTCTATTCGGTGATTTCTAACACAAATAAATTTGCAAACTTCAATTGATCAATCACATAATCTCCTAACTAAGCGTTATAAGACAATACATAAATCACAATTTAAATATATTCAAAATGTCTTGGCATAATGATCGGCCTTCATTTATACTATCCGCGTGTCAAATGTAAATGAATCACTTAATATTTTATACTTTTCTTGTTTAAAAAAAACATTTTTGAACCATGATCATAAAAAATAACAATTGTAAAATCATTTGTCATTATTACGCTATGTAGTTCATCAATCTAGGACAATGCTTGAATATTCGTAGAAGAGTTGTAAGCTTATAGTAGATTCTTCTAATTACGTCCTATTTGATTAAACTTAAAAAAATAATGAATTCAAATTATATTTGAAAAATTCAAATAAAATGAAATCATATAAAATTAATGCAAATGAAATCAAATAGATCATAATTATCCATATAACAATTAATGAATCTAATATACTCCAAGTTATATATATCTCGTCTAGATGTTGTTAGTTCTTCAAATATCTATATTAGATTATATTCAATAAAATTCATCAAATCAAATTGGTTCAATTCAAATAAAATCCAATTAGTTCAATTCAAATCGATTCATATTTGATAAAAAAAAATGTATTCATCAATTTAAAATCAATTCTACAACATTCTTTGATTAAAATGGTTTTATGCTCACTTCTTTTGCAAGAAGGTCTTGAACTGCTATTAATTGGGGATCCTCCTCCTTTCCTTGAGTTTCCATGTTAGGAAACCTCCTCCAAAAGTCCACCAAAGCTGCCCTCCAAGCACACCAAAATTTCATGGCGTACACAAGACGATTACTGGATGACGATCCATGTTAGCCGACCCCAATCAATTTGGGAATAAGGCTTGGTTGTTGTTCATTGGTTTGAAACCAATCCTAAGACCTTATATATTTGTAGCTAACTATTAACTAATAATATAATAGGTTGAGATGAAGTGTTGATGATATTATATGTAACACGCAAAAAAAAAAAGGATGAATTCTTCTTTATCTCTTCTTTGTTTTGTTTTAGAAAATGATAGAAACTGAACAAATTCTTCTTTAGGCCCTACCCCATAGCCACCACAGTTTCAATAGAATTGAGCTAGAGCATATACAAGGTATAGTTCCTAATCGACTCGAGTGTGCACATGCACTTCTCTCTAAATGGGCCAGTAGGATGAGTTCCCATCTAGGAGGAAGTCGATAACTACTCCGGCCACAGACAGTACCTTGATCAGAGGTATAAGAGGATGATCGGCTGCAACATCATTACTCTAGGTAGTAAATCATGTAATATATTTCATACTTTAATCCTTTAATAGTACACTATTTGGGAACTTGATCTATAAATGGCTGAAGTCGAATTTAACATTCAAAACAACCAATTCGATCTAGTGGAACAACGGAAGCAAGAGGCTCACTCGGCCGAGTGGCCAGTACGTCAAATTTGGGCTTCGAGAACCCACATAAGAGAACATAATTTTTTTTAAACCAATCTCTTATATCTTAAAGAACGGGTCCTTTAAAAACCGTTCTGAAAGCTAATTTTTAAATAAAGGAAAATAAATATTATACATATAAGAGAACGGTTCCTTCAAATACCGTTCTAAAAGGTGTGCTCTATTCCAGAACTATAGCTTTAAGAACGGTTTTTAGTAAAACCGTTCTAAAAGGTCCACCTAAGAGAACAGTTGTCTCGTAAACCGTTCTAAATACCCCCAACAAAATAAAAAAATTAAAAAAAAAACATAAAAAAAAAGAAAGAAAACTCCCTCACCCCTCGTGATATCCGCCACACCCTATCGTTAATTACCCTTAGCTTATTTTCATCACTTTTGCCCTCACTCGCTCTCTCTCATTCTCTATTTTCTCTTATCTTCAATTTTTCCATGTGATCTTCTCACTCTTCATGATTTCTAGTTTTCCACCATTATTATCGTTGTTCATCACCCTACATTTCTTCCTGATTCAATTACTCTCATCTTATTTCTTGAACAATTTCGTGATAATTGTCACTTCCCTCATGTATGTCAACATAAAAATTATTCCCAAATTTCTCTTTTTCGGCAATCCCCACACAATTTCGTTGCGGCTCACCATTGACACTCCCAAATTGGCAGGCGATGACGACGGTGATGTTTAGAGGTATGTTCAAGATGATGATTAGATGAATTCATTTGTATTTTTTTCTTTTTAATTTCAGATCGTGTTTGTTTTTTTTGTTTTGAGGTCGGATCTGAAGACCCCATATCTTCATATTAATTCTTTTATGTTATTTTTTGGTTTTTATTTAGATCTAATCTCTTTGTATTAATTCATTTGTATAAATTTTGGTTTTTGTTTAGATCTACTACTCTTTATACTAATTCATTTGTTTAATTTTATTCTTTTTATTCAGATCTAACGCAAGAGAAAGTTGATGATCAAAGAACAACGACTTAGTTAAGTAAGAAATGAATTAAGGTCCAGGATAGTTTTAGATCTAGTTTCTGTTATACTTGATTCGTGTATCTTTTATTATCCAACTTTTGGATCTGGTTATGTTGTCCAGATTGTATTTCTTTCAATTTTTGAGATCAATAAAATTAAATTTGCAAGATGTGTATTTCTTTCAATTTATTGTTATTTTGGGGCAAATTTGTTGTTGTTGTTAAAAAAAAAAATTTACACGTTACAGGTGAGGTGAGGTGAGGACGTGAGGGTTTTTTTTCCAAAAGGGGTACATAGCAAAACGGTTTTGAGGATAACCGTTTTAAAAGTGTTCTACTTTTGAGAACTGTTTTAAAGAAAACCGTTCTTAAAGAGCTTTCAGAACGGTTTTTAGCAGAACCGTTCTAAAAGGCTATAAGAACGGTTCCCAACCGTTCTCTTACCCTTTAAGTACAGTCGTCTAGAGAACGGTTCTGCTTAGCTTTAGAGGACCCGTTCTCTTAGCTCATTTTTGACGTAGTGGGCTGAGAGTGCCGACACTACGTCAAAAAAGACCTTCAAGAACGGTTCCCCTAAAGCTAAGCAGAACGGTTGTAGAACTGTTCTCTAGACGACGGTACTTAAAGCCTAAGAGAACGGTTGCACCCATTCTAAAAGGGTATAAAAACGGTTCTGGAGAAAACCGTTATAAAAGATTTTTTAGAACGGTTTTTGCCATAACCGTTCTCTTAGCCTGCTTATGTTTAAGAACGGTTATTACCAAAACCGTTCTTAAAGACCCATTATTTAAAAAAAAAAAAAAAAAAATTAATTTTTGCTTTCCCAACAACCCCTACCCACGACCCCCAACCCGCAGCAGCAGCAGCAACAACAACAACAACAACAACAACTTTTTTTTTAATTTTTTTTAACTCCCATCAAAAGTTGAATTACATAGCAAATTTTGCAAAGTATGCTGTAAAAACACTAACCATACATATAACCTAGCACTAATTTTAATTTCACGTAAATCTTGTGGCCATCATCGATCTTTTTCATTCTCTTCCAACTTTAGATCTGGGATTTTGTTCAACAACTTGTTCTTCTAACCACACGAAAAAATGAACCAAATATACATTGATAGATCAATCAAAGTAAAAAGTGGATCTAAAAACAAAACTAAAAATCTTAACAGCCTCACATGTTGCCATCTCCGTTGATCACCATGTTCTATCCGTCGTCGACGTCGGTATGCTCTCCGACTTCCGCATCTTCAGGAATTCAAAATTTCTTCGATCTAATTAAAAAAAAATTAGGAACAAATTTCGATAAGAATAAAATCAATCAAAAAATAAAATAAAATATAAAACAATCATAAGATAAAAAAACGATTCATGTTAATAACATTTAGATCTAAGTTAAAAAAAAACGAATTAGAAACTACAAATGTAGATCTGAAACTATAAAAAAAAAAGTAGATCTGAAAATGTATCAAACCTTGATCTAATGTCTCTCCCATCGTTATATTATCACATTGCCGAGCTATCGTCATCCCGTCATTTCCATCGTTGCTGCTACCTGCGGTCTTGTCCTCCGTCCTAATTCTTCACAGTGGTTTTTTTTTTCTTTGTGTAATTTGTTGTTGGTATGATCATAATGAATAATTTAAACAAGGAAAAGGAAGAACTTGAGAGATAAAAGTTCAGGAAAATGAGAGAGAAAAGAAACTAGGAGAGCAAAGAGTTGAGGAAAAGGAAAGAGGAAGAAATAACTGAGGATTGAGGAAAATTGGAAGGGCGGAACTAACAAGAGAGAGAATAGAGAACCGTATAAAATGGATGGGTGTTTTTAGTTTTGATTTAAATTTTTTTTTTTGTGAGTCTATTAGAACAGTTATATACAAAACCGTTCTCTTAGGTAACTCTTTTAGAACGGTTCTTACTAAAACCGTTCTTAAAGATGAGGTTCCGAAATTAGGCACCCCTTTTAGAACGGTTTTTAGCGGACCCGTTCTAAAAAGGTATTTAATATTTATTTTTCCTTTTTCAAATATTATCTTTTAGAACGGTTTTAACGGACCCGTTCTCTTATACTCTAAGAGATCGGTTTTAAGAAATTTCGTTCTCTTATTCTGGTTCTCGAAACCCATTTTTGATGTAGTGCGAGGCCGAGGGTCACGGTTTGAGGAAGCCGAAATGCTTTGATAAATGCATCAACCGTTTCGATTACAACAATATACGAAGGCAATTAAAACAAATGAGATACGAGTGAACAATGAACATAAGATAATAAAATTCAAGGTATAGGAATCGAGTCATCAAATAGATTATAACATTCGAAGGCTAGATCAACATTCTTACCTTACTTGTGCAAACTCACTAAGATGATCTAAGCCTAGACGGGTATCTCTTCGAACACACACCCTAAACCAACATAACATCACCAAATTACTAACCAACCTTCCACAACTCAACTCAACATTGAAAAGAGATTAAATCACATGACTAACACCCTAATATCAAGTATAATTCTTACATTAACCATTAATTTCCAAAAAGGGCAGATATACTTAATAACTCTAACTCATGGTTTTGACCAAATGGCATCGAAATCGCAACAAACTTGCACGACACTACCACATACATACTAACAACAAAACTCATCCATTTAAATGCTAAAATACCATCGATAACACTCAAAATAGGCTAAAATGTTTGGATAGAAATGAAATAATCTTCTCAAACCATTATAAAGCATTCCCATCTCATAATAAATCACCCCTCAAAATTTCATGCAATTCTAATAACAATATCATCATCAAATACACATAAACCCTAATCATAAAACCCCAAATTAAAACTCATAATGTCATGCATCAAAATCCATTATAATCATGAATTGAACTTAAGACAACAATTTCTACAAACATAATCATGTTTTAAGCCATAATCACTCATGAAATCATAAAAACCGTAATTAGAATTTTATGAAAAATGGCTAGAATTCTTACTAGCTACTCTTGATTTAGAATCAAGAGGGGAGGAAAATGAGGAAGGGTGGTGACACCGGGTGGCTGCGACGACGGCTTGGGCGGCGGTGGGTGGTGCGCGTGGCCTTCTTCCTTTTTTTTTCCTTCTCTTTCTCTTTGTCTCCTCTGCGTGCATGTGGTGTGAGGGAGGGGAAGAGTTTGTTTTGTTTTTATATTTAGTATTAGTAGAGTGAGGGAGTGTTAGTAAGGGAATTTAGATAAATTTGCTAGAAAATCACTCAATTAGGAAACTCAACAAAAAAATAGAAGACTCCCAAAATAGGAATTAGTAACTCCCAAAATGATAATTTCCCTAAGAGTCTTAATTAATTAAAAGTCTTAAAATTGTGTGGGTGTTACATAACCACTAAATAACATTTGTCTTACTTCATTTTAGGTTAGGATGTTTTGGTTTGTTGGTTGTTTGTTGTTGGAGTACATGTTGTTGATATTGTAGTGAGACGAGGGATGGATACGCCTTAGAGGGAGAAAAGGGGAGTTAGCTAGAGTGTGCGGCTCTTGGCCCGAGAGCCCGTTGCTTCCTTGGTTAATGAGATGAGACAGTGTATTATATTCATTGATTATTCTTGTGTGGGTTAGTGAATATTGTGATTGTATCTCCCCTCGCTAATTCGCTATTGCCCAATTTTTTGGTGAGTGTTGGCTTGTCATTATGGGCTATGACGGGATTTAAGCATGGGGGAAATGTTTGGCATTGTGTTGTAACTCGACTTTTGCAATTGTCACTTGTTTATAGGTTTGTTTTTGAAAAAAAAAAATTGAGATTCGGGGATACCACAGCGGGCGGCAGCATAAGTAAAGGAGTTTGGGTGATATGGGTTAGGATCACACAGGGAGATATAATGAGGTTCAGTGTTTATAAATTGGTGGTCCTAGAATAGAAATTGCTCTTACGTTTTGATGATATATAAGTGTCGTCGGTAGTATTAAAAGAGGTGAGTCATATCCGATGGCACTATCCAAGATATAGGCTTTTGAGGGAGTTGATGAGCCAAGCATGGAGGAAATCTAGGGATGTGTTAGTTCCCCTAATTAACCTTTGACTGGGTGACAAGGGAGGAAAAGATGGTTAGAGTCGGAGTGTCGAGCATTTCATCTACTCCCTCTCTAACTAGAACTGTGTGTTTAGTTGGCTTGCGGTTGGATGATTTTCATGTTTGAAATTCACCACGTGCAATAAGAGATACCTAGGAGAGAATATTTGAAATTTGGATAACTCAAGGACGAGTAATGGTCTAAGCATGGGGGGGTTTGATGGGGTGTGATGGTGGCACTACGTCAAAAATGGCCTTCAAGAACGGTTCCTCTAAAGCTAAGCAGAACGGTTCTACAACCGTTCTCTAGACGACGGTACTAAAGGCTAAGAGAACGGTTGTAACCGTTCTTAAAGGCTATAGGAACGGTTATGAGAAAAACCGTTCTTGAAGACCTTTAAGAACGGTTCTCCAGAAAATCGTTCTAGTATATATGGAACCTTTAAGAACGGTTCCCTATAAAACCTTTCTTAAAGGTGTCATCCACAACCCGCTGCAGCAGCAACAATAATGACAACAAGAACCTCTGTTTCAAAAAAAATAAAATAACAACAACAACAACTATAGAAACTGGATATATAATAAAATATCTCCCATCAAAATCTTGTTCTTCTTCAGAAAAATTCACTGGGTTACACTGTAAATTTTACAAACATATGCATAAAACACTAACCAAACATATCAACCTAACACTATTTTAATTTCTCGCAGATCTTTTCGCCACCATCTTGTTCATTAACTTCCACATTTAGATGTGGATTTTTTTCATCATCAAGCTCCTTTGCGTTCGAAAGACACTGAAAAAAGCATTAAATTAAAAGTGAAGATTACAGTAGAAAAATAAAAGTCGACGAAAAATTCAAAATCGAAAAAACAAAGAATTGATAATCGAATGAGTTGATACAACAAGACGAATTTTAAATTAAACAAAATAAACTAACAAAAAAACCACCTGAAAAAACGCCCCAATCTGGCCTCTAAGTTCGATTAAAAAATTAGATCAGACCTAAAAACGAGATTTGAAACAAACAAGAAAAAAAATGAGATTTGAATAAAAAAAAACGAGATCTAAAATAAAATTGAGATCTAAAATAAAAAACAAACTAGTAGACTAATAACAAACAACATATCAAGAAGCAAATTGTTACAAACCTAGATTATAATTAAAGGAGGTGAGTGATGAGTTATCACAACAACGAATTTTCTTGTGCATATACTCGTATATGATTCCGCACAAAACAATAAAAAAACTTACGAGTATCATATGTGGGTAAGAGAGGACGCGGCATTGAGGCGGGTCTCTTCGATAGACTTGGATTATGAAGAAGGAGACAAGAGTTATTTCTTTCAACTTGTGGGTGGAGAGGAAAGATTATGAGAGCACAGATTTACCAGAGAAAGAGTTGTCTTGTGAGAGAGAGAGAAGGCGGAGAAACCAGGGAAAAAGGGTTGTGAGAAAATATGAGAGAAGTAAGGCTTCACGCAGTAGGTTTTTATTGTGTAGGGATCCTCTAGAGTTATTTTTTTGTTGATTTTGTAGAGTTTAATATTGTTAATAATAAAACAAAATAAGGTGATTACTTCAATGCATAAATAAAGTATTAAATAATTAATTATTTGCTTACTTGGTAAACTCTACCATATAGAGTTTGTTTTAAACTCTAGAGGATCCTCATCCGTTTTTATTGTAAATTTATTTTATTTTTAGAAATAGAGGGATATTAGTCTATTAGAACGGTTATTACTTTGAACCGTTTTCATTGATGAAACAAGGAAAACGATTTAGAAAAAAAAAACCGTTCTCTTATGTTTTCGCGGAACATAAGACAACGGTTTTGATTGAAACCGTTCTGTTATGTCTTTTTTTTCTTTTTCTTTTTTCGTAAAATACATTTCAGTACAGTTTTTAAGGAACCGTTCTCTTATACTTTAGGAGAACGGTTCCACTAAAATACGTTCTCTTATGGGTGTTCTGGAAGCTCCTTTCTGACGTATTGTGGTGCGATGGTGGTGTGTTAACTCATTTGATTTAGCGCTTTAGGGATTCTTTGAGCTTGGTTCTATCACGACTTGTAGACCACATCATTGGGAGTAACTTTGAGTTTTATTGATGGTTTTCTAATAGTTTTGGTGGCCTAAGATCCTACGGTGATCCTTGGACAAGAATAGAAGACTGGGCTACGAGTTAGAGCGAATTTCGAGGAGAAGATAGATTGGCCATGCGTCGAGAACCATGCACCAGTCGAGGAGAGAAGAGAAGAGAATTGGACCTGGATTGAACGAGTCTCGGCTCGAGAGACCAATTCTCGAGTCGAGGAAGCATGCGTCTCGACTCGAGACGAGACGAGGGTATCTCGAGTCAAGCATACTGGTTGTCTCAACTCGAGATGCATAATTCTCGAGTCAAGAATTGTGGGTTTCTCGACTCAAGACCCCTTTCTCAACTCGAGGTAATGGTATTTACGGGAATATTTCAAGTCTTTATCCGGATTTCTATTTGATTTTCGTTTTTTATGTTTTAATTCTAAACAATATATAAGGGGCCATAGAAACCCTCACTTCACATGTAATTTTTGATCTTCGAGAGAATCCTAGAGAGAGATTAAGAAATGATTATTCGAATTAATTATGACATTTATTCCCAAAATTAGTGTAGTAATTATTGCTGAAGGCTAATCTTCTTCAAAGACTCATGTTGTAATCAATCATCCATTGTGTGAAATTGTAAGGATTTATTCTCCAATTGTTTTCCGCTGAAATATAAGATTTTGTTGCGAACTTAACAAAACAAAATCACCGGAGCATACCCCCTACAAACAATTACTTGATCAAGGCATTTACATCAAATAGCTCTTCATGAGCCATTTCCCTTATTTCCTTTTTATAGTATGAGCATATAAAAATATGCATGAAGTAACAGTTAGCCCACTGGTAATGTGATGAATAAGTAAGGGAGAGGTCAGTGGTTCAAATCTTGATAGACACATTTTTTGGGTTGATCTACCAATGAGCATACTGGCGTGTTAAATGATTGCTGACATGGTGCTGACATGTCAATCGTTTAACAAAGTCGTGCCACATCAGCTTATTGGCACGGCTTTATTAAAAGATATAGAAGATTAATAAGATCTAGACACACTCGGTTTCGATCTTCAGTTAATATGTTTATTCTCCCCTAAATCTAATCACGATGATCATCATGGAATTAGACCTAGTTTCTACTAATCGATTCAACAATCAAACAATTAATCCTTTAATTGAGAATCTAGCAATATAGATTAATCTAGGGTTAATTAGTGGCCACCTAATTAACAGAAAATCAATCAATAATAACAATAAGAGCGACTGAATAAACAATACTCAAACGATATTGTCGGTGAATAATACCTTCGATTAATAATCCGAGAATAAAAGGTCTTTAGCTTGAATAATTCTTCAAAATACTACTTTAAGTCTTGAGAAAACTAAATACTGAATGATTAAAAACTACTGAAAGTTCAAAGTATATATATTAAAAGATTACAAAACAGGATTAGTAATATGCCGACGCAGCGGCGGGACGACTCGTCCTGATTCCAGACGACTCGTCTTTAGCGTCAAAACGACTCGTCCCAAATACAGACAAGTCGTCTAAAGCTCTTTGTTCCTGTCGCCGACTGGTTCTAGCGATGTTTTTCAAACGGTCATAAATTCTTCGTTATTTGGCCTATGAAGACGTGTGACCACTTCTTCGAAATCTAAGATCATAAACTTTAATATGTCATGTGTCTTATTGCAAAATTCAAAGCCATTTGAGAGTTATGAAGCTTCAAAGTTAACCTTCCATAATTGGACTGAAATTCCTCCAAAACTTGTCATATTGCTTCTTGGATAATCTTTCATCGCCTCATTGTCGTTTCACATACTTGCACATCAATTTGTGGCCATAAATATATTCAAAAACCACTAATTCTTAGATTAAAGTACAAATAATCAAATAATCAAATTAGTCAATAAAGTGATCCAAAAGTTATCATTTTCTAGCATTAAAACCTAACATTACCCACAACTAAGTGGGTCGTATCAAATTCCCCCATGCTTAGACCTTTACTCATGCTCAAGTATACCAACATCTCCAAATTTTCCCCAAGTTCTTTTAACTAGCAACAAGGGCGAAATTGACATCTACCGATCTCCTTTACTTCGTCAATGGTCTTCATCTGCCTAGTTAGGAGCCATCATGGATGTAATCTTAATGCAACGGTTCCCAACCATCTTATGCACCATAAAACACAACCACAAACAAAACCAATTAGCAAAGGGACCTACAATGTCCTAAATGTCCCTATAAGCCGCTCACACACAACCACCCTCTTGAGGCTAGGTCCGGAATAACACCGTCGGATCAAAGACTACCTCGATATATCCACCAATCGCCCCAAACAACAAGGGAATCGAGGATTTTCTATCCTATCACCGATACTATACAATCCAACCGAACTTCCTTATATCAGCCAAGAGAGACCTACCCAAACACGACCTTCAACACACCCTTCATATTGCCCCACTAGTATAGTAGCCCGCTCCACTCATTTTGCCTAGGCACCCTTTCGGGTTTTCACCTAACCTCTCGTTAAATTTTCCATGCTCACCGGCTCACTTTCTTCTCTCGTGTCTTTTTCTTACTTTCTTTTCAGCTCCTCTCTCTCTTTTTTTTTTTTACTATCTTCTCCCTTTTTTTCATTTTTCGTTTTTTTTTCTTTTTGAGAAAATAGAAAAATCATGCACATAATAATAGAGCAAAGATGATGACATCTTCTCCCCCATGGTTAAACCGAACATTGTCCTCAATGTGAACCACAAACAACAATAAAATAGGACAACAATAAATAGGGGATGATTAATAAGCTTTAAAAAGATGCACTCCTTCCTGATCAATCCATCCAGGATCCGGATCCTCTGGAGTTGGAAAATAACTCCAGAGAAACGAGTTCGTAAAATTTTGGCCATCCATGAATATCTAACGCTCAATATTAGCCTATACTTAAAATAACACCTAAGAAAAAAAACTCCAATTGACCAATACCAGATAAACGAGATATCTGGCTCTCTTCACCATCTTTGGGGAAAAAACTAAAAAAAAGTTCATCTCAAACCAGTTGTCAAAATCATCTATTAATCAACGCCTACTTCCCTTCTCAAAGAGGATTGAAATTTCTGTTCCAGCCGGGTAAGTTAATTTGATTCTTTGCTCTTTTATGTACAATCTTAATTTCGTGCTAGTGTTCCATCTCAAACCTCTAATGCTTTAATGTTCGGAAAATCAATCAAACCCCAATTAATCCCAACTCCCCAGAAATTAGATCAATTAATTTGGGGTTTTGCTTATGAAATTCGAAGGATATCGATTTCCAATCGAATCCGTATCTAATTTTGCGAGATTATGTTTTGATTGAGGTCATCTCGTAATTGTGAAGGTTTAGTTTTGACCCTTTTTTGGACTTTTAGTTTGTAGAAGTTTATATGATTTTGACTCTTACCTTTACCTGTGGAGTTAGACTTGGGTTTTGTACTGATTAAGTTCATACTTGTTTTCGTCTCAACTCACAAGTCACAACCATCAAAACCGACAGCCTATTAGCTCAAGTATGGTAGAGCAGTGTTTAACAACACATATGTAGGTTCAAGTCCTACATAGGCTTTGTTGTTTCTTTGACTTCTCATGTGCGCACAAATATCATGTTTATCAATAATCTTGGCATCATAACGAAACAAATTGCTCATGTTGAAAACACAAATCTTCAGAATGCAATATCTACTTATCTAGTACTATTATTGAAATGTCAGAGACAACCTTGTTATCATGAATCAGTTATCAACTATATCAGCTACATCTAGTATAAAGAGTAAACAAATTAAAAGCTACGATCCTTTCCAACAGCTCCAAATTCACACCGCTTTGAATGTCGTAGAAGAATCATATGCCTGCATTCACATCCAAAATCCTTTAAAGCCAAATTTTCCACAGTTAGCTAATAAGATCATGCAAATCATTGAAATAGAGATGTCGAAAAACATACCTAGCCACTCATCGTTTGATATATCATTGAGAACACTCTGAGAAACAATTTGTTGACGAAAATGTGAAGTCATATCCTACATAGAGATGACAACCATTTTTTGTAAGAAAGACCATATCATTGAGAATTCAGTGAGATATAGACATATAGTTATCATCTCTCTCTATAAATCAATCTGCAAGACTTTGCGCACCTGAATTGGAAAATATGTTTCCTCTGAAAAATTACCAGCCAGCAACTCGTTACTCATGGCTTGAGTAGAGTGGTCATTACTCTGATTTGATGTCCTTCGTTGTACTAAAAGATGTTGGTTATCCCCCTCCTAAGCACATAGAATAGAAAGAAAGAAACATAAAGGAGAAGTTTAGCAACTGATACGATTCTCACAAAAGTATACTTACATTCACACAATCACAATGCATTTTATTTACCTCTCGAACTTCATTTTCTTTGTTATGTTGATCTTTCTTTTTTCTTCCTTTGCTCATTTTTTCTCTTCCCTGCATTGGAATCTGGCTTTGGACAATTTAATTTGCGGGCATTGTTTTTATGGAATTTTTCAGTCCAACTCATTTTCCGTCTGCCTCCTTTTTTTTGCACTCTCCTCTTCAAAGTCACTGTGCTCAGATTGCAGGACTCAGTAGTTTTTTGCAGTGTTGATGATTTGATACGCGGAATAGATGAAGCTTGTTCAATGCTTTCGAAGTTCATGCTCGATAAAATCTTATCAACCTCAAGTGTGACGTTATCCACCATGCCCTGTAACAATAAAGAAGATTCTACAAAATTAGCTGCTCGAGAAGCCACCTGGACAAATTTACGACATAAAGCTCTATATCTACGTGTAGCTTCCAAGTGAGGGTCCCCAAGAATAGTGTTCCCACTACTATGTTGTACAATTCCGCTGCGAGCATCTCTGGTCCACCGCTTCAATATATATTTCTCAGGGATCAGTTTGATGTTCATCGTATCGAGGACTTTTAATGCATGACAACATAAAATCCCCAACCTTTCAAACATTTTGCAGCTACAAGCAACACTTTGAGTTGAAGGATCGCCAAATACTCGGTACTCGCAGTCATCAGTCTTGTCATCCTCAGGGTCTGAGATACCCACCCTATACTCATTATTAAGCTGACCTTCTATAATTGGCTTTATGTAAGCTGCTGTCGACCACTCATACTCGTCTTGAAAAGCCTCAAACACCTTAGGAGTGTACAACTGGCCAGCTTGCCTAAGTAAACGAGTCCTACGTAACTTAAGTTTTGGCAATTTTTCTCGCGAATCAAACGCTGAACTGATCTCATTGTCCCGTTTTTGCTGAACAATTCTCTCAAAATGTTTGAAAAATCGCAAGATGTCCAAGTTGCAGTGTAGATAACCTTTTAGATCCTTGTTAAAGCTTTCACACAATTGAGTGCTTCTGATGCCCAACGAAAATACATCAGTCATGTAGCATCCTGCCCACTTCTTCTTTAAGGCATAGATACTATCTAACCAAGGATTATTTTCGACATTTTTACGCAAGGCAGTGAAAGCTTCATCAAAAGTGGCCTCATCTTCATAGTCATACATACAAGCGCTGAAAGCTTTCAAATTATTTGATCCACTATGTAACAAGCGCTTGGTTGCATTTTCCATGATATGCCATGTGCATAAACCATGCCATGTATCTGGCATTACATCAGCAGCAACCTTTCCCATGGCGATGTCTTGATCAGTAAAAATAGTTTTCGACCTCTTATCATCATGAGTTGCCAAAAACGTTTCAAATAGCCACTTGAAAGATTCAAAAGTCTCATCATATAACAACACAGCACCAAAAACAACAAGCTCCCTAAAATGATTCAGGCCAACAAACACTCCAAGAGGTCTATTATTGTAACACAGGTGCTGTAGACTTGATGCTGGAAATGCAAAGTGAAGGTCAAAGTAACAGCAAAAACGATAACAGGTCCTGTCACACTCAAGGAACAAAAGACAATGAGCAACATGGGAAGCATGTGGAGTCAAGGTCGGGCAAGATCGAGGCATACCAAATTAATGATAGAAGAAGGTCTTAGAACCTTACTACAATTAGACAGTGTACTAATTGAGGAAACATCAACATCAGGTCACATGATCATTGAGAAGTGGATGTAATATATATTGTAACATTGTCACATTATGATTATCAGAAATACAAGACTAGAAAAATTCAAACCATATACAATTCTCCTACTTTTACACTTTGCTAATTTCTTCTTTATCTTCATGGATTTCATCCTGAAAATCTTCATGGTATCAGAGCCATGAAGATCTAAGGAGAAATTGCTAAGTTTAAGTTTTTTAAGTACTTCTCTTCTTTTCTTTTAAAAAAAAAACACAAAAAAAAAAAAATACCACTGTCATAAGCATGGCAGGAGGCACAGATTCAGACCAAAACCAAAATCAAAATCAGAAGTTGGATATGAGAGATCCACTCTTCACTCATCCAGCAGAAATTACTAACCCCCTCTCTTTTGAACCCAAGTTGGAAGGAATGCACCACTACTATGAGTGGAAAAGGGAGATGGAATTGAACCTGGCTACAAGGAGAAAGCTAGGGTTCGTCACTGGAAGTGTAAAAAGATCAACAACAGACTCTGAAAAAGCTGAAATGTGGGATATATGCAATGATTTGGTTGTTAGCTGGTTGTTGAACAACCTAAAATCAGAAGTAAAGGCTCCTGTGAGGTTTGTAACTACAGCAAAAGGTATTTGGGATTACCTAGGAAGAACCTATGGTGTTGCTAATGGTGCTAGAAAGTTTCAAATCGAGCAGGAAATCAACCAACTCTATCAAGGCAGCAAGAGCATAGCTGAGTACTACAACCAAATGAGTACTCTGTGGCAGACTCTGGAGAACATGCAGGACCTACCACCTCTCACAGAACTCACAGAGGAGGTCCTGGCATTTTCTAATGCTGTCAGTAAAGAAAGAGATGAAAGGAGGCTGTTTCAGTTTCTGAATGGTCTAGATCCTCACTACACAACAATGAGAAGCAATTTTCTTATGATGAAAACTCTTCCCACAGTGGAAGAGGTGGTGTCAACCCTGCAGCAAGAAGAAATTCAGAAGCAAGTACAGAACTCTGCAAACAAAATGGAGATAGACAGTGGAAACACTGCTTTTTATGGTCAGCAGCAGCAGGAAAAACCAAAGGTCTGCCCAAAATGCAAGAAACCAGGGCACAAATATGAAGAATGCTGGTTTGTGATAGGTTTTCCTGAAGGAGGCTGCTCAGAGTTCAGGAAACAAATGGCAGAACAACAGAAACAAGAACAAACAGAGCTCTTGGAACAAAGGGAAGACAGCAGGCAATGCTATGATGACTGAGGAGAATGAAAATCAATCTGATTCAGCCACTCTCAACCAGATTATGCAGCTCCTGAGTAAGATGAAAGGCACTGGAGTTTCCTCCAATCAGAATCAGCCCACTGAAAGTGAGATGGCTGCTCACTTTGCAGGTAATCTGATTTGTACTTCAGTTTTCTCTAACTGCATGAAAAATGGTTGGATTGTTGATTTTGGTGCCAGTGATCACATGACTTCAGACTTAAGTTGCTTAAATCATGTTGAAGAACTTGTTTGTAAACCAAAAATTACCTTGCCTACTGGGGAAGTGTCATGTGTGACACATACTGGTAATTGTAAGCTTCAAAATGGGAATACACTAAAGAAAGTGCTCTATGTGCCCTCCTTTAAACACAACCTACTGTCTTTTCAAAAACTCATCAACAATGAGAAATGTTGTGTGTCATTTTTTAAGGATGCTTGTCTGATACAGGACTTATTGACGAAGGAAATTAGAGGAGTGGGGCAGGAGCACAAGGGTGTATATTATCTGTTAAATAAGGATGTGCAGCTGTCGGGAAAAGCTGCTGATGTGCTGCTTAGTTTGAATAAGTCTCAGATGACAAAGAGTAAAAGCTTATTGTCAGGACATAGCATGCTTAGTGATGATCTTAGTAGTGCAACACCTGATAACTGTGTAACAGCAGGAGATACATGTACTGGTAAATTTCTCTTGAATAACAAGCATGATACTTTTGGTCATTGGCATTACAGGCTTGGTCATTGCTCTAAAGACAAATTAAAGCATATCCCTTGTTTATCTGATGTTGTTAAATTAGATAAAGGGTTAGTTTGTCTCACCTGCCCCATGGCTAAACTGACCAAACAACCTTTCCCCTTAAGTATGCATAAATCCAACAGACCTTTAGAACTTGTTCACTTGGATGTATGGGGACCTTATAAGAAAGAAACTAGGCTCAAACAGAGATTTTTCCTCACAATTGTGGATGACTATAGTAGAGCCACCTGGATCTACTTGATGAGGAACAAGAGTGAAATTGGACATCTGTTTCCTCAGTTTTATAACTTGACTCAAACTCAGTTTAACTGTTCAGTCAAGATGGTTAGAACAGATAATGCTTTGGAAATTGTTGAAGGAGAGTGTGGAAAGTTTGTTGTTGACAAGGGTATTGTTCATCAGACTAGTTGTGTTGATACTCCACAGCAAAATGGTACAGTTGAAAGGAAACACAGGCATCTACTTGAAGTTAGTAGAGCTCTAATGTTTCAATCAGGGCTGCCTAAGAAGTTTTGGGGAGACTGTGTGCTCACAGCTGCTTTCATATTCAACAGACTTCCTTCCAGTGTAATGGAGCATAAAATACCATACTTTCAGCTCTTTGGCAAAGATCCTGACTACTCTAGACTCAAGATCTTTGGACGTCTAGCTATGGCATACAACCCTAGTAGAACCAAAGACAAATTTGAACCTAGAGGTGTGCCATGTGTCTTTATTGGATATCCTGCACACCAGAAAGGGTATAAGTTATACAATCTAGCCACACAACAATGCTTTGTGTCCAGGAATGTTGTTTTTCATGAACATATCTTCCCATATAAAGATTGGCCTACCAAGAAGGCACCTGACACCACTCAGACACATCAGAGTTTTGACAACTCACTCATTGATGATGACTTCCTTCAGAGAGCAAACACTGAGGACTCTAATAGTCACTCAGAACATTCAACACCAGCAGAGACTGCTCCTACATCTGCAATTCCCTCTCCCAGGCCACAGAGAATTAGAAGGGCACCTATGTGGACACAGGACTTCGAGGTATCCAATCTAGTCATGGCTCAACAGGTAGCAAATCTCACTCTCTTTGACTCTTCAGTGAAATTTGCTAACCTGGTTCAAACTATTACCCAACAACCTGATCCCACAAACTACTTTGAGGCTGCTAAAAATCCAAAGTGGATTGCAGCTATGAACTTGGAGCTCAAAGCTTTGAAAGAAAATGACACCTGGGACATCACTGAGCTACCAAGCAACAGGAAAGCCATAGGCTGTAAGTGGGTGTACAAAACCAAGTATAAATCTGATGGTACTATTGATAAGCACAAAGCTAGGCTGGTCATTCAGGGTTTTCGACAAAGACGCGGCATTGATTATGAAGAAACTTTTGCCCCTGTGGCTAAAATGGCCACTGTCAACACTGTTTTAGCTGTGGCTGCAATGAAGAACTGGTCAGCCACTCAGATGGACGTATCCAATGCTTTCCTCCATGGAGACCTAGATGAGGATGTTTACATGGAAATTCCTCAAGGCTATCCTACTCCTACTGAGATTCAAGCTTGGAGAAAGGGGGAGAAGGAGAAAGGGAAATCCAACAAGGTGTGCAAATTGAAAAAGTCTCTGTATGGCTTGAAACAAGCACCTAGGCAATGGTTCTCCAAGTTCTCTGGTGCATTGACTGAATGTGGGTACAAACAGTCATCATCTGATCATTCTCTCTTCAAAAGACAGGAAAATGGCTCAACCACAGTGGTGCTGGTATACGCTGATGATATGATCATCACAGGACATGGTCCTACAGAGATCCAAGCCTTGAAAAATAAGCTGAGCTCAATATTCCACATGAAAGATTTGGGTGAACTCAGATATTTTCTTGGTTTAGAAGTAGACAGGTCTGATGCAGGGATCTTCATTTCACTGAAGAAATATGTGTTAGACTTACTGAGAGATTTCAAGATGGAGAATGCCAAGCCTTTAAGGCTGCCACTAAACTCCCACATCAAACTTGAACCAGACAAGGGCACATTCTTGCAAAACCCTGATCTCTATGGGAGATTAATTGGGAAGCTGATATACCTCACTATATCCAGACCAGATATTGCTTTTGCAGTTCAGTTGTTAAGCCAATTTGTTCAAAAACCCACCTCTGATCATATGCATGCAGCAAGAAGGGTTCTAAGGTACTTGAAAGGATCACCAGGTCAAGGCATACTTTTGGCTAGTAATTCAGCTGCAAAACTCACAGCTTATTGTGATTCAGACTGGGGTTCATGCTCCTTCAGCAGGAGATCGACCACAGGATACTGTGTAATGCTCGGAAGCTCACCCATATCATGGAAAGCAAAGAAACAGTCAGTGGTGGCCAGATCATCAGCTGAAGCAGAATATAGGGTCATGGCCCTGACAACCTGTGAAATAACTTGGCTGTCATCACTATTGAAAGAATTGGGTCTAAAAAGTCTTGGGTCTACAGAACTCAGATGTGACAACCAGGCTGCCATAGCCATAGCTGCAAATCCAGTATATCATGAGAGAACCAAACACATAGAGGTTGACTGTCACTTTGTTAGAGAGAAAATTCAGCAGGGTCTCCTGCACACCACCTATGTCAAATCAAGTGATCAGATTGCTGATATTCTAACTAAGTCTCTGCCGACTCACCAGCATCAGAGACTTCTCTCCAAGATGGGAGTTTCAGCTGGCTTACACTCTCATCTTGAGGGGGAGTGTAAAACAGGTGCTGTAGACTTGATGCTGGAAATGCATAGTGAAGGTCAAAGTAACACCAAAAACAATAACATGTCCTGTCACACTCAAGGAACAAAAGACAATGAGCAACATGGGAAGCATGTGGAGTCAAGGTCGGGCAAGATCGAGGCATACCAAATTAATGATAGAAGAAGGTCTTAGAACCTTACTACAATTAGACAGTGTACTAATTGAGGAAACATCAACATCAGGTCACATGATCATTGAGAAGTGGATGTAATATATATTGTAACATTGTATCACATTATGATTATCAGAAATACAAGACTAGAAAAATTCAAACCATATACAATTCTCCCACTTTTACACTTTGCTAATTTCTTCTTTATCTTCATGGATTTCATCCTGAAAATCTTCAATTATCTTTATTTGTACCAAATGTAGTATCAAACCCGACAACATCTCCAAATAACTGGTAGTCTATAAGCATATTTGCATCCGCCCAAAATATGTTGGTTATTTGCTCTTCGCTATCCAATTGGATGGAATATTGGAATGAGGGGTTCTCCAACGTTTTAGAATGAAAGGACTTCAATAAAGTTCCAGCCTCCCCATACACCATTTCCCTTTCTCGCTTGCTACGAAGGTAGTTTTTATGATCTGTATGGGTGTAACTCAAATTGGCTTTTCCACCAACAGTCACACAGTTCAACTCGTGTGCTGCTCTAGGCTTGATCCCGACCTCATCAGCAAGTTCAATGTCCATTCCTTGGACTTCGGTTATTTTCCTCTGCGCGACCAATAAGTGAACAGTTTCCGGTGGATGTAGTACATGGTTGTGATCCGAAATAAAATCTTGCACTACATAGATGCCTTTCTTTTTATCCCAGCAAACCCCCATTCGTACGTCACAACCCGTTCTTGTCTCCGCCCGATGATTTTTTACTTCGTTGTCTCGCTTGTCTAAGGGGCGAAAACCCTCTTTGGCACATACAAATCGTTTTGAGCTCACTTGTCCAAACTTATTTCTGTTTACAATGCTTACGAACATTAAATCCCCTTAGTCCTCCGTACTCTACCCAAAAATCCCATGCTTTATCTAGGGAATCAAATTCCATACCAAGATACGGAACCTTATTTGCTGATAACCCTATGCAACTACTCGAACATGAATTTGCAATTGAATCACCCATGATCAGAATTGGTGTAAGCTATATCAACAAAAGGTTCTTTTTATCAATCGTTTGTACAAATTTATCTTTCACATATTTAATAAAAAATAAGAATAACAAAAAATTCACTTACATAGGGTTGAGTTGTTGAAGAAATTTGTGAGTCGGGAGATGCAACTTTGCAGCAACAAAAGAACTTCTCGACGATAAAAAGTATTTGGAGGCGAAATTGCGATAAGAGATGACAAATTTCTGAGATTTGGCACATAAATGCCGGAAGTTTCAATCATAAAATGCTTTTGGAGGGAAGAAACTCAATTAAGCGGGAGTTCTGGGTTAAAGCAAATTTTATTTTATTCTTTTCCTTTTTTAAATTGGTCAATAAAAGTGTTATTTTAAGTATAGGCTAATATTGAGCGTTAGATATTCATGGATGACCAAGATTTTACGAACTCGTTTCTCTGGAGTTATTTTTCAACTCCAGAGGATCCGGATCCATCCAAAAGTATGCAAAAATGAACACCTCCTCCTCATCATAATACTCAAGCCAATGGGCTCATAGAAATGAAAACAGGGTGTAGAGCCACACTCACACTACTACAAAAGGCAATATAGATGTGGGACATTTTTTCACATACACGTCGGATATGTGTTAGACGTTAAGTTGAGTGACATATATTCCTAATGGAATAGACGTCGGATTTAAGTATGACGTGCTTCAAAAGTATACACATCGGCTTTTTTAAAAAAAAAAAACCATGTCTATGTGTTGTAATACACATGGGATTTTGGATGTTATACATCAGTTTTTTTTTTTCAAAAATCCCATGTGTATTCTGCAACAAAATATTAAAAAAACAAGGGTTCCGAACTTAATACGTTTTTGGTTCCGAACCTCATTATATGTCATACAAATTGGAAAGATGAGTAAAAGAGGACAACTCAATATTAATAAAAAACTCATATTCACCAATACAAAGTTACAAACGTTAAATGTGCTTAAATGTAATCACTGAGACACAAATCAAATTTGATGAAATTACAAACTAAAATTAGCCAAGATGAGTAAAAGAGGACAACTCAATATTAATAAAAAACTCATATTCACCAATACAAAGTTACAAACGTTAAATGTGCTTAAATGTAATCACTGAGACACAAATCAAATTTGACGAAATTACAAACTAAAATTAGCCGAAAGGCCAAAAAAAAAAACTTAACGAGCTTGTATGCCGCCGATGTCATTGTCCCAACTGTGACCTTTGAATCTTCAATCTTTACAGCAGATGGACTCGTGAAATATTCGTCTTACTCTGACCTAAAACCCCAACAAGATATTCAACCAATTAATAACACAGCCAATTTTGAAAGCAAAAATTAAGAACCAACCAAATTAGCTAGAAATAAAGCAAGAAGCCGAAGAAGTAAAACTCAAAAACATGAGTACAAGACTAGATCTCCTCATTTGTTCAACCAACCATGTGAAAGAACTTAAGAGTAAAACTCACAATAATTGCAAATTAGAAACCCTAATTACAAAAAGAAATTAAAGTAGAAAGATCACGTTTGGTGAACAAAATTCATACCTTTATGAAGACCGAAGATTAATAAAGCCTTAGAATTTGAGGGGGATTTGTTTCTGGTTGTGAAGAACACATACCTAACTGAAATTTGACCCAAAATGTTAGATTTGGAATTATGACAATAAAACAAAAATATACAAGAATAACAGTGGGAAATCAAAATCATAGTTAAAATCCTCAAATAATCAAAAACTGAAATTGAAATATTTGATTCTTGAAGAATATAATAAGTAAAACCATACCTTGACCATATGAAGGAAAACGAACAAGGTGAGATCTACTACTTCAACATGAAATTGTATTGTAAAATCCGACTTGTGGCGTTGATAGAGCGGAGCAAGAGCAATGGGTTGGTGGTGTTTAATTAGGAATTATGTTATGAAAATGAGATTTAAGAAGATCCAAGTATGATGAGAGACCAAGAAATGAAAGATTAAAGATGAAAGAGAATCTTTCATTTCTTGATCTCTCATCAAAGAGAAGTTTATCAAAAAAAAAAAAGATGAAAGAGAAAAAGATTGGTTAGAGAATGCGAGTAAGCGGCTAAGATGAGAGAGAGTACACATAAGGAAGATAGATTTAGGGTTAGAGAAATGTTCACAAGAAAATAGACATATATAGTTTAGTTTCAAAAAAAAATCGGATATTAATAGACATCGGTTTTTATTAAAATGTGATGTCTGTATAAGGATAATACACATCGGTTTTTACAAAAAAAAAACCATGTATAGAGAGTCCAATAATCGAGGATCGTGTGACAATTTTTTAAAGCGCGGCGCTACAATAATAATCAATCGACGATCCCCAATAATCGACGATCATTGAAGCTCAGATCTTGGATCGCGATCATTCCTTTGAGTGAGCAGACTTTTACCAATTGGGTACCAATAATCGACGATCATCGACGATCCCCAAGCTCTTCTCATCATCGACCGTCGGCGCTCATTTTCTTAATCATCATCCACGATCCTTCATCAGCTTCACCGTCGACGGGTACCTCTGATTGGTTTTCTCCGATCAGCGACAAACACCGTGGTAAGAGAAGGTGACCTAGGAATCGCGGGGTTCCTCGGTGGGTTGGTGCGATGGCGTGGGGTTCTTTAGCGGTGAGTGTAGACGACCCAGGAATGTCCGGGCTACGCGGGTGATCTGCTCCGGCAGCTTGTCCCTCGCCGGTCTGAGGCTTGGCCATGTGGGGGGCTACGTTTTGAGGTGCCTTATTTGTTTAGCATTGATTCCAAATTTAGCAGGGCTCCTTTGGTTGACTTTCCTTTTGTTTTTGTCATTTTATTTGTTTATTTTGTTTTATCGTTTCGGTTTGTATGTCTGGGACCGTGAGGTTTCGCTACCCTTTTTTGGCCTTAGCGGGTGTCAGAATAATGGAGGGCGGGGTCTTGCTCAGAGTTCGTTGGTGAGTCATTGGCATAGTCATCATTTTACTGGTGCCGCACTTGCTGTTACTAAACATGCTCTTTCGACTTCTTTGACTCTTTTTTTATGAGACCGAGTCCACTTTCAGACGTATGAGTCGTTGGCTTTGTGGTGATTGTTTCAAGACCCACACTTTTCGCTCTAAGTGTCGTCATGGTAGTAGGTCTAATTTTGTGGGACCCGCAGATACTGGCGATGGGGTTGTTCGTTTTGTTTTCTATAATCTGAACAGACCGTCTGTCCCTGCCTTACAGCCTGTAGATGATTCTGCAGGGGATTTATCTTCGGGTTTTGATGTTGTTCTGCTCAACCGTTTTCTTTCTAAATGGTTGCGCACGGTTAAGTCTATTCCTCCGAAGTGTCGTTTGAGTTTTTCTCGGGTACTCAAGGGGGCGTTGGACAGGGTTGTTAGTAGACCTGATGATATCTCTGGCTGGGTTCAGTTGTTTGTGTTGCCGCTGTGTACACTCAGGACTTTTTCACCGCGGAGTTGTCGAGAGCATCGGTCTGCTACTAGACGCCGTCTGCAGGAGGAGTTTATTGTTTGGGCCTTTCGCACTTGGGTTGAGCCTGGTGGCATGTGGCAGCTTTTTCAGGATACTTTGGCTGAGGATTCGCCTCCTTTGTTGGATGTTGATGATGAGGCTCTGGAGATGAGTGAGCGTAATGTCATGCAGTGTAGGCGTAAGGTTGTTGATGGTCATTTTACTGCGGCGGTTCGTGTTCTTTCTTCCTCGGGCATTGCTCCTTGCTCTGCTGCTACGTTGGAAGATTTGCAGGCTAAACACCTCGTTGCTCCTGGGCTATCATTGCCTACCTTACCTGTCGACCAGCCTCATTTAGATGCTCTGGTTGCTATTGTTCTAGATCGGATTAGGAGTTTTCCACGTGGTACTTCTTGTGGGCGTGACGGTTTGCGTGCTCAGCATCTTATGGATTGTCTGAGTGGGGCCGTTGTGGCAGTTTCTGATGAGTTGCTTGCCTCGATCACTCGCGTGGTTAACCTCTTTCTAGATGGGCAGTGTCCTGCTGTTTTGGGTCCCTTTGTGGCTAGCGCGCCACTCACTCCACTAGTTAAGCCGGGCGGTGGTATTCACCCTATTGCGGTGGGTACAGTGTTAAGGTGGGCGCGTCTTTATTGGGTCCATCTTTGAGCGATTATTTCGCGGACCTTCAGTTTGGTGTGAGTGTGTTTGGGGGCAGTGAGGCGATCTTACATGCTGTTAACCGCTTGGTTGAGGGTCGTGGAGATGAGGTGGGTCTTTCGATGTTATTGGTAGACTTTCATAATGCCTTTAATATGGTGGATCGCACCGCTATGCTTCAGGAGGTTTGTCTTCGCTGCCCCGCTCTTGCTCGTTGGGTGGAGTTCTGTTACACTAACCCTGCTCAATTATATTATGGAGATCACACTCTTTTGTCGTGTCAGGGGGTGCAGCAGGGTGACCCCCTAGGCCCGCTGCTTTTTGCTCTAGTGTTGCACCCTTTGGCGTGTAAGATTAGAGACTCCTTTGACTTGTGTTTGCAGGCTTGGTATTTGGATGATGGCACTGTCGTCGGTGATACCTTGGTTGTAGGTCAGGTTTTGGAGCTGATTCAGGCAGAGGGTCCTCGTTTAGGTCTTCACCTTAATGTTGCTAAAACTGAGGTTTTTTGGCCTACGGAGGATCCGCGGAGCCGGCTAGTTGGTGTGTTCCCCCCTAATATTGCTAGGCCTCTACTCGGGGTCAAGTTATTAGGTGGGCCTGTCAGTGTTGATTTTGAGTTTTGCAGTTCTTTGGTTATGCAGAGGTTGGCTAAGACCATTGAGCTCAAGGATGCGGTTGCTACGCTTAATGATCCTCAGAGCGAGTTGTTACTTCTTCGAGCTTGCACTGGGGTTTCTAAGCTATATTGCGCCATGCGTACTTGTGCGCCGCATATTTTTGAGTTGGGCTGGCTAGCTTTCGATGCGGCCCTTCGCTCTTCCTTAGAGCGTATTGTCGTTGCTTCTGGTACGGGTTTTGGTGAGTGGCAGTGGAGGCTCGCTACCTTGCCTTTTTCGCTTGGAGGGCTTGGTGTTTATACGGCCGGGGATGCTGTCCATTATGCTTTTCTAGCGTCGCGACTTCAGTCTGCCGACCTGCAGTCTAAGCTTCTTCGTCATGCTGGTGTCGTCTTTTTGGGGCATGCGTTTGCCGCTGATGTTGGTGTTTTTAATCGGACTTTAGAGGTTGATATCTTGGGTAATCCTGGTGAGATCACTGCCACCAGACTTATGAAAAGATTGGCAGATATGTATTTCGCACGGGTCGCTAGGGATGCCGCTTCTGTTTATTCGTTGACACCGCGTCAGTTGGCTTTGTGGAGTTCTCAGCAGGGTGCGCACAGTTCGGATTGGCTTAGGGTCGTCCCTATTTCAGGATTGGGTCAGACTATTAATGGTCGTACTTATCGTTGCGTGCTTTGTTACCGTTTCGGGGTGCCTTTATTCACCATAGATTACCCGTGCTCTGCTTGCTCGCGGGTCTTTGTGGGTGATATATTTGGGGATCATGCTGTTTCTTGTACAGGTTTAGTTGGCGTCAAGTATCGGCATAATGCTGTTCGTGACACGCTGGTTGACATCTGTTATCGGTCGGGGATCTCAGCTGGAAAGGAGGCCGACATTGGTATGGTTGGTGCTGATGGCCGACCTCTTCGGTCGGCGGACATGCTACTTTATTATTGGGACAGAGGGGGCGACGTTTGCGCCGATTTGACCGGATCGTCGCCTTTGACTCAGACCGGATTAACCGATTTCGAACCAGGTAAGGTGGTGCGGGAAGCGGCCATCGTAAGCATGCTAAGTATGAGGCTAGGTGCGCTGCTTTGGGTTATGGCTTCCTTCCCTTCTCTTTCTCCTCTTTGGGGGAGTGTGGAACCCGCAGTTATTGCTCTGCTTAAGCGGATCCAGCAGTTCTCCCGGACGAAGGATATCGGTGCGCAGGCTGCAGCTCATATATTTATTAGGATTGGTTTTTCCATAGCAAAGGGTGTGGGGGCTCAGATCGTCTCTCGGCTCCCCACCAATTTCTTGTAAATTACTATTGATTTTTAGTGGTAAAGTTATACTTACTTAATAGACATGAGATTTTTTCTAATAACTCATGTCTATTATTTGGCCGAAATTGCAAAAGTGCCTCCGGTTTCTTATAGACGTCAGTTTTGTAGATGTCCCATGTTTATCTAGTCATGTCTATAGTCTATTTTGTAGTAGTGTCAACTCACACAATATCCCAAACACCCTCAAGAAAAAGTCGTCGCCAATCCACTACACTCTTCTCACAACACCTCCATACTCCCTCATATAGCAAAGTCTAAACAGATAAAGGACCTATCCACCACTATCATGTAGCATACATACACCAAAATTACATTGTAAACATCAAATCCACCCTCCAAGAATACCATTAATGGCAAAAATAAAAGTATTGGGTGCAAGGGTAGGTGTAAATGGTGATGGGATAAGTAAAATAAAGTGGTAAATCATAGGTGGGAACAAAGAGAGATGGTCTATAAAAACTGGTGAAAAAAATTGAGGCGGGAAAGAAAGGTGAGAAAAAAAAGTAGGAGGAGAAAATGATAGAAAGAATGCATACCTGATCATCTTCTTTTTTTTTTTTTGTGGATTTTTTTCCTAAACCTACACAAGAAACGAACAAATCAAAAGGAAAAAAAGAAAGTAAAATCAGAAAAATATTTGGGTTGCCTCCCAAGAAGCGCACTTGTTTAACGTCGTTGGCTCGACGCATATCATGAGTGTGTTCTTGAGTCACCTAGTATAGTATAAATCACTTGACTTGAGAGCGGAAGAACTCAATGCTCTCAGGAGTTTGTCGAATGAGCTGTCATATATCTCAAAAGACTGACCATAGAAAACTTTAGTTAACAACATGCATAAATAATTGAGGCCGCAATATCATGTAGATGAGGATTGTCTAGACCTCTATGCTCGAAACTATCTCCTATGTCACCATTGATAAGCTCACTATTCGGTAAGGTGGGAGTAGGGTGCAAAAGGGAATGGTGGTTTATAATCCACGGAGTTTTAGGAGCTAACACATAACATACCCCAATCGGTGGTATGTGACACTCTTCCTTGATCGAGGAAGTCTCGACTATTTCATCTTTAGTGTCAGTGACTCCAAACTCCTCCTCCTCTACATGGACAATATCTCATTGATCATCCAACATCACATCTAAGGAAAAATCTAAGTGATGTATCATCTCGTAAATCACCAATCAAGGAAGAATCATCCTCAACTCCAACAAGTTCAATCTTATTGTTTATGCAATATCGTGCCTCCAATTGTGCCACTAAATTAGAAACCCGTTCTAATTGATTCTCCAAAGTTTGGATACTCGCTTGGGTTTGTTGTTGCAACTGCATCATATTGGAGGCTAACGCACGAATCATATCTTCCATAGACATAGAGTGGTTGGACTGATCTTGCACGAGACCTTGTGACTCTTCCATCTCATCTAACTTATTGAAACCACCACTAAGTCCTAGATTAGTCTCATTTGTCTCATAAGAAGCAAAGCCCTCAAATATTTCATCCCGAGTGTGCAAGTGCTCCCGAAATCTTAACTCATCAACCTATGAACTTTGATAAGTCATAAACTCAAAGAAATCCCAAATATCAACAGAATTCAAGGAAAAAAAGTGTTTTGTTGCTCATGTAATTAGCAAATGCACGAGTTTTAGGATTCATGCCTACCTTAATGAATGCTTAATCTCCACAGAAAAAAATACAACCACGAGATTCCAAATAGATACAATACTCCTTAAATCTAGACAAATAGTTATGAAAAGATTCATTTGCATATTGGCAAAATTAAAGGGAATCATGACAGGCTAAAGTCGTATGCCTAAATCAAATATAAATTAACACACAAACATATAAACGTAGTAAATGGGCAAGTGGGATCGTATCCACAGAGAACGATATTTATCAATGTATGTAGAGTAACAAATGGGGAGTTATTTTAGTGTAAGTGATCAAGTAATCTAGATGCAAAAGAGTAATTTGTAAATCAATTGAGGAAAAGTTCTCGGACAATTATTACCCACTATCATTCAAAACTATAACATCCTCCTCCGAAAGAGTATCACGCTGACTCACATTAGTCTCCATAACTAAAGGAATTTCTTCTTCGGTTACCTTAATTTCAGACACGTTCAAACAATCAATGTCAGTTTCAAAATTTGGGGGCATAGTAGGAATAGTCAAATGACTATCCTTCAATTGAACCTGAAAAGTTTGAAGTGCCAAATTCTTCCAAAATCCAAAAATCTCATTAGTATCCATGGATTCAAAACTGCCATTACTCATATAGTGAGCCAAATTCCAAGTTACAGAGGTTATACCCCTAAGAATAATCAGATTTAATTCTCATTCAGCGAAAACACTTCCATTAAAAATCAGATCAATTACATGTTCCATAAGTCGAACATAATTTTCATAAAACGATTCATTAGCAAATTGCTCAAATTTAATTATAGCCATGAATCACAATTGATGAAAACAACTCACGCAAATCTAAGCTAAAACACACAAAGATAAATTAAAATCGTTCCCCGCCAACGGCGCCAAAATTCGACAGGCTAGAGTCGTATGCCTAAATCAAATATAAATTAACACACAAACCTATAAACGTAGTAAATGGGCAAGTGGGATCGTATCCACAGAGAACGGTAATTATCAATTTATGTATTGTAACAAATGGGGTTTTTTTTAGTGTAAGTGATTGATGTGGTGTGAAGATGGTGCGTTAATCTGCTTGTATGTGTTAGGCGTTTTGGGGTGTGTTTGAGCATTGTTTTATCGTGATTCGTGGACCACAACAGTAGTAGTAGTTTTGGAGCTTATACGTGGATTTTACGAGGATTTTATTGCTTCGCACTTTTTGGTAGGCCGTGGACGGAATTGGAGTACCGAGGTTTGATTCGGATCGTGATTCAAGGAGAAGACGACTCGGTTACATAGCGGATTCGAGCGGAAGCTCGAGATTAGGATCGGAGAAGAAGAAGAGGAAGTCGAATTCCTCGACTCGAGAGGTGCTTCCTCGAGTCGAGAATTCGCTCGCTCGACTCGAGGAACACTTATCTCGAGTCGCGAATTCTCTCTCTCGACTCGAGAATCCCTCTCTCGAGTCGAGATTTCTGTCGCTCGACTCAAGGATTTCTTTCCTCGAGTCGAGAATATTAGCTTGTGAGAAATATCCGAGGAGCTAATGACGGTTTCTTTTGCTTAAGAAATATATATTTCGTCTTGTAGTGTCTTTTGTACTTATCATTAATAAAAGGGGCATGTAACCCCTCCTTAGGAATTATGACCTTTCATATTATTTTTCATCTAGTTTTTCATTTTAGAGAGAGAAACTCAAGGAGAATTAATATTTCATTATGATTTTCATCTCAAATATTATTGTAATAATTAGTATGGAAGGCTAATCACCTTCTAAGTTCTTGGTGTAATCAAATTCTCTCATCCTATGTATTAGTAAGATTTTCTTCTCTCTAATTTGCCTTTACTTTCATGGTAATTAATTCCTTGTTCTTCATTTGCTTGATTTACCCTTATTTTCTCTAATTAGTTGATTGGATTGAATTGGGTATTTCTTATGCTTGAATTTTAATTGATGGTCATTGATTATTAACCCTAAAGGAAGCAACGTTCACATGTTTAGTGTATGGTTATGACTAACTTGTGATTGGGGAATTAATTAGGCAACTGATAGATTAGATTTGATTAGTGTCGCGGTTGCGGCTAATTAGATACTAGTTTGGGTTGTTGTTAATCTTTTATTAATCCTTGCTTTTCATGCTTTTGGTTTTGATTTGTTTGAATGGTCACTAGACAAATTAGGATTAAAAGGAGGGGAATTTGGTTGCGGTTGCTCAAATTCCCCATAAAAGAGGATTAATTGGTGAAAACCGAGATTATCTATGAATTGGTGTAATTAGAAAGAGGTAAAAGCTTGATATATTAGGGTGTTAGATGAGATTATCACCGAGGGTCGTCTTAGTAATCTTGATAAATCGTTTATTTCTCGTTTAATCGACTTTCAAACCAAAAACCCCCCATTTATTGTTCTTATTTCTTATTTTTCCACACTAGAATCGCATATCAGGACTTTCCTCTTCCTTGTGGATAAGATACCCGCTTATCCTAGCTAATTTAGTAGGAATAGTGGTAATTTGACTAATAATTACGACTTATTAGCTTGTCAAAGTTGGCGCTGTTGCCGGGAAGAGCCGTTTTTAGTCTTTTTGCTATTTTTGTGTGGTATATGTAAATTTTAGTTTTTCTTTTCTTTTTGTTATTTTTGTTATTTTCATTTCTTTTAAGTGTGTTTGATGCTTGTTCTTATTTCTCCTTTGCGGTGTTTGGGCCACTAGCCTATGGTCCAAACCCAACTACTAATCCCGACTTGAGTTGTTTTGAGGTAGATTGGGAAATTGAAAGAACTTTGAGACAAAGAAAGAAGTTCTCACTGGAGCAAGGTAATCAAGTGGTTGTTGAGGAGGAAGGGAACATTTTTGCCGATTTTGGTTTGTTTAGAGAGGAAGGATCTTGGACTTCGGCCTCTTCCGAATTTTTCGAATCACCACCTAGAATCATGAGTATAAGAGAGTTGACGGCACCGGACCTCTCCTAATAACCCTCATGCATCGTCGTTCCCGAGGATGAGGTCACCTCGATAATTGAGATCAAGGGAGCCTTGTTACACCACCTACCCACATTCTATGGCCTAAGCACCAAAGATGCCAACAAGCATATAATGGGGGTTCACTTGGTGTGTAGCAACATGAAACCTCCGGGTGTTGACTTGGACACCTTCTTTCTAAAGGTTTTTCCATTCTCATTGAAGGATCGTGCTTTGAATTGGCTCTATACTCTCCCCCACAATAGTATCACGTCTTGGGAATTGTTGAAAAAGGCATTCATTCTCAAATACTTCCCCTGAAGAAAGAGATTTCAACAATAGATCAACGGGGATAGTCACTTGCCTCTGGGACCGGTTTTGAGAGTTGGTAGCCAGTTGCTGTTACCATGGCTACAAGGAGCAAGATCTAGTCTTGTTCTTCTACCACAGGCTCGATGATCAAGACTATCGGCATGTGGTAGCCGCTAGTAATGGTGGGTTGGACAAGATGACTCCGGGCGAGGCCTGGAACTTGCTAGAGGAGTTGGCAACAAACTCACGTGACCGAGAAGCAAAGAGGTGTGTGAGGAAAGTCATTATGGTGGAAACTTCCCCCAATGATTCTCAAGTTAGGGAGTTGACAAAGATTGTGAAGGAACTCTTGCGGAATCAAGGTAGAAACTTACCTCCTAGAGAATATGAGGAGGTTGATGCGATTAATGGCTTCCAAGGCAATCAAAGGAGGATTGACGATTTCCAAGATGGGAATAGAGGTTACAATCAAGGTGGAAACTGGTTCCAAGGTCAAAGACAAGGTAGCAATGGGAATTTCAACTCACAAGTACCTAGAGACGGGAACTACAATCAAGGGAGTCATAATTATTTCAATCAAGGTCATGGAAGCTCTAGTGGAGATAATGGTTTTCAAGGAAATCAGATTCAATCTAGGCCACCATTCCAAGAGTCTAATCAAATCAATCAAGTTCAAGGGAATGGTAGTTCATCTACGCATTTGGATGAGATGATGAAAGCCCTCACACAAAATGTCATGACAATGCAAGCCTCAATGGTGAGTAATCAACAAGAAACGAAGGCAAGCATTCAAAATCTTGAGAGTCAAATGAGCAAGCTAGCAAGCATGGTCAATAGACTTGAATCTAAGGGTTCCAAAAAATTTCTATCTCAAACCGAGCCAAATCTTATAAAAAATGTGAGTTTCATTGGCCTACGAAGTGGTAGGAAACCTCACGTCGAAGTTGAAGATGGAAATCGAGAAATGGAGATACTTGGAGAGGAGTATGAACAATGGGAAGACCATGGAGAAAGTTCAGGAAAAATCGAGTCGAGGAAAGAGCCCCTCTAGTCGAGGATTTGCCCTATGAAAACAACTATTCTGATCTCCGGCCTCGACTCGAGAAGCACTTGCCCCGAGTCGAGAAAGACTGCCCTCGAGTCGAGAAGGTATCACCTCGAGTCGAGAAAGACAGCCTTAAAAATAGCTACTCTGTTCCTACATGTAACAACCCTAAATTTTGACCAAATTTAAATAATACAAAAATCTAGGATTGTTATGCCGCAATTGACAACTGAGTCAGTGCAAGGCTAAAACACTGATAAAATATAAACCAACTTATTTACATAGATGATAACGAGTTGACAGCGGAAGACTGAAGTCAAGTTTACAAAAAACTAAACCCAACTGAAATGACAAGTACAACCGATTAAAATGACTCAACCGGAGTATCATTTAATCCAAGCTAGCCTCATGATATGCACAGACGTCCATGCAACAATTCACTTCAAGTAGACCTGCCAACTGCATCATCAGAGAATGATACAGACCCCAAAATAAGGTAGGGACAAACCCAAAGATAGAACGTCAGCAAAAGGCTGAGTAAGAACTCAAAAGCATATATAACAATAACGAAAATAAGATACGCGCCTTCATGGCGCGTAGCTAATCAAGCAACGCTTAGTCAAAGGAAACCAAGTACAGAATCATAATAAAGCTCCTTTCCGGTACTAGTTATGGAGTCAAGCCAGCTCCAGCAGTTTAATATATCAACAATTATAAGTCCGGTTTCGTGATTGGGTCCTACCTCAACACGCTACTAGAGCCCCTGAACCTCCCTATAGACCCGAGTGTGCACACCCCTCACTAGAGAGCCAGTAGGATGTAACCCTTCTAGGAGGAAGTCTAATAGGCGACTGGTAGCTAACCCAACCCAGATTTCACCTTGATAAGAGGTGTATATGTAACTCCCCGACGGACCAGTGGTCACGCCTAGCAGATTGTGATGTAACATTATTCAACATACCCATTTTATCCGTCTTTATTTCATTCATAGAATCCACCTCATATGACAACTCAGGCCAAGGCCAAATATCAAACAAAGACAAGTACTAAGAGTGAATATATAAGAGAGGGGTCGAACCCCATCTCATTTGGTTGAACTTCAATAATCCGACTATAAATATTTAAAACGATAAGAGTATATATGAATCGCAATATAGATTATATAAAATAAAAAGTCGGATCACCAAAACATATATGAAAAGCATGCTCAAGCTCAATAGGGGTCAACGTTCTTACCAGACACGCTTAACTTCTCCTTAATAATCTTCTCAAAATCGTCAACCATGACCTCTTTAATCGCAAGCTATATAACATCAAAGTAACCCGAAATTATAAATAAACCACCCAAACTATTACTTAGCTATTAACAATCCCACAATCACATTGTTACCCAATAAATAATTTCATAATTTCCCACTAATCATTGTCCAACTAGGTAACTAATTAATCCAAAATCTCAAATAACAATTACAGACCAACTTGTTAATTTAGGGTGTCCTTACTTATACCTATAACATATAATTACTCCAATTTGTAACCCAAAACCAATTGGCACCCAACTTAGCTATATTGCTCTAGTCTTCGACAGTTATGGACGATACCATAAGAATGCCACACAAATGCCATAGAGATGCTACAATAACAACAGTAGCAACACCGACAACAACTCAAATCACCTTAAACAAAGAATCAGAGCCATCGGCTTAGGACTCTACTCTCAGCCTCGACAAATCCGAGAATAACAACCATAGCAAACAGCAACAACAACAAAGCTCAGACAACAACACCATAACCTCCGACAACACCAACAATACCTAAGACAACACAAATAGAAGATGCAACAACATAATCTCGACGACCCCAAAACAGGGGTGCCGATAACGCCAAGACAAAGATAGCTAAACAGGAGCAACGATGACTTAAAACAGAGTTGTCGCCCACTGCTCTTAGTCACGGCAACAACCAGCAACCAACCCCAAACCACCATAGGAAGCCCAGCCACAACACGCACCACCGCGTACAGTCAGTACCAACAACCACGAAAACCTCAAAACCGGGGTTAACAAACCCTCGCAAAAATCGAATACTAGCCCAAACCCAACTAAACTCCATCGTAGAACAATCTATAATCCTCTAAAAATAATACTGATCAATCTTATGAAAATTAAAACAATTATAATCATAAAAATCAAGCTTAAAACAATCATATAATCAAAATCGACATCGGTACTACTTGAAAATTAGGAGAAGAAATTCATACCGTTATGTAGAGGAGAAAGAGAGGGATCCAATGGTATAATTTTTGTCAAAAACCGAGCTAAATTTGCGACTGAACAAGCAAATGAAGTCGACGTTCTATGAGGGGCGATATGGCGTGAACAAAATGAAGATGACGATGAAAATGTGGTCCTGGCGGTGGTAGAATAATATATAGGTGAATTTTCTTAGTTTTGATGTAAGGGGCATTTTGGTGATTTCATAATTAGATATTTAGTTTTAAAATTGATTTATTTAGTTTATTAATTTGGTTTTATAAAAACAAATAATGACCCTTTTAAAAGTTCCGAAAATCACTATAGTAATTCTCAAAAATAAACCGTAAAATCCTAAATTCAATATTAATTAGTAACACCCGAATTAAATATATTCCCGAAAATTGCGGGGTGTTACACTACACCTCGACTCGAGGGTGACACATCTCGAATCGAGATGCCCGATTCTCGAGTCGAGACCCCTGCTCCTCGACTCGTGATACCTATTTTTCCTCCTTTGGTTGTTGATTCTTCTATAATTCAAGATGGGGATGAGGTTGATGTTCCGTTTCCCAAGGCACTTAAGGACACTCGGAAGTACGCCCACAACTCCGAAATGTACGCTCTTTTTCAAGAGTGCAAAGTGAATATACCATTCCTTCACTTTATGAAGAGTGTTCCGAAGCCGGCTAAGTTCTTGAAAGACATATGCACGGTCAAAAGGAAGCCGAAATCTAAGGACATGAAGAAAGTGGTGATGAGTGAACAAGTTTCGGCCTTTTTTCAACAACGGCTACCTATAAAGTGTGGTGATCCTGGTATGTTCACCGTTCCGGCAACCATAGGTAACACCACTTTCTCTAAGTCTATGCTAGATTTAGGTGCATCCATCAATGTTTTACCATCATCATGGTATGATTCCATGAAATTCAAATCAATGCATGAAACCGATGTTGTGATAGAGCTAGCAGATCGTTCGAGAGTTTATCATAGAGGAGTTATGAAAGACGTGCATGTTAAAATAGAAAATATTGTGTTTCCCGCGAATTTCTATGTCCTTGATATGAATTATCATAGGCATGACCCCCCTCTCCTTCTAGGACGTCCATTCATGAAAACCGCTAGGGTAAATATTGATATGCATAACGGTATCATTGCATTAGAGGCTAATGGTCGTAGGATAGAACGACATGTCTATGAGTCCAATCATGATGTAGATGATGATAATTCGGTCCACTCAATCGCTACATGTGTTGTGAAAATTCCCAAACATGATCCCCCCGACCCCAAAATTGAAAATGTGAAGTGTATCTCCTTGAATTGCGTGAAAAATGTGAAGTCTAATGTGAAAGGGATGCATTCTACACTAACCAAGTCACCCCTAGTGTTTGGAAAGTCTTTGTTGTCGGTTTTGCAGGAATCGAGACCCAACAAAACTATTCTGAGTGTTTCAAAGAAAAAAAAGGGAAATTTTAGGGTTAAAGGCGTTGCTAGATGGAGGGTCAAGGGTGAAACGTCAAGTTGTGGGTTGGATGTATTGAGATTTGGCTATGGTTGATCGGTTAGATTTTTGATGAGTCGAGTCAACGACGTTAAACAAAGGCGCTACTCGGGAGGCAACCCGAGCCATTTGTGTATATATGTGTGATATGGTGTGTTTTGGTACTTCGGAAATCGGTTTTGTTTTGAATTTCAAGCAAGATAAGGTGAAAAAGAAGTTGGGTGAAGAAGACCTCTAGCCGAGATAAGAGGGTCTCGAGTAGAGCCATAATCCTCGAGTCGAGAACAAAGGCCTCGAGTCGAGACATGCCTATCTCGACTCGAGAAAGGCATTTTTGTCCAGCTTTTTACTGATAAATCCCGACTCCCCCTCCTTCTTCCTCATTTCATTTCTTTCAATTTTCTTACTCATATCCTTCACCATTTTCGACCCAACACCCCCAAACACTCAAACTCACTCAAATCTTCACCAAATCACACAAAATCACTCCCAAACTTCCAATTTCTTCACAAAAATCACTCCACAAACAACAAATCAACCCCAAAAACGCTTATTTCATCAATTTCCACTCAAAAATTCCTATTTTTCTCAAGAACCCTAGAAATTGGGGGTTTTTTTTTCTTGGAGCTTTTGGGTCGATTTCAAGGGTGGAAAAGCACCTAGGGGAAGTGGTGAGGCTACTACTAGCAATTTGGAGGATCAATTTTGCTCAAATTTTTCATTTGAAGCCCATTTTGGTAAGAAAACTCCTGAAATTCGAAATTTGCCATTGTTGGTGTTTTGGTTGTTCCTTGTTGGCTTTGTGGGAGTATTATGGTTTACTTGAGCATTGTGAAGAATTTTTGTGCCTAGAAACAAGTTGGTAGTGTCTAATTTGGATTTTGTAGTGTGCAATTGGTGATTGTGACCATATTTTGGTTTGTGGTAAGTTATTGGGCATTGTTGAGCATTGTTCTAGTGTTGTTGGTGATTGAATTTCTGATTTTTAATTCTTGATAATGGGGAGGCACGACAAGGAGGCCGGGTCTTCAAAGAAAAAGTCGAAAAAGACTCCTGACCCCAAATTTTATGAGAAGCTCCACGTAGAGGGGTTGAGTGATGAAGAGAAAGTGTTGTTTAACTCTCTAGTTGAGCGTGGTAGGTTGTTTCCCACCAAATTTTTCGATGTCCCTACTTTAGAGACTCTCGGATTTGCGGACTCGGTATGATACTTTTTGCCCAAGGGGGGCATGTTGGGGTTTCTCCCCAAGTGGGCCCCCACATATGAGAGGTGGACGTACGAGTTTCTTGCTACTCTTGTTCATGATTCGGAGAATGAGAGAGTTGCCTTCCGTTTGGGCAACACTCCATGAGTATGGACGTATAGGGATTTTGAGGCATGTTTCGGTTAGGAGAGACAGACGGAGGAGCCCGAGGTGTATGTCTCTTGAGGTGGCTCCGCTCTAGATGGAGGAAGCTCACTCGGGATTTGGTCTATCCGAGTGGCCCTAGGATTACTATGCTCCCTCACCCTGCCTTGCGACTTATCTACAGGGTGCTAGGGATGTGTGTGTTCGGGCATGGTGGTGAGCCCAACCACGTGCAGCAGTTGGAGACGGGCGCTTTAGCTTCTTTTATCTCGGGTGAGAACGAGCTTCCTCCTTGGGTTCAACTGTTTAGTGGCGCGTGTGTAGCCATCTGTGACACTCTGAACCGCTTCATTGTGTTGGGCGATATGATTTACTTTGATGGCTCGCAGTTGTGAGATATCGGGGGTCGATGAGGAGGACGCATTAGATGACCTACCCTTGATCAACACCGCCTTCCTACGCAGGATTCGATGGATCACTCCTATTAAGAGCATGAGGGAGTATGCCGGGCGGTATCACTGGACGTTGGGGACGGATCACCAGAATTATTTATTGCTCCCGAACCCAGACCGCCTGAGGATAGAGGATGACTTGGGTGCTGAGGATCTGTATGTAGAGGGGCAGGTTCTTTGTCCAGGATGTCGGAGGGGTTAGACGAGCAGAGATTGAAGAGCTCGAGGCCCGCCCGAGAGTTGAGTTGGGTGGCCCCGGCTTCGTTCCCCAAGTAGCATTCCCCCCGGAGTTCGATGCTTGGAGAGGGAGGGGTGAGCAGAGCCTTGGTGGTTTTGGCCAGCAGTTAGAGACATATGGGCAGAGGCTAGACGCCTATGGTGAGCAGATGGGCCAGTAGTTTGAGAGTTTCGGCCAGAGTTTTGTTGGAGTCGATCAGCAGATGGCGAGCTACGGGCATCAGATGTAGGAGTTCGGTCGGAGACTTGATGGGTAGGACCACAGGATGGCCATTCAGGACACCCGAGTTGAGAGGGCCCTGATGTACTTAGAAGCGACCCACCAGTATCACCATGCGACCCACGCTCCAACGTATGTAGCCCCAGATTTCACTGAGATTGATGAGCGTCTGCGTCAGCTTCACCTCCACGGCCAGCTGTAGACACCTGCATTTGTCCCTACCCAAATGCCCGATGGTGAAAGGACATTATACAGTGAATTGCGTCTACTTGCTCTACTATGTGAACCACTGTTGTCGTGAACCCGTTAGCAAATGCGTGTGCGCCTGACGCACCACCACCTGCGCCAGACGCATCCCAGCTAGCTCGCGCCAGACGCAGCCTTACCTGCGCCTGACGCACCATCACCCGCGCATGACGCGGCACACATGTGCATGACGCACCGCGGCCCTAGACGGCGAGCAACCCTAGCTCCTCCCACACTATAAATACCCCTCATTTCCACCCCATTTGACACTTTTCAGACACCATTTTTCACCCCGAATCTCTGCTCCTCTCTCTTCCATTCTCTCACACAAAACCATAGCAACTACAACACAAAATCCTAGCACAACACATAGAAAAACCCTAGGGCCTTACACTCTAGGACACCCCTAAACACAACACACAACACGCAACTCAAGCAAAGGCCCTCTCAAACACCCTCTCAAACACCCACGTTCGAAGAGCAACACATCGTTCCAAGAACACATCTAGCCCCTACGACGCATACTAAGGATTAACGCAACGATCTCGAAGCATAGTAGAGCAAGTAGTCGTATTGCGGACACACGTAAGTCCTGAGGGCACCCCCTCTTTTCTAAACTCATCTTTTACTTTATTCTCATCTCCTACCCCTTCTTTACGTGCCCAATTTATTGCTTTCGACCTAGATTTATATTTTGCCTAACCAAGATTAGATCTGAAACAAATTACATGAATCACACCTAACACACATAGTGCAAAGCGCTTGGACAAATTGGTAGCTACGGACCGTTAATCAATCTTAACGATGTTGCGATCTAAGATCTAATTTATGTCCTAAATAACCGACTCAGCTAATTTTCTAGGTTGTATATAACTTGTAAATGATTGTAAACTTGCATGGCTTAAATTCTCGACGACTTGTAAACGATAATTCAACTAGTAGAGGCCGCTATACGCGGGCGGGGTTGGGTGTCTTATGGCTTCCCAACCGTACCGTCGTCCCCAAACCCAGTCTTGCGGTCAGTAGCTGCATATAGGCGTAGGGCATAATGCGCATTTTGTTCCTTACGTCTCTCGGTTTTGTCCCTTTCGGTAAACGACTCGCAAATGTGTTTTTTACTTGGCATGACTCGCTTCTCCAAGCGTTTATGCTCAATGGGTACAGACTCACCTAGCGTTTACGTAGTCCCTCGGTAACAAGGAACAAGATCGGATTGCATGGTTTCCAAACACCCTACAATTGTTTGGTAGCGACTCATATCCAAGTACAATCATCGCACGACTCGCGCATCCGTCGCTATAAAGACCATCCCGTGGAACTTATGGAAATACATCATCATTGAATTTTTGCATCTCGTCCATACGTCTATCCGTATGCGTACACATCACACACATTACACTTGTTTCTATCTTAGCTACCTAGGATCATCGAGGCCCACTTCTCACCTCCTTCATTTTCGTCGTTGAAGCCCACTCTTCACGACCGTTCGATCTCTACATACATAACATCGTCAACACCTTGCCCAACTCGGTGACCCCGGCCCAATGGTTTGAGGGACGACTACTACTTCTCTATGGATCCACAATCCACAGCGAGATTGGTCGCACGTTCCTCTCGACAATGTTAAGTTTTTTCCACAAGTTCTCGACATTACCATCCCGAAAATCAAAGGAGTAGCAAAATCCATGCACTATGTCTTGAACTCAAAAGCTTACATTGCATGGAAACTCAAGACGATGAGAACAAGCATCACTACAACGAAGTTACCATCAACGACATCAACAATGAACGTTCTTTCCGAACTACGTTTTGTTTGATTCCACGCGCTAGTGGATACGTAGGCAGTCTTTCGAGACACAACCACACGACAAAAGGTTTCATGCATGTTTTTTTTACCTCATTTCCATGTGTAGCATAGATACCTCTCCAACAGATTGAAATTTCTCTTTTTCGCTGATGGAATAAATGAGCTTTTGGTTTACCATATTTTTCATGAGCATCCAACGACGAATCCTAGTCTGTCTTACACTGCACGATTAATGACTGGAGGGAAAAATTTGTAACTACATAAATGACTTTGATCCCTCACGATTGAATCCACTTTTCTTTGGTAGTCGTAGAGCCTCCATGCTGATAGCCTTTTCATTTTTATCCTAAATCTTCCTAGCCTAGGGTGTTGATTTGACTTGAACGGCAACATTTAAGAAAGTGGAGCCACTAACTATAAATGTTTACAACTAACAGACGGCAAGACTTAAAAAGTGGAGCCACTAACTGCAAATAGACTAACAATGGCAAGACTTAAAAAAGTGGAGTCACTAACTGCAAATTTCAAACTAACAAATGGCTAGATCTAAAGTAGTAGGGCCGAAATTAAAAATGGCTAACAGAAAAGCAAAACTTCTGAAGCTGGAGCCAAAAACAAATAACAAGTGTCACGAACAAGTGAAAGCATCCCTCAATAGGGACAGATTGAAAACATCAAACAAAATGTGTCTTTCTAACTGCCAACATGGTCAAGTCAACATGATTGGGGATAAAATGGGCCAGAGCCTTCATGCACATCTGTCATTTCTCACTCAAGCCAGCTACAAAAGCACCGAAAGAGTCCTCCTTGAGATCGTGCAAATCACGCCACCGCAATTTGTCGCTCTTCTAATCAAGAACTTGGCATTTGATGATTCACCACGAGAGTTCTTCCGCACGACGGATAATAATCGCGAAAGTAAGAGAGGATCGCTCATCAAGCTCGCCATGCATGCATTCTCTGATTCTTTTCCCGTAGTGCTAAATGACATGGAAATTTGAACCCACGTTATCAACCTACCCCTTTGCAAATTTAGGCCGACGCATAGGTCTGAATTCTCCTTTTCCACCCACATTACAAGCCATAACCCTTGGCCAGCCGCATCAAACTTGCCTTCAGAAATTATATCCCACTTGGTCCAACATCAAGGATCAAGGCCCCATTGAGCCAGCCACAACTACCGAACTCCACATTCCAAATTCTTGGACTTTACTTTTCCCTTGCCCACGCATGAAATCTTTTGTCGACCCAAGACAAGAACGATCGTCATCACGAGCAGCACGTCTCGTCCATTTGGAATCATCAGATATTGCGAGGCCGCAAAAACTAAGCCTTGAGCCACCTCAAGCATCAAGTCGTGTGTCTCTACATTTGTGCCACCACAAATACAAAGCCTTGCTTCGCAGCAAACACGAAAATCATCCTCGAGCAGTGGGAATGTCACTATTCGTCGTCACCATAAGTGGGACAATCACAACTTTTGCTCACCTTTTTCATCATTTTTCTTTCTTTTGGGGGAAATCTCAAATATCTTTCACAAAACTTTACCGTTTTCATCGTTTTTTTTTTTGGGGAAACCTCAAACTTACTCCTACACATTTTTGTTCTCCTCACCATTTTCTATTTGGCACTCTTAGTTTTATTCCATGAAACTTAACATCTCTTTCATCCTTTTTCCTTTTGGGGGAAGTCGGGGTACCCCCCTGCAATTTTTCACATTTCACATCTGCATGTACCTCAAGTGTAGGTTGCATTACTCTAAGTTGCATAACATCATCGCATTACATTTCATAAGATTGCATTGTATCGCGTCAGTTCCACTTGCACACCAGGCCACATGCACAACCCTTTACACGAGCACTAGGCATCACTTGTTTTTCATGGCATTACATATATTTGCAGACTACTTGCATAAACCTTTGCATGATAACTAGGCATCACTCGCCACCCTCAGAATAAGATTCAATCGACTGCCACTACAACTCTACAAGCATTGGCACCGCGGGGTCAAAAGCACACACCTCTGCGCCACGATCTCCTTGCTCGCACAAGAGGGAGACAAAGTACAACAAGAAATTTCAACATGAATAATCAACTGACAAACAAGAGGCACAAGCGACATCCAATTGCTCCATAATCTCCTCTTTCATGCAAAAATGGGGGCTCCCCTTGAATCTGTCAATCCAGCATAGAACAATTGAGATCACACACGTTCAAGTCGTGTAACAATCGCACCGACTTTAAACTCGAGCATCTAGCAAAACTCTATATTCAACACCAACGGACCTAAATCCGTTACGATCAAGCAACGTCGGACCCACTTTCGACATCTCAAGCGAAATACCATTAACAGCAGTGGACCTAACTCCACCTTGATCAAGCAGCATCGAACCCACTTTCGATATCTCAAATACGCCAGAAATCACATAGGAATTGAATGACACATTTATCCTAAATAAAATCAAATTACAAACCTGTAAAAATTATTACGATCTACTAAACAAACTAAAAAAAATCACAAAATTCATATTCAAAATTTAACATTCAAGTCCACATCTACAAACTTAGTTGAATAGATCTAAAAAAACAAATAAAAAAAATTCATGTTTCTGGGATCGAGAAACATAAAAAATGGAAAAAAAAAAGAACTTGATTATTTAAATTGTACATCTTTTTCTCTCTTAAGAAAATGAAAAAAAAAAGAAGCAAATCTTCATCCTTGGATACCTGACGAGATGACTCATCCCACTTTGATCCGCAACGCATTCGCTCTCATTTCAACTCATAGAACACTAGTAACATTAAAACGCCCTTCGCCTTTGCTTCTTGTAATTTTCCATCTCGTCTCGCTCGAAAATTGTTGTTGTTTACCATCAATTTGCTCGAATTAAGATCCTTTATAAACGAAAAAGGGATCAAGTAGAAACGAGAATGAAAAAGGGAGGCTGAGATTTGGATAATTTTTTTTTTTTATATATGTAAGTTATTATTATGAAGGGAGAGGGGGAGAATGAAGAAAGGACACTGATATGACAAAAAAACATGAAGGTTTCTAGGATTTGGGACGAGAGAGAAGACTCAGGAAAGAAAAGTTGAGAACTGGGAAGTGAGGCCAGGCGGAGAATACAAGGTTGTATAATTTTTTATTTCTTTTTATAATTATCGAGGTTGAGGAATGCATTTTTTTTAAATATACATAAGACACCGGTTTTGCCCAATACCGGTGTCTTATGTGTGTAAGATTTTCTTTTTTTTTTTACAGTTTTTGAGGTGGAAGAATAATTTTTTTTTAAAATATACATAAGACATCGGTTATGCCTAAAATCGGTGTCTTATGTGTACAATAAGATTTGATCTCCGCCATAGCCAAGACCTAGATCTAACTATAGAATCAGCTAATTTTCTAAGTAAATTTTGAGTATTTTTTGTTTTCCTTTCCTCTCTTAGGACATTCTCTCTCTAACATTTTCTCTCTCTCTTCAACCCCCCAACTTTTCTTTCACTTCACTCATCTGACACCCACTCAACTTTGTTTCGACCAACACTACTACCTTCGGGTTCACCCTTCTTAGCAACTTTTTTAGGCATACAATTGTCGGGGTTTCCCGACAGTTGTAACATAACAAACTCATTGATCTCGACGGAGTTGCCTCTAAGGAACGTCCGCCGATATCAAAATGGTATGGTTCTCCTTAGTTAGCCTAGCCATTTTCCCCGCCTCTCCACTAATAGACCAATTAAACTTATGTTTCATAAATTCATAAGTACTCTCTATCTCTTCCTTGTTATCTAGCTGCATCGACCTACCCCTCTCACAAGCCTCCCCACTCGACAAACTACCCTCTGTTTCCTCTTCCAGGTTCAATTTCATCTTAGCTTTAATTTTAACACCCCCCTCATCCCCCTTAGCACCTTAAATTGGCGCTCCTCCGCCCTCCCCGACCTTTCTGTCTCCGTTCTCCTAAACTTCATGGGAGATGCCTTCATTCAAGTACCATACTGGTAATTCTCCTCCACCACACCCCTCCCTCTCAACCCATTTACAATAAGTCACCACATGACCCAAACAACCAAAATAAAAACAAATCTCAGGCAACTTAGCATATTTGATAACAAACCATTTCGTCTTACCTCCGATTTTGAGATTAATGCCCCTTCGAAGTGGTTTCGAGAGGTTAATTTCACTACAAGAAATTCTCCATTTAGATATAGATTTTGTTGTTCCGTCTCTAAGTTAGAGACGGAAAGTTATATTTCGTCTCAAATTTCATGAGAGACGGATTTGATAATAACATCTCAAATTAGAGACGAACTTTATTGTGTCGTCTCAAATTTGAGACAGATAGCAAATTCATCTCTAAATTTGAGACGGGGTCCGACTTCCGTTTGTAACACAGGTATATCGTATACACTTCTCTATTTCTTTACCGACAAATCTATCATTCTTCAGCAGTCTCATTCAACTCTTTTCTTATTCATCTCTCTCTCCCTCCCTCCTTTAACTACCATATCTGCCAATCTCCCAGAGTCCATAGCAATAACACACCATTGTCGTCTCTTTATCTTCATGTCCGTTCGATCCCAACCTCCATTTTCTGAGTTCCCATGAAGCCTAATTTCTTCTCTACCCCATTTCCGATCTCAGATCTATCATAGGAGGCAACGAGAAATTCACTCACTGCATCTCACGAATTGGTGTACGCGGTTCCTGGGCTGAATTTGATTACGGTTTGCGATTGGGGTCCTCTTGTTCAAGATTATCCGGTAATTAATTAATTTCTAACATATTCATCATAAGAATGTGTCGTACTTTTATGATGAATGTTACAATTGTTGGGTGTAACCCACGGTCCAACCGAAGCAATTGGTTTTGATTGGGCTTTTAGTTCCAATAGCACATGTATGTGTTACGGAAAGTTTGTCTTGGTCGGTTAGTAGCTTTATGCTAAAGCTACGTGTATTTAAGGGATACCAAATCCCTTTGGTTATTTAATTGTTTCGGGGGAATTATCGAGACAATTGGTACGCACGTCGAAAGCAAAGCGAAAATATTAAGGTCTCTGTTTTGTACGTAGTGTACGCGCTGGTGCGAATAGACGATCGGATATTGTATCGTGGAACGTTCGCGGAATTAACAAATCTGGTGATTGATTTGGGCAGCAGCGTACGGGCAGTACAACGGTTCGTCTACAATCTCAGAACGGTTAGTACATCTATTCAGGTGTGGTTTATCTCTAGGAGTATTATTAATTGGTGATTATTAATTATAGTTTATCTTTGTTCCTGATTTGTAGCGTGTTTCGAATTCGGTGTTGTAATTCGAGACGGTGGTTGTACTGGTACTATTTTACATAGTGGAATTCTGCGGTTCAGCTGGTGGGTTTTACTTCCGGAGTTGGAGGGTTTTGCCCTGGGTTTAGTCCCTAAAATTTGTGTCTCATCTTATTAGCTTGCGTATTTTCTACTTTTGTTTGATATTATCGATTGGTTTACTTCCGTTGCGCGTGGGAGATTGGTCGTATTTCCCAACAACAATTTCTTTGTGAATCGTATATTTATGCATCTATTTTGCTCAAATTCAATCGAAAATGCGTATATTGGGTGTGATGGAATAGTTGTTGGATGTTTAATTTAATGCTGGGTGTAGACTTAGAGCTGGCCACGGGCCGGGCGGGCCAGGGCTAGTGCCGGGCTTTCCCGGGCTAGTGCTCCAAAGTCGAGCATTGGCACTAGCACTAGGTACCCGGGCTAGTTACAGTGCTCGACTTTTGGAGCACTAGCACTAGCCCGCAGGGCTTTGACCCGGGCTAGGGTCGGGCGGGCCCAGTGCTTGGGCACTGCCTCGACAAAAAAAAGAAAAAGGGCTTGCTCATAATTACCACAATTTTATCATTATTCGATAAACTTATAATAATTAGGATGCATACGTATCTCGAAAGAATCAAACCCCACGTAGTTCTTTACTTACCTTACTTACCTTTGTTTGATTATTGGTCGGTTTATTCTTGGACGTTCTCAATTCTCGTCGGCGGTTGATGCTCCCGATTCCGATGTAGTATCCATTGTCATGAATGGATCTTCTTCGTCGTCATCATCGTCATCTTTCATTCCTTGTGTTCTTGTTATTGCTTGATCCCAATCTTTTTTGCATACACATACTTTCACGGATTTGGGAGCCAAGCTTGATCGTTTTTCATCTAATACTCTTCTACCTGCACTAAAAGCGGACTCCGAAGCAATTGTCGAAGCTGGAACTAAAAGAACATCCTTTGCAATTTGGGTTAAAAACGGATATTGGTGGCTATGTTCACGCCACCAATTAAGAATGCTAAAATCACTATCATCGTTAATATCATGGGTTACTGATAAATAAGTATCGACAAAAGATGAAGTATCGTTTGAAATCGTTTTTTGTTTTTTTAAAATAATGTTGCTCAAATCACCAAATCTACTTTTTTTTAGATTTTAAAGGCATAGAAGAAGAAGAACTAGCTTGTGCATTATTACCACTATACAAATCATGCAATTTACTAAGAATAGATAGATTGACATTTGTTCACTTAACTTTTTACATCATACTCTTGTTCTAATTGCGTATAATAATAATCTAACATGTTTGTCAATCCATCGACTTTAACACCGGGATCAAGAAGACATGCAATGCCATATATAATAGGAAAATCAGAAAAATAATTCAACCATTTCACACGATCAAAGAAACAACATACTTTAAACTATCGTAATTAGAATCTTGTACACTAGACATAGTCATAACTATTTGAACACATTGCATGATCACCAAATGAACATTTGGTTCATATACTTGCGAAAAAAACCTTTGTAGCATTAATAAGATTTTAAAAGATCATAAAGAGGTTCGGCAAGTTCCCAAATGGAATCATCAAGAAGTTGTACATTTGAATCATTACGAAAATGTTCATTATACAAAGAAGTAATAACTTGTTTATACCTGATTGCAGCACCTAGCATGAAATAGGTAGAATTCCACCTTGTTGGTGTATCGAGACCAAACCTTTTCGGTTTCAATTGATGTTCCGTACACAATTGTTTGTATCTTCGCTTTGTTGTGCCCGTAGTTCTAAGCCACTTAATAACTTTTCTAATAGGCGTTAGAATAGGAGCAATATAAGCAATACCTTCTTGCGCGGACAAATTAATAATATGTGCACAACACCTAACATGTAAAAACATACCATCTAATAATAAACTTGAAATATAACTCTTAATATGACGAATACAATTAGTATTAGCCGTAACATTATCAAATGAGATAGTAAACAACTTATCAAGCAAATTAAAGTCAGTACAAGTAGTATTAATACGCAAATATATGTTAAAACCGGTATGCGACTCTTCCATAACATCAAAAGCAATAACACGTTTTTGGAATTTAAAATCATTATCAATCCAATGAACGGTAACACATATATAAGGCTCACCTTGTCTTGAAGTCCATGTATCACTAGTTAGGCAAACTCGTCCACTAAATGTACGAAAATATTCAATTAGCTCGCATCTAGTTTTGTTATATTGTGTCATAGTATGACGCTTAAGAGTGTTCCTAGGCACTTTTCTAAAAGCGGGTTGTAATGATAATCTATTAAACTTTTCATAATTAGGACTTTCACCAAAACTAAAAGGCAATTCATCAAGACAAACAAAACGAGCCATATTATCAACCATTCGATCTCTATTATAATAAAAAGGGGCACCTCCACCGGGAGTCGGGGTCATATAACCTCCGATTTTCGATTGACCACTACGACGACTTGATTCACCTTGTTGTTGGTTTTCGACCTTTTCGGGGTTCAATATGCCATGTGTTTGTAGGTGTAGAGTTTGAGTGCCGGTTCCGCTACCCGCTTTCCACTTCAATTCCGTATTGATTTTGTTGTTTTTGCAAATTTTACAAATAAGTTTATAATGTTTTGCATTATTTTTGTCTTTCTCAACAAAGATTTTCTCAAAATAAGGCCAAACAAAACTTGATTTGACACCACGTCGATTAACAATACCACCATCTTCTCCATCTTCACCACCTATATTAAAAAATAGTGATATTAAATTATTAATTATGTTGTAAATTTAAATCAATTGAATAAGTTAAAAAAATTGAAAAATTGAATAAATATGGAACTATATAAATTGAATTTTACCATCTTGTGCATTTATATTTGGAGTACAACGAGGTGGTGGCATCATCGATGATTCTTGTTGTGATATATTACCTACACCTACAAATAAAATTATATTAATAAAAGGAAAATTTGACAAAATAACACTAATAATTATAAAAATAAATTAAAAACATAAAGTTACCTTGATTAACATCGGTATCGCCTAAAAGTGATTGGTCATACTCCCTCATCGTTCTTATTTGATCGGGAGTTAAATTATACATTTCGGGTTAATATTATTTTTTGAAAAAGGTATTAATATATTGAATACACTATACAATAATTATCAATACTGATAATAATTTTCAAATTAACAATAAAAATAACAATAACAAAAGTATTAAATATTGTATACTTAATATAATACTTGTAATAATTTTTTTTAACTAAACTTGAAAACTTAATTATTACTTGAGAATTGTAGAGTTGTACTAATTGTAGAAGAAATGTAGAATAGAGAGAATAATTGTGTGGAAAATTGAGATGGATGAAGTAGGTATTTATAGATAATTTAGGGGAGGAGTAAATAAATAAATAAATAAATAAACAAAACAAAAAAAAAGCCAAAAAAACAGCCGTTGAAGGCCAAACGGCTAGTTTTTTTCAATTGGGAAAACTAGCCGTTTAGGACCCGGGCTGGGGAGGGATAGTGCTTGACCAGGGCTTGACCAGGGCTTTGACCAGTGCTTTGACCGGGCTAGTGCCTGAAAAGTGCTTTGACCAGGGCTTGACCAGTGCCGGGTCAGGACGGGCCCGAGCTTCTTGTGCCAAATCGCCAGCTCTAGGTGTAGTGATGATGTGAAAAGAAAGATTGGTGTTGTGAATCTCAGTTTGTTTGTAAGGAGTATATATGATGCAGAATTGCAGTTTAAAGTGTGTTGCAGAAGTTTCATATTTGATTATTTTCGCGGACTTATGAATGTTTTCGTTGCTTGCTTCGTGATTTTTGGAGTGAATGTGGAGTGTTGCTTATTTATTTCCAGTTCGAGAGCAAAAATGAGGTTGAATTAAACAAAATTTGGCGATGAAATTAGGTTTTTTTCTTGTACCGATTAGATTCACCGCTGGATTTTGCTTTAGTTTGCTCAGATTAGTTATCAGTTTTACAATTTCGATTGGAATGTTAATTGGTGAGGGAAATTTTTCGTAATGTCGCTGAGTCTGTAGGAGTATATAAAGAGTTAATTAGGAATTCGGGATGGCGTGTAGGGATCATACATAATCCCAGTTTGGTGTTGAGATGAGGAGTGATCAAGGTCATCGTATATCTGAAAAGATACTAAAGAAGAAGGACCTTATCTAGGACAAAAATGAGGGTCATTTACATGTGCGAGATGGGAGCAGTGGAGGTTACTGATTTGCCGATCCTATATATTTATGCTCCGTATGATTAGTGAGAATAAGAGGAGAAGGAAGACACAACTTTAGATTATGATTTATAAGGAAGTTGAGGATGATGAAATCTGGTGCTTCACTGTCATGATTTTCCATTTTTATTTAATGCCATTCTTTCATGTTTTAATGTAGGATTTTGCTTTAAATTTAGTAGAGTATAATTCATGATCAACACATCAACTGCCAGAAATCAATTTGCCTTCTTTCTTTATGCCGCATTGACTTGAGATTTAAGCTATTGTTGTCACTGTGGTTTCATTATAGCTAAATACCACACTGAGCAACTGAACATGTTTGTAGGAGTACACGTCTTTATTGTTGCACAAGTTAGATGTCTGACAATAACCATCGTCACAAGTTAGATGTGTGACAGTAACATGAATTGAAGTAGATAACCTTTAAGAGCTCATGTGTATTCAATTCAAGTTTCTCACGTCAGCGTATACCCTTTAAGAGCATGTTAAAAAAAGTTCAAGGAGTCTATGGTTTAGTAGAGAGTGTAGTAAGCAAAAAAAGAAATTGAAGGATAAACTAAGCAAAAACATAATAAGAACTAGGATATGAACTCGACATAAGAAGTGAATCCACACTAATTAATCCTAGAACTGATCAGATTTTGATTAGGTAATTAAAACAGTATGTTGAGTTGTTGACTGACCCTTAGGGTAATTAGCGCCACAATAAGATAAAAGACTTCATTTGTAAGTTTTCTTTAACATGATAAGTAGAGTATCCTTAATTGAGCGATACTTACATGGCCAAAAGAATAGAAATCCGGCCAAGCTGAAAACCAAAGGTTTCAGATTTGCGCCAGTGCGGAACCAGATTTCAAGCATAGTACAACATATCTGATAAATATATACGATATACCATTGGATAGCTAGCTTCATAAACTTCAATTTGAACATAAAATTTACTCAAAACTGATATGTGAGTTATGAGATATGCCTCCTCAAACCCAAGCTATGAAAACTGCATTTCCTGAATATTCTTATGCTATCAGCTTGAACTAAATAATAAACTGGTAGTAATCCACAAAATATTTTCACGTAATTCAAATTCCACCATATAGTTAAGTGTCTTAGCTTTCCGAAAAGGTATGGAACTCACGAAAAGGACTTCCTTTGATTGCCCTAAGCACATCTGCAAATTAACTGCGCAAAACTGGTCGTTTTGGCTCTATTCTGACAAGGCTTCGAAAAATAAGACCTTAATCTTTGCTTATCAGTTATTACAAGCTTAATTGGGTTCCGTAGGTCCAAGAACATGTAAATGTTGCTTCCTTAGCCATTTCGATCCTCTATCTCATTTATCAAAGTCAGAATGCTCAAAAACAGTCACATAGACTGTCAATTGTTGTAGGCTTGGGGATTTTCGTTGGCATCATATTTCCCTTGTATTCGTCCTATAAATTTTATTGTCTTTGGCTTGTTACTCACAGAGTCAAAACATCGCAGTGCGTACAAGAAGCTGGTCAAAGAAGCACCACCAAGGACAAGAAAATGAAGAACAAGACCAAGTATAATTCTCACTCCACTTCTACTTTCACATTCATGCTTGTTCTTAGATAGGCAATTTTAACTTCTCTTATATACTCTTATAATGCTTGAATATATGATCGTAGTTTTGTTGTCCTATACGAGTTTGTATGTTCTAGTGTATTCTAGAACAGGTTTGTCCTTGAAGTTTTAGCAGAACCATATAAGTAGTGGAGGATTACTATATTTGCTCTGGTTTATCACTTATCCTAAAACTGATATATTTCTTATGAGGCTATTAGCTCAAGGTGGAAGAGCATATGCATTTTGCATAAAGATGTGGGTTCGAATCCCATATAGCCTAATATGTAATATGGCTTAGATCAACAAAAAAAAAAGCTACTAATATGTAAAATTGCGGCTTCTAGTTTGAGATGGATGATCGGATAAGTCGTCTCTAATTTGAGACGGAAGTCAAAATCCGTCTCTAATATGTTTGAGACGGATGTCAATTCCGTCTCTATTATATTTGAGGCGGATTACAATTCCGTCTCAAATTAGAGACGGATCTTATAATCCGTTTCTAATAAATTTGAGACGAGCTGTTTAGAGACGGATCAAAGTCTGTCTCTAATCCGTCTCTAATGGTAGTTTGAGACGGATTTCCTTCACAAAATTCCGTCCCTATTTAGCTTATTTCTTGTAGTGTTTCCACCTTGAATTTGATTGATCTCGATAGCCGGGAAGGATCAGAATCCAAATTGGATGAAATTTCTCATCGACTTAGCTATAAGTTGTGACATCGCCTTTTGTTCTCATCAACAGCGGTAAGTCGTAACACTTGACCCAGAATGGTGTATGTCCAATTTGAAGTCGTATGGCCCTTCATTCCCTTTCATATCACGCAAGATCAGCAGATGGTCATCAAATGACCACGGACCCTCATTCAAAACCCGCATTTTCTCCGACATAACAAAGAATTGGAATTGAAACACGTTCTCCACCCATTCCTTAATCACCACCCAACAATACATAGAGACGCCTGCTTCACCATGGCCTCTTCAATCACTCCGCCACAATCAATCACCTCCTCTTCCATTTCAGTTAGCTTCAATTTCTGGTAACTCTCCACCATTTTTTCTGCTATTTTAATTAATCACCCCAAAAAACACAGAGATAATCCTTCTTCGTTTGATAGATATGTGAGGAAGGATCGTAGCACTAAAAGCCCCACAAAATTTGGGATTTTTGGGGTCGGAAAGCCTCACCTTGATCCCCTAGGGTTTTCGCCCTTGGTCGCAGGGGAGTCGCGAGTTTTTGCGGTGGATCTTTCCTTATTTAAATCCTCTACTAGTATATGGTAAGTGATAAAAGAATTTGATGTGAATTATACATGATATGGTAAGTAAAAAAATAATTAAATAAGAATGGAACATTCTAGAAACTCCATATGAATCAATAAAAAGGGATTTATAAAGTAAGGTTTTTGGTATATTTTCTTAATCTTGATCTGTCATATTTATAATCCTAATTGAAGTTAAACAATCAGTTAGCTATAAATAGTTGAAGTGCCAAATCAACATTCACAATCATAATGTCTGATCATATATACTCGGCTGGGTATAATAAACTGCTAAAGTATTGATTGACAAGTTTAAACATTGTTCTTTGTTTTATTAGAATTCTGGATGGAAATTAGGCATAATAAATGATTTAAGTAACCTCATAATTTCAGTAAAAATAAAATAAAATTTGGCAAGACGTCTTTTTTTAAATTAACACACATTATTATATTTTAGTTTAGAAAAATGTCTTTATGAATTAAAATGTTTTATCAATACTCTATATTATATCATACGTTGAGTTTTTTTTTTTTGTCCTTTTATTTGCTGAAATTATAATACTAGAAATCTTGACCATAGAAGCATAACACCTTTATGATTGTACTCCGTGGGACTTAAGTATTTTAGTTCATATCCATGTAACAAAACAATGTGGAACAATATTACATGTATACCCATATAACAACCCAAACACTAGGACGAAATTTTAGAGTGCATATGTAACCTTGGTCTGCACTCGAAATTCACGTTGTAAGAAATGAATTGTTATGGTAGACATATGCTATTAGACTTACATACTTACTCCACGTAAGTACTCAATCTCTCGATTAAAAATTGGCTAAGTTACTTAAACTTTCTAATTTCTGTAGTGGCCTGCCTCCACACATCAATGTCAATGATTGATTCTACCTTGATCATAAGCAAGCACATGTCAAATTTTGACCTACATTTTTGTTAAGCACATGTTTATCGCAATCAAAGTGTTTTGTTTTTCTTTTAGAGAAATACTAAGAGTTAATTAATATAAATATATATACTTATCATATGATACAATGACGTGAGACAAATATATATATATATATATATATATATATATATATATATATATATATATATATATATATATATATATATATATATATATATGGGCACGATCCGGTAGGAAGTTATATATGGTGAGAAGTAAGAAGTACTTATATTGTATTATCAATATCTGAGATTGACACTTACAAAACCAATAACACCTCTAAAGAAAAAGACATTATTCTCATAAATCTATATAATAATATTAATAGGCTAACATTACTAATCCACATGGCATGACATTGTTGATTTCACATAGTTGGCATCTGCAAATGCCATGTCACAAAATTACGTGTCGCACTATATATAAATATATGAATTAAATATATTAAAACTAATGAAAATGTTTTAATTATAAATATAATAAATCGAATACATTAATCAACTTATTTATTTGAATTAAATAATAAAGAAATTTTCATCTTCTACAATACATCTAAATTTTTTTAATTGAATTATATGGTTAGTTAGTTTGAAAGTTTTTTTTATTGATGAGAATTAATGTAGTGACTTTTGGCCGTTGGTTTTCCAAGTTTTTTGTAACATACTAATTGGACATACTATATATATCTTGGTCTTTTGCTTGGCTTAACATACAAAAAATATGTGTTTCATCGTTTTTTTTAAGTTGTCAAAATAATGATAACTTTGGTCGGGACGAAAAGTGGTGCAGAAAAGGGATTCTCATATGCAACAGTCTATGAGAGTGTTACTGTGTTACTTCATATTAATTTTATGTACCCATTATCATTGTTTGTAATCCCATATTATTAGGTTCCAAATAATTATATCATATCGCACTATAACTATTATAATGGCTCAAAATTCATCGATTTGGTCATTTATTACGATTTGCAATTGTTTAGAATTAAAATTTCAATATTGTAACATTGGTCCATGCATCAACTATGAGATTATTGAAGGGCGAAAGGGACCATTTACCCTTACACTTATAATCAATTATGCAATCTAACAGCCTAACTTCTAACGGTGCAATTTAACACCATATGTTTTTATCATGAGCAATTTACCTCCTATGTTATTTCAGTTTATTTTTTGTCATATAAGCTTTTTCTTGATTTATCAAATTTTGAAAATGCAATAACTAATACACTAAATACTTTGAACTCAACTTTTGATGCGAATTTAGGTGTACATGAGTAAAAAATGTCTGCAAAGGAGAGATTGTTGAAACGAGTTCAAAAGAGATCGATAGTATCTTCATCCACATGTTGGATTTGTGAACTGGTTGCGATGGAGTGTTGGGAATACTTATCGGCGTTACTATTGTCCTTAATACATAAATCACACATTAACTAATGAGAATAACAATTTGAATTTGATTAGGTTAGGTCAGGGATACTCCAAATGATATGATTACATAATAATTAAAAGTTTCAAAAAAATTGACAGTGATAATGACCGTTAGGCTAAACCCTAAAAATAATCTGAAACGCAAAACTCTAGAGCATTTTTGGAATGCGGAAACATTGGCGGTATATCAGAATAAGTCGGAAACTACATGGGTATCCTGAAAATATCCCTTTAAGATTTAGAATTGTTATATAATTATTGTGGTTGATTAAGGGGTCGATTATTTGGTCTGGTCAACAATGATTGGATCAAGTTCAGTTAGGGTTTGTATTCTATCAGGTTAAGTTCGGGTCATTAAAAGGAAAGTTTTTGTAATAAACGAATTAATTTTGTCCAAATAAACTTACAGCAAAAACACGGGTAATAAACATTGACGATCAATTGAAAATAAGGTATCTCACATATGTCATTTTAATTTAACCAAAGAAAAGAGGTATAGAAGAGATGTATAACAATCCCGTGATTGTCACGGGCGCAAAAACTATATGTGTTTTTAATTCAACAAAAGTCCCTTATATTATTATAAAATGCAATTTTAATTACAAAATATTTATTGTTATAAAATGCACTTCTACTTTAACAAAATGCACTTATTATTAGAAAATGCATTTCCAATTTAACAAAATGCACTTTTCTTATCAAATGCACTTCTAATCAAACAAAATGCACTTTTCTTATAAAATGCACTTTTAATTTAACAAAATGCAATTATTTTATAAAATGCAATTTGTCGTTTTAGTTTTCTAAAATGCACTTCTAATCAAACAAAGTGCACTTGGTCTTATAAAATGCACTTTTAATTTAACAAAATGCATTTATTTTACAAAATGCACTTCTCATTTAACAAAATGCATTTTGTCGTTGTAGTTTTATAAAATGCACTTCTAATTTAACAAGATGCACTTATTCTTATAAAATGCACTTATAATTTAACAAAATGCACTTCAATTTAACAAGATGCACGTATTCCTATAAAATGCACTTTTAATTTAACAAAATACATTTCAATTTAACAAGATGCACTTATTCTTATAAAATGCACTTCTAATTAAACAAATGCACTTTTTCGTTTTGATTTTATAAAATGCACTTCTAATTTAACAAAATGCACTTCTAATTAAAAAAAATACACTTTTTCGTTTTATTCTTTTAATATACACTTATTTTTATAAAAGTGCACTACATAACAAAATGCACTTCCGTTTTACAAAAATGCACTTATACTTATAAAATGCATTTTATTTTAACCAAATGCATTTAAGACAACTTTATGCACTTAAAATTATAGTAAAATGCATTTGAGATGATATTTAGATTTTGATAATAAAATGTATTTAATCTTAACCATCAGATTACTCAATCTAATGGCCCAAATTAAAACTACAAAAAAAAAGGAAAAAAATTATTGAAACCACTCATTTTCTCTCTCCTCTTCCCCTCCCCAAACCCCGACCACCACGGGTTCACCAAACAACCCCAACCGCTACCACAACTGCCATCTACCACCACCGAAACAACCACCGGACCTACCAGACTCACCTCGCTCGTCCGGCGATCCCACGCCCCACCACGCGCGACACCATTTCCCCTTCTTCTCCACTTTGATACCCCGCTCAATCGATTTGATTCCACCAAACGACACCGTCGTCGGTCTCCTCTCACCAGCCTCGTACTTAGGCCGGTCTCCTCTCACCAGCCTCGTGCTTAATCCATACTGTCACTCTACGGACAAACCTGTGTCATTCTATTGACTAACATGTGTCATTCTATGGGCAAACCACCAATAACACCGAAGTGCCCATAGTGTCCGTATGAATTGTGGTTTTGATAGCTTATTTGGTAAAGCATTTGTGTACATACACGAATGTCGTAGGTTCAATTCCTACATGAGCTCTAAATTTTCATGTCACTCTATAGACTTTCTGTGTAATTGTATGTAAGTGTTATTCTATGGATATTTTGTGTCATTGTATGCGAGTGTCACTCTATGTGACACAGTGTGTCACTCTATGGCGGTACGCAGTTCTCACGCGAGCAGGAGTTCGCACCTGATCTCGCCTATATATATATATAGTCCTTAGGTAAGAAGAAAGAAATAGTCCATCCATCCATCCAACCTAAATCTAATGGTCCATATCAAATATTAAAACAAAAGAAAATTGAAAATAAACTGAAAATAACCCCCAATCCCGTAAAACAAAAACTAATCTCGCACATTTCCTCTCTCTCATTTCCCCTCCACATATCCGCCGGAAAATCGTCGCCGTCGTACACAGACGACCACCACCGCTGGGGCCGACAGGAGTGGCCGAATCCATTGACAACAACAACTCTTCGACGGCCATCAGCGTCCTTCATCGATCATCACATCGCCGCGAATTCCGCCTTCTCTCTCCATCTTCTCGATCACGTTTTTCTCAGATTTTGTCGTTGGACCTTATTTTCGTCGCCGATATTCACCACTAGCAGTCTCCTGCCACCTTCGCGCATTTATCACCGCTGCCGTAGAGTGAAATGAAGGTATGAGGTTAGAAGATCGCGTATCTATTTTTTCTTTCTGGATGTGGTTAGAAGAGAGATTGGACGGTGATGTTTGGTTCGACGGCAGCTGGTATGGTTTCCTGCCATCGTGGTGGTTCAGAAGGTGGTGAAGGCGGTGCTAGGGCGCCGAAAATGGAGGATTTTGAGGAGAGAGAAACGCACGAGAGAGTATAAATTGGGGATGGAGAGGCGGTGGAGATGTCGTGGGGGAGGGGGCTTATGATCGCCGGACGAGGGAGGTGGTTATGGTAGGCTTGGGCGTTGCTTTGGTGGTGGTCAGTGGCGGTCGTGGTGGCGGCTGGGGTTTTTTCGGTGGTGGTCGGGTTTGGGGAGGGGGGGAGGAAGAGAGAGAAAATCAGTTGGTTTAATTTGTTTTTTTTTCTTTTGAGTTTTAATTGCATTAAATTGAGTGCATTTTTTCAAGGGAAAATTTGAGTGCATTTTGTTCAATTATAAGTGCATTTTACAATAATTAGTGCACTTTATAAGAATTAGGTGTATTTTGTTAAGTTGTAAATGTATTTTCTAATAATAAGTACATTTTGTTAAATTGAAGTGCATTTTGTTAAATTGAAGTGCATTTTGTTAAATTGAAGTGCATTTTATAAAAATATAAGTGTATTTTATAAGAATATAAAATGACGAAGTGCATTTTGTTTAATTAGAAGTGCAGTTGTTAATTAGAAGTGCATTTTGTAAGTTAGAAGTGCATTTTGTTAAATTGAAGTGCATGTTATAAATTTAAATGTATTTTATAAGAATAAAACGACATAGTGCATTTTGTTTAATTAGAAATGCATTTTATAAATTAGAAGTGCATTTTTGTTAAATTGAAGTGCATTTTGTTAAATTTGAAGTACATTTTGTTAAATTAAAAGTGACATTTACAATGCAACATCATCATCAAAATTGGAAGGAGTTTAATTCTTTAAGTTAGTTATTATTTTTAAAATTGATTATATATATATATATATAGGGGCACGATCCGGTAGAAAGTTATATATGGTGAGAAGTAAGAAGTACTTATATTGTATTATCAATATCTGAGATTGACACTTACAAAATCAATAACACATTTAAACAAAAGGCATTTATTCTTAAAAAATGTGCTTTTAATTCAACAAAAAAATACTTTTATGCTTATAAAATTTTATTATTACAAAATGCACTTCTAATTTAACAAAATGCACTTTGTCGTTTTAGTTTTGTAAAATGCACTTTGTCGTTTTAGTTTTGTAAAATGCACTTCTAGTTTAACAAAATGCACTTTGGCGTTTTAGTTTTGTAAAATGCACTTCTAATTTAACAAATTGCACTTTGTCGTTTTAGTTTTGTAAAATGCACTTCCAATTTAACAAAATGCACTTTGTCGTTTTAATTTTGTAAAATGCACTTCTAATTTAACAAAATGCACTTCTAATTTAAAAAAAATGCACTTTGTCGTTTTAGTTTGTAAAATGCACTTATAATTTAACAAAATGCACTTATTCTTGTTAAATGCACTCCTATTTTGACAAAATGCACTTTTTCTTATAAAATGCATTTCAAATTTAATAAAATGCACTTATTTTTATAAAATGCATTTCTAATTTAACAAAATGCACTTTAATTTAACAATATGAACTTATTCTTATAAAATGCACTTCCAATTTAACAAAATGCACTTTTTCGTTTTGGTCTTTTAAAATGCATCTCTAATTTAACAAAATGCACTTTGTCGTTATATTCTTATAAAATGCACTTTCCATTCAACAAATGCACTTGCAATTTTAAAAGATGCACTTCTTAACAAAATGCACATCGAATTTTACAAATTACAGTTTTAATTTAACAAAATACATTTGGTCGATTCTCAATAATAACAAAATGCACTTGTAGATGAAATAAAATGCATTTTGAATAAAATTCACTTAATAATAAAAATAAAATGCATTTTGAATTAAAATGCACTGGAATTTAAATAAAAAATGCATTTTGAATAAAAATAAAATGCATTTTGAATAAAATGCACATGAATTAAAATAAAATGCATTTATTAATAAAATTCACTGATTTTTCTCTCTCCTCCTCCCCTCCCCCTCCCAAACCCTACCACCACAGAAACAACCCTAACTGCCACCACGACCGCTACTGACAATCGCACCAACCACCACCTTATCCCGCTCCACTTCCACCACCGTGTTCACCGTCCTCCGGCGAGCAGAAGCCCCATACATCCACCGCCTATTCATCCCCCATTTCCCTTCTCTCCTGCGTTTCTCTCTCCTCGAATACTCCCCTTCCGCGCCCTGGTACCAAAGCTAAAATGAGAGGTGGCGTCGGGAATATCTGCGGCAGGGTGAGAGGAGGCCGAAAATGAATGACGCGGAAGAGATTGAGGGAGGAGGCGTTGTGTGCGGCGCAGCAAAGGAGAGCGAAGGATGTTAGAGGCCAACGAAGACTCATCGCGATTGTGGAGTCGGCTGGTGTCGTTGGAGCCGAAGAACCGCCGCGCCTGGAGAAAAGATAAGCGAAAAAATTGAGAGAGAATGTGTCGTGCGCGGGTTTATGATGCTCGACCGAGGCCGAGGATGATAGTCGAACACTCGCCAGAGTGTGGGGAGCTGGTTGGTGGCGTCAGCGTAAGCGGTGGTGGTTGTCGGTGCGTGGCTGGCGGCGGCTGTGTGGGAGGTGGGAGAGGAGAGAGAAATTGGGACTGATATTAAGTTTGGGATGATTTTTATTTTATTTTAATATTTGATATGAACCATTAGATTTAAGTTGGGTGGATGGATGAGATAACTTCTTACTTCTCACCATAAGAACACTTCTTATGGAAAGAAGTGCATATATATATATACAGGCGAGATCAGGTGCGAACTCCCCCTCGCGTGAGAACTGCGCACCGCCATAGAGTGACGCGGAGTGTCACATACATTGACACGCGCGTATTATACGCAAAAATTAAAAAAAAAAAGAGAAAGGGAGTCTTCCCTCTTCCCGTCAGAATGTTCACTCCCTTTCTCTCTCATCTTCTTCCTATCTCCTGCACTTTCTCTCTCTCAAAATCCCAAAAAACTCTACAAAATTCATCAAAATTTCTCAAATCTGTGCTTCGAATTTACATAGAATCACTGCGAATTTAGATGAATGATGAAGAACGCCTAAAATCAGGTTCTTGAAACGAGAAGATGATGGTGAAATTAGGCGAAATTTGGCGAAATCGCGATCCCGATCTGTTCGACTTGATCGGATTATGCATCATGAAATCATCAAAGTGGATCGCGTCGAACATTTTGATTCATTTAATTGCATGCTAATGAACCAAAATTCTAGGTCAGATTTCTTCTTTACATTTCGAATCTTACATTTTTTGATTTCATGTAATCTTTGCGGAATTGAATTCTGTTCATCTATATATGTGACATGTTTTAATTTTTAATTTTTTCATTCATTTGTTCTTGTTTGTTTGTTCGTGTGATTCTAGATTTTTGGTTTTGTAATTTCATGGAAAATACAATAACACCAACTAAACAATGGAGTGACACTATGTTTCGAATATGAGTTGAACGATCTGATTTTAGAATTAAATTTGTAGGTTTGAGATTTTTAGATTTCGTGGAAAATACAATGACACTTACCGAACAATAAAATGACACTAGGTTTGAGATTAATTTTTAGAGTGAAAACGGCATGTGTCACTCTAAGGACAAACCTGTGTCACTCTATGGACAACCTTATATCACTCTATGTGCAAACGTGTGTCATTCTGTGGACAAACCTGTGTCACTGTAAGGACAACCTTATGTCTCTCTAGGTACAACCTTATGTCACTCTATGTACAAACGTTTGTCATTCTATGGTTGTGTATTTCTATGAATAATCTCGTGTCACTCTATGGACAAACATGTGTCACTATATGTACAAACATGTGTCATTCTATGGCTAACTATGTAATCCTATGAACAATCTTGTGTCACTCTATGGACAATAACCTGTGTCATTGTATGTGCAAACGTGTGTCATTCTATGGCTGTTTAAATTCATGAACAAACCTGTGTCATTCTGTGGACAAACATGTGTCATTCTATGAAATAACATGTGTTGCCTGTATGGATTATAGGAAGTAGGTAATGTTTTGTTTCTTGCCAAAGCCGATTAGCTCAATTGTAAGAGCCTTGTGCGATGCACAAGAGTGTGGGTCCAACTCCCACATCGGTTGTAATATAACAATGATTTTTTTGGGTTGGGGAATTTTACGATTCAACAAACCAATCAATCCACAATTTTTTTTTGCCTTTGGGGTTTGAATGTATTCCGATGTGTTTCATGAGTGTGTGTGTGTTTTTACAGATATGTTATAGTGTGTAGCGTCTTAATGTGATTGGTAATTCTATACGGTATGGTGGTCGATTTAGTCTTGCTTTGACTGTGACTTTGACAGTTGCAGTAGTATGAGCGTATGTAGCTTTGTACATCCTGATGTAGTAAGGCTTTACATAATAATGTAAAAGTCTGCTAACTGGCAGCAAGCTTTTGAGGGGTGAGGCTCGGATATTCGGATGTCAAGCATAGTTGCAAAAGTACGAAATGCTGCTGTACCGATTGACATTTATGGGGGGTGGAATTGTTTAGCATTGCCGTGAAGTTTAGAAATACTAGTAATTTGGATAATTCCTCGTCTCATGTAAGTTTTTAATAAACTGTTGCTCGTGGTTGTATATGTATATATGTAATTTGGATATGATTGGATTCCCTATATATAAAGCCTATTAGCTCAAGGGTAGAGCATCGCGCTATTTTGCGAAGGATGTGGGTTCAAATCCCACATAGGCAGATTCAATTCTAATTGCGGATTCAAATGTCTATGGGGCTGTATTACTAAATAAGGTACATGAGAGCTGGATGTCAAACAGGCAGAAATATAGATTTAGAAGTTGATAAGGCGGCATATCATGATCTTATCTCAACGATCAATAGGGGAAATACAGTTTTGCATTCACGACTGTGATTATTGTTAACCAGTTTGTGTTCCATAAGAAGTATACCAGCTCATGTAGGAATTGAACCTACAGCATTTGCGCAAATGCACATATGCTTACCAGTTGAGCTAAAAGCAGCCAAACCATATTCTTTTTCTGTAGTTTTGTCCACTGCTAGTATTTTATACCACACACACTGTTTGACAAAATTAAGAAACTGAATGAAAATTCTCAAAATGACAATGAAAAGCAGAATCCAAATCCCAATTACACAATTTGAATCATTCCAAATGATATCTTATGTAGCATTTTTGCAAACCACATAGTACAAACTCGTTCATCACAAACAAAATCAATCCAAATGATATCTTATGTAGCATTTTTGCAATTGAGGCAGCCCCTCCGCAACGCGACTGTCATAGAAAAATAATAAAATGACACACATATTCCATTTTCTATATCTCCAACAACGACCACACCACAACCAAAACAACAACCACCACCACCACTACCACAACCACAAGACACAAAGTGTCCATAGAATGACACCCACTGTCCATACAATGACACCCCATATCCATACAATGACACCCCATATCCATACAATGACACAAGACTGTCCATACAATGACACCTCCCTGCAATGTCGCCCATTGTCCATACAATGATACAAGAGTGTCCATACAATGACACCTCCATTCAATGATGCCTATTGTCTATACAATAACACCTCATCCAATGATGCCTATTGTCAATACAATGACACAAGAGTGTCCATATAATGACACCAACTATCCATACAACGACACCTAGTGTCCATCCAATGCCACCAATTATCCATACAATAACACCGATTATCCATACAATAATAAACACATCCCATAGAATGACAGGTTTTGCCTATAGATTATCCATACAATAACAAACAGTGACCACAACCACCACCACCGCCGCCACAAATAAAAACAACAATCGCAATCAACAAATAACAACCTAAATATCATCGCGGCGGTGAGTAATTACATCCGCGAAAGCGAGATGATAAAAGTAGCAGAAACATCACATAAAATTTCCACAAAATCACATCATAAAATAATACAAAATTAACAACTAAATCATAAAAATTAAGCTAGATTCGATCAAAAATAACAAGAATGCGACTGAATTGAAACGTACAATTAACTCAAACGTCGCCGGAGTTCTCAATCGGTCGCCATAGCGCCGTCGAAGATCTCAAATTCGACAAAAAAACAAAATCAACATTTTTCTCAAAGAACAACAATTGCAGCGAATCAAAATCAAATTTCAAAAAAACAATGGGAGCAAAATAGGAACAATATACATAGATCGAAATAATTAGGATAAATTAATCAAAACAATAAACAAAATCTAGACACATCTTACCGAAATTCGTAGAGACGGCGACGGCGAGGATGAGAGGTAACGTGACCGAGGCGGTGGTGGCGAGCAGCAAAACCAGCGACGACAATCGAAACCGGCGACGTCGAGGAGAGAGAGTGACGCTGAGAAGAAAGAGAGATCGCGCCGGAGTAAAGCAAGGATATTGAAAATGTAACGGCGTAGACGCGACGGAGGTGGCGGCGGCGGCGAAGGAGGTGGCGGCAAGGAAGGCGAGATGAGAGCGTGGGAGAGGAGAGAGAAAATGTCGAGGAGAGGGAGAATTGGAGGTGAGAGAAACAAAAAAAAAACTGAAATTGGTGGGAATTGGGTAAAAATTGGAGATCAGATTCTTTTCTAGTGGAAGACAGGTGGCATAATCAGGGGTGTCGAAATTGCTAAATCGTACGGCTGATAATTGGTGCGCAGTACTCACCTAAGAAGGGGTACTCTTATGATCCTCACTCTATATATATATATATAAATAGGATCAAATGAGTCCTTTAGGATTAGATGAGTCCGTGAGTTCTTATATCAGCCATTCATCGCTATACATCCTACGCTCCAAATTTTGCCGCGCCTATAAGGGTAAAAAGGGCAATTAATTCAGAAATATGAAAGCACGAATCAAACTCTTCCTCATTTTTTACAGTTTCAATTTCTCTCTTCTCAACCTTCGTTTCCCCCAATTCTCTGCAATTCACGATATTTCTTTCTCTCACCTCCGCTTCGCCGCTGCTTTCATCATCTTCGTCGCCGCTCTCCACCGCTTCGCCGCCTCTATCCACCGTTCTCTACTCGTCTCCGGCCAACAATGTTTTCATCATCTCTGTCGCATCTATAATCAAGGTATGAATTGATGAATTTAACAACAAATCCTTCGATTTTAGGGTTTGGTTTATACGCGATTAGATTAATTCATTTTTAATTTTCCATTTTTCAATCTGATGATGTGTGTTTGTATACTATTGATGTTTCATTTTGATTGATTGTATCGTTGCTTTTCGATTTCATCTACTTTTTTGACGATTTTTTACTTTTTAGGCAAATCCTGACAGCAGCGACGGCGAGGCGGCCAATCTAACGGCGTCGGTGACGAGAATCTGCTGACAGCGGTTTATGGCGACGTCGCGTAATCTAGATAATCTGGCGACTGTTCAAATCGATTTAGGTTTGATTTCTAATTCGTTATTCTGTGTAAAAATTATAATTTAGGTTTTTGTGTAGTGATTGTTGGTTGTATTGTTGAAGATTTTTTCGGAAATGTCATCGGTCTCGATTCTCGCCGCCGCCGTGATTCTCATATTGCAATTTTCGTTTGATTTAGTTTGATTCAATCCGTTGGTGTGTGATTTTATTTGATATTGTGTGTGATTCGCTTTGGTATGATGTGTGATTTAATCTTCTAGTGTGTTGTTTTATTGCCGTTTCTCACTCCTCCATTCGATTGCAACACTAAATTATAATTTTTGCAAATTGCATCTGAATAGTGTCATGTAAGAGGTAAGTACTCATCATAGAAAGCTAATGCTTCTAATTTATTGGACCTATATGCTTTTCTATTGGGAACTGTATTAGATTATCTTTTATTAAGCTTGAACTTACTGCATCTTTGTAGCAATTGCTTCTATGCTAAGGTTATATGAGAAACCTATCTGAAATTGTAGATATGTCGTTCTATCATAACGTCGTCGGGGTCAGTCATGAACATGGTCTAAAATACACTAGCATCAATTGCAGCCTTGTGGTTCCCTTTACTCTCATATTAATGAAAAAAGTCCCTATTATGCACTGTCCATAAGCATAAGATAATTAAATAAAATCTTTGGATTTTTTTTGCCCATATTGTTGTGAGATTGGACCATATAAAAACTTTGAATCACAATCTGTGAACTATATGGTGCTAATAGGTTTTGATTATTCGTTTAACAAATATCAATGTGACATAGTTAAGTTTAATGATTTAAGACTATTTCAATTTCTTTAGGTCCTGATCCTGTAGAGCTCCTACTGAATCCAGCATCTATAACATGATAAATTAAGCTACAAGTGCGAAATAAAGGTTAAAGAACAATATCTCAACCCTGAACATCATATATATAGTGCAAAGTTTTCAAAATTCTAACATAGGTATCCCACAAAAATCGTTAACATTTGTAAAGTCATGAAGTAGCTAGTGTTCCACATACTTTGTTAAGCTGGCCTAGAATCAGCTTGACATTGAAATCGTAATTCGTCAAGATATCTAGCACCTAAATTTAGTAATGTATTTATTCATTTATGTACAGTGCTTAATCAGGGATAGAAGAGATGTTGAAAACAAACAGATCATATGATGCGGGAAATATAATTTGTGGAAGTAGAAGAGAGAATATCAAACCTTGTATTTGAGTACTCGTAGAGTCTTCCGGTGCTAGAAAAAATGATAACTCCAACTTCAGCATCACAAAGAATAGCGAGCTCCTTGGACTTCTTTAGCAAACCTTTCCTTCTCTTGGAGAAAGTCACTTGCCTACTTGTGGAGTTGTCAATTCTCTCGATAACGATCTTTCCTCTCCCCATAGCTCCTCCCTGATTCCTCAAGTGTCAAGACCACGATAAATCACACACCATAAAACTGCATTGTACACTTTTTAGTGCTGCTTCAGTAACTAAGCTGGTGCTAAATATCTTTTTTTTATGGCAGCAAATGAGATTGTTGCTCATAATTATACATGTCAATTTTCGTTTGATTTAGTTTGATTCAATCATGTGGAATTCACTGCCACACGATTTGTATTGCATGACTTATTATGGACGTTTTGCCAACGAGCTAGTCATATAGCTTCGATTTCTTTGTCTCTGCAAACTAGTAAAGTGCACTTATATAATGCTTGATTGTTCAGCACAACTGACATAAATAGAAATGACATCTGAGCAACTAGGATTTGGTCCAGCTAGATGATAAATTGAAATAATTGGACCTGATACTAAGCTTCCTTCCAACTAATTCGAGAGACTATCTCTGCATTCCAGTATATTCAATGTTGCAGTACTCAGTCATTTGCTTCTAAAAAAGTTAAAAATTTGAATCACATCAAACTCTTGGTTTGAATCTTTTGTCTCAGTCTCAGAAATGTTCAAATAGCTTACTGACCTTTGTTTCATGATTTTTCCAAATTCTCTGTTTACATTGTTAAATCATCTTGGAGTTATAAAAATTGTTTACTCAGTGCTATCTTGTGAAATAGTGTTGCAGGTGACTTTAATTGCTCGGGGAGATGTTGCTTTATCAATTGTTATGACTATGTGCACCACCCTTGCTGCAGCAATTGTTACGCCTCTTTTGACGAAATATCTAGCAGGAACTTTTGTTCCTGTTGATGCTATTCAGCTTTCCATAAGCATAATGCAGGTCAGCTACATGTACACTAATCATCTTGAGACCTCTTTTCTGGTTGCTTGTTTTTGCCAGAATTTATATGAAATTTTTACACCAGTTTCTGCTGTTTAAAGGTGATGATAATGTCTTTTACCAGGTGGTTGTTGCTCCTATTCTGCTTGGCCTGTGTTTCCAGAGTACAGTTCCTGCTGCTGTACGAGTGGTCACTCCTTTTTCTCCACTTTTCGCTGTATTAATTTCATCGTTGCTGGCATGCAGATGGTGGTAGCGCCTTAGTCGAAGGTTTTACTTATGAGTTTGTATGAATGGGCTGTGTCAATCGTTGTTAATCCCCATTCTCCCCTACGTACTACTCTGAAACGTGAAATTATTGGTTAGCATAAACTAATGCTCTTATTGTGTTCTAAGTAATTCAATGTAGCTGCTGCCCCTGAGAGACTGTCAAATGGCTATTTGCTTATAGCGACGAGTGGAGGGCTCAATCAACAGAGGACTGGGAGATTAATGACTAGTAGCAATGTTATTGAGCAAATCAGTCAAGTTAAAATCAGGTTTCATGATTATTGTGACGTCTATTAGCTCAAAGTAGTAGAGCATTGTGCTTTTGGCACAAGGTGTGGGTTCAATTCCCACATAGGCGAAGAAACAATGAGCTTTCGATTTATCCTAACCAATAAACGAACAAGAGAAAAGACCAAGACTATATTTTGTTAGAGACGTTACAAAAGTCTGTATTCTTCACCTAAATAACACATTCAGGATTGTCAGACCTTAAAGTCAATTTACTTTAATGTTCATTGATGTTAAATGCATATAAGTCGATATAGATATTCAAACTTGCCCTATCTTATCACTGAAATCCGGCAATCAGTTGCATACATACAACCTGATTAGGGCCAATTAAGTTTGATGAATTGAAATTATACCAAAAACTCGTTTTCGAATGATACAGCCTATGACCATTTTATTTCGAACAAGAAGAATTTACTAAATAGCCTATGTGGGATTTGAACCCACGTCTTCCGCATAATTGCACGGTGCTCTGCCAATTGAGCTACTAGGCTACAAGAGGGGAAATGGTCATAATTGACAGTAGACACAATCACACACTCCATCCGATAGAATCACACACTCCATCCAATAAAATCACACATACCAACTGATAAAAATACACAAACCATCGAAAAATCACGCACCAAATAAAACCATCCTGATTAAAATCACACACACCAAATAAATCTCTACACTAATCATAAAGAAAGTGTAACATGTAGCACAGTTACATTTCAACCTCAATGTGAATTCCAGGAAACCTTTGTCTTCTAATGTGTCTATTAAGAGAATCAGCCAAACGTACTCTATAACTCTATTCACAGCTTTAGCCTTGCGATTTAACTCACACATCGTTTTATCGAATTCATCGCCGACTGAATTACGGTGTCATCGCGATTGTATCACTCATCACTCGAGGCCCTGTCCACAACCCACACGTAACTGACAAATAGAATCACAAACACAAACTAATTGAATCACAAACGTTAACATAAAATTACAAAATAGTAAAATTGAATCACAAAGACCAACCTCCAGTACAATCGGAAACAAAATCACAAGACACCGTGTTAGAATTACATACCAAACTCAATAGAATCACAAAACAAAATCATTGAAATTCGTTATAATTCTATTTAAAAAAGTCAGATTTTAATTCGATTATAATTTTAAACATTTTAACTCCATAAGATAAAATCACACACCATATGATAGAATCACACACACCATCACATAAAATCACACACACACCATCAAATAGAATCACACACACTGACGAATAAAATCAGACACACGGTTCGATAAAATCACACACACCATAAGATAGAATCACACACCATCAAATAGAATCACACATACCATCCCATAGAATCACACATACCATCGCATAGAATCACACACATCATTCCATAAAATCACACACTGATGAATAGAATCATTCAACTATTTAATGTCGCAGTAAGCCAGTAACACACTGAATCACACAATAACAAATTCAATCACACAAACAAATAGAATCTCACGAAAGCTTGAATATAAACAAACGATAATCTGGCTAATCAAATTTTGTAGACTCCAACTGTCCTACCCACTTTGTCTCATAATAATCGTAGTTGGAACTAGTCAGGGAAAATCTAACTCACCATATTTTGTAAGGTTTTAACCAGAGCGACCTTAAAACATACGGAATTATTGTCCCTCGTAGAGTAACAACAGTGATCTACTTCTACAATTGCACGAGGTCATGAACTACGAATTGGTTTTGCGTAAGTTGATCATCAAGCAGACCAAAAGAACACCACCAAGGTCGATCTCCCCAATTTCGTCTGAAAGTTTTAGTAAAGAAAACTCGCAATGCTCACCTCATACCAACACACACGTCCTTTTGTAGACTTTCGATTCAAATTTTGACCTAATTTCCAAGTAATTGCGCTTCCTTTTTGGCTAATCAAAACTAAAACTTAATCTGTGTGATTCAATAGGCAAAACAGTGTGATTGCAAATTCCATTATAAATTGAAAATCAGACAGAAATTAAAAAAGGATCGAATTAAGGAATTTGCTAAAAAATGGATGAAATTTTTTGATCCATTCTTCATTTAATCAGTAGAAGATGTGTGATTCGATAACCAATACCGTGAGATTGCAAATTCTATCAAAAATCGAAATCGAAGGAAGAACATGTGTGATTGCAAAATCCATCTAAAAATCGAAATCATACAGAAATTTAAAAAAACGATCGAAATTGGGAATTCATATCTTAATGTTCATACTTATCAACAAACACAGCAGTAGAAACAACTGATTCACAACAAAAATTGAACGCCATTTCGAAAAGAAAAAAAAAGATCGAATTAACTACAAGATTTATTCGAAATTACCTTGTTCATCGTTGTTATAGGATCTATAGAAAAATTAAGCCATCAATTGCTGCAGTTGTTGTCTTTTTTCGATCGTTTGAGCTTGATTTGGGGATTTAATCGAATAGAACTTTTTAGGGTTTTAATTTGGGGATTTTAGAGGAGAGAGGAAAGGCTGAGAGAGAGCGCAGACAAGGAGAGAGAAATTTAGAGAGAGAGGCAACTTGGAAAGAAATGACGTTACTCTCGCTGACCCCTAGCTCTATTCGTCCGCGCGTCTATTTGGCTGCATCTCAGCCCTTCATTGGCTTTATATATATATATATATATATATATATATATATATATATATATATAGGCGGGTTCAGATGAGTCCGCCTACTCTGGTGAGTCCGTGAGTCCTCATCTGGACCATCGAATCCTGAATAGATGGAGGGCTCAGATGCGGCCAGAGAAACACACGCAATAGACCAAGGGGTGTCATTTCTCAGAAACACATTTTCTCTCCCCTCCAAAACAATCCTCCCGATCGCCCTTCTCTCTTGCATTTGCACCGCCGTGTACTCCGACTCCGCCACCAGTACCAGTCATCGGCGCTTCTTCTCGTCTCGCAACCGCCGGCTCTCTTTCTCGTCGACGCTGCCACTGCTATTTTTAAGGTTCGAAACCCCAAATTAAGCTAGTACTAACTTTTGTTGAATATATTCATGGAATTCGTTCTGGTTTTGGGTCAATTTGGCTTAGTTTATAGTTTTCGACTTCGGATGATGCAATTCCGATTCAGATCCGATTAGAAATCAAGAAACTTGATGAAATGCGGCTTCTATAATGCTAATGTTTTAATTTGAATTTGCAATCACACCGTCTTGAATTTTTTCGTCAATTTAGCCTAATAACCCTAGTTTTAATGATGATTCAGTCGAAAATTCTAATTCTAAATCGCATCAACTTCAATTATACTCCATGATTTGTGTTTCTAGCATCATTTTTTCCAAATTCCGAAATTCGTTCGTTTTTACAATTTCGGTAAGATTTCGATTTTTTAATTGAATTTACAATCACACTGTATTGTAAATTGAATCACACAACTCTTCTTTTTTTCGATTTTGATTTTATAGTGGAATTTGCTATCACACTCAATTGAATATTGAATTACACTTGTGTGTGTCGATATTGTTAGTGTGTAATTTTATTAATAAGAGTGTGATTTTATTTGTTAATTTGTGTGATTTTATTCGATAGTGTGATTTTATTCAATGGTGTGTGTGCTTTTATTCGATGGTGTGTGTGATTCTATTAGATAGTGCGTGTGATTCTATTAGATAGTGCGTGTGATTCTATTGAGAGTGTGTGTGATTCTATTCGATTCGATGGTGTGTGTGAATCACATTGGTTAGTCTATGGAATCACATCAGTTAGTGTGTGATTTCATTCGTTGGTGTGTGATTCTATTTGATAGGGTGTGTGATTTTATTAAATGGTGTGTGTGATTTTATTCAATGTGTGTGTGATTCTATTTGATGGTGTGTGTGATTGCATGAGTTAATGTGTGTGATTCTATTAGTTAGTGTGTATCATTCTATTAGTTAGTGTGTGTAATTTTATTTGTTAGTGAGAGTGATTTTATTATTTGTATGTTGTTCTATATATGTGTGAGTTTGTGATTCAATTAGTTAGTGTGTGATTTTATTTAATGGTGTGTGTGATTCTATGTGTTAGTAAGTGTGAGTTTATTATATAGTAAATGTGATTCTATTAGATAGGGAATGTGATTCTATTATAATGGTTCAATGGTATGTATGTGAGTCTATCCGTTGTTGTATGTGCTTCTATTAGTAAGTCTATGTGATTTTATTAGATGGTAAGCGTGTGTGATTCTATGTGTTTGTGTGGGATGCTATTTGTAAGTGTGTGTGATTCTATTTGTAAGCGTGTATTATTCTCTTTGTAAACGTGTGTGATTCTATTGTAAGCGTGTGTTATTTTATTAGTTAGTATGTGTGATTTTATTGTAAGCGTGTGTGATTTTATTAGTTAGTGTGTGATTCGATTAGTAGTGTGTGTGATTTTATTAGTTAATGTGTGTGATTTAAGCCCGAGCAACATTTTAAGTGGTAAAGGTGGAATCATATTAGTTTACATGATGTGTGCCCATTTTGTTAGCTTGTTAGTTAAGCTATTACTGTAATGTCTGTATTAAGGCTAGTGAAAGGGAATCCCATAGCAACTTTACATGATTCTGATTCATACTTGATCTTCAGAGTGGGGGTGAAGCCTCTATGGTGGCAGAAGTAGTCGAGGTGGAGGAGAATTCAACTAACAAGATGCAGACTTTGCGTGTACATCCTGTGATTACTGTCAACAAGTCTGCTGCCTATGCACTTTTCGAGCTAACCTATATACGAGTATGGTGTCTAACTGCTGCACACTACTTCATAGTTGATTGCTTCATCTATTTGTAGTACAGTCATTTATAGTGTACAAGGTTTTTGGTTTTATGGATCGCGAGAGGGCCATAATCTCGACAAGTTGCCTTTTAGTTGAATCTACATGCTTCGATTCTCTAGTTGTTGTTTGTTCATATTTGATGAATTTGTGTGATAATGTTCTTAAAGCCGGTCAGCTCAATTTGGAAGAGCATTGTGCAACACACAAGATGTGGGTACGACTCCCATATCGGCTATGAAATACAATAAGATTGGTACCATACTTTATCAAGGTTTAGCTAAAATGATAAGAGAAAGTCCGACATAATGTTTAGGTTTGGAAGAAGGGGAATACATGATAGGTGAAACACTTGCATATAGGATTTTCTCTCAAGTTAACTGCTTGCGACTAGAGCCTATGAACTGAAACTGCATACCTTGTCTTTTCTTCCTAAAACTATCTATATGAAATCTTGAGTCAGGATTTCAGATTATTCTGTTGTACTATATGATTAATTTAGCATATATTCACCGAGCTTTTCCGTTGATGAAGGTGGTTGTTTTTTACTTTGCCTTTTTGTTGCAATAAAAATCCAGGTTACATACAAAGATCTGTAGGGTTTAGTGATCAGAAGAAAGCAGAGGTATGGTACTTCGATACATAAATTTTGTTAATCAATTGATTGCTGGTGAAAGGTCGTTTATCTTGCTAATCAATACTCCTAGCACAGCGATACACATATGCAAGCTAAGTGTGTCACAACAGCCACTGAGCCACCAAGAATATACAGTAGGGTCTAGGCCTAACCTCTTATATTCATAAACTTAACTTGCAGTGATTTGGTAGAGAAGAAAGTTGTGACAGAACTGCCAGTACTTTCGAGGGAATGTTCAGTAGCGACACCAATATATTGCTTCATTTGACTGTGGAATATGATCTCTACAGACCACTGATCAGTTGCATACCAATTTGAACCAGAAAAGACTGTCATCATTAACATTTAGCTTAAGACCGAGACAGAGTTTGCGAGGAGCTTACATGCGTCAGTCCATGGGTTTAGTGTGCTGCAGTTTCCGAGAAAATCATCATTGAAATGGCTAGGAAGCTCCCGGACACAAATATACTTTCCCTGCACACTCTTCTGGTTTCCCTGCATACTGGTCTGTTTCTGAACTAGTGTATGCAGGTTTTTTTTATCTAAACTACTCGTTTTATACTTCTAGACCTGATAAGCATCTAGTCAGTCTATGTAGGAATCGAACCTACACCTTCCGTCCATGAGACGGCGTTCTGCCAATTGAGCTAGTAGACTATAGGAGTACAAGATAGTGGACAAAGGCAAACTCGGAAAACCAGGGTGATAAGAAATTTAGTGAACAAAAACCACAGTTATCAAGTCGTAAAATAGAAACCTGAACCTCTAAATACTCACCATAAAGAAGTGGACTTTTAGCAAATTTGATCAAAAAGGCATTTTGAAACCACCATAATTCCCGCAAAACACACAACTTTCCTTCTGTGTAGCCACGCACAGGGCTAACCATTTAAGATCACCAAAATCACTTTCAGCCTCTCAAATGCAGTAGCTATAGCTTAAATTCTCACACAAAGATGCAATTTGCAAATTGATGCGGGTACATATGACCTCGTATACAGACCTCAATTTCAATATAATCAATACTAAATCGAATTAAACAAATGTCACATAGAATCAAACAAATTGTCATAAAATCAATAACATGATTTAGATGCCACTGACAATCTAGCATCTGATTCTATGTTACAAACTTGCAGATTTCATCCGCGACAAGTCAAGAGTAGTGGGAGCAGTTTCCAAGCCGCCCATCTCAGATACATGAGAGACAACTTGGACAGCAATAGAATAGGAAATGGGGAAAGCTGAGAAGCAAGTCCAGGTTATGTTCTATATCATCAAACTTACTGTTCCATCAAGCAACAACCATTTCAATAAAAATAGCACCAATGTTCACAGCAAAGATCAATCAATATAAACATCCAAAAATGAGCTTATTGCCTTATTCTGCGGATGACAGTAGCACCTATAAGGCAAGATCACAACACGATTTATGAACCTGTCCAACCCAGCCAAATATTAATGTAGAAAACCAGTGACTAATACGCTATCACCGTCTGCGCCTAAACCAAATCCACCTCAATAGGACATATCATTTCAGGTAATAAACAAACCATAATACTACTCCAGTGAAACAAAAATTGAATCTCGCAATCACATTTGATTACTTGCCACATCAAACCTAAAACAATCAAACCTACAACTGCAACATTCATAAGAAAATCAACTGTCAAACACAAATTACAACAATAAACTCAACAAATCAGCAATATTCAGATAAAAACCTTAGAACTTATAATTCAGACGAAAATTAAATCACAAAACATAAAAACGCACCATAAAATTAATTCAGACAAATGAGATGCCTATACCTGAGGCCAGTAAAATCACGAGCAGAACTCCAATATTACACCGCTGCCGACATCAAAAATGTTCATCCAAAATCATCCAGAAGGACGAATAAGGAGCGTAAACCCTAGATTTCAATTAAGATACCAAAACAATGAATCGAAACTTAGAAATCACTCGATAACATCATAAGTTTCAGAAAACCACAAAAAATCGTTACTAAAACAAACCTTATTAATCTGATCGAGGAGAGAGAAAAATAATAGAAAACCTCCAAAATCGATGCGGAGTCTGGATCGCCACCAAATTCAAATTTACAACCGCCTGAGTCTCGAACGAAGCCAAATTCAGATTTTCCGATGAGAAAATCACACTACGTAATCTGCAAGTTTATCCAATCGAATCAAATAATCCGATGAAAATTAAATTCAAAATCGATAAAATTGAAATTAAGAGAACTAGACCTCCTATATGATCAAATGCGGCTGTGACGGTGACGGCGACGACGCGACAAAGGCGGCGGTTGCGGCGTCGACGCGAGGAGAGGAGTGAGAAAATGTCGAGGAGGAGGATGATCCGGAGGAGGTGGAGGAGGTGGAGGGGAAGTCAGGGCTGCTGTAGACAGAGATGTTCAGCACACGCGGCAGCTATGACGGCAGGGAAGGTGGCGAGTACGACGGCGAGAAAGAGAAAGCGGTGAGGGCAGCGGCGAAGCGGAGGAGAGAGAAAGAAAATCGTGGAATTTTGGGAAAATGAAGATCAGGAGAGAGAAATTGAAATTGCAGAAATGTGGAGGGAGGCCATTTCTCTGAGTTTTTATATCTATATTTCAATTGACGGTTTTACCCCTAAGGGGTGGCGAAATATGGAACGCCGGATTGATTGGATGAGCGGCTGTGATTGGGACTCATGGACTCATCTACTCCTAAAGAACTCATTTGATCCTATTTCTATATATATATATATATATGGGGCCTATCCAGTGAGAAATGGTAATTTGGTGAGAAGTGAGAAGTAATCTCAGCCATTGATTTTGCGTAATTCCAGTAACTAACCAACATAACTCGAGTCGTAACTCTATTAACTAAACCTCTTAACTCCAATCACTTAACTATACTAACTAAATTACCTAACTCCAGTAAACTACTCCATAAAATAAATTGTCTAATTCAAGTATTATTATTACCTCCACCAAATTTAACGAAAACTCATTAACTCTAACGTAACTCCAATAAATCACGTAACTCCAACTTAACTCAGTCAACTAAAACACATAACTTCAGCTCAACCCTACCAACCACAACACGTAACTTCGATTTAACTCCACTTACTAAAACACGTAACTCCAAGTTAACTCCACTAACTAAAACACGTAACTCCAATAACTATGACACATAACTCCAATAACCAAAAGACGTATCTCCATTAACCAAAAGACGTATCTCTAATAACTCCACAAACTAAAATAGGTAACTTCAATATAACTCCACAATTTAAATTATGTAACCGAGAAAAAAAAAAACAGAAATGGAAAGAAAGCAAAACGAAATTGACAAAAAAAAAAACCAATCTTTCACAATTTTCTCTCTCCTCCCACACCACCAACCTCCACCCTCCCCCGCCACTGCCCCTCTTTCCCCCCACCGGCCACCACCTCCACCAGCCCTGTAGTCGTCCACAAAATAGTCCAGCTACCACCGCCAAGTCAGCCCCGCCCTCCAACCCCGACGCCTCCATCCCTACCACCTCTCTATCCACCATTTCCCTCTCCCACGCGCGGCCACGCCCGTTTCTCTCTCCTCGAATTACTCTCTTTTCGTTACCCTACCACCGCCCTCACCTCCTCCATAACCAATCTCAAGATCAACGGAGGAGAGCAGCGCCGGCGCAACCTCCATTTCCCCTATTTCGTCTCCTTTCATGCGCGACGTGAAGGTCGGCGGCGGCTGGAATCGAACCGGAAACGCGAAAAGAGATCGGAAGACGTAAAGGTCGGCGGCGGCGACGCATCAGGGTGTCCAAATATGGAAAATAAAAAACGAAAAAGATGAGGGAGAAGGCGATTCGCGCGCTAAAGTGAAGTGGACGAGGGATGATGTTGATCGACGAACACTCGCCGTCGTCTATGGAGGATGACGGTGGTGTCGTCGTCGGAAAAGGAGGCTTTATACAGCGGCTGTCAGCGGCGGGCGTGGCGGCAGGGATTGTCGGAGAGGAGGAGGGGGAAGAGGAGAGAGAAAATGTAACTGGTTTTTTTGGGTGTGAGAGTGTTTTTGTTTTATTATTACATTTGTTTTAATATTTAATAAGGACCCTTAGATGAAGTGAGATGGATGGACTAGATCACTTCTCACTTCTCACGAAATCTTTACTTCTCATTTGATATATTTCCTATATATATATATATATATATATATATATATATATATATATATATATATATATATATATATATATATATATATATATATATATATATATATATATATATATATATATATATTAATAAGTTTGTTATTAAGAGACTACTACGAAAATAAAAAAAATATTACAGGTTGTGGAGAAAATGTAAAATGGTAATGACATTAGAAGGTGTTAATTAGAAGTTGAACGATTAAAGATGTAGATTTTATTTTAAGCAACAATATTTGTCTTTTTTTTTCAATTATATGTCCAAAAGGCAAAAATTAAGGAATCTATTTTTGTCAAAATTTCCAAATAAATCACAAGTGAATATCTAAATTTATTCACAGTCAAATATTAATTCACATAGATAAGTCAATTAACATGTCTTTGGTCACTCTAGAAAATCATTATACTCCCTAGATAAATTAATGTACAACATTTTCAAATAACAAGGTGAGGGTTTGACTTGCGATTTTAGAAATAAATATATATTGAAAAATTATATATGAAACATATGTCGTTGGATTCGTATTGAAAAATACTTTCACGCAAGTATAGCTTTATAATTTTTACTAATATATCTTTTGAGATATTAATGGATAGAGGAGATGTCTCGAAATGTGAGTTTATAAAGAAATAATATTATTCATCAATTTAATTTCATCATCATGATTTAACATCATTATTAAAAGGACTCGTGCAACGCACGCTGTAATAGCGCCATCCACCATACGTCGCAGCATAACCCAATAATATGAGAACAACGGTTAGCCCGAATATCCTCTCGTGGGTTCTAAAAGCTTTGTTGGTAGTATGATGATAAAAATATATTATAAACTGATCATATGAGCCATAGTTTTCCAATGTGGGACAAACCAATTCTATAAACCACATTCCATAATCCATACTGTTACACACGGGATTTCACTTCGCTAAATAATAATTGTTCCATTAATATATACTAGGTGAATGTCTAAATAATAATTGTTTTAAGAGGCTAAGTAATAATATTCAAGGTAGTGTTTTTTAATGAAACGTTTAGTTGTAGTGACGTTAGACGATATTAAGTCAAAAGTTTCAAAAGATTTCGCTAATTAATAAAAGGTAGGTTGGGCGAAAATGCTCCGGAAACAAAACTAAGTTTCTTCTAGCTTACGACACCATGAATAAGGAGAATCAACCGAAGAAGAGGGGACGGCCGCCAAAATCATCGACGGCGTTGGCTTCTGCTCGACCACCGGAACAAAATGGAACTAATTTGGTTGATGTAAACCCAGAAACTGAGGATGAAGGTTGCGAAGAAAATGTAAGTGTTCCTTCCAATTCTGTTCTTAATGATTTTCTAAATGCTGCTCTATCCCCAAATTCGAGGAACTCTGGAAGTAATTCAGCTCATAAGGAACCTAATAGACCTATTTCGACCCAGAAATTGGGGGGAAATATTGAGAATCAGGAAAACCCTGAAACTGGTAAAGTGTTTAATGGGGAGAAATCTGGTGAAAAGGGGGGCAATAGGACTGGAAATATTCACCTGAGTAAGACAGATTCGTATAAAAGAGCAGCAAAAAAAGCTTTTCAGGGTATGTCATTAGGATTTGTTGAGAATTGTGGAACTGCTGAGGTGGTTTTTGAAGAGTCTGATGTTCATGAGGAAGTTAAGTTTTGGAAAAACACCCTGGTGGGAACTGTAGTTGGGAAACGTATCACAATAGCTCAGATGAATAGCTTTGCAGCTAAGCACTGAAGCTGTGTTAAGGCACCTCAAATTCTATATTTTACCAAGGGCTGGTATTATATACGATTTAATTCAGAGGAGGATATTAACATGATAATGAGAGGAGGGCCATGGAATGTTAATGGTGGATCCTTAGTGGTGAAACAATGGACTCCAATGATATCTCAGGATTTGGATTCTCTCACCATAGTCCCGGTCTGGGTTCTTTTCCCAAATTTAGACCCATGTCTATGGTCTTGTTCAGCCTTGAGCAAAATAGCAAGTTATGTTGGCACTCCAATATGTGCCGACCAGTATACTACAAACAAGACAAAATTCTCCTTTGCAAGAGTCCTGATTGAGGTTGACATAACAAAGGAATTGCCAGAGAGTATGCTCATTAACACACCTTTTGGAGGGCAAATCCAGCAAATTATTTCTTATGAATGGGTACCATTTTATTGTACTACCTGCAAGAAAATGGGTCACACACATGGAAGTTGCAGAAAAGGGAAGAAAGCAGCTGACAAATCAGAAAAGATTTATGTTCCTGTTAAGGAGAAGCCAGCAGCAGAGGAACCCCAGGAAGAGACTGAAATTCAGCAAGTAATAGCTGTACAGCAACCAGAAACTGTGATCACAACTCCATCATCCTATGTGGATGCTGATGGATTCACTTTGGTTGCAAAGAGGAAGAGTATATCCAAGAAGACTGCTAAAAAGTATGCTGAAACTGCTAATCAGGGTTTTCAGACTCTGCTAGTGGAGCCTGTGGAGTTGTTTCTGAATCACAAAGAGAATGTGGGAGAGATGGAGGACCCAGGAGGAGGGCATGAGCCTCTCCACTCCCCATGATTATCTCATCTTGGAATATAAGGGGGCTTAATGACCCCCTTAAGCAGCAGGAAGTGAAAGACCATATGTTTGCTAATAAAGTGGACTGTCTTGCAGTTCTGGAGACTAGGATTAGACCACATAAAGCTCATAATATCTTAAAGAGAGCATTTGGTTGAGAACAATTGATATCCTGCAAGCCTTATCACTTCAGGAGACATTCTCAAGGATCAGCATAGGATGGGACTGATCACTCCTATAACCAATCAGAAGATAAAAGATGCCTTGAAGACCATTGATATAAACAAGAGCCCAGGTCCAGATGGCTTCTCTTCTGGATTCTTTATAAAAGCTTGGGATATAGTTGGAGATTTATATTGTGAAGCAGTTAAGGAGTTCTTTCATACAGGGAAAATGCTGAAACAAACTAACTCCACTCTCATTTCTCTCATCCCAAAGGGAGCAACTCCTCAAAGTGTTGCTGATTTTAGACCAATCTCCTGTTGTAGCACCATATACAAAACAATCACCAAAATTCTTGCCACAAGGATGAAGGGGGTTCTGCCAGACATTATAGGAATGGAGCAGGCTGCTTTTGTGCAGCATAGACAGCTTTTTGATAACACTTTGCTGGCTCATGAGCTGGCAAGAAAATATGGTAGAAAAGACATCTCCCCAAGATGCATTATAAAAGTGGATATAAAAAAAGCTTTCGACTCTGTATCTTGGGAATTTGTCAAGTGCATCCTTCAAGACTTTGGCTTTCCTGATCAATTTTCAAAATGGGTAATTTCTTGCATCACCTCAACTTACTTCTCTCTGAACATCAATGGAGTGATTGAAGGATTTTTCAAGGGGAAGAGAGGGTTGAGACAAGAAGATCCATTATCTCCTTATCTCTTTGTTTTATGCATGGAAGTGCTTTCCAGGCTGCTAAGAAACTCCCCCTCCAACTCAGGATTTTCTTTCCACCCAAAATGTGTGAGAATCAGACTCACACACTTAGTTTTTGCCGATGACCTGTTGGTTTTTACTAGAGGTGACCTGCCATCGGTCAAAGCCATAGCAACTTATCTTGGTATGTTTGCTGATTACTCTGGTCTTCAAGCTAATCCTCTAAAAACTGAAGTCTACTATGGAGGGGTTTCTAAGGAAGTAAGGTGGCTTATTAATGAAGCTACCGGTTTCTCAGAGGGATCCTTCCCTTTCAAATACCTAGGGGTGCCGCTCTATCATGTCAGGCTCACATCCAGCATGTTTCAGCCACTCCTCAATAAAATTAAGCAGAAAATTCAACACTGGGCCAATCAATTTCTTTCCTATGCAAGAAAAGTGGAACTGATAAACTCAGTGATCTTTGGTTTGCAGAATTTTTGGGGAGCCAGTATTCTTCTTCCTAAGGGCATAATTAAGAGAATCAACAAGATGTGTAAGGATTTCATCTGGGGCATTAAGGAAGGGGAAAGAAGAATGGTGTTTAAATCTTGGGATAGTTTCTGTAAACCTAGAAAGGAGGGTGGTTTTGATATCAAGGAAATCTTAAGTTGGAACAAAGCCCTAATGGTTAAGTGGATCAGGAAGCTTGAAGTCAATACTGATAGTATCTGGGTGCAGTGGATAAAGGCTTATATCATTGGCAACCAAGATTTGTGGACAGTTGAGGCAAAAGCAGCCTGGTCATGTAGTTGGAGGAACATCATTCAGGTCAGGGATAGTCTTATTAACAGAACATGGGGGATTGATGCAGCAAAAAATGTGGTCTCTGGAGCAAGGAGTACTACTGATATTTACAATATCTTCAGAGATAAAGACAATGTAAAGTTTTGGCAGAAGACACTTTGTGATCATGCTGTTATTCCCAAGCATGGCTTTATTGGCTCAATGGCAATGCAGAAGTGTTTAGCTACCTTGGACAACCTCTGTAGAAGAAGCTTTCAGTTGGCCAGCAGATGTGTGCTTTGTTGCATGAATGCAGAGACCACAAACCATCTATTCTTCGGATGCAGCTTTTCTAGGATGGTTTGGGGGTCAGTAATCAATAAGTATCATATTCCCCATGGCATTACAACTCTCAGGCAGGAAATCAATTGGTTCCACAGGCATAACAAGGGTAAGGGATGGAAACAAAGGAGGAACTAGTGTGCATTGCTCTGTACGATTTATGAGCTTTGGCAGGAGAGGAATCACAGAGTATTTCGAGACAAGCAAAGAAATGTACATGAAATTGCTGTTAGGAGAATTAGTTACACAGTTGCTGTTAGGATGATGTTTCTTAATTCAGGTTTGAGTGAGGCAACACTAGCTACCATGCTTTGATTTGCCATTTTGTAGGCAATTCTGAGTATAGGCTGGCACCCCTTTTGTAATGGTTTTTGGGTTTTTCCCGGGTTAATATAATCTTGATCATTACAAAAAAGACGTTAGACGATATTAATTTAAAGATGCACAGTTAAAGGAAGATTTTATTTTAGATTATAGTAACTTGTTTTTTCAATCATGTTTCTGAAGGACAAAAATTAAGGTACATATTATATGCAAACCTAAATATGTAGAAACCATGTGAAAATAGAATCACAAGGTTAACATGTGAATGTTTTGAGGTAATATTATCTTTTTCTTTAAAACCAAGATATAATACTTAAAGTTATGTTTTTGTATAAAAGTATAGTTGTAAATGACATTAGAAGTTGGTTTAAAGTTGAACAATTTAAGACGGAGATATTATCTTATATTATGGTATTTGTTATTTTTATTTTCTTTTCAATTATGTCTCCAATGTGCAAAAATTAAGGTATATATTTTCTTGAAATTCTCCTAATTATTCATAGTGGATCCCTAAATTTACTTACACTAAAAAACCCATGTAATCTGCCTTTTTTTTTAGCTGCATGCAATATGCCCTTGGGTCACTCTATAATTTAATATTATAGTGATTATTTGATATTTGACGCTAAATTATGAGATGTCTCCAAAAATATTATATATAACATCTCATAATCACATCACATATCTAATTATTGGGGCTCATTAAGAGAGCATAAGTTCTCAGTTTTGTAAAAAGAGGTTTATATTGAAAATAATCATCTACACGGGTGAAATAAAATGCAAGTAATAGATCTCATATAAAAGTTTTGATATTTATCTGTTCAATTTTATCATCAAGACTAGACATTATTATTAAGATACCCGTGCAACGCACGAGTTTTCATTCTAGTTTGGGCAAAAGATGCAATAAAGTTTTGAGCCTTAATTGTCCACATGGAGTGAAGTTTTTCTTTTGGCTTATCTGTTTACCTTATAAAAGCCACCAACTTGGCTACTGTACAACATTTACAGTGCCCTTCCAAAACAACGCCATCTCCTTCTTCAAACGCGCGTTTTCCCCACCAAACGCAAGCCTTTCCTTCTTAGAACGCAAAGCCCTCTACTGTTCTTTGTGAACAGTCTTCCATCCAACGGTTTACCCATGCCCAGGCACTCTTGGATCATCCTCACCATCCTTTGCTTTCCTTAAATAGGTGCTCTTATCCTTCTCTTATCTTCATTCCTTGCTGCCTCTCCTTTGCTCATACTCTCTTTCTCTCTCCTGCATACGGATCTGGTGGAAAGTGCAGGTAAGCTTCTTCAGCTGCTATTTTTTTAATTAGCCATCGTTGTCTTTAGGATCGTTAAGGTCGTGAGCCTATTATTCAATGGCTCCATCTTTGGGGGGTCTTGGGTTGATTTTAACATTTTCAGGTGGCTTCAACTGCGTGTTCCTATTTTTGGGGGGTTGGGTCTATTCTTATTATTGATTTTATCTTACCGCTAATGCTTCTAATTTAATTCGTTGTTTACCCCTAATTGGAGCGTCTTTTTATTGCTGGTTTTTGTTGATTGATGTGATTTTGGGTGTATGGTTTCGTGGGTGTTGTTAAGGTCGATTTTAATTTGTTGGATTTGGGATTTTCTAGGCCTCTCCAATTGATGCCTTAAATTTGTGTTGGTTCATGTTTGCTCAGATCCTGTGTGATTTGCTTGCTCGCTGATTAGAATATTGTGGTGGAATGTCGCGGTTGCTAATGATGAAGTAATTCTGTCATGGTATTTGTAGTTATTAGATGAGGTACAATCATATATTCCTGTGGAAAGGTTTGTAGATGAAAGCGCTCTTTCCCTTGACAGTTTCACTCAACAATCTTTTTACGAGGTTTGTAGTTTTATTCTTATGGCAAGGTCGTCTGCGTAGTTGTCTATCGTATGGTGGCTTGAATAGTATGAACAACTTTGATGGTCTTATGAATGTGGCGTAGTCTGTGGCATAAATGCTTGGTCACCGTCTCGAATGGGTAAACCACTTAGATGATTTCCCTTGTCTTGCCTTCAATAGATGCAGCTTGCAGTTCCAACTTCATCTGCCAATCATTGTGTGACATTATTGTCAATAGTTCTTGATAAGCTCAGAAACGGGGTGGGCTATTATATGGTGTCTGCCTTGGAGTTGTTCAATGTCCTGAGGGTTTACTGTTGCCATAGGGTCTATCGTTCACATTTTCGGCTCTATGTGTTGTCTGGTCGTCGGGGATAAGTAATGTGTAGTGACGGGCTAATGTTCTTCCACTTCTTCTGTTTCTGTTGACGTTTCAGGTGCTCTGCCTTGGCTTCGCTATTTAGGTATGTCATGCTTGGCTGGTAGCTTTATTAAATGTTTTTTGGATTGAACGTTGAAACATGTGCGACTTTGAGATGTGTCTTTCGCTTTGGTCTGAATGCTTGCCATGTTCTCTTGTATTCCTTCGTCTTGGAATCTATGTGTGTGAACAACTGTTTTAATTAGGATTGTTTGCCAAGAGTCGGCGATTTAACATGGTTTACACTTTGACATTATCTGTGTTGGGCGGCAGGCAAATCAGATCCTTGGGACTTGGCTCCAAAATTTTGTGTTGCCGTGAAATTGCTTTGGACTTTGGGCTTACTGTTTTGGTTGTTTAAATCTGCAATTTGTTTCTTGGAATGTTCGAGTCTAACATGGTGTTGTAAAGGACTGTGTTATACTTCTTGCGGGTAGGAAATTGATCGGTTCCGTAACAGCGAACTAAAACTTGTTTTGGACAGACTTTGAGGTATTTTGTGGAAATTGAAATTACTTTCGGGCGTTCTCAATCATATGGGCCTTGATTTATTTGTGCAAAATTGATTTCCAGCATTTTTGGACTTGATTTTATTTGTGCAAAATTGATTTCCGGAGTTTTGAACTTGCTTTTGATTTTTTTTTTTTGCGGGAGTAGAAATGATTTGGCCTTGGTTCTTGTTGTTTGGGTGGCTTTGTTTTGCCTGGATTAATAAAATTCTCATATCTGGCTTACTATATAAAGGAATGTGTTATGCTTACTGCGAAATGGGATTGTGTTGGGTTATAACAACGGTGAAAATCTTTTCCCAGCCAAGCTTTGGAATGTTTGGTGGATATCGAAATGTAATTGGGGTGATAACTATCACAGGGAACTTGGTTTAGTCGACCTTTGAAGTGCATAAACTTTGATTTGGGGGTTTTCTTTTTCCGCTGGATTAGTAAGGCTCTTGGTTGACTACAAATTTGGACATCCTTATCGCGGGTAAATCATGGAAGCTCTTGCCTGAAATTCTGTGCTCTTCAAATTTGGTGGGCGGTTAATTAATTTTCTTAGTGTCAGTCATATTTGTTGTGCCATGGTCCAGCTTTAAGGGTTTTGGTCAAGTCTCCTGGGGGGCACCGGGTATAGATGTCTGAACATTTGCTTCGAATTTGTTTTGGGGTAGGTGTTTCTTTTTGGTACACGACAGTCTTAGCATGTGGTTGTTACTTGTCGTTGTTTGTTAAAAAAAAAAGGTTGCAGTGCGTAAATGACGGGTCATCAAGGGCGCTGCACTAATATGGGTGTCCTTCGGCCTCGAGTGTTGCCTTGAGGTTCATACACTGGCCTTTCGTGCAGTGCCCTTGATGGCTCGCCCTTTACATGCTGATAAGCTTCTTCTTTTAACTGGGATGGGGTTGTCATGTAAGATGGAATTAGTTTGTCGTATGTCAGTGTGTCTCCTTGTCAAGTGTTTCAGTCTTTCAACAATAGCTTTACTGTGTGCTCTGGGGTGTACTTATAGGCTATTTTAGGGTGGGTGTTCTCTGGTTCCTGCTTACAGTAATTGGAGTCCATGGTTGTTACTTATCGTGACTTGTTAAAAAAAAAGGTTGTAGTACGTAAATGGCGGGCCATCAGGGGTGCTGCACTAATATGGGTAGAGTTCGCCCCCCTGTGTTGCACTGGGTTTCACCGGCTTTTCGTCCCGTACCCTTGATAGCTCGTCCTTTATATGTTGATGAGCTTCTTTTTTAAACTTATATAGTCTAGTGACTGATACTTTGTTTGTGATGCATTTTATCCTCCCTTAGAGCGATTTCATGGCCCTCGCTATAAAGTGGGTCGGACTTTTCATCGTTTCTACGTCTAATCATTCTGCTCTTTGTTCCTGTGAGTGTCTAATACTTTGCCTCTTCGGTCTACTGTCTGTTATGGCGCATGTCCTGCACACTGAGCGCTGAGGTTGGTGACCGGGTGTGGATTTCACGCCAGCTTCTACAACTTCAGTTAATTGCCCAACCTCTTGGTGATTCTGAGTATGGATATGGTTTCCAGTGTCGAACTATGTTCTTTGTAAACAAATATTATGGTTTTCAAGATGTTCGATTAGGTTTTTACGCACTACACAACTGTCTATATCAAAACTTCCAGGGTATTGTGGAGTTGGCTTTCTCATGGGACACGGTTTGAGGTCGCAAGCCAATACCTGTAATCAAGCTGCAAATTTCTCAATGCTGGTGTATTGCTTTCCAATTCACAGTGCAGATGGTTCGCCCTGCTAAACCTGAGTGTTTCCTGACATTTGAATTTGAAATTTCGTTGTTAAGGTTACCTCTTTATTAACGTACTATGTTTGGTTTAATTACATTTCGAAATGGCAGGGCTATTCTGGAGGATAATGCTTGTGGGCTCTACGATTCGTACATGGGTTACCAAGTTTTTTGTGAAATCACATATCCTTTGCCATTATGAGTCGACTCATATCTTTTATAGACAATTGCTAGAATCTAATAATTTTACTGATATGGTTGGCAGATTTATGAACTCCTCAAATTGTTACGGATTTAGCGGACGCCTTAGGCTTATAATGTAATTGTCATGTTATTTGCAAATTAATTATGCAGAAACAGTCATACTGTCCGTTTGTTGATTTTAAAGTCAGGAACTCCGACCTTGAAGTGAAACTCTTATCTGGCATTCAACCGTGCTTTGGTTACGCTGAAATCTTTGGATGTGTTCTGTTTGTTTTTATCACATCTAAAAATGCTTGGGTCCATCCTCGGGAATAATGCTCTCGAGCTCTAAATTCCCTCCATGGGTGCCAGAAATTGGTGGATTTTCATGTCTTTACAAAAAAAAAAAAAAAAAAAAAAAAAACTGGAATCTGAAATTTTACGTAATACTCCTCCGTTCCTATTTAAACTTCCTTCTCTCTTTTTCAGGGTTTCGACTTTGTTCTTCTCATTCCCAAAATATTACGGTTTTTGTCGAGAGAAAAATTAGGGAGGCAACATAAAGATGTTGGTGAAAATTAGGTTTTAAATTTATTTGCTAAATAAATCATAAAGTATTATTTATTATTTCTTCTTTTGGAGTGGGCAAAAGAGAGAAGGAAATTTAAATAGGACCGGAGGGAGTATGATTGTTAGCTTCCTGAATTCATCATATGGCCACGAGATCCACTGTCAGCCTTGCTTTTATGACACATGACTCTATGACCTGCAAAATGATAGTACAGAAATAAACGTGATCTCAAATTGTTGCTTATTATGCCAGGAATTCTGAGTTTGATGTTATCCTTTATCTCGCAATCGGCTTTGCCTTTTGATTGTTTGGTGTTTTTAAACCTTATTTATTAGAATCTTTCTTGATTAAATCTGTTTTGCTTGGGGCCGGGTAGCTTTTCTAGTCATGGTTGTAATCCACATGTTGTTTGGAGCTTGCACTCACGCTCCTTGTATTTGTTATGGGTGGCTTAGTCTTTCCCCTCGCTCCTAACATTGTGCAGTTTAGCTCGGTGCATTGCAGGAAGCTCGTGTTTTTGGAACAAGGCTCTCAGGTAATTCCTTTTTTGGTTCTGCCATTTTCTCTTCCAATGCCGATGAAAACCATGTTTATCCTGTTCTGTTTGACACATGCTTACGTGCCTCTTTCGAGTGGATGTTGCTTGGTCTGCCTAGGGGTTTTTAGGGATTCACCTTCGTAAATAATACTTCCGGGAATTAGGTCGCTCTTAGTAGCCGTCGCTTTGTTTTGGGTTCCGAATGTTAGCATCACTTAACATGAGGCCTTTTACTATAGCATGTACCTAAATGTGGCCTTGTTCGATCGATGTTGCTTTTTTTGTTGTGTCTCCACTTGGCTTAAGTCATTTTGGCCCTAGGCCTCTAAACACTATATACGCTGACTATAGAGCGAGCTGGTGTTTGGCTGCGCTTCTCTGCCTAAAAATTTGGGAAATTTCACCATTCCTGGTAAATGTGAAGACGTTTCACCGTGGATGTGCCATTTTAGTGTGACAACAAACGTAAGCCCCATACAGATGGCTTTGTAATACAAATTGCGAAAGCCAGCCCTTTATTACGGACCATTACATATGTTCGTGAGACATATATAGGCACAGTTTCCTGTGAGTTTGTGCTCGGCCCTTGGGCTGTCTGTTTCATCATATATAATATACCAGGCCGATTAACAAGGTGCACAATCTGCTAGATCAGTAGACTTTCCCGGCTGGTTGGGGGGCTTGTCGGGAAGGGCATGTCATATGGTTGTCTAAACCATTGTTTGCTGTCGCTGGTGGAGCTAGGCCTGCCCTTGGTGAGATGGCCCACATGGTTGTGGGGAGAGGCGTCGGAGCTTTAGGATAGGTTGTATGTTTTTGGGGAAACTTTGTTGATGTGTCAAAATTTAGGGGGGGTGAGACCAAATTTTTAACCGGTGTTTGTTGAGTTGGATGTTGCATGTTGGGTCAAGTCCTCTCATTTGTGTGTACCTAAATATTAGTTGCGGTGATTAGTGATTTAATGGTCTTATACTTTGGGGTTTACAGGTTATGGAGTGCAAGCGAAAGTATTCAGGATTTCATATGAGCATTTGCTGGGGTTAGGATGGGTTCCCCCCGTTTACAGTAGACCAAACTCTTTAGGAAATGTTGCTTCCGTTGTGGTTCATCCAAAAGATTAGGGCCCCATGGCATACTATTTTGAGGGGGAATCGTCTCATCCTTTGGCCACCCCTGAGGATCTAGCAGTAGAGAAAGCCGTGTCCTTTTTAGTGGAGAATAGAAGAGTCTTGATTATAGATTATAACTTGAGAAAGAAGGGTAAGAATGAGGCGTGCCTAGGTTTCTACAAGGCAAAGAAAGAAAAACTGAGTATGCCTCCTAGGAAAAGAAAACAAACGGTTGTTGGGGATTACAATGGAGTTGCGACAATTGACTTTTATGCTGTCTTGGAAGAAGTGCTTAGAGAATACCACGTTCCAGTTATTGACATGGAGTACGTGGAACTTTTTGTAGCTCGCACAAGGAGTTTTTTTGCAATACAGCATGTAGGGATGAAAAGAGAGTGGGTTATGGGCAATTCATGTAGCACAGCGGCCTTTTCACGACATAACCTTGCAAAGAAGGCTCTAAAATACTTGCAGCCTTTATTTGGTTTTGACATTGAGGATTTGAGCTACCAAAAAATGCGCATGGCTGGGCTGCAATGTTCGCTGGAGCGAGAAAGTTATCTAGCTCTGATAGAAAGGGCTATTGGGATCAAAGAGGGGGGTGGTACATCCACCCTTGCTATAACTGGTGAGTGCAGGACACCCGACCACGAGGAAGCTATGATTAGGGTCCCACGATCCCCACCACCTGCTCCGAAGAAAAAGAAGACGATCATGCTATGTGAGGTAGAAAACTAGAGAGGAGTGAACAATGTGCCCTGCCTTTATAATCTGACTGATGACCTAAGCACCATTTTCACAATAACAGGGCGTATGTGATCCCGTTCTAAATTGCGGATACTTAGGTCAACTATTTTGAAGGCTGGACTGTTGCCTTTAGAGTTTGTCTAGATTGGTGGTTTAGCCGTCTATGATATGAACCACTTTTATGTTTTCCTGTTTTAATAGTGTGGCTATGGCTCCAACTTCAGGTGCCTTTCAAGGCCCTCTTTTGTGTACGGTATATGTAAATGCTCTACGCACGTAGGTACCCTCGTGCCTGCTAGACAATGTTTTGTAGAAGCTTGTATTGTACTATTGAATGAAATTCCCTGATTGCCTTTGTGCATTTTGACTTGTCGTTGCCGATGTTTACTTTTTCCTTATTTATCGTGCCCTATGGTCTGATTTTTGTCTATGGCTTTTCCCAAGTACCACTGCTATGTGTGCTGGTATAATTCGTGTGTTCCTGGTTAAGGTGCAAACAAAATTTCCACGTTGTTCCTCTAAAATCTAATAAAAACACGTGTAATCCGTGGCTTTACCAACCCATACACGACTCCTGTGTGGGTGTAAACAGGCTTAAGGCTATGGGCACTTATTTACGGCGCTGTTTCAACACTGAAAACAAAAAAAGGCGGTTTGTGCATGGTCTTCTGCTTGTTAATGACAGTAAAGTGTGTTTCAAGGCCACACTGATGCACACGTTAGAATGTGCATGTGATGGCCTATATTTGTTGGCGATGGTGAATACACCCCTCTGCTCTCCCACTAATAATGCTATTCATGTGTTTTTTGATTTGCAGATATGGTGGACGGCTGCGCAAGACCCGAACCAAACAAAAATTAGCCCAACAGACGAGCCAAGGATCAATGGAGTTAGGTGCAAGAAACTCAGCTATGGGTATGTCTTCTTACCAGATTTAAGGAATAGTGTGCTTGGAAGTGCTTGCTGCTGATTGACATGCATTAATAATATTTTTCGCTTTGCCCTAAAAATGTGTTGGCCTTTGCTATCGGTGTAGCATAAATTGTGTTAGGAAATATCAGAAATAATTTAAATGAAACTGAAATAAGGCTGCACACTCAGCATAAATAACACTAAATTTAATTTCTGTGGGGTGCAAGGATAAAAACACCTGACTAATTAGTTCAAATAAATGAATCAAGAAATATGTGAATCGTCCACGTCAAGTTGACGAAAGCGGCCTGCTGCCGCGTTTATCTCAATCGGGAGGCGGGACAGGCCCTCCGCACTGCGCGACAAGGCGCGGCTTATAGGTCAAGTCGGGTGGCTTTCCATGACCTTGCACCGGGGGGAGAAATGCTACACAAGAACCTAGTTCGGATAATCTTGTGGCAACAGTTAGGCAGCAACAACAACCAAGTAGACGCAGAGTGTCTGTTGGTGGGGGGGGGGCAACACAACATCTTATCTTCTGAAGGCGCGTCGTTACATCATGGGCCACCTGAAAATGGTACCCAACCTGCTGCACAACAACGGAAACGCAGGTCAAGGCGTAGCAGGGTTACACAGGGACCACCAGGTAAGCTTAACCAATTGATGCTCCTTTATTGGATACCCACCTCCCACCAAAATATGAGAGCTCAACGAATTTGGACAAGAAATACTTTTGGAAGAAAACTTTGGAGAAATGTTTACAAGGAACCCAATCGGACCTTAAGGAGCAGTTTACATAATACCTTGTTTGCCAATATGCAGATGTTCCTGCGGCCATAGGTGGTCGTGTGCCTACTGAAGCATTAACTTTATCAGCGCCTAAGTTGTGTCATGACTGTGGAGCCTTGAAATTTATGTATGAGTCTAAAGGGTTTTGCTGCTCTAACGGGGAGGTTAAATTAGCAATAAATGAATACCCTCCTCAATTGATAAACTTGCTCACAAGCATGGAAGTGCATTTCCGAGCATACGCGCGCTTCTACAATAATATGTTTGCTTTCAGCTCCCTTGGTGGAGCTTACGAGGTGGTTCATGATAGAGGGCTTGATACGTTAGAATTTCGAGTTCTATTTTATACGATTTACAAGATGATTAGGAGATGATTATGTTGTTTATTGGTCCACATTTCATATTATTGGTTTTGCAATGTTTTTGATAGAAAATGTGGCCGTTGGAAGCAGTTTTGAGCTGATTTGCGCAAGGGTCAACTTTGAAAGCTCATATCTCTCAAACTACTTGGAGTTTTACAGTCAAACCAGTTGGAGATGAAATTCATGATCTTAGTTTCCGGGAAGTGGTCATAAGCCTTATTTGGCCAAGTAACGAGGGAGATACGTCCGTTTGAAAATCGCCTGACGTCCCAGTTTCTACCGCGATCGCGACTGAAGAACAGAGCCGATTACCGCGATCGCGGCCACCTCTTGCCGGGCTTTCCTAATTAGATTATCTTCCGAATTTTGTTCTCAATTCTTATTTGTATAAATAGCAAACTCATATTCCTTGTATGGGGAGTCTAATCTTTCAGTATTCTTTGTAACCGTCGGTACATTGTATGGAGAACTAATTCCTCCATTCTTGGTTGGGTAATTCAAAGCTAGCATTCGATCCAATCGTGAGTTCTAATTCTCTTCTTTAACTCTTAATTGTTGTTGCTCTTCCGTTTTAATGTTTATGATTTGCTTATTCTAGATTAGCTACCTAGGGTTTTCATAATCTATCCTTAGCCTTATTAATTATCGCTCGTTTAATTAATTCGGTAAAGTAAAGAACTTTGATCTAGTATTAGGTGCTCATCGGTATTAGATTGAAGGGAAGAATAACATAATTGGCATATTATATTACTGCTCAGTGTATGCACCTAACTCTCTATTGATATTGTTCTAAGTCTTATTGTTGTTATTGAATCGAGTCTAATCGCTTGTTTTAGAACGTTTAATAATTAGGGTTGTTAGAGTCGTGCTCACGCACGCCTAATAATTAATCACTAAGGAACAATAGGAATTTAATTCCACAATAGAGTAACTAAGAGGAGGATAATTGAATTAGAACTAGGACCTATTGTTAGAATTGCTAGCGGCGATAACCCCGACCAAGACCTCGTTAATCTTGATAAATCAATAACTTAATTCATTGTTTTACTTATTTGTTTAATCAACAACTCAATCAATCAAAACCCCCCAATTGTTAATTGTTACTCAATTGCACACTTAGACTACTAATAACCCAAATAATTCCCCGTGGATTCGAACCTTACTTCTCTACTACATTAGTTATAGGTTGGTATTGTAATTGAATTTGGAGAGTGATACGACTTAGCTTCGCCAGGGCTCTATCTTTTCAAGCTACATAGGCAGATGTATCACTACGTGCCTGACCTCCTACCCGGGAACAAGCGGCCAAGGTACCTACAGATGTATTTTTACGATGCACAAAATGAGAGCCAAAATCGGGCGGGTTGTTATGAAGAACTGAGGCCGGCTGTTATAGACACACTCATGAGCATTATGGAAGACAATCCATACGCGTGCTTCTTTAAATCGTTGAGCGAGCTGGACGTGACAGACACCAGCCGCATTATTTTGAATCACACCACCGCTCTAGACCAACGAGTTTACAATGCTCCTACTGCCGACGAAGTTGCGGCTGTCTGGCTGGATGCGACTTCCTCGCAAGAATCAAGCGGCCCACATATTATGGTGCACGATAGATCTAGTCAATCTCATAGGATCATGCACTATTATGGTTGCTATGACCCTCTACAATATCCTCTGCTTTTCCCAAAAGGAGATTGTGGCTGGCATCAAGGGTTAAAGAGAATACCCAAAAATGGTCCTCCTGAGACGGTTAACACTTCTGAACAAGTGCATGCGTCTATGTTCCAGCAAACTGAGGACCTCCTGGCACAGGAAGAGCGAGGTAATGCTTTTAATCACTATCATTTTATGCCTCAAATTAAGACCTTCTGAAGTTGCTAAAATTCTGAGCCCCCCGAGCCCTGCATAAATTTCAGTGGCTAATCCAAGGCCTGGGACAAGGGGCAAACAAATCACTTGCAAGGAATACTACGCCTACAACACTACGTCAATTTTAGGCTTCCAGAACCGGCATAAGAGAACGAAATTTTTTAAAACAGATCTCTTATATATTAGAGAACGGGTCTGTTAAAAACCGTTCTAAAAGTTAATTTTCAAAAAAGGAAAAATAAATATTATATACATAAGAGAACGGTTTCTCTAAAAACTATTCTTAAAGGTGAGCACTATTCCAGAACCACACCTTAAAAAAAAACCGTTCTAAAAGGTCCATCTAAGAGAACGGTTGTATCAATAACCGTTCTAAAAGACTTATAAAAAATAACACAAGAACCCCACAATTGATTTTCTTATGGAAAAATAAAAAACATAAAACCCCTCACCTTGTGGTTTCCGCCCCTCCCATTTCATTATTCATACCCTATACTTAGCTTCCTTCTCTCTATTTCTTTCTGATCTTCCTCCTCTCTCCCTTATCTTCATAATAACATTATTCCTTCTCTCTCTCTTTCTCTCTGATCTTCCTCCTCTCTCCCTCATCTTCATAATAACATTTTCTTATTTCTTTCATATATGTCAAGATAAGATTTATCTAAAGCAATTTTTTCTCGAGAATCTTCACTCAATTTTGCTGCGACTCGCCCTCAGATTCGGACCCTTTATCAGGCGAATCTCATCAACATTCGTGTAGCACGATAACGACGAAGATGTTTAGAGGTATGTTCAAGACCTTGATTAAATGAGTTAATTTGTATTTCTTTTATTTTTAATTTTAGATCTTGTTCATCTTTTTTTGAGGTCAGATCTTATTCATTTTGACATTTGGGTTTAAGATCTAATCTCCTTATATTGATTCATTTGTATAGTTTTGGTTTTTCTTTTTTCTTTTTTTTTTCCTCAGATCTAACATACGAGATAGTTGATGATTGAACATCGGCGACAAGATCAAAGTTACGAAGGAAAATGAATGAAGGTCTAAGATAGTTTTAGATCTGTTTCTTTTTTGTTAATTGATTTGTATTTTAGTATCCAACTTTTGGATATGGTTGTGTTGTAATTATTGAAGTTTAATAATATTTTTCCATTTTGCAAGATATCCAGATTTTATTTCTTTTAGTTTGTTGTTTAGTGGTGTTTGTGGTTGTTGTTGTTATTGTTGTTGTTTTTGCTGCTGCTGCTCAGGGTTGGGGGTCGTGGACTCGTGGGTAGGGGGTTGGGAAATTAGAAAAAAAATTAATTTTTTTTTTTAAATAATGGGTACATATGAGAACGGTTTTGCATAAAACCGTTCTATAAAGCATAATCTTAAAGGTCTTTAAGAACGGTTTTTAGTGGAACCGTTCTGAAAGGCTATAAGAACGGTTCAAACCGTTCTCTTAGCCTTTAAGTACCGTCGTCTAGAGAACGGTTCCACAATTGTTCTGCTTAGCTTTAGAGGAACCGTTCTCTTACGCTATTTTTGACGTAGTGCAAGCTCCAAATACGACCGGGCAATTATTTGTTGATGGTTGGTCGGTTATTACAGTAATACATTGCCGACATGTATGTCAAGCTTGAGAATACTCGCCTAGACTTCTTCCGGAAATATCAAGACGTGATAAGGGCCGATTTGTATCAGGTCAAAGTGGTGGATACAGTCAAGCAAGGAGAAAATAATGCTGCAAAGATCGGTCAAAGGGTCATACTACCAGCTTTTTTTATAGGCGGACCACGGGACATGAAACATCGTTACCTAAATTCTATGGCCCTTGTACAAAAGTACGGGAAACCTGATTTGTTTGTCACAATGACATGCAATAAAAATGGCCGGAAATAAAGGCACAGCTCCGGCCTAATGAAAAGGCTCATGACCGGCCAGATTTGGTGGCCAGGGTTTTCCATGCAAAACTGGTTGCTTTGAAAAAACAAATTATGGAGAAAAAAGTGTTCGGGGAGGTGGCTGCCCTTATATATGTGGTGGAATTCCAAAAACGTGGCCTGCCTCACGCCCATTTTCTAATTATACTCAAGCCTGGACATAAAATTCCAAGTGTTGAGAACCCTTATTTGCAGAGAATAGTCTTTAAACAGATGATGCACGGTCCATGTGGATTGGATAACCCTACAAACCCTTGTATGAGGCGGGTAAGTGGAGTTAATAAGTGCAAATCTTCTTATCCAAAAAGCTACAATCAATTTATGGCTACCGGGAAATATTGTTATCCTTTGTATAGGAGGGAAACGGGCGAGACGGTGCGACTTAGAGGAAAAGATTTGGACAACAGGTGGGTCATACCCTACAATCCGTATCTTCTAGCTATGTTTGATTGCTACATTAATGTTGAGATATTTTCAAGCATTAAGGCCGTGAAGTACCTCTACAAATATGTGTACAAGGGCCATGATCGCGTGTCAATCTCTGTCGTTGAAGGGGAGGATGATAAACCCATTGACGAGATAGAGAGGTGTCAGGCAGGCCGCTGGGTGTCACCTCCAGAAGCAGCATGGCGGATATTTGGATTTCCATTATTCGAGATTTATCCACCAGTTGTGCCGTTACAGTACACACACATAATGGTCAATTTGTTCGGTTCAATGAGATAGAAAATCTGGAATGTGTGCTTGCCAACGAAAACAACTCTAAGACATTGCTGACAGAGTTTTTCGCCATGAACACTCAAGATCCCAGCAGTCGAAGATACTTATACTCTGAGTTCCCTGAGCACCTCACGTGGAATCAACCATGGCGATCGTGGAGGGCCAGGAAACGTTGCATCGTCATAGGAAGAATGGCTTCAGTTAGCCCAGGAGATGGGGAACGTTATTACTTGCGATTGCTACTTGCCAATATACGTGGCCCACAATCTTTTGGTGATCTTCGGATGGTAGAGGGACATGAATGTGCAACATTCCAAGAGTCAGCCCTCAAACGTGGATTACTTGAATCTGATGAATCGGTGGAAAATTGTATGGACGAGGCACTACATGTGCAGATGCCGCATGCCCTGCGGCGGTTGTTTGCAACCATTCTCATCTTCTACCAGCCTTCAGACCCTAAAAGCTTGTGGGAAAAATATTACGATGGTCTTTCCGAAGATTTTAAGAGGCAGTATCCACGCAGTGAGAACAAGGCACTTCAACTCACTTCGCATAAAGTGGCAGAGTATTTGGAAGGGATGGGTAAGACTTTTAATGACTTTGGACTCGATCATTTGCACAATTTACAAGACCATGCCCTAAGACAGAGTCGCGATATAATGGATGCATTAGATGCCCCAGTCCCTGAAGAGTGTCGTCGTGCAAGACAAGAGCTTAACCCTGAACAGAAACTGGCTTACAAAGCAATTGTCCACCGTGTAAAAAGTGGTAAACCAGGTGTTTTTTTCATAGACGGTCCAGGGGGCACTGGCAAGCCATTTCTATACTGTGCATTGTATGCAAAGCTGCGCTCCATGGGTAAAATATGCCTGCCAACAGCATCATCGGGCATTGCTGCTTCAAACATACCAACAGGCCGTACTGCACATTCCCGGTTCAAAATACCCACTGATGAACAAGGGTCGCTGTCATGTGGTGTTAAAAAACAAAGTGGCTTGGCGACACTAGTGATGGAGGCTTCTTTAATCATATGGGATGAGGCTTCAATGACAAGAAATGATAATATAGAGGTTGTTGATATGTTGTTATGTGACCTGTGCCTGCCTGATGTGGCTTTTGGAGGGAAGGTAGTAGTTTTTGGTGGCGATTTTCGGCAAGTCTTGCCGGTCTTACCAAAGCGAACACAACATGAAGCAGTTGAGGCAAGCCTTGTTAGCTCACACATTTGGCAAGATTTAGAGAAGTACAGGCTTACCGAAAATGTCCGGGCTCGAGAAGACCCTACTTTTTCAGAATTTTTACTGAGCCTGGGAGATGGCTCTCTACAAAAAAAAGGCAATGGGCCAATTAAGTTGCCAACAGGGTTAATGCTCCAGTGCCCAGAGGGCCAAAGTGTCCTTGACGTTCTTTTGGACTACTTATTCCCAGAAATTAGTCACCACCCAATTTTGCCACAAATATTCACACAAAGGGCTATATTAGCGCCGAGAAATGATGATGTGGATGCAATCAACAGTCTAGTGATTAACAAATTCCCAGGTTCCGCTCGCATATACAAAGGCTTCGACAGTGTGGTGGACGATAATTGTACCTTGTACCTAGCCGAATTCCTTAACACATTGTGTCCAGGAGGGATGAGTCTGCACGAGCTTGTGCTGAAAGAAAACTGCCCTGTCATTTTGTTACGCAACTTGGACCCAGTAGCAGGCCTTTGTAATGGGACTAGACTAATATGCAAGAGGTTCTCCATGAACATGGTCGAGTGTGAAATATCAGCCGGCCATTATAAAGGAGAGCAGGTATTCTTGCCAAGGATCATACTACAACCATCAGCATCATCTAAATACCCATTTCAATTCCAAAGGAGGCAATTTTCGATAAAACTAAGCTTCGCCATGACAATTAACAAGGCACAAGGACAAACATTGCAACGTGTGGGGATCTATTTGCCACGATCTTGCTTTTCGCATGGGCAATTGTATGTAGCCCTTTCACGTGCTAAAACAACACAACAGTTAAAGATAGTCATGGGGGAGACCGCGGAAGAGTCTTTGGCTACAAATTCAGTTCAGAACGTCGTTGCTTTTGAGGTTCTAAGAAGGGCAGGAATTATACAGGAGTAGGGACTTCGGTGATTCATCGGCACAAACTTCACCTATGAAAAACAATCAATGGTTGGTGTGTATTTGTGCTCCTCAAGCATTCTTGTATTACATTCTTATTTCGATGACATGAAAGAAAATTAGAAACCCTGTAAGACTAGCTTACATTTCAGTATTTGTATAGAAACTGCTTATGATTTGCTAGGAAGATAATGCGAATGAACCCTAGCTTAAACTCCTAGGAAATCAAAATTGCATAGGCTTTTAGTGTTGTAGAGTAGTCACTCTGTTATTGTTGTCATATGCTGTAAGCTTCGTCTTTTTGCGTGATGCCATCCATAGTGCACAAAAGTAGTTTTTTTAATCGTGCTTTAAACAAACTGTCCAAGTTATTTGTGGCTAGGCAATAATAACATTCTTTTGTCCTGTCTCAGGGCCATGTTTTGTTAGATCTTTGGTTGTCACTCATGCTGGCAAATTCGGGAGTCCCTTTCACATTGCCAAAAAAAAACAGGTTCGGTTGCTGGCTGTTTCATCGGGTCTTGCAATGTCATGGTTTTGTTAAAGTATTTGGTAATTCGCATCATAATCGTGTGTGATCAATGCAGATGCCCAGCCCACTGCCAGGAATTGTTCCACCCGTGCTTGGTAATAGTACCACGGAAACTATCTTGCAACCTGTTTTTTGGGGGGCTTTAAAACGGTAGATTAGGATTTTCATGCTCAGTGCTGCATTGAATAACCGTTAAACTTGTGGAGTTCAACATGTGCAAACTATGAAGCAATTATGTATGTCTGTTTTATGATAATGTTATAAATAACTTACCATGTTTCGCTTCGTACTGCGTCATACCCTTTCTCATATTCTCTTTCAGCGACAATTGTATACAGATGGAGATGGTAAAAAAATCATCCTGTGTGTTCCATGGACAACACGCGCTGGGGTTTATTTTTATGTGAATTGGGGATTTCTTACTCAGAAATTCAGAGTTGGAGACATAAGTTCGAGGCCTTGGGGGAAAACAATATAGATTATATCATTGTACGGAATGGGCAGATGGAGCTGATGAATAATCATCCTTGATGTTTTTGAATTATGAATAACATGTGCATTTTCTTTTATTTGTATGTGATTTGGGAATTACTTACTGAGGATTACAGGAGTTAGGACATAATTGGGGATTTTCTCTTGCATGGTATGCCGAAGAATGTGCAATGACAGCATGGTGGTTATGTGCCCACGCTACCTTGCTCAAATGTATATTATCATGCCGGGTCAAATAAAAGTCATGGTCTTCTCCTGACGTTGTTGTTTTCTTTGATTAATTATGGTCTTATGTAGTGGTTAAAGCTTATGTTCCTAAGTCATAACTTAAATTTCAGGTGTGCAAACTGCATGCCTAATACTCGTAAGTCATGTCTATAAATCTCGCTGATTGGAACTCATGGTTGCTCTTTTTAATGTGTTGAGGTGAAACTGACAGGGATTTTGCTCAGGTTGTTGAGCTTATTAAGGTATACAAGCTTGCTCAAGTTCATATTTCACAATCTTATCCCCCACCTGGTATGCTGCCTTCGGTCTTTCACTTTTAAAAAAACAAACCTTTTAAATTCCTTGCAATGCTTGCATACGTCTGAGCCACTCTGTTACAATCACATTCCTTACTCAACTATTTGTTCTCAATTTTATGACAATCCTACGCAACACTAACTCTCATGTGTCTGTGACAGATATTTTTGCCCCTCCTACAGATATGACCTTCGTGGATTTTTGGCACACTATTGCCATAACAGTTTACATATATGTCTTATTATATCAGGTAAATTAAGCTTACAGATACCCTAAACAACGTGCACCTCAATGTAGTGCTTCGAGATATCGTAAGCAGCTCCTAAACTCTCATGTCCCATTTCTTTTGCAAAGGCATGCTCTAGCATTATGTCCATTCATCCTCATGTTATGGACACAACTGACTTCCCTTACATTTCATATTTTACAATTTAAACTGGTTTTAATATAAACCAATGTTCAAACTACAGGTTCAAAGTGAACCAAAGGTCCATTTACTCTAACTTTTAGACGAGCTGCTCAAGAATGTTCCTTGCCCAGGTCAGGGCCAGTAAGGTATTTTGAGATTAGGGAGGTTTAGGTAACCATGGTTAGATTTTTAATGCCTGGTCTGCTTTGGTCTTAACGTTTCAAGAACACGTCGTTTATTTTCAAAAGGCATCCGATCTCGATTCGACGCGTAATTGCAGTTACCGGCCTACTGTTAATTTCTGGTTAGATAGATTTTTGGTCATCAGTGGAGCCACAAGTCCACAACAGTTTTAAAGATGTTTTTGAGGGGATTACTTATGGGAATTGGTGAACTAAAGTAGGGGTCAATTAAACTTAGCCATGTATTATTTTTGTGTGCAAAGAAAATATCTTTGAAGTGAGAATGACACCCACAAAAAAAACGAGAGCTCATAGGTGATTTGACCCAAGCATGGGCTGCACAACAACTATTGATTTATGTTGGAAAAAAGACCAAGTTGTCTAAATCCTGTCTAAATCACATTCTTTTATATATGGTCTATGGTACAGGGTCATATCTAACTCTAATAATTCAACGTCTACCTCACTCAGAAAATTCCAAGTTAAAGAGAATCAGCAAACCTTCCAAAAAAAAGATACGGTTAACTTTCTTCTTTACCTTTCCATAAATGTTTCAATTAAGTTGTCGTGTGCCTCCCTGCATTCTCATTAGTTGCTTTGTTTATGCTTTAGCCGTACAATTCCTTTTTTGTGGGCTCAAATAACATGTCAATCAGTACTAGATATGAAGTGTGGTCCTGAAACTAATTATTGTCTTTTTCATGACAACATTTAACATACTTTAAATGTCTTTATCCCTTAGAAAAACATGTGCTGCTCATGTAAATTAAAAACAAGCAACAAAGGTTTTCCTCTATGTATGCTATAAATGTTGTACATGTAAAGGTATTCTCTGTCGTATGCTAGCTTCTTTTTTGTCTCAATGCCTACTGTTATACTGATTCTAATGTCAGTTAAAACTATTGGACATAGATCCGAGAAAAATGCAGGACACTTTAAAATCTTTCACCATGATTCAAGTTCTTGGTCCTCAGTGTCGTCACACATACTCACACTTTAAACCAAAGCCGTTTTCATTTTTTTGAGCTACGCTGGCACCAAATACAATGCATTATCAGCGGTGCAAAGATTAGCACCAATTTGGATAACCAAATCACCACCAAACTCGGGTCAGATTTAATAAGAAAATGAAACTTACTACCAAAAAATTATTGCATCTGCTTCTAAATATTCTGAACTTGTATGATTTGGAGCTATATTATGTAAAAAGATACTCACATGTTCACTACAAAAGCCTTCTCAAAGCTAACTTAGTTTGATCTCCTTCTTATATTACCTGCGTTTCATAATTTACCTTAATTTAACTTAATGAAGCGCATCTGCGATCTACAATGACATTGATTTCATTGTGTAGGATGGTGAAGACGGAGAAGAAATTTTTGAAAGATCTGACGGATCGAACTAGTCCTTACACAGTGAAGGTCAAGGTCATCGACAAGTCTCGAAAACAGACCTCACCTTCAACTAAGTACCAAATGATCACCTTCGAAGATGAAAAAGTACTTAAAACCTACCTTCCAATTATGTGCCATGAATGACTAAGAGAAGCTCATTAGCTTAATAGTTTACAACACCAATCTTAAAAACGCAAGCTAGCTTTAGATTCATAAAGTGTAGCTTTCAGTAGTGAAAATATACCTTTGGCAGCAGATAATCTTGTGTGAGATTATGATAATTCTATGGCTTTCTCATTCTTATTCATGACCCTCTATCCAAGCCATGAAGGAATAAGAGGAGGTTATTAGCTTAATAATTTACATCACCAATCTTGGTTCACGTCGACAAAAACGAAAGGAGATGTTTTCCACAAACCTATTTATAATGTAGAATTTTCGGAAGAGAAAGTGTAGCTATGGTATGTGTAAGTATACCTTTCGCAGCATATAATCTTGTGTGAAATTACGGAATTTTTTATTTGATTAACCTAATTATACACCTATTTTGTTTTAGGGGAGCCAAATGAAGGCAACCCCGTTCAACGATGATGTCGAGGCTTATGAGAAAGTTATAGGGAAGCAGAATATCTATGAAATTTCAAATGCGCTTGTCGGACCCATCCCAAAGCAATACCTTAGAGAAAGCGCTGAATATCAAGTACCAAATGAACTTCGTCACCACGACTGTGGTTCAGAAAGTTGGCACTGTTGAAGAAGACGGAGAACCTGACTACTTGACAATAGTCGACATTACCAGAGTTGCGGATAATGATGAGCGCCTGAGTAAGCACATAATAATTTCTCTAAGCGTGCGACAACAGATTCAAAGTTACGCTTGTTTATATAACCATGTTCTTATTGTCCAAATAAAAAACAGGTGTAATTGAAGTGCACTACGTCCAACCTACAAAGATTGTGAAAGGAAGCAACAACGAAGACATACAAGTTCGAGAGCTTGTCCTGGTTCAGTGTACTAACTGTTAGAACCTAAGGTGGTTTAGACACTCTAAACAACACTTAATAACTCTATTAAGTGGAACCTTAGGTGAGGATCGATTTGCATGTAGTTAAAAACAACTAAAAAAAACCGAGTTTAAAGATCGTATACCTTGTTTTGGCTCTAGGTTGTGCTCTCCTTTACTAAGGAGTGTCTTGAGCTGCTTAACAAGGATGATCCTCCTTCCAAACTTTGATTCTTGAACTCTTCTAATCTCCCACGGCACGTACCAAAGGATTCACAAGAAAACCGAGTTATTATGTACTAGTAATAACTCGGTTTACCCCAAAAACAAAATAGCCCTAATCCCTAACAATTAGGATCAATTAGGGTGAAGTATTTTTGTGTTTGGATGTGTTTTTGAGCTACATGCAAAGCTCAAAAAACTTGGTGGCTATGGTGAAATAGTTGGCTCTTTTTAGAGAGGAAGAAGATGATGATTCTTTCCTCAATTTTTTTTGTGTTGAAAATGATTAGTACTCTAAGTCTAAACATGGATTAGACTATATATAGTGGTGGGTTAAATTAGTAAATCAAATTTACTAATTTGCCCCCACTAACATTAACCAACCTTTAAGGTATAACAAGGTTAATTTAGTCATTTCATAACTTAACTAATTAAGTTACAATTAACTATTATATATTGATATAATAATTATATCTAATCATATTTTAGCTAATAATTACAACTCTTGTAATTAATTCTAGCTAAATTTGTCACGACTGACAAATCACAACAATACCCGTATAATTACTAATCTCAAATTTAGCAACTTATACACTGATAAAATTTCTATTTTATCAGTGGTTTATTTATTATCAATTATCTTATAATCAATAATATAATAAACTCTACAGCCTGATACTAAACACATTGCCAGTTAACTATTAACTGGCTAACAGGAGTTCATCACGTTATCCTATATAGGTATGACCGATAGGGATCAGTCGATCTCCGCCATCTTACGACGACAATAACGTCAAACCCTAGACGGCCAATCGTTATTGATTTACGTTGATCAACTGATAAGTTCATCTTATAAACCGATCCCTGTTTATTCCATAATTGAGATTTATTAATCAACGCACTATTGTCGGAGGACACTAGTCCAACAATCTCCCACTTGTCCGAGACAAGTATGTGCGTGATCGACTCTCTTGCCCTTTATATCTCCCACTCAATGCAAGATGTCTTTCAGGTCGCTCCTGCACCCGATGTGAATCGTAAAGTGGTTTTCTCGATCGAGAGCGCAACTGTCTGACCGGAAAAATCTACCTTAGATTGCTTCCGAGCGTGGCCACGCATTTTCAATTGCTACTCCTCGAGTGGCCTAAAGATATTAACCCTGACGTGGGCGGACAATCCCTTCACTCTATTTTCATTGTTCCATACAACTCACAGTGACCCAAAATATGCCCTTATAGCCTCCTTTAACGGCACGACTTAGGACATAAATCAAAGCCACTATTTATTGCACAAACTCTGGCAAATAGTTTCAGGTCAAAAGAATCGACTCAATGGTATAATACAGTGCTCCTAGCTTCGACCCAGCAATAGAAATCTGTAGGTGGTCAAGTCCGACAGAGTGTCTCACATTCTGCTTGTGTAAACGACCGGTCATCCCATGACCTATGACTTTTGAACCAGTCATCCTAATCGACTTACACTCTAGTCACTTAGAGTCGTCACCTCACATTGTGACTAGGGACTAAATTATTCTGCTATTCCTGTTCACTTCATAGGGCTCAAATCGTCTCTACGACCTATAGGAGTTTAACAGAATGTATTTTTTTTTATTCAGCATATACAAAACTGAATAAATTTAAACGATAAAATCTTTATATATATATGTATGTAAAAAGTCAATACAAAGATCTAACTATTACATACCATATAATCTACAACCAATCAGTCATGCGTCTCAATCCCATGGACGCTACATGACTGTTGTGCTTGGCCAGTGTCATCGGCTTAGTCAGAGGATCGGCGACATTATCATCTGTCCCGATCTTACAAACCAAAATATCTCCTCGTTCCACAAAATCTCGTATTACGTGAAACTTCCTGAGTACATGTCTAGACTTGTTACTAGACTTAGGCTCTTTAGCCTGAACTATTGCTCCACTGTTGTCGCAATAGATGGTGATAGGATCTGCTGCTGCCGGAACAACCTTCAGCCCTTCTAGAAACTGCTTGATCCATACCGCTTCTTTTGCAGCTTCTGAAGCCGCAATGTACTCTGCCTCCGTTGTAGAATCCGCTGTGACAGATTGCTTGGAACTTTTCCAGCAGATCGCTCCACCGTTCAGAGTAAAAACATAGCCGGATTGAGATTTCATATCATCTCGATCAGTTTGGAAACTAGCATCTGTGTAACCTTTTACACGTAGCTCAGTATCTCCTCCAAACACTAAGAATGTATCTTTAGTCCTTCTCAAGTACTTTAGGATATTCTTTACAGCTATCCAGTGACTTTCACCGGGATTAGCCTGATACCTGCTCGTCATGCTCAAAGCATGTGAGACATCAGGCCTCGTACACATCATAGCATACATGACTGATCCAACTGCGGAAGCGTACGGGATCTTTTTCATGCGTTCAATATCTGCGGGCACAGACGGACATTGAGACTTACTCAGAACTATTCCGTGACCCATTGGCAGATATCCTCTCTTGGATTTCTCCATATTGAATCTCTCAAGAATGCTATCTACATAAGCTTCTTGACTTAATGCCAACATCCGTTTTGATCTATCTCTATAGATTCGGATGCCTAAGATGCGTTGCGCTTCTCCTAGGTCCTTCATCCGAAAATGATTTCCTAACCATCCTTTAACTGAGTTGAGGGTCGGAATATCATTTCCTATGAGAAGTATGTCATCCACATACAGGACCAGGAACGTTACCTTGCTCCCACTAAACTTCATGTACAAACATGGTTCCTCAACACTACGAGCGAAACCATTTTGTTTGATTACATGATCAAACCGATGATTCCAGCTCCTGGATGCTTGCTTAAGTCCATAAATGGACCTTTTAAGCTTGCAAACCTTCTCAGGATTGCGTGGATCGACAAAACCCTCTGGCTGTGTCATATACACTTCCTCTTCCAGAAACCCGTTCAGGAAGGCGGTTTTGACATCCATCTGCCATATTTCATAATCATGAAACGCAGCAATCGCTAAGATTATCCGAACGGATCTGAGCATCGCAACTGGTGCAAATGTTTCATCATAGTGAATACCATGAACTTGCGTGAAACCTTTCGCCACTAGTCGAGCTTTGAAAACGTCCTTGTTTCCATCCATGCCGATTTTGATCTTATAGATCCATTTGCATTTCAGAACTTTTGTTCCAACTGGCACATCTACCAAGTCCCATACTTGGTTCTCGTACATGGAATCCATTTCAGATTTCATCGCCTCCAGCCATTTTGTAGAATTTGGACATGTCGTGGCTGCGTTGTAGGTTGCGGGCTCGTCACTTTCTAAAAGTAACATTAAGTATTTATCATCATCTTCGACAATACCTAAGTATCTCTCAGGTGGGTGACTTACTCTCCCTGACCTTCTAGAAACGGAGGTTGGAACCACTGTATCAGAAGTTTCAGGGCTGTTTTCTTGTAAAACATCCTGATTATCTTCCTCTGTTTGTGACTCCTGAACTTCTCTAAGTTCAAAATTTCTCCCACTCTGTCTTCTAGAAATAAATTCCTTTTCTAGAAAGACAGCATCACGAGACACAAACACTTTGTTCTCCTGACGATTGTAGAAGTAATATCCTCGTGTTACTAAAGGATAACCTACAAATAGGCATTTCTGGGATCTGGGTGCTAGCTTATTGTCACAACGGTTCTTAACATAAGTTTCACAGCCCCAAACCTTTATGAAAGACAAGTCAGGAACTTTTCCTTTCCATATCTCGTATGGTGTCTTTGGAGCTGATTTTGTCGGACTCCTGTTCAGCAGGAAAACGGCGGATAGTAGAGCGAAACCCCAAAATGAATCAGGAAGCTCAGCCTGACTCATCATAGATCGAACCATATCTAATAGGGTTCTATTTCTCCTTTCAGCAACACCATTCATCTGTGGTGTTCCAGGAGGTGTTAATTGTGATACTATACCACAATCTCTCAGGTGATAACTGAATTCGTTACTCAGATATTCACCTCCACGATCAGATCGTAAGGTTTTGATCTTCCTATCAAGTTGGTTTTCAACTTCCCTCTGAAATTCTATGAATTTCTGTAGGACTTCGTCTTTGTTCCTCATTAAGTAGATGTATCCATATCTACTAAAGTCATCTGTGAATGTGACGAAGTAGTTGACACTCTGATACCAATTGTTAGAACCTAAGGTGGTTTAGACACTCTAAACAACACTTAATAACTCTATTAAGTGGAACCTTAGGTGAGGATCGATTTGCATGTAGTTAAAAACAACTAAAAAAAACCGAGTTTAAAGATCGTATACCTTGTTTTGGCTCTAGGTTGTGCTCTCCTTTACTAAGGAGTGTCTTGAGCTGCTTAACAAGGATGATCCTCCTTCCAAACTTTGATTCTTGAACTCTTCTAATCTCCCACGGCACGTACCAAAGGATTCACAAGAAAACCGAGTTATTATGTACTAGTAATAACTCGGTTTACCCCAAAAACAAAATAGCCCTAATCCCTAACAATTAGGATCAATTAGGGTGAAGTATTTTTGTGTTTGGATGTGTTTTTGAGCTACATGCAAAGCTCAAAAAACTTGGTGGCTATGGTGAAATAGTTGGCTCTTTTTAGAGAGGAAGAAGATGATGATTCTTTCCTCAATTTTTTTTGTGTTGAAAATGATTAGTACTCTAAGTCTAAACATGGATTAGACTATATATAGTGGTGGGTTAAATTAGTAAATCAAATTTACTAATTTGCCCCCACTAACATTAACCAACCTTTAAGGTATAACAAGGTTAATTTAGTCATTTCATAACTTAACTAATTAAGTTACAATTAACTATTATATATTGATATAATAATTATATCTAATCATATTTTAGCTAATAATTACAACTCTTGTAATTAATTCTAGCTAAATTTGTCACGACTGACAAATCACAACAATACCCGTATAATTACTAATCTCAAATTTAGCAACTTATACACTGATAAAATTTCTATTTTATCAGTGGTTTATTTATTATCAATTATCTTATAATCAATAATATAATAAACTCTACAGCCTGATACTAAACACATTGCCAGTTAACTATTAACTGGCTAACAGGAGTTCATCACGTTATCCTATATAGGTATGACCGATAGGGATCAGTCGATCTCCGCCATCTTACGACGACAATAACGTCAAACCCTAGACGGCCAATCGTTATTGATTTACGTTGATCAACTGATAAGTTCATCTTATAAACCGATCCCTGTTTATTCCATAATTGAGATTTATTAATCAACGCACTATTGTCGGAGGACACTAGTCCAACACTAACTATGGTAATTCAATGCTTACAATGACATACAATCATGCTGAGGTCGGTATGTGCACATGCTTGGAAAATATGTAGTCTGTCTGCTATTATATCGTTATGCTTCTACTAGATATGAAATACATTAGAGGTATTCATGTGATGATATTTTCCACTTCTAAATTGCTGTCGTCCAAACTTATTTCTTTGTTATGTAAATTATCCACAAAAACTAAAAGAAAATGTCTTTATATGATGTTGAAGTTCCGGCCAAAGCCTGCTGATTTCCCTTTTGAAGGACCTTGCAACAGATGTTGGTGACAAACTGGAAGCATTACTGCCTTCTGTCGTGGTGTTCACGACCCTTAAGCTATCCGCCTATAAAGGTTGCGCTATTTTCAACAGTAAACTTAAGTGTTCATACACATAAATACTAACATTCTTATATAATGCCCGCAGGCTTTTCATTGTCGACCACTATTTCTACTATGGTTGGCTTTGAGTCTAGGGGAGCACAAGCTGCCAAGCTGACCAAATGGTGAGCTAACTAAATTTTCTTCATTCCCGGTTGTTGTAGCTTACCTACACAGGTTTGGTATCTAATTTCTTGTTGCATCTTATTTATTGATGCAGGGTGCACGGCAACAGGGATATGCTGACCAAGAAGACAAGGATGATATAGAATGCAAGGAATCCTGTGAAAGAAGAGAGGACCATAAACTTGGCCGATCTTAGGTCCAAAACGGTGAGGAATTTACATGCACACTCAATACCAACAAAATAAAGCTGGCTGCCACTTTAACAACACACTTATAAAGCTAACACACTTCCAATGTAATGTAGTATAGGCTGATGATTTATGCCAGGAAGATCGCTTATGGATCAATGTGCTTATACCAGAAATTCATATAAATGATGGACGCGCATTTTTTGCCTGCAGCCATTGCGGCAAAAACAACCAATCTGCAAAAGACACGACTTTCGACTGTGATGGGTGTAAGCGCACAGGAGTGAAGTCTGTTCCAAGGTAGGTTCATGGAGATTAGTTTACAAATTCATTCACTACTTCCCCTATGACATGGCTAGAGGCACACCATTTACACATTCCACTGCAGGATTGGTGTGAGCTTTGAGGGTGTTGACGACACAGGCTCCACTGTGATGCAGAAAAAATCTTAGGAATTTCAGCAGAGGACCTCTGTTCCAAAACCAAAGATGTAAGCTTACCACTGTTGCCATTATTCTTATTACCTGCATGATGTTTCATTCATGCTTTTTAGACCACATCAATAAACAAACTGTTGGGTTGCAGGAGCAGTACCGTTTCTTTGTGAAGGCTAAGGAAGAGCTGAGGACACATAAAATCTGCCTGGAACTTGGTCCGACAATGGCCCTCACAATCAGCGGAGCCTTAAAATGGGGCCTCAAGGGAGCATCCAGGGAGGAGTAATCTGATCATCAGGAAACCAAGCATTTTGAGGCGCTGCTCAAATCACATCTAATAGCGAGCGCTTACAGCGGGGGCGGTGTCGCACGAAGCATACGATGGTATGGGGCTACCTCAACTTTAATAACCTGTCTATTGGTCCATTGGAGTTGTGGTATTTTGAGACGCCCCATTCATCTGTTTTGGCTAGGCAATTATAGCCATATTGGCCTTGTAAAGTTGTAATAAGTTGCTCAATCCCTGCTTTCAAATTTCAGACTATGCTTATCTTCAAACAATGTAGTTGTACTAATGACACTTTAAAGCTCTGCTTACGCAGTGCTTACGCAGGTTTCTATTGTAAATATATGGTCTTACCGTTTTTTCATCTTCACACATGCTTGCGTTAACAAACAAGTGAAGAGACAAACACGCTAGCAATGCAAGCAGCATTTTGATGATAAAACTATCCGAAGCATCAAGAGGGAAAACGAATAAGAAATTTGGTCGTGTTGGGGGACCGCGCGCACCGCGCGTGGTCCAACGACTAGTCAAAGGAAACAAGCTACCTACCAGGCTGTTCTTGCAAGGAAAAACTTACCCATTTTCTCGAGTTGCCTTTTTGGTCCCCATTGTAGCGAGGATATCCTGCATATTTTTAGAAATTGTCCTCGTGCTTTGGAAGTTTGGGAATAGCTTCATTTAGGCCCTGACCGGTATCAATTGAATGGGAAATTTTGACTTGCCCATAATCTAAGCAATGCCGTGAAAGTGATGGGGTTGATTGGGCGGCCACTTTCAGTGTGGTGTGCCGGCTCCTCTGAAAAAAGAGAAACTCATGGACCTTTCATAGAAAGAATGTCCCAAAAACAACGGTTTTCCCACTATCTAAAATCATTGCTAAAAAATACTCTCATCCCTCGGCTGTTCCTCAACAGCTATCCTTCACTTACATTAAAAAAAACCTATGATCTTCACTGATGCCTCCTTTATTGAGGAGGATAAGTCTGCGGGTTTAGCTGTGTGTGCCCTGGATTGCAATGGTCGATGGAATGTTGGTATTGTTGGCCATATTTATGCGGCGAATGACATATCAGCGGAGAATATTGGTGCTTATGAGTTTTAACTAGATAAAAACTCAAAATAGACATGACTTTACAATTTTATGTGATTGTGAGCTGGTAGTCCATTAGATGGTAACGTCAACAATCCCATGGAAAGATTAATTAGCTAACATCTATTTGAAATGCAAAGAGAGCTCGTGATGGAACTTTATGCGAATGTAAAGGCTGTCAATATGAAGCACAACAAGGTGACGGATCATATGGCGAGGGAAGCGAGAGTGATTCTTCCGCATACATCTTTGCAAACTATTGAGGGGTTTGAGCAAGTGGTAATCGATTTTCAGAGATTGCGGGACAATGCCATGTAGTTTATTTTTCATAATTTCGTCTTTGTAACCAGAAAAAAAAAAAAAAATGAAAACTGTAAAATTGGACTAACCATTTTTATTACTCAATTACTTTTTGTTTTTCTTCCCCAATCGAATTAAGGCTTCATCGTCCCTGTCTCCCTCTCTCTCTCTTCCCCTAGTTTCGTCTTCCTCTCACCGCCTCAATCTCTCTCCCCCCCCCTCTCTCTCTCTCCTTCAATCTGAATTAGCAAATGCAATCGTCACCCCTCTGTCTCTCTCCTCCGGTGCCCTAGCGCCCTAAATCCGCCTAATTCTAGGGCTCGATATTCCTTCAATTTTCGTTTAATTTAGGGTTTTTCCGTGGGGTTTTTTTTGTGTGTGTTTGGTGAAATTGTTCAACCGCGATGCCACCGGCGCGCAAAAAGGGAGGAACAATTAATAACACCACCGCCGCCGCCACCACCACCACAAACACTAGCACCAATAATATTAGTAATAATAATAATAATAATAAAGTAAAGAGTGTTACTGAGTTGCAATTGGGCGATCTCGTTCTTGCCAAGGTCAAAGGTTTCCCTGCCTGGCCCGCTAAGGTTTGTCTCTTTACTTTGTTTTGATTTTCAGTAGTTTTCATGCAATGTTACCGCTGTTGCCTTTCTTTTATTGCTATTTGTGTACTGGTTTGGCTGAATTAGGGTTTTACTTTTGTGGGTTTGGTGGTGTGTGATCGTGCCGAGCTTCGTGTTGACGGAATTCGAGTATTCGGGTTCGATTCATAGATTAATGTCCTAGTTTGATCACTATGGCAGGCGGCAAAGGATGGATTATCGTTAGTGTTGCCTGCAAGTAATTCTGCTGATCTGCATTTAGCGGGAATTTAGGTATTAGGGCGATAGAGAAGGAGAGATATATAGTGACATGAATTAAGAAAGGATTTGAAAGTGAGGGACTGGCGTGATCGTTTGGATAACTGAGCTTGATGAAATAATAAGAGTTGTAGAAAGTTGGTATCCACTGCTACATTTATTGGGGATGGAGAACTCGATTGAATATTTAGATCTAGGGAATACGGAACTGAAGTTTATGTTATGCAAGCTTATATTTTTATTAAGTGACAGACTACAGAAGTCTCGTGATTTTGTATTTAGTTATTGCCACTTTTATTCACTTTAAAGTAAACTGGAGCAAACTAGAGTTGTTGGTAGTGTTATGCATATTGCTTCTGAACTTGGAAGAATTAATTTATGTCTTGGAAGTATAATTGTGAGTTATACCTTTTGCCGCGGATTCTACTTTTTTGACTTGTTTTTGAAGCTGTCTGATGTTTTAAAGTTTTGAGCGGCAGTTTACCATTAGTGAGTGTTTTAGATGTTCTGCCATGTCTATTATTGATATGGGAAGTGATTAGAACTTGGTGGCAGTTGTGGTACCATCCTGTTTATGACATCTGTGCCTTCCAACTTCTTTCCTCCTCCCCTATCTGTTTGTCGGTTTGTGATGATTCCTTGTCCATTTATAGCAAATGCTTGATGATGATTTGCTTTCTTCCTTCTATCGTTCTGCACTTAAATCATTCTTTTTGTAAATTTCAGGTTAGTAGGCCTGAAGATTGGGAGCGAACTTCTGATCCTAAGAAATATTTCGTACAATTTTATGGCACACAAGAAATGTAAGTCATGTATCAGCTACTCATGGTTATGCGAGGCTATTGGGTTAATTTCTACGGTTTTGTTTTCATGTTATCTTTCGTCACACTGTTTACCAGGGTACACATAATATAAACAAGCACTATGGTTTTATGTAAAGTCTTGTTATTTAAACAAGCTATATTGCACATTCATTACCTTTATAGAAATTGATTACTTTCTTATCCTCTTTGGTCTTTTAGCTGGACAAGCTACAGTGATTTGTGGTACTGGTTAGCATACAATTGTGCTTTCTCTTTTTTGCATGCTTGAAAACTTTTCATAGATTGAAGTGCATGAGCTATATGCTGTATGGCATCTTGATACTTATCAAAAATATGATGACTACTCTGACACTGTCGTTTTAGGCAAATTTTGTAAAATACGAAGTAAAAAGTGTGATTCATCTCCTAAATCATACGGCACTTGAGCAGGGATTTGTAAGCTGCTATAGTTTTTATTATTCCCATCGGTTGCTCTACTGTAATGGACTGCTACCTATTTCTACATCTTCTCCACTTTAGCCTGTTACAAGCAATCTGTGTGCTTTTAATCGCCTACTTTCACCTTTTTTGGATGGAGCAAGCCAGGGATATTCTGTCACAAGCATTTGATAAAAGTTACGAAATATCTTTAGCTTCCCAGATTTGCTATACTAGCCGCCAAGAGTAAAATTTATCAGTGTCATTTGCTGTCTTTTTGGCGTAAAGTGTTTTTTTTTGTTCCTTTCCCCAAGTTCATGGAGAAGAGAGATTTTCACTCTATGAAAATGTAGAAAACTTGTTGGATGATTGTTGCATGGAAAAAGTGGGAGCAACAGAGTTGTCAACCTATTAGTGGCTTAAAACTATATGAACAGGCTCCTTGGTTGCTCATGCAGCTGAAGCCTGTTTTTGCGGGAGACACCCGGAAGGTCTAGGAAAAAAATGATCTCCATTTTCAATTAAGTGTATGTTCTCTTTATTAAGCTCATGCTAGTAGTCCCTGCTGCTTCCTTTTGGTTGAACTGACGCATATGTAATTTGGAAGCCTGCTAATGTTTTCAGTTTTCATGGTCCTCTTATTTCATAATGCCTAGCTGTTGGCTGAGCTGGTGATGACTTGATGGGGGTCTTCTGTTTCCTTTAAACCGAAAGGCAAATGGGATTAAATGCTTAGTTTGTTGGGAAGGTTAAACCAGACTTCACCAAGGGTTAGAATTCCCCTTTCTGGGTAGTGTAATGCTAAGGGGTAAGTGGGTTGAGCTGCCTGACATAACCATGTTATTGGATGGTTGTAAGATTTTCTCTATATCGTTTCATGTCATAAAGTCCCTGCTTAAGAAGTTCTATTTGCTATCAAAGTTCAATGAAAAATGAAACAGCAATGAAGATCGCCAACTAATGTGGGGTCAATTGACTGTACTAGCTCACTGTTTGGTTAACTGACATCTGTTCTTGATAGACATGGTAAACGTGATGTTTGTGGTGTAGCTTTTATGAGTGCGGAAAGTTGTCACAATTTCTTTGTGGGTGTTTCATAAAGTATTTCAATTACATTGAGTGGGTGTCTCATAACCCTAATAAGTCGAGGCTTCTTTTTTAATCTTAAAAAATATTTTCCTTCATCCTTTGCCCTCCTTGATCATATCTTGTTTTCGTTTACAAAAAAGGGTGTTGCCTATCTGTGGTTTACTACTCCCAAGGTCTCTTTTTGTTATTCTGCATCACCCCTTTGGTGTCATCTTGTGATTCTGTTTATATTCTCTCTTACTAATTAGAAAAACCAAATCTGTGGCTTGACTACGATCATAGTTGCTAATGCTAGACCAATATGCTGTGCGTAGATATTTCTTCCTAAGTACATTTTGTATGTTTTCATTTATTCTGTAATCGTGATATTGGTATTATACTGGCATGGATAAAGAGAACATTGAAGATGCATCGAATTCTCTACCAATTGGAGATTGACTAATCCATATCAACGAGTCAATTGTGTCTGAGCTTATAGGGTGTGGTCTGTAGTTTTTAGTGGCCCCGGCGCTTTTCCTCTTGTAGGGTATAGCTCCTGCTCCTGCTATCTGTTGAGGTATGCCTCTCAGCTTTTAATGACAACGAGAAGGTGTCTTGTTTGATATTGTGGTCTCATGACTTATACTTTGCAAACCCTTTTTTTTTTTTTTGCTTTCATCGTTACGAAAGAAATTGAGTATGGGCTTCGCACTGTGTTCGCTGAAGGATGCCTATCCTATTATTCTTTCTATTAAGAAAATTAGTTTTGTGGATTTTGGGTTTGGTTTATGTAATATATCAGATCAGATAATTGACCCTTCTGGAATTCTACTTTTGTGGCTCTTGAAACGAAAGTATCTTTTGTATGATATGATGTCATGCATAGCGTTTGGAATATTGATATGTTAATAAAATCAGATATTGATACCGATTAGGGGCTCGTGAGTCGTGATTTGAATGAGTTTGGTGAAGCTGTGGTCAAGGTCATATATCCTGTAGTTTGTTCATCTGAATTCTCTTCTTTCTGAAAGATAGGGTGTGAGTAACTATTAGGGGGGGGGGGGCTGGCTCATGCACAGTAATCATGAGGGTGAGGCGCATGTACCAATGTAGAGCCAGACAATTGTTTTATGAAGCTATCATGCATAATTTATCTAAAATATTAAGATACCTTAGCTCCTGTTAGATTACGGCTGATTCTATTTCATAAATACCAAAACATATTTATGTCCTGAATGGTAGGCTTTGAGAAATGTGAAGAGAATAAATACTCTTGGCCTCCTGCTTTTCCTTCTTTCCTATTTCTATCCATCAAATATGTCCTCCCTTTTTCTTTTCTTGGTTTTGCTTTCTGATAGGTCTGAATAAGTTGATAGCTGTCCATTTGCTTCTGTTCCCCAATATCACCACTGTTTAAGTGTATAGTTAAGGCGTATGTGATTCTAGAGTCCAGACTAATCGATGTTTTAGTGATAAATTGATTGCAAGAGGTTCTCTAGCACATTAATTGCTAGAATTTATCACTGTTGTTTATAACACTTGTGGCTAGTCTTAAGAGGACAACCTTTTGTGAGCCTGTAGTTTGCAAAGTGTGTGCTTTCTTCAGTTCTGTCCGGATTTTTGTTGATATAGAAAGTTTGTCATTACATTTCCTGATCGATGTGTCTTTCTCTAACCTCGCATTTTTAATTCCTATTACGGTATTAGACAATTAGATTGGATGGTAGTATGCTGTCGTTCTCCCTCTCTGTAAATTCTGATGAAATCTGGAGAGGATTTTGTATTTCCGTTGGATGCTGTTTTGCTGGATTTAATGGGTCTTTGTTCTGGAATATTTTAGATTGCTTTGCCAAAAACATGTGCTCCTTGCTTATCTTAACCTTCTTCTATGTAGTTTTTATAGGAGGTTGTAATCTTATTTGGAGTTCATTTTACTAGGATTTCCTGTAACATTACCTAGTAGAAGATTTTCATGAGGCAATTCATTCCCTGCCTTAGATCATGTGTGCAGTACTTAGATGTTTTAGACTGAATTTTATTTTTATGATATGGTTGAATGATTGATAACTGTTGTATTTTGGTTTCCTCTTTCTCTTTTCTTTTTTGTGGCTAATTGTGTTACATTGATGTTATTGTTCATCCTTCTTTTGATTCAATTTAGAATATACCAACAGTCGTCAGCTTAATTTCTTAGGGTGTCTGTACTTGTCATTTATTCTTGACCTAAAGATGGCATGTATTGACATGGCCTTGCAAAATGTAGGATGCATTGTTTTAAAATGCTTGTGCAATTTCTGTTTACTTTTGTAGAGCTTTTGTTGCTCCAGCGGATATCCAAGCATTTACAAGTGAGTCAAAGAGCAAACTATTAGCTAGGTGCAAAGGGAAAACTGTTAAATACTTTGCCCAAGCTGTGAAGGAAATATGTGAAGTCTTTGAAGAGTTGCAAATACAGGGGGACATCCGAGGGGCTCTCAGACATGGTGCATCTCATGCTAACGATGATAAAATCAATGGATCTCATGTAGAGTTGACTAAAATTGTGAAGTCTGGAGAATCGGGTCCGACTGATCGTGCTTCTTTATTGAGCGATTCTGCTTTGGGAGATAAACAGACTGTTGTTATGAAAGACTCTATTGCCCATAGACATGAAAAGATTAAAGCGAAAAAGGAATCAAATAATTTTTCTCCGGGCAATGTTCAAGCATCAGTCACAGCTCCATCCCTCTTGTCTCCTAGTACAGAACGAAAATCCATAGATGACAGCAAAACTTCTGCTTGTCGTGAACGAATTGAGTCCTCAAGAGCATCAAGTTCTAGCCCATGCAGTGATGATTCAGATGTCGAGAGGAGATCCAGTAACCATGGTGCTGATAGAAAGGGTACTTCAATGTCGCTAGGAGCTCCGGGTCATCTTAAGTTTTCTGCTGGTGAGGACAAGAAGCCATCAATTAGAGATAAGTCAAAGAATGTTAAGGTTGGGGCAAAGAGAAAGGCTGAGGGTGTAGTTTGTCATGGTGATGATGGCAAATCTGGTGGGTTGTTTGGGGAGGATGGGACTCGTAGGAAAGTATCAACTGGTGGACATGCTAAACGATTGGCTTCAGATGCGAACAAGTCTGAGTTAAACACCCGAGGCAAGGCCTCAAAGAATCCGTTTAAAGGCCCGAAGTTGTCGGATGTTGCAAAGAGTTCTCCACAGACTATGGTTCCTGATGTTGAGGGACATTTAGATGGTGGTCGTCCAAGGCAGAAGAATGGCCAAGCTGGCAATGAGCAGTCATTGTCTGTTAAGAAGGCTAAACTTGTGGACAGAATGGGTGATGGCACCAAGGGATCAATTTTTAAGAATGGAAAAAGCGACTTGGAGGCAACGATGCTTGATGAAGAAGTTGTTCCTTCAGTAGCAATGAATCCTCACCGTGCACCAGATGCAGTGTCCAAAGATGGTAAAAGAAGTTTGGGTATTGGAAGTCTGAAAACAGACGTACCAAAGAAAAGAAGAGCTGTTAGGTTGTGTGATGACGATGATGATGATGAGCCTAAAACTCCAGTTCACAGTGGTTCAGTGAAATCTGGCATCAAAGTCGGTTCATCTGTCTTGATCTCAGATTCTGTAAAAAAACCCAGTGACAACAACGAATCTTCTAATTTCGGTGGACATAGTGTGAAAGGAGTTGATCGAGATGGAAGCACTCTGCCGCCAAAGGTTGAAAGCTCTACTAAGGCAAATGTGTCTCACAGTCCAGGATTCGACAAGCAGGTTGTGAAGGACAGTAGGGCAGATTTAATTTCTCCGACGAAGACCCCTCAGGTTGTTACTTCTGCTAAGAAGTTGATTGACCAACAGAGGCCAAATAGGTCTTTCAACAAGGTGCCCGCTTTAGCTTCTACTAAGGTACCAACTGTGTCTACTAAAGATCAAACTATTATGTCTGGTGGGTCAAACTCTACTCAGAGTCAACTATCTGCTCAGAAAAGTAGGCATCCTTTTCCTGTGGAGAGGGCTAAAGTTCCAAAAACTGGTTTGAAGTTGATAGAACCAACTGTTTCTATAGGTAACCCAAAGGACCATGACTCCGAGCTTGATGGAAGGTACACATAGTTTTGATTGTTTTCTTCCTTAATTGAATTTTAACTGTCTGAAATTTTTAGTATCTCATTTGTAAACTGCAGATCGGAAGATACCAAGGATAAATCTGGCTCTCTGAAGAATTTAATATTAATAGCCCAGGCTAAAAGGCGACAAGCGCATATGCAAAATTTTCCTCCTGGTGTTGGGGACTCTGTGATGGAACCCAGTGCAAATCTTCTGCAGAGTCCTAGCCCATCTTCTACACGCCATGCTTTTCATTCTGGTGGGGTAAATGTGACGCAAGCTGAGCCTGGGGGACCTATTGCTTCTCCATCTGGCCGTGCTCTGCTGTTTGTATCTGACGAATCTGAAGAAAAGGGACCGAGTTTGGGACGTCAGTCTGCTGGAAGTACTCTTAGCGGCGGCACAGAAGCAGCTGTTTCTCGCGATGCTTTTGAAGGAATGATTGAGACACTATCAAGAACCAAGGAAAGTATTGGTCGTGCTACCCGACTTGCAATTGATTGTGCAAGGCACGGAATAGCTAATGAGGTTTGTCCGTGTATCTTTCATATCACTATTTATAGAACTTGTACTTCTATAACTGTACTAAGATTTCAAGATACGGAGTCACTGATCTCGATTTCTTAGCTACATGATTTCTATTGTCGCTGACCTTTTCTGAAACGTGGAGGCATTTGACCATCAGCTTGAGTTTTGTGGATGTGTGAGTTTGTCAATTTTCGTCGTGCATTTAGTTGTTGGTTTCCTGATGTTGCTAAATGGCAAACGTGATCATACTTTGATGGATGAATTTACTCATAGCCTTTATTTGAGCATCTTTGCTGCATGTAATTTATTTAGAAGAGGACATGTTGATTTCCTAGCCGAAGTAATAAGATTTTGTGTGGTGCATTCCTTGGTGGAAGTATCACTTATATTTGACAGGTCATTGTAATATATATTGGTGACAGTTTTATGCTTGGCGCTGAGACGAGCTTATTACCCATACTTGTGGTTCTAAAATTTAGTTATGTGATTGATAAAGATACTTATTTGGCTTTTGACTCGCTCCTTAGGTTGTAGATCTGCTCATTCGTAAGTTGGAAAATGAGTCAAGCCTCCATCGCAGAGTGGATCTATTTTTCCTGGTGGACTCAATTACCCAAGGTTCACATAATCAAAAAGGTATCTCATGCTGAATATAGATGCCTGACAGGGAGCATCTAAGGATTTGGCTTTGTTGTTGTTAATTGTGTATCCATTTGCATACAAACTAAAGCTTGACACTTTAGTATGTTGGTCACTAATAAATGAATAAACCGATCACTCATCTTTGATGGTCATGTAAATGGTAATCTTTTGCGTGACCTAGTTTTGGGTGCTGTATGTCTTTACGCAGGTGTTGCTGGGGCATCGTATTTACCTGCTGTACAAGCAACATTGCCGCGCCTTTTGGGTGCCGCTGCTCCACCTGGCTCTAATGCTCGGGAAAATCGGCGACAATGCTTGAAGGTAAATATTTTAATGTCTAGCTCTTGACATTATTTCATTTTGCATCCATATTTATTTGCTCAATTTCAGGTCTTGCGGCTGTGGCTTGAGAGAAAGATTCTGCCAGAGTCAGTCCTTCGGCGCTTCATGGATGACATTGGAGGTTCAAATGATGATATGAGTGCGGGGTTATCCTTTAAACGTCCATCAAGAGCTGAGCGTTCAGTGGATGATCCTATTAGAGAAATGGAGGGTATGCTTGTTGATGAGTATGGAAGGTCGGTTTTGTCATTTTTCCTCCTTTACCCCTTCCTGTGATCGACTACTTTGTGTTTTGCTTAAATTTCTTTACTTTTCAGTCTTTGGCAAGAGGTTTAGTCCCTTTGGTTGGAACACCTTTGATGTTTTAATGTGGAGTGGCTTTTCTCCATCTAAATTTGCTTAAGAAAGGGTCTTATACACTACAGTTTTGATGCTGAAAACTAAGACCTTTCTTCAACTAAAGCGTGGTTACTGAATACACCGTATACTGAATATGCACCTAGCCGTGTAACTTTTTGCTTCTAATATATTCACAATGCTTCGTATAAGTACGAATATGCAGAGCACTAATACGCAATGCACAGTGCGCTGGAGAGTTACCGGTTTTAAAGTAGAGAAAGAAAAATATTATTTTGTAGGCTTATTGTCTACTTAAGGCTAGTTATTTATGTATTGCTATCATGCCTGTGGTGTTCCTATTCTCAATGTTTATCACGACTCACATTGACAATGTCTTCCTTATTTTCACTTCTAAATTTGGTCCTATATACGGTTTTATGATGTCAATGTGGCTGACAAGTTTGAGCTGTGCCGTTTCTGTTAGATTGCGTCCCCACAAATGATTAAGCTTCTTGGTCTGAGGTCTCGTGTGTTTCTTAATTTCAGCTAGCTTTTTTTTCCTATTTTTTTTTTTTTTTTTTTTTTTTTTTTTTGACAGAAGCTACGAATTTATGGTTACTATACCATTGGTTTTTGTTTATATATTTATTATTTTCTTCCTTCTCAGGATAAAACAACTAAATTTATAATCAAGGTTAAGACTTGAGAGTTTGAACTTCTTGATATGCTTATTGTCCAGACGTGCTTACAATCTCCTGAGGTCAGTTTATATGATAGCACCGTTCTGATGATTTACATTTCATGATTGTGGGTGCAGCAACGCTACCTTCAATTTGCCTGGATTTTTGTCTACCCATGGATTTGTTGATGATGAGGAAGATGAGGATGATGAATTAAGTACTCCTCACAATCAACCAGAAGCATCACCATTGCAGCCATGCACGAATACTTCAGTGGGGCCAGAAACAGGGATGCTTACACCAAATGATAGGCGTCACCATATACTTGAGGATGTGGATGGTGAGCTTGAAATGGAAGATGTTTCTGGGCACCCAAAGGATGGATCTATATCCCGCTATGGTTTGCTGGGGAAAGATGAACCAGAAATGCAGTTGGACGCTGAAGTCGACTCTTCTAATAACCTAATGGAGCTGCCATCACCTGATGGGTCTCCTCCATTGCCTCTTGAATCTCCTCCTCCACTTCCTCCCCTCCCCTCATCCCCTCCCCCGCCTCCACTACCACCACTATCACCTTCGCCGCCACCACCCCCACCTCCACCTTCATCACAGGTTTCTCAGCCACCTGTGCCTTCTTTGCTTCCTCTGGGCCCTCAGCAAGCCGGCAACCTTCAGCCTCTAGTTCCATTGCAGCATCCAGTGACTCCTCAAGTGGTAATGCATACTGTAGAGGTGTTTCCACAGTTTCACTCCATATAAGCATGCTCACTTTGAAATTTGAATACTTTGTGAATATAAGTCGTAGTTTTAGTGTTTGCTTGTTTCTGATTCGTACTTCTGTTGCAGGGGGGTCATTCTGTACAGCTGGCAGGGAATACCTCACAGCAGATGCCTCGTTTCATGCCTGCTGGAGCACCAATTGCCAGGCCTCTGGAATATGGGCAAACTAACATGTATCAAGGACAGCAAGCTGGGCCATCCAATCAGCAGTTTCAGCAACACCAGCAATATCAGGCTGCACAGGCAACATTTCCACAGAGACCTTTCCCACCTGTCTCGATGCCTCAACCTCCTTTAGGCTCTTTCACATATAATAAGCCCCCAGCTCAGCAGCACATGCCCCATCCTCATTCACATCTTCCTCCCTTCCCTCCACCCCCTTCTCATCCATACCCAGCTTCCAATTTGGAAGGTTTGAGACGGTTTGGTGATGAACAGTGGAGGCCGGCACCTGTTGAATATAATGCAGATAATCATCATAACGCATGGGTAAATGGAGGGCGGCCGCAGTCTTGTCAAACCACAACTTTTAGTGGGGAAGGTATACGAGTATTTTCTTTCACATAGTCTTTGTTAATGCATTTTTGTTTACACTATTACTGATCCGAAACCCTTGGAAGCCAATCTAGATAACCTATTCTAAGAAATTATTGAGCTATGATTGATCATGTGTTTGTTGTTTAAATTATGCAAGTACTCCCTCCATTTCCTTGAATTTATTGCGTTCTCATTTGGCACAAGTTTTTAGGAAACAGGAGATAGTTTTAAAGGTACACTTGGGGTCATTTTTCACAAGTTTATAAGCGGGTTTGGGCCCTGTTATAACCAAGAAAGGGCAAAAAAGTTATACTACAACGCAACACAACACAATACAGTGCCAAATAAGGAAACGGATGGAATTGGAAGAAATGACCCAAAGAGGAACATGCGAATAATTTAAAGGGAGGGAACCTAATATGGTGTTACTATGCTGGTCACACCCTTGGTGTTTTTGTATATATTGATATCCTGTCTTACTTATTAAAAAGAAATGTAGCTTCACCATGCTGTTGTTTTGCTTGTTGTCTATGTGTGTCTTTGCAGTTGTCCTTTGTCTTTATTCCGACTTGAAAAATACAAGGAGTGACGATACGACATACTTGAAGGATTATTGTTGCACAAGAGCAACTATAGGCAACAGTACACAATAGCACAGGAGACGAGAAACTCAAACAATTCCTTACCTAACCCAATCCACCCATCTCATTTCTCTCTCGCCCCTTCCGAACTCTGATTATCTCTCAATAGCTCATCTCCTCGCCACATACCTTATTAAACTTGGCTAGACATGTATCTTCATTTCGTTCAATCATCTCTCTAGTATGAACCACCCTCAAGTTTAACCTTTTTCACTATCGACCATGGGTACATAACATAAAATTTGGATCCACTATCCTCCAAGCACATATTTTATCCTAAACCTCTCCGAGCAGCGGGAATCAATTTGCCATCATTTTCACCATATCAAATCTCACTTACAAATGTAATAATGGTTGGATTTTCGATCACCTGAAAATCCAACTGTAAAATCCTTTTCTGGCAACTCTACCATTTCCCCTCTTTTAATCCCATCCCATGTCTTTGGGTTTAGTTGTAGGGTGTCCATTGACTCCAGCTGCCTATGTACTTGACCACGGAGTAATTTAAGGGTATTGTCGTTGGAGAGGCGAGATGGGGAATGTAGGCTAAGGTCGGGAAAATGTAGAAGGCTAGTGTTATGGTAGGTGGAAAAGTGTGGAGGGGATAGATTCTAGACTGAGAGGATACAGACTTGAGGTGGGGGTGGTAAATGCAACTTGAAATTTGCTCCTGAAGTCCTGTATTTGTGCTGGAAGGGGAGGCTTGGCGCTCACGGCTCACGTGTTCAAGTCTAGTGAGCAGCCTCATGTCCAAAGATGACAAGGGAAGGCTTGCGCCCTATACACCCTTGTGATGGACCCTTCCCTTGATCTTTCACCTTGCGGGAGCACTGATGTCCTCTAGGGCTGCCCTTTTATTTGTACTAATGGGCTTTTACGCCTCTCCTTGAATGATCGTCTAAACTCTTCCTATTCTGTTGTGGTGTGACTGGGTGTCCCTAAAACCCCACTGGTTTACCCATTAGGAGGCTAAGCAATCAGCATCCTAACCTGGAAAAGATGAGATGATAGGTTCTGGTCAGAGAGAGGTGACAGAAATGAGGTATGGGTGGTAAATGGGACTTTAAGGTTTGCTGCTATTGTTGTCCTGTAATATGCTATTGGTATTTTACGCCTCTCATCAAATGAAGCTATATACCCAAGCTGTTGTAGTGTGATTAGGATTTACCTGACCCCCGCTTGTGATGGCCATAAAGAGGCTCTAAGTAATCCGCGCTCCCTGAGAAAAATCCATAATATGAGTCAATCCGAAGATGATGCGAGAGTTGTCTCCAACCAAATAACCTAGAAGATATTAAAAGACTAAAACTACAACGCTCTGTATCTGTCTTCTCCTTGTTCCAAGCCCGGCAATAAGCTTTTAGCCTAGGTAGTCCTTGATTCCTAAAGCACATACCTAACTCTCCCTTCTCTCCTGTAAGAGTTAAACTCATTAAGATTTAGTAGTGTCAGCGTGCAAAGAAGGCAAGCTATCCTCACTTATGCATCAGTACGACAGTACATTCTGCTTATCTTAGGAGAACTATACCTCATTGACCTTCTTCGCTACAACATGTCATTGGTATCGATCTTCTCCACAGTCCTATTGAAACAAAAGCTCGAACCTTCAAACCTGCTTGATTTCTTAATGAGATTGGTACAGAGGAAAGGTTTGTCTTGAGTTGGCGTGCTGACACGTTTATGGAGAGCATTTTAATGAAAGAGAACTTGTCATATCACCAATCCACATTCTAGTGTCATAAGTATTTGTTATTCACATTATCCAACAGAACTGTCAGAAAAGAGAGGTCTTTAATTTCTCAATCACGAGTATTGCTATGCAAACGGAGATATGAAGTTGTTTATGCCAAGGTAAAACGTAGAAACGGTAGCTCGGTGCAAAACAGAAACTACATGTATTCGATGAAACATATTAGCGAAGGAACAATACCGTATCTAACATGCTCCCAGAATCTGCTCCTTGAAGGTTTTCCTATAATAAATGTAGCAGCAGGAAGTGAAAACTGTGGAATTGGGTCACAAACATCCATGGTGATGCATGGGATACTAGTGAAGATGCCAGACTAAACTAACCATTACGATGGAGACCACATTTCCTCTCGATAACACAATGCCTTAAACTTCAGGTTCCAAAGGAAATCCCCAGTCATTTCATATCAAAGAAATATTTTTGCCTCCTAGGTGTTTGAAAATCTCACACCTTCTACTATGGGTATCAACTACTCGGGATGTATAGGGTAAAAATTCGATGTACTGTTCAGGCACGTTTGAAGCACCTTCCTCCCAAAGAAATGTGCTCCCTTCCTGCTACGTGAACATTTGTCAATCCTGAAAATCACGGAATCCTGAAATACCAGCAAGTAATCCAAATGTGTGACAGTGTCCTTTGATCTTGAGTTTTCTTGTACTTTTGTCACATTGAAAATGCCTTTGCTCATCATTCATCTTTTTGAATTAGGTGGATAGTGTTTGCTTGGGCTATGTTTTTATGTGCTTTACTTTTATCCATCTGCTGTCGTTATGACAATAATTATTGTATTCTGTTGTAAAGTACTTCCTTTTGTATGCACACGAATTTGTGGTTTGATTTGTGAATACTTGGACCCTGCTGCAAGTTCTATTTGTCTAAGATTGGTTTTGTGAATTACTTCAGCATACTTCCGACCACCTGAGAGACCACCAACAGAGAACTTGGGACATCATGCCTCTGTTCCAAATTCTGCCATGGGGGTTCCTTCAGCGTCAGGTAAACCCTTTTTTTTGGTTTAAATTTATTTATTTATTTACATAGATACTGTACATATCAGTACGCTGAATGATTATTGTTTGTGATGTATAATGCATTGCTTTAACCATCTTCAGGAAATAGTTTTAGCCAGATGTTACCTTCCAGGCCTGATATGCCGTCTCTTAATGGTTGGAGGCCAGTGTAGGGAACAGCTTGAAGTCCATATTTGAAGAAATGTGAGCTTTTTGGCCTCAGACTAGTACCTGGTTGGCTAAGATACTTTATATTCCTGATGTAGAACAATTTTGTGTCCTTGTAATAGCACATGAAAATTCCTCTGCAGATATGCATACAAAGTATTCCTTTGCTCTTAGCATGAATTGACATCCTCGCAGGAGTGTCCTGGCCATCATGTACCATTGTACTTGCATAATTTAGTTAGTGTGAAAAAAATAATCTACTCTGGTAGTTCAGCAAGTATCCTGGTTATCAAGTACCTGTTTTTTTTTTCATGATTCTATTCATCTATTTTTATTTCGATATGAATTTCAATATCAACAATTGTGTTAGTTAATATGTACAATTTCTCTGTATTATGAGGTTTGATTAGAAAAAGTATGATCTTTGATGTGAAATTACATGCTAATGTAAGCAGTTATACTCCCTCCGTCCCAGATCAAACGCCCTAAGGCGTTTTTGTAGTGGAATAAGAAAAATTGATATAATAAGTTGAGTGGGGTAAAAGGAGGAGAGAGAATGTGAGGATTAATAAAAGTAGGAGAGATAATGTGAGAGAAGATGTAATAATTTAATAAAAGTAGGAGAGAGAAATATGTCGCAAAATAGATGAGGTGTTTGAAGTGGGACGTCCCAAAATGGAATTGGGCCGTTTGAACTGGGACAGAGGGAGTACAAATGAAAGATAAAAGAGTTTTTGCATTCTCTTGCTTTTGAGTATTTTTCAGTCTTTTCTCTCCCTTATAATCATTGATTTATTTATTTGTCAGTGTCTGTGATTCAAGGCGGTGAAGAAATGTTTCTTAGCGAGCCTTCTACGTGAGATCTTACAAAGGGGAATACGACTACCCTTGAAGGATTGTGCCAAGTATATTGGGGAAATTCTGATGGACTATGTAGATTAAATGTATCCTGAGAAATCAACTTCTGCTGATATGTGCCTTCCAATGTAAGCCGATGCTTGCTGCTCAGCTACTAACTATGTTGAGTAACTTTTGTAAACTTCTTTAGTTTTATTATTAACATGACGACTTTAACGTTTAAATAGATTAGTTGCTGTTATTTTGCTCTTGAACATCTGGTTTTCTTTGAGTAGCAGTGATGGAATTATGATTTGATATGGGCCAATGGTCATGAGTAATTACAGAAGACTCATTCTTAGGATTTGTGGATTTGGTAATTGTTTCGTGTTTTTTATGTGTGCATAGATTTGTTGAGGCATATGCTGAGGATTTGCACTTGTAAACAACGGAGTTTAATTTTTGGCTGAATTGATTTTTTCATTGGAAGACCTTTGCTGAAAGAGAAAAACTGGGAGAAAGATGTCATAGGAATGGGAAATTGTATGGTGGACAGTACTTATATATTCTATGGTTTTCTTTGTAAATCCATGAGCCATAGAGCAAGCTTGAAACACTCAGGTGCTGAAGCTCGATTATCCCTGTTTTAAATTTCTTTGGCCAAACCTAAAAGGACCTTAACTCATTTCCATCCCATTAGAAAAGACTGTTACGTATGAATATATGATGTATAGAATATTGTGTCCCGTAAAATATTGGATGCAGTGTTTAAAGAACTGCCAATCAAGGTTGGGCTGGAGAATTCTGAGCACAATTGTAGCTAACCATCAGTGAAGTTATGCTTCATATTTTTATGAGTCTACTGTAGCAAGAAACAAATCTTTGAAGTATAGTACAAAAGTACGTTAACTGACTGCATATGTGAATATATTCTCAAAACCTTGCATGGGTGCTTATGCGCTTTGAGGATTCATTGAAATTTGGGTCTTATTAGTTTTCTGAGGAGGATGTTGTTATTGTCTATTGAGTGAGTATGCATTCACTGAAATATTTATGGATTAAAGTACGCTATTTGACTGCACCTGTGAATATATTCTCAAAACCTTGCATGACTGCTTCTGCTCTTTGAGGATTCATTGAAATTTGGGTCTTTATAATCTTCTAAAGAGGAAGTTGTTATAATGTGATTATACATCCAGTGAAGTATTTTTGGAATATAGTACGTTAACTGACTGCACCTGTGAATATATTCTCAAAACCGTGCATGGGTGCTTCTGCCCTTCTAGGGTTCATTGAAATTTGGGTCTTATTAATCTTCTGAGGAGGAAGTTTTTATATTGTCTATTCAGCGTGTATACATTCATTGAAGTATTTATAGGTTTTGGGGACACCTGATGGCATTGAGTGTGCTTCTAGCCACAACGGATCAGTTGGTGGTGCTTATACTTCTTATGTTTATATGTACTGTTTGAGGTTAAGTAATTTCTTGAAGACTGCAAGCCAGAAATAAATAGTGTTTCGTGTGATGATACTTGTGTTGAAATGAAAAAAATTGTATTCTAAAATGATGCAGCAGCAACAGGACATTCTGCTCACATGAAATTTGTTCTCACCTGCTGCCATCTGGATGTTCTTGCCAACGCCGTAGTGTAGTTGATGTGTGACATCGGGTTTCCTATTATCAGCGTGAAACTTCGTGTATGCTTTTGGATTTTTAGGTTTGTTGAACAGGCTGTTTACAGTCTGATAATTGGATGTTTTGTATTTATGTGCGTGGTTGAGCCTGGGAGATGTACTTGATTTCTTTGGCATGGATGTTGTCGATTTCATAAGTCTATTTCACTTATGTGCTAGTGTGAACCGTTTTTTTTATGTTATCTTGATCATAGAACTTTTGAATCAATGTTAGGTCTGTTACAGGATGCCTATTTGGCAAACAGAGTGTCAATTTGTGTTTGTGTCTTTGTGGAATTTGAAATATAGATTGCCTTATTCTCCTTGTATGCAGTTAAGCTTCATTGTCCAATTCTGGTTGTGTGAAATATTGGGAAGGCGCAACTAGCAAATACTAGTCTTGTGTGGTGCTAATGTTCCTGTTCTATAGCAGGGCTGGAGAAAACAGATTTTTGATTTCATTGCTTGTGTTTTAGTTTCACCCTGGTGGCTTTCTTTTTTTTTTTTTTTTTTTTTTTTTTTAAAAAAAAAAGGGTGGTGTTGCTTAGTTATGATCTCATCCTAAGTTTGTTTTTCAACTAGGACCGAACATGCGTTGTCTTATTTAAAATGCTTGATTTGGGCCTTTGGGGTTTGCACCTTTGAGGGTTAACCGGTTAACCTAACATTTTTTATTTTCTAAAAAACTGACGTTGTGAGCTACTTTTGGACATTTTGTGATGTGTCAACCAATTGTATTCCTGATTTTGTAGCCCTTGTTATTTTTTTTTTTACCTTTATGCCGTAAGCTCGTAACTGTGGATCATCATTTGTTGTTCTCTTGAAAATTGAAAGAGTCTGTCGGCTTAATTTTTGTTGTCTAGTTCATTTTCCTTGGGTTTATTTCCATTCTTGTTCTTTTTTTTTCTTTTTTCTTTTTTTTTTTTTTTTTTTTTTTGTGTGTAAATCCCTTTATTTCTTAACATCTATAATCTTTTTTTAAGATATGGGAAGAGGGTTTACAGCTGTATTATGTCTTACATCTTCATAATGGTGGGTCACTTTTGAGACTGCTTCAATAGCTTCTTCTACTGATTACACGGGTTAACCGGGTCTACTGGTCATTCACTTGTCTTTGTGGTGCTTAGATGCATTTAGAATTTCAGACACTGGCTGACTTCATAATACATCAACCTTACCAATGTGTGTGTGTGTGTGTGTGTGTGTGTGTGTGTCACAATATCTGTTCCTGAGTAGTATATGGTCTTCCTTAAACTGACCTTTTCAATGTAAATGGTTACTCTGATTAAGAGGTTACCCAGATTGTGATCTCTCTCATGGCTAATGTGCAGCTAGTTTTATCAATATGAATTTTATCAGAATTTCAAGTTTTGAGGTCTCTGTGGACAACTAGTTCTATATATATAAAACCTTACTAGAATTTCAAGTGAGGGTTTATGATTTAATCTAGGTTTAGAAAGGGCCTTTAGTGCTTGCATTCTAGGTAAAAGTTCCACAGGTATAGTGGCTCTGTTGGATTGAATTGCATTTCCTTTTGTTTTCTCGACAAGAATTGCATTCCTAAAGATACTTTGAGCTTCCCCCTGGGAAGTATTTGCCTTGCAACTTTCCTATTTTGTTCCTTAACCTGGGCTTTGTTCTAGCCTTGTTTTATTATAATCATATTTGCCTGTCTCTCCACATTTTGTTATGCATAGATGGTTTTACCCAACATATTTTATTTTGTTTATCTGAATATGTTCTGTAATCCTGTTTGTAAGTTTCTTTTATTCTGCTTAAGTTCATTCATTTGCCTTTTCTTCTGCTAAGTTCATCGTTTAGGCTTTTTTTCTGCTTAAGTTCACCCGTTTGCCTTTTCTTCTGCTTAAGTTCATTCTTTTGCCATTTTTTCTGCTTATTACAGATCATCTTGAGAACAGTAAAACTCAGATATTATCTTATCTTATTTAAAAAGCCTAGTTTTTATCTTTCGTTATAATAGGTTTGATTATGCAAAGTAACTTATGATACTTTAAAGCAAGAAAGTGGCTAATTTGCCCATATCGTCTCAACCAAAAAATATGTATATCTGGAAGACTGCAACCTACAACTCCTACGACGGTGTTCTGGCTTCATTTGTGTTTATACAATATAAAGAATTATATTACTAATTTTCTCATTTTCAAGTTGTATTTTGCACCTCAAGAGATGGAAGTATCAGTTTTATGAGCGGGGTAGATTATTGAGTCAAAGTCATATATGTGTATTGCTTTATTGTGGCTTTTGAAGATGAAACCTATTAATTAGGATGATAGTTTAGAAGAAAATTAAGCAACTAGTTGGTTCATAAATTTATTATTTTGTTTGCAGTATTTGATGAATGACTGTATTAAAATCTAAGAAAACGGTGCTTTGATCGCTGCATTGGAATGTTGTGTTATGTTGGGCTTTTTTTTAATCCAAATAAAACTGAAACAGTATGACGCTTACTCCAACTCCCCCTTATCTCACCAAGGCGGGAGTCTTAGAGGCACTAGGGTAATGTTGTTTATGATACTTACTCCGGTCTGCTATTTTATAGTTTGAGATACTGGAAATGATTAAAAAGCTTAAGGTATTTGTTTCCAGCACAGGTGGACTTCATAATTTTAACGACCAGGTGTTGTTTTTGCAGGTTTTGCTGATATTTATGTGCAGTTCCATCTGTTTGGCTCTTATAACACACATGGATTTGATACATTCCTCTTGGCGGTTAATTTTGTGGCTATATTGGAGGTATCAACTTATATAGAAGTTTCATAGATTAATTCCTGCTAACCTGATCCCGTAGAACCAGACTGAGCATGAAGATAGCTATGAAGTTAGCTCTTATAAGTGTGCGCCAGTTGCTCACTGTATATATTGCGACTAATTATAGTGCACAGATTCCTTGGTTCATTTTGTACATATTTCCATTGTTGACATGTCAGGAAGAATTCCTTGTCTGAGGCCACTGGCGCTGTTTACATAGTTCATTTTTTCCAGTTTTTGTCTTCCATTGTTATTAACAAGTTATCAAATTCTGAGTTACTCTTCAGTATAAGTTACCCTTTGCTCATGGCTGTCAGTCCTCTTTTCAAACATGTTTGTGTGGGGAACAGAATGTTGACCTATAGTATGTGATACAGTATATTTTCTGTGATTTAGATATCTGTAGACTGTAGGGTTTACTGATATCTAATCAAAGAGTTTACTGAGAATGGAAATCATCACATGTTACAAGAACCATATAGGCGAATCGATTGCTTTACTGTCTCTCCCCTGTTTGCAACGGGTCTGGAAAAGTGTCTTTATGGGAAGGAATTCCTGAAGGCTTGATACATTGTCGGAATATTTTAGTCAGTTGGATACAAGAACATGCTTGTTAATTGAGGAAAGAACCTTTATTTCTGTGTTAAACTTTATATCCTTTCTCATAGGATTTAATAGAAATTGAGGCGTTTCAGTTCTTTTGTTGGGAATGTGGAGTTGTTAATCGAAAAGTGAAAGTGAAGGCCTTAAAGTGCGTACACTGTTTTGTGCATTTGTTATCATGGGAAGTAAAGGTGAATCTGTGTGTCTCGTTTCAATATAGAAATGGGCATGGTGGTGGTGGGAGTGGGATAATTGTGGCGCTTGAATGTTGGACTTAGATACAAGTGACGAAATATCATGTGAGACTTTGGGCGCTGCGGTTCACTCAAACTTTTTTGCTGTAAGAGGGTTACTGCTTAGGACTCATCTTTGGCAGAATTATTGGACTCCGTGGCTGTACCAGTGTGATAAGGGGACCGTCGATTGATGGCTTTTCATGTTTTGCCGTTATCCATCTGTAAGTAACTACTGTTAGTCTCTAACCTATTTCTTACTTTTGTGACATTTTCTGAGTCTAACCTTTGGTATCTCTCTTCTATATTATTGATTGATACAGAAATTTTGTTCAACAAATGTAGTAATGTTCTCTTAAACTCTAAGTAGGGTTGCAACATACATTTCACATTTTCACCCTTACTACACTCCCTGCTCACATAGCTATATGGAGCTATTGCAGCGAGATTAGTTTTCCGTAGCTGCAACTTTAGTGCTTGCACCCTTTCAGACCTGCTTTCACCTTTTGGGTCACAAGTTGGCTACCTGAGCTGCTCTTCTTCATCTGTGTTCTGACTTAGTTTTGGGACTTCCCTGCATCAATTTTTGGGAAGCTTTTGTGCCTTGGTATTTTTACTAGGTCAAAAAAAAAAAACGCAATAACAATAGCTTTTCTACACTTCAGTTCCACCTGTCCATTGTGATGTATTGTTCAGTAGTATTTGTGTACTGCTAGCTTTTGTTTCTTCGAACTATTAATAATTGTATTACGTGGCTGCAAAAGAACCCCTCGACGTGAAGTTGAAATCATCTATCATTTTCTTGGTATAATTTGAGATTGTGAAATGTTGTCGTACTTTTGTTCTTGTGAACTGCATGGTTTCAAAACTTCGTGATGTATTTCGTGAGCAATGTCACCGAACTTATCGGCATGGATAGAAGCACAGTGCACAGTGCGAGGTGTGGTTTTTGGTGTTGCATCTCACATGTAACTATGTAAGCATGTAACGTAGTGTAAGCGTAGACACAACTTATTTAGGCATATTTCGACTGCGTAGGCATGCTCATCTTCTACCTTTTAACATTTGAGGATTTGGGACGTGGTATACATATGGTCCGAAAGAAGTACCGACAGTTGTGAGTTTTGAGTTTGCGACATACTGGTCCTTAGAGAGGGTGGCTCTATGCCGATTCTCGAGCATTAACAAAAAATTGGTCTTGAAAATGATATGTTGTCGAGTAACAAAAGCAATCCTATGGTTAGGAGTCAGATGACATGGGGCATCTTGTCTAATTCGAACTTGTATGCTGAAGCTGCTGTAGACCTCTGGCAATGAAAAACAAAGGAAACCGGCAGCATACGAGACTGGTTTTTAACGTGTGGTGGTTACAGTTACAGACCCAGAAGCGTAGCCTGCAGGACTGAGAATTAGAAATTTAATTCGAGTGGTTTTTGATATTGGTTTATGGAATTCAGGTGACGCAGACATAGCTAAGTAGCTGACTACCGGCCCGTATACCATGGTCCCGGGACTACCTAGTCCCGGTGACACGTCACCGCCACGTCACCGTGACATCACCGGTTTATTTAAAAAAATCGTTTTATATTTAAAATAAACCGATAAAAAAAAAACTCACAGCTTTTCAACCTCCTCTCGCGCAAGCACTCCATCGGCCTAGCCGGTGGCATTAGCCACTAGAACCTCTGTCTCCGCCCACGACATTAGAGGCATATCAAGCCAACGACTTCACCCCAACCCATTTCCTTTGCCGATGAAGCATTTTCTCGCATTCAACGCTCTCCTCTTTCACTCACTTACCCCGCCCATTTTATGGGCACCCACACCAGACCTGGCCACTTGGGGGGGTGGTGTATGCATGGTGTTGTAGAGGCGAGAACGGGGGTGGTGGCCGTGTGGTGTGGAGATGATGGAGATATATAGGAGAGAAAAGTGGGAAGGAAAAAGGAAGGGTAAAATTGAGGAGGCGAGAGAAACGTGATGTAACGGGTGCTAGGAAAGTGGGAAGTGGGAATGACCTTGTTATTATTATTATTATTATTATTATTATATTGAATGAAGGTTCAAGAAAAAATTTACAAATAATTTGTTGGGAGCTGAGATACTATCTGAGCCCCCAAACCATTCGCTATGGAAAAACCAATCCTAATAAAAATAAAAGCTGCAGCTCGTGCACCGATATCCTGCATCCTAGAGAACTTCTGGACCCGCTTGAGCAGAGCAACAACTGCTAGCTCCAACTGCCCCAAAGAGGAGAAAAAGAAGGGAATGAAGCCATAACCCAAAGCAGCGCACTTAGCCTCATACTTAGCACGCTTACGATAGGCCGCTTCCCGCACCACTTTACCTGGTTCGAAATCAGTCAATCCTGTCTGTGTCAAGGGCGAAGACCCAGTCAAATCGACACAAACGTCGCGCCCGTCAGCTCACGAATATAGGAGCAAGTCCGCCGGACGAAAAGGTCGACCATCAACGCCAACCAGGCCAATGTCAACCTCCTTCCCTGCTGAGATCCCAGAACGGTAACAGATGTCAACTAGCGTATCACGAACAACATTATGCCGATGCAGAGGAGAAAGAGAAGGAAAGGAAGCCATAACCCAACATTATTATTATTACTAGATGTAAGCCCGTGCGTTGCATGGGTCTCTTATAATGATATCCAATAAATTGAAGATATAAATATTTTTACCCTTATATAAGAACTAAACATTTCTTCAAAAACAATACACTACCTTAAATATTATTACCTAGCCTCTTACATTTGTATGACCTTGTGTATCTATTTTTCACATGGTTCACACGTTTTGACGTGTGTCCAGTATTATTTTTTTATCGAACCACTAATCACTAATTTCATGTTATTCCACTTTTTACATGTTTCATTGGTGGACTATCATAAATTTTTTTTAGATATATATGTTTTGTTGTTCCTACCCCTATCTAGTTTTTCATGAAATATACTATATTACCAATACATAAATGTCGTTTTAAATTGACATATACTGATACAAATACCAAATTAATATTCAGTTATGAAGCCTAGGTCGTATAAGAAGAGTTGAGAAATGGTTTCAACACATTCATTTCTTTTGTGATCACTTATTGTAAGAGAATGTTAAAAACAAATATTTTTCTTAGAAAATAATGGAGTGGATGGTGGATAAGTATCAAAACCAGAGTAAAATAAATTTAGAGCTCATTTTTTAGTTTAAATTATTAAAATTTATTAGTCCATACATATATTTCACTTGGTCATGGTTCAACAACGTGTGATAATTTTTTAGTAGAAGAATTATATATTCCACTCACCATGATTAAACAATGTGGGACGACTTTTAAGAACTTTTCTTTGTTTGTCAAGATTAGAGATTGTCTCGCATCGTCCAAGAAGTGAGATTACAATATTTTGGCACACTTTAGGTTAGGTTATTTTAATTTGGTCTCACATCGTCACATTAGAAGAAGATAGATTAATTCTACTCGGTATTGTAATTCTAGCGGATAAGTTCTTATGTTCTTAAAAGAAAAGTTTATTAGTCCATACATATTTTCACTTGGTCATGGTTCACAACGTGGGGTAATTTTAGTAGAGCAATTAGTACACGCGCCTGAGACGTAGTGACGTGGAGCTCTGACACTATCAATGGCCGAGAATTATATATTCCACATGGTCATGATTTGACAATGTGGGATGACTTTTTAAGTTTTTAGTACTCTTCTTATTTGCCAAGATTGGAGATTGTCCCATATCGTCCAATAAGTAAGATCAGATTACAGGATTTTGGCACACTTTACGCGGCTAGGATTGGAGATATATGTCATCACTTAATTATACAACGCCGTATATTGTCTCAAGTTACCTAAAACGGTAGATTAGAAATAAAATGGTAGATTAATGCTTTGGTGATTAACTGATTATACATAAAAAAAATTATAATAATAAGGATTTTTTTGCGAAACCCTACCTTTAAATGTCGCGTTTTTGCGAAACCCTACCTTTTATAATATTTTTTGCGAGAAACTACCTTAAATTAAAAAAAGTTTGCAAAACACTACCTTATTGGTCTTTTCCGTTAGATTAACACCTTTTTCCCTTTGACCGTTAGTTGACTTCAATTAACTTCATCTCCTATCTCAATTTATGCCCAAATGCCCCAATTATCAATTAAAAATTCACAATTATATGCTCAACTAGATTAATTTACTACCACACTTAATTAAAAACCTACCCCAAGATTTCCCACTTCGTCAAATTAACCAAAAAATACCCAAATATTTGATCATGTGAGAAAATACAAGGAAGCATGAGGAAAGATTCACAAAACCCATTTTTTTTTCTTTTAAATAATTGGTAATGTTTTCAATTGTTTTTTAGAGTAGATTCTTGGGTATAATTGAATATGGGAGATGGAGGTAAATGAAGTCAACTAACGGTCAAAGGGGATTGATGTTAAATCTAACGGAAAAGGCCAACAAGGTAGTGTTTTGCAAAAAAAAATTAATTTAAGGTAGTCTCTCGCAAAAAATATTATAAAAGGTAGGATTTCGCAAAAACGGAACTTTTAAAGGTAGGGTTTCGCAAAAAAAACCCTAATAATAACTAAATAAATAAAAACTTATTAGTTTTATGTAAACGTATGTTGATTTTTTTTCAAAGGACTTTGTTTACTCTTTTAGTGCTCCAATTATTATACATGTTAATTAAGCGCATAAGAGTAGTAACGACTAATAATGTCATTAAGTCAACCTATATTTGTACTGGACATGCACTTAATATATAATAATATATATGACAATCATCTTCTACGTAGCCTAATATAATCGATTATACTTCTATTATTGCATGTAGTAAAAGCCTGATATAATTAGTATGGATGAATGATTCGCGTTATTTTTGCTTAGGATATTGATCCAATTCTTTGACATAAGGATTACAATAGCTATTAGTGTCATGTTCTCACCTAGGATAATGACATGGTCACATAAGGTAAGTCTTAAGAGAACTATATTATATGTAGAAGTATAGAAGACTGGTCTCTCTATTATCGTGGCCTACAATGCATGGACTGTAAACTAAATACTCCATATCATAATTATGTAGATTATCTTTACTATAAATTCAAATTTAATAGTAAGATTATTTCTTCTAACTATGCATGCATATTAACTAATTAGGTGTGTCAATCATCTTCGTCCAATTTTTCTTTTTACTAAAACTATAAAATCACTACAACCTTCCCTATATTGACGTAGGATCCAAATTGAAAACCGTAAGAAAAGCAAGAACAATGTCTACACTTGCATTCTTTTTAGTCGCCAATACAATATGCATGCATATACTTCACGTCCAAAAAAAAAATAATCAATCCAATCCAAAATTCTAATAAAACAAACAATAATAATGTTTAAACTTGTTAATCAATACTTTAGCAGTTTATTATAACCAGCCGAGTATATATGATTAGGCATTATGATTGTGAATGTTGTATAACTAAAATATAATATAATATTAAACAGTCCATAAAAAACCGGACTCTCTAACATCACTCGGTCGTTGTGAGAGCTAAAAAAAAGGCTCAAATAATAATATACTAGATGTAAGCCCGCGCGTTGCACGGGTCTCTTAAATGATGATATCCTATTATGATGATAGAATCCAACCAAGAAACATTAGAACCCTGATATAGGAACTATCACTTGCATTTCTATTTAACTTGTACAGATACAAAGTTGAGAACTTGTACTCTCTGAATGAGCTAATTAGATATGTGTTGCTAAGGCATGCTAAGTGTACAATTTATATGAAATTAAAGTTTGAGCAAATAAATTTAGAAATTCGATATGATAAATTGAGATATCTTGACATGAGTATGGCGTACTCTGTATATAATATGTACCTTAATTTTTGCCTCTCGAACCCATAATAAAAATATAGTATATATCATTATAACAAAACCTACTATATTCTAAAATAAAATCTTCGTCATTAAATTTTTAACTTAATCAACACCCTCCAATATCATTATAACTAAACATTTCTTCAAAAATAATACACTACCTTAAGTATTATTACATACCTAGCCTCTTACATTTGTATGGCCTTGTGTATCTATTTTTCACATGGTTTACACGTTTTGACGTGTGTCCAGAATTATTTTTTTATCGAACCAGTAAACACTAATTTCACGTTATTCCACTTTTTACATGTTTCATTGGTGGACTATCATAACTTTTTTTTAGATATATATGTTTTGTTGTCCCTACCCCTATCTAGTTTTTCATGAAATATACTATATTACCAATACATAAATGTCGTTTTAAATTGACATATACTGATACAAATACCAAATGAATATTTAGTTATGAAGCCTAGGTCGTATAAGAAGAGTTGAGAAATGGTTTCAACACATTCATTTCTTGTGTGATCACTTATTGTAAGTGAATGTTAAAAACAAATATTTTTCTTAGAAAATAATGGAGTGGGTGTTGGATAAGTAGCAAAACCAGAGTAAAATAAATTTAGAGCTCATTTTTTAGTTTAAAAGATTGCGTACAATATTTTTAGTAATTCATTACTAACCAGATAAAAAACTTAAATGCATATTGATACGCATCTCAAGAAGAAGAATTGTGCCAACAAAATTTTTCTCCCACATTTAAAACAATCACAATAATTATGCTAATTTATTATATTTTTGTAAATAGTTTTGAAAATATATATTTAATCGAAAAGAGGGGAAAAGATACCTTCCAAAAAGGTAAAATTGTTATATACCGAGTACACTCATTTTCATGTTGTGTACTTCATTACAGATAGTAGTGATTTAACTGTTTCTCCTCATTTGATGTATCTTTAGTTAAGTTTGCAGCTTTGTAGTTAAAATTATAGAGTATACGTTTAAACCTTAAAGTAAATATTCATGGTTTCATGGGTTAATAAAGATGAACATTACACCAAAATTCAAAAAGTTACAGATAATATTCACAAAGACAAAAAATAAATTAATTTTATTTTTTTTGTACAGAAAATACTCAATGAAAAATATAAAAATAATTCAAGTGTACACTCAGGTGTATGGTAGATAATTTGAAAAAATTGTAATCTAATAAGTACTTATGAGAAGAAAAAAAATGTAAAACAAAATATACGCACTACTATACTTGCCCTATCACGTAAAATTTCTTCTTTTTTACTGAATTATATTTTTTTTAGTTAAAGTAAGGATAAATAAAATTCGATATGCACTACTATGTAGTACGTTAGTGATGATCTCATTTTACTTAACTGGTAGACAATTATTTTCATTATATGACTATCATTTTACAAACTTGAAAACTTATATTCTCATTTTAACTTTGTCCAACATTTCGTTTCTAAACAGTAAACTTTAATTTCACATTGTTCATATAACTTTTTCAATTATGCGTGCATACAACTTTTTCAATTGATGTTCCATGGTAGAGAATTTTACTGACCATACCATGTACCATTCTTCCATTTTTTAATTATCATAACATGTATATAATTCTTATTTAATTATTTATCTACTTACCATATCATGTACAATTCATATTTAATTATTTATTTGCTTTACAATTTTAGTTCTTGTAGGTTTTAAATACAATTTTTAAATATTTAACATAATGAATAGATAGTAATAGTATATTATAACTCGTATTGTATCACTGTATACTTCTTAAGTGGTGTAGATTAGGATAAGAGTGTCATTAATTATAAGTTTGTTGTATCATGGTATACTCCTAAAGTGCGTTGATTATGATAACAACTAATAACAACTGAAACTCTAATCCTATAAAGCTACGGATTCCTTAAAGTATAAAAGATAACTTAAAACTCTAATCCTATAAAGCAGTGAATTCTCTTAAAGACAACTAATTACAACTCTAATCCTATAAAAATGTGGATTTTCTTACTTACTATAGAATTCGTATATAATTATATATCATGTAAATATTTAATTTTTTTATTCACTTACCATATCATATACTAATCTAGTCGATGTAAAATTAAATTAATTGTTCACTTACCATATTATGACTTAAATATTCAAAGGTCATATAAAATTGGACTCTCTAAAATCACTACAAACTTCCCTATATTGACGTAGGAACTAAATTGAAAACCGTAAGAAAAAGAAAAGCAAGAACAATGTCTACACTTGCATTCTTTTTAGTCGCCAATACAATATGCATGCATATACTTCACGTCAAAATAAAAAAAAAAATCAATCCAATCCAAAATTCTAATAAAACAAACAATAATAATGTTTAAACTTGCCAATCAATACTTTAGCAGCTTATTATAGCCAGCCGAGTATATATGATCAGGCATTATGACTGTGAATGTTGATTTGGGACTTCAACTATTTATAGTTGGCTGATTGTGTTTAACTTCGATTAGGATTAGAAATATAATAGACCAGAATTAGGAAAATATACCATAATGATATATTAGTTATATAATTGCTCAGTTTAACTTCGATTAGGATTAGAAATATGATGGAACATAACTAAAATAATATAATATTCAACAGTCCATAAAAAACCGGATTCTTTAATATCACTCGGTCGTTGTGAGAGCTCAAAAAACGCCTCAAATAATAATATATATTGATATTGATTGATTGATATTGATATTAATATTGATATTAGATTAAATTAAAATTGATAAACTTTGAATACTTTAAAATATTTATTTAAAATGGAGTAACGTGTGTTTAGACAAATTAGTTGGTTTGGACTTCGGAGTGAACCGTCTATCTTCTACTTTCGGACTTTGATGCACATGAGGATGAATGCTATCTTAACTTTTTCATCTATATATGCTCCATCCACATTTTCCTAAAACACTACATTACAACTCATAGATAAATGTTGTATTAGATTGACATATACTAAAATGGATAGCGAATGAGTATTTAGTTATGAAAACAACCTAATTTATAAGAAGAGTTCAGACACGGTCTCAATACGTTCATTTTCTTTGTGATTATTAATTGCAACATAATGCCAAAAACAAATGTTTTTCTTTGAAAATTAGATGTCAACCTTAATTTTAATGGATTCCTTACAATATTTCTAATAAATAATTCAGTACTAACTTTAGTTTAATTACGCACTATGTGCCCAAACAAATGAGTGATTTCTTCGATCGGTAGATCAGCAAGTTTAATCCCACAATACGAACCAAAGGAAAATAGAAATTAAAAAAAAAAGATAGAATTGTTATATACGCCCAGGTTTTTGTACACTCGTATTCATATTCATAGTTTTTATTGGTCGGTCATGTTTGTAAACAATAACATCATTACACCAAAAGTCAGAAAGTTACAGAAAATATTCACAAATATATGCGAGACATCCAAAAAGTATAGAAAATTCTCACTGTAATATATATAAAGAAAAGTCTGTGCAGTGTGCATACACTCGGGGTGTATGGTACACATTATAAAATAGTTTGTAAGAAGAATAATATCAGATTCAATCTAAAGTGTTATCTGTGAAATCGATTCGTGACCATGTAAAATACTAAAATTAGAATTATTTTTTCACGATTGTGTTCTTTTTTTAGTATATGTTACTTTGATATCATATATGTCGCGACACAATGTGCTATATACAGACATATACTCCGTATATAGTTATTGTGCATACAACTTTTTCAATTATGCGTGCATACAACTTTTTCAATTGATATTCCATGGTAGTGAATTTTACTGACCATACCACGTACCATTCTTCCATTTGTTAATTATCATAACATATATATAATTCTTATTTAATTATTTATCTACTTACCATATCATGTACAATTCATATTTAATTATTTATTTGCTTTACAATTTTACTTCTTGTAGGGTTTAAATACAATTTTTAAATAGTTAACGTAATGAATAGATAGTAGTAGTAAATTATAACTCGTATTATATCACTGTATACTTCTAAAGTGGTGTAGATTAGGATAAGGGTGTCATTAATTATAAGTTTGTTGTATCATGGTAGACTTCTAAAGTGCGTTGATTATGATAACATGCAACTAATAACAACTGAAACTCTAATCCTATAAAGCTACGGATTCCTTAAAGTATAAAAGATAACTTAAAACTCTAATCCTATAATGTAAAAGACAATTTAAAACTCTAATCCTATAAAGCAGTGAATTCTCTTAAAGACAACTAATTACAACTCCAATCCTATAAAAATGTGGATTTTCTTACTTACTATAGAATTCATGTAAAATTTATATTTAATTTTTTATTCACTTACTATATCATATACTAATCTAGTCGATGTAAAATTAAATTAATTGTTCACTTACCATATTATGACTTAAATATTCAAAGGTCCATATAAAGTTGGACTCTCTAAAATCACTACAAACTTCCTTATATTGACGTAGGATCCAAATTGAAAACCGTAAGAAAAGCAAGAACAATGTCTACACTTGCATTCTTTTTAGTCGCCAATACAATATGCATGCATATACTTCATGTCCAAAAAAAAAATCAATCCAATCCAAAATTCTAATAAAACAAACAATAATAATGCTTAAACTTGTCAATCAATACTTTAGCAGCTTATTATAGCCAGCCAAGTATATATGATCAGGCATTATGATTGTAAATATTGATTTGGGACTTCAACTATTTATAGTTGGCTGATTGTGTTTAACTTCGATTAAGGTTAGAAATATGATAGACCAGAATTAGGAAAATATATCATAATGATAGATTAATTATATAATTTGTCAGTTTAACCTCGATTAGGATTAGAAATATGATGGAACATAACTAAAATAATATTATATTAAACAGTTCATAAAAAATCGGACTCTCTAATATCACTCGGTCGTTGTGAGAGCTCAAAAAAAGCCTCAAATAATAATATATACTAGTTGAATCCTCGTGCGTTGCACGGACTCTTGAATTAAACTTAAGTTAAACCTTTAATTGTTATTTTAGAATTATTTGGTCTCGATAAGAAAAAATGGTATAGTATACCTCGTTGAGTTAAATAGACTCTGAAAAATACTTATATTTGCATCAAAAACTTGTTAAATATTTTTAAAGAATGAATAAACTTATATCATCAATTCACCCATAAATTTTTTTGTTTAAATATTAACTTTTTGAATTTTAATTTGCAGCTACATATTTAATTGTAATCTAAAATTAATATTGTGAAATCGTAAAACTATGTTTTAACATATCGTTGTAGATTCACATGGTTTACTTTAGCTTGTAACGTAAGTATGTGTATTACGCTTTATTCGGTTAACAAAGGAATGGGATATTCGTGTTAGAAATTTCATTGTCCAATTTCTACGAAGGTTCATTGGAATATGTGATGTTATTTTAATGATAACATATACTCTTACATTTCTGGATGTGGTTTAATTTTATAAAGATTGTGAAATGGAATATATCGCGTAACTTTTGGATTAGCCTATTTTTAATGGGAGTATATAATTAATGGACTCTTATTGGACTCAATTAGAGTCTACTTGTTTAAGTTTATATTATTCTCCATTATTTAGTCTCAATTGACCAAAAAAACAATTTGAAAAAGTGTAATTGAACTACTCATAAAAGAATTTAATGTGACATTTTCATAAACTTTAGACAATTGATATTGATATTGAAACTGTTGAATCATTCTTATTTTTTTGTGTTATTTTCTTATTAAATGTATATCTTATTATTGTAGCTCGTGGTTTAATTTATAATAAATTGAGAATGATTAATTTATTTTTTAAATGAGCCACTAAGAATTATTTACTATTTTTCCTTAATAAATGCATAGAGCGGAATGAAACGTTTAAATAGAATTGGAGGAGTACGCTTGCAGATGAGGTTTAATGTCATAAATATTGAGAAATGGTCGACTATCATGTAGCTTTTGGATTAGCCTATATTCAATGGGAATATAGAAATAATGGACTCTTATTAGACGTATTTTGCTCTTAGTTTATACTAAATTGAGTAAAATTAGAATAGATAATTTATAATATTTTGAGTAAGAACAAAATAGATAATAAATTAATTTGTTGATTAGGATTAAAATAAATAATGAATTATTATTTTTTCGTAAGATAAGGAAAAAGGGTTCATATTAGCTTAATAGATGACTTGTAGCCAAGTGTAGATTTGTTTGTTGTTCGATTATTCTCTTACACTTTTGAGCTTAGGCTAAAATCAGGTTGATCCCTGAGTCTATTTAGAGTTTTATAAGAGCAGAAATTCTGAACTTGAATAAGATTCAATGATGTGGGACAATTTTCGACCACTCTTTTTTCTTTTTTGGCAAGATTAAGAACTGTCCCACATCATCGCATCACAAAATGGTAGATGCGAATTGTATTTCTAACAGCGACTGTTATTAGCTTTTATTCCTAATTTAAAAAATTATTAGTCTTTGTGGAAACAGAAGATAAATATATTCATGATGTATGTATTGCAATTATATTACTCTTCTAAGGCTATACTATACGTTAGCTTTCTTGTACATTGGGTGTACCCAATAAAAACACACTACTCTAAACTAATAATTATTAGCTTTATCTATTTGTGTCAATTTCTTTCGTATTCGTAGTCCTTGATATTGCTTATGTACTCCGTATGTATGGCGTTTTCCTACAATTTATACTCCGTAATTATCTTTATGTCATATAGTAGGGTCTAGAAAGCACTTGATTATAAATTATACATGTGTAAAGGAATTCTTAGTAGATCATTTTTTATTGTATTTAGTAACCAAACATTATACGGATTATCATTTAATCAAGAAAATTTCAAGTTAAATAAATAAGTAACTTACACATACTACCGTGTTCTACATGAGCAATGTGAGCTAACTCTTGTAATTGGCGTATATCTACGTCTCCAAATCTCTTTACAATTGTATGAGAGGAGTTATTATATATATATATGTTGCACTTGGTCATATATCATAATTCAACCATGTGGACAATTTTTGGGTACTCTTATTTTTTGCCAAGATTGAAACTAATCCACATCATTTAGCAAGCAAAATTAGAGTATTCTTGGCGCGATGAGGGAAGTTGTTTGTTTCCTACATCGTTGAGTTATACGAAGGTAGTAATTCTAATCTAGGAGGAAAAATAGTCTTAACGTGATTATTACACTGATCCTAATTACTTTGAAATTGGAGTCTTAACGTGGTTATTAGTGATCCTTCCTTGTAGTCAAAGGAAATTAGATGCCTAACTCATACCCAAATTCTCTTGCGCAAATCTATCATTGCCAAATTACTCAGGCTCAAGGCTCAACCATTGCCCTTAATCCCCTACAAAACCATTGTCAGCTTATTCATGTATGTAAGATTTATGTTATATTAGTGTATTGAGACCGTTAAATTTGAATTTAGGAATCAATTGGTGGTGTGCAGTCAATATATAATTAAAATTATTATTCTTAGCTTAGAGTTTGTGAAATTTTATTACGTACGTACTTCTAATTAACCATCATCATATGTACTTAACTCAATAGTAAAAAAAGCTTCACTGTAAAACAATGTATGGTCGATTCACGGTCGATCACCAATTAGAATTCAATTTGCTTTATATATTTCCTCATCCTATGGGTAATATGAAAAATTGTACTAATTTTTGTACTCCGTATAACATAAGAAGTATACACATATTAAAGATACACTTAGGTAACAAAACATTGTCTATAGGAACAATGAACCGATAATAATTTAACTAATGATTTAACTAATGACACGCTTTTGATTAGATTCTTGATTATACACGGGCGAAATATGTCTCAAGTACATGTTTTATATTACTTTAGTTAGGATTAGGGTAGATTGACACCTAAAATTTAACTCTATAAAGAGGATCAAGGTTGGCCTAATGGTGAGCAGGTCAACTTGCATGTAGGATGTCATGGGTTCAAATCCTCAAACGCCTACCCCCGATACATTAGCTGCCCCAATGTACCGAAAAAATAAAAATTAACTCTTTAACATTAGGTATGGGAGACATATGAGATCACTTAACTATACCACGCCGTATAATGTCTCAAGTTACCTAAAACGGTAGATTATAAATAAAATGGTAGATTAATCATTAATGCTCTGGTGATTAACTGATTATACATAAAAAAAGACTTATTAGTTTTATGGAAACGTATATTGATTTTTTTTCAAAGAACTTTGTTTACTCTTGTAATGCTCCAATTATTAAACATGTTAATTAAGCGCATAAGAGTAAACGATTAATAATGTCATTAAGTCAACCTATATATGTAGTGGACATGCACTTAATATATATGAATAATATGACAATCATCTTCTACGTAGCCTAATATGATTGATTATACTTCTATTATTGCGTGTAGCAAAAGTCTGATACAATTAGCATGGATGAATGATTCCCGTTATTTTCGATTAGGATAGTGATCCAATTCTTTGATATAAGTATATTACAATAGATATTAGTGTCATGTTCTCACCTAGGATAATGATATAGTCACATAAGGTAAGAGAACGATATGTGGAAGTATAGAAGACTGGTCTCTCTATTATCCTTGCCTAGAATGCATAAACTCTCCCACAATGTAAACTAAATACTCCATATCATAATATGTAGTTTATTTTTACTATATGATGAGCATGTAGTTATAAACTTACCTAATGTATTGATTGGCACTTAGGCCTTGTAGGGTTTGTTCGACTTCTAACTATTATGGAATATTAATTAGATCAGAATCCGTAAGACCATTAGGTTGTTCTTTTTACAACTTCTACATCTTTTTCAAGTATATATGAATTTTGCCTATGAGTGACTTAAATTGAAAAAAATAATATACTTATAAGACTTGGTATGTTACTTATGAGCAATGTGGTATACAAAGACCCTGTTTGATAGGATTGCATCTTTCTGAACTGAACTGATCTGATCTGAATGATTCTGATCTGATCTGATCTGAATTGGTTGAAAATTTGATTGAATTTCAACGAATTAGTATCAATTATGGACTAAATACATAGATAGTTATTTGAACATTTCTGAACTGAACTGATCTGATCTGAATGATTCTGATCTGAATGATTTTGATCTGATCTGAATGATTCTGATCTGATCTGAATTCATCTGAGAATAAGTCCTATCAAATAGAGCCAAAGCCGATCACAATTACCACCTTTAATAAGCCTTTTATTAGAAGAACAATACTTTAAGATGTCATCCGTCAGCGATGTGGGACAATCTTATATTTGGTTCATATAGTTTTAAGTTAATTATAGGTGGACGATGTGGACAATAATTTGCAATCACACTTTATTTTAACTTTACCCCGATTGAATATCGTTTCATGTCAACCACAAAGAGGGACTTCAATATTTTCCATTGTGTTAGGCAAACACTATTTCGTCCCACATTGTTGCATGAGAAGAATAAAAAGCCATTCGATAGTGTTCTTCTTAATTATTACTGTGTTATTTATACAAAATAAAATAATGAGTCGTGTTATTTAGCGATTGGATATGGTTAATCCTTAATCAGCTCCTTAGCATGCTCAATCGTATGGCCTTATATTTAAATAATAATTTTTTCTTCTTCTAACTATGCATGCATGTTCACTAATTATTAGGTCTGTCAATCATATTCGTCCAATTTTTTTTTACTAAAACTATAAAATCAGTGCAAACTTCATTACATTGACATAGGATCTAAATTGAATATCGTAAGAAAAGCAAGAACAATGTCTACACTTGCATTCTTTTTAGTCGCCAATACAATATGCATGCATATACTCCACGTCCAAAAAAAAAATCAAATACTTTAGCAGCTTATTGTAGCCAATATAGTATATGCGACCAGACATTATGATTGTGCATGTATGTTGATCTAGGACTTCACCTATTTATAGCTAACTGATGGTTTAACTTCGATTAGAATTAGAAATTTGAAAAATTAAGAATAGGAAAATATACCATAAACGTCCCCCACCATTCTTTACATGTAGCTAAGTGATGGTTAAACTTTGATTGGAATAACTTCGATTAGGATTAGAAATATGACATAATTAGGATTAGGAAAATATATATACAATAAACCTTCAACAATATTCCATAACTTGGACTCTCTCACAACGCAAGAAAATTAAATCGAATTTTCTGGTGGCTCCGCGAAAATTAACTTTTAACGTAGGCTCTCGAAAAAAGCCTCATTTATTAATATGTATTGATTGATATTGATATTGATTATTATTATTATTATTATTATTTCAGTTTTTGGTCAAATTATTTATGAGACTTGGGTTGTACTATTTATGTCACGCTAATATACATAATTGTTACGATAAAGTACATAACTGTCATGCTAAAGTACACTATTATTGATACAATAAATTGCATAATTGCAATGCTAAAGTACATAATTGATAAGCTAAAGTACGTAACTAATTCACTAAAAGTACATAATTTAGACGTTAAGGTACATTACACACTTACGTTATTTTATGATAAACTGCTAAAATTCATAATTTAGACGCTAAAGTACATTATTTACACGCTAAATTACGTTATTTTTAAGCTAAAGTACATAATGTAAACATTAAAGTACATTATTTATACGCTAAAGTACGTAACTTATATACTAAAGTACATAATTTAGACGTTAAAGTACATTATTTATACGCTAAAATACGTAATTAATATGCTAAAGTACATAATTAATATGCTAAAGTAAATAATGTAAACGTTAAAGTACATTATTTACACGCTAAAGTACATTATTTACACGCTAAAGTACATAACTTATATACTAAAGTACATAATTTAGACGTTAAAGTACATTATTTATACGCTAAAGTACGTAATTAATATGCTAAAATACATAATGTAAACGTTAAACTACATTATTTACACGCTAAATTACATACACTCTCCTACCCACTAAACTTTCCCGTTTTCGTTTTTAGTTTTTAAGTAGCTATGTTCGGAGCTACTTCTAAATCAAATGAAAGACCCATGTACCTTAAAATCAAGTGGAGTTGGTAGAATGCAATGCAGAATAGAATATGTACTAATTTTTAGAACAAGTGTACGACTCGTTTGGTCTAAAAGCAACTCCGAACATGCCTACTCAAAAACTGTTTTCGAAAGGGGAAGATTATTATGTGTAGGAGGGAGTAACTTATATACTAAAGTACGTCATTTTGAGCGATTCTCTTTACCTTGGTACAAAGTCCCAAACCCATTGTCTATTAAATTTTTTTGCATAATACCATCTTCATTGGGGGTCTCAAATGAGTCTCAAAATGAGAGACCTCCATTGTAGATCAAGGGGGAGAGTCCCACAAATTGAGACGGTCTCTGAAAATAGAGACCGTCTCAAAAGTCTAAAGAAATGATTACGTGGGGTCCACTAGTGATAACAATTAATTTTAATGCTATTTTGGCCCTAATTAAAAATTAGTAAAATAAACTTTTGTGACCCAAAATATAAGTCTTACTATTGAAGACTATAGTCTCAAATTTAGTCTCATTCTCTATTTGATGTCAGCATGATGTAAATGTGACCTCATATCCAATATTTGAGACCGAAAATGAGTCTCATCAATAGGGATTCTCTAACAATGTTGGTCATATTATCACATAGTTGACTACTGTCACAAATTAAAGTTGGCTTCCATACATGATAAATGTCACTTTCTAGTAAAAAGTAAAAACTTATTATTCATTTTCTCCTCTCTTTTATCTCTCTCGATCATCCTGAGTTCCCGACTCTTGAGTTGCTCTTATGAGTCTTATCCTCTTGTTTTCAATATTTCATGCCCAATTTAAATCTCTTATCTCTCTCATTTTCTCTTTCTTATTTATTTCTTCTGAAAACCCATAAATCACATCTCACTCTGATCTTGCTCAATTTAATTTCTTATTCGGAAAGCGGGTTCAAATGAAGATAAAGAACCAAGGAACACTAGAAGATCTAGAAATCAGAGCGCGGTGCTCCGATCGGTGGGCATAATTGACTTCTATAAACATATTGACTGCAGCATGTCATGGTCTTAACAAGACATGACACGTCACCAATTCCAGGTCAGCCAAGCAGTTAGGAGAAGGGGGACAATAACAGAATTCCATAACAGAATTCCGTTATGTCAGTTGGTTAATACAGCAACTACCTAGCCTATAAATAAGATAGATTAGCTTCATTTTCCGATATGCTTAATCATTCTGAAATTGTATCTTCTCTCTGAAGTTTAACAAACTTTCAACAGTGTAATCTTTCAGTTACACTTTGATAATAAGAACAATCTTCGGTTATCTTCTATATTGTGATAATCCTAGTGTTCTTAAGAATTTCTCGAGTTAATCCTGAGATTCTACCAAGTCCATTACAAGTGCTATCAGAGCTTCCTTCCTCGGGAAGCCTCTTGATCATCATTTGATCATTATCAAATCATAACAACTTCCGAAAGCTTCTGCTAGAAGATTCTGTTTTCACCTTCTACAAACGCCAAGAAAACTCTGCAATTTCAACCATGGTGACTTCTAGGAGCGGGAAAAATGCAGAAACTCCAATAGAAGAGGTTGTGAAGAATCAAGGAGAAGCCTTGATCAATGTACAAGCAACAATGACGGATGTTATTCAAAGAATTCAGCAGGATAAGGCTGAAGCTCACGCAACAGCAGTAGCACAGCAGCGTACTCTAGAAGATATGAATGCTAAATTAGAGCAGATGCTGGGGCAATTTGCGGGCTACGGCAGTCGAATTGCGAACTTGGAGAGGGGAACTCGACAACAGCATAATCATGCAGAAACTTCTCACAGAAGCCATCAGCAACAAGGGGAGAACACTCTTAAGTATGCTCCTAAACTTGAATTTCCTAAGTTTTCTGGTGAAGATGTGCAAAGTTGGCTATATCAGTGTGAACAATTCTTTGATATTGATAATAACTCTGAATTTATCAAAGTAAAAATGGCATCCATGCATTTGAGGGGTAAAGCTACTTTGTGGCATCAATCTATGTTGAAAACTAGACCAATAGGGAATTGGCCTGATTGGGAGGAGTATAAGGCAGCTGTTTCTGCAAGATTTGGTGCAAAAGCATTTGATGATCCGATTTCTGAGTTGATGAAATTGAGGCAGAGGGGGTCTGTAGAGACATATCTGGAGAAGTTTGATGGGCTGTTGAACATGACAGATTTGTCAGAAAAGCGGGCTCTGAGCTGTTTTCTGAGTGGATTGGATGATGAAATTCAGCATCCTGTCAGAATGCACAAACCAGCAACTCTTACAAATGCTTATGCTTTGGCAAAGTTGCAGGAGGCAACAAATTCCTCACTGAACAGGAGAAGACCTGCAAATTTGGAAAGGCCAAATCAGAATTCATTCAACAGCATGCCAAGATTCACCAGTAATATGAATCAGATCAAGAGTTTTACTCCAAGAACTGTCACAACGAAGTTGAGTGAGGAGGAGATTAACAGGAGAAGAGCTAATCAGCAGTGTTTTACTTGCAATGAAAAATGGAAACCAGGCCATAAATGCAAGGCACAACTGCACTGTATTGAGGTCACTACAATAGAAGGAGAAGAAAGTGACAGTGATCAGGAAATTTCTACTGAAGAAAAGGTGTATCAGACGACACATACACCTGAGGAATTACCACCACTAATCTCTCTAAATGCAATGAGTGGCACAACCAGTGCTTTTCAGACCATGAGAGTGACTGGTAAAGTCAGGAATAATACCATAAGCATCCAGATTGACTCAGGTAGCACCCACAACTTCTTGGATGAGAAGACAGCTCTGAAGTTTGGGGGTAAGATCAAGAAAACTTGCCCTATGGCAGTGTCTGTGGCAAATGGGGAAGTTTTGACTACAGCTTCAATGGTTGAAGGATTCAAGTGGCAACTACAGGGGGTTGAGATGTGCACTGATCTGCTGTTAGTACCACTGGGAGGATGTGAAATGGTAATGGGCATTCAATGGCTGTCTGAATTGGGCAAAGTATTATGGGATTTCAGGAACTTGACAATGGAATTCAAGTTGAAAGGCAGGAAACATGTACTGAGGGGGGCAAAATCTGGCTCTCTAAAATGGCTTGATGGGAAGCAGGCTCAAAATCTGGGAAAATCAGGTCAAATATTTGCCATTAAGGCTGTACCTATGGCAGAACCTTGCAATACCTCAGGTAAAACAGCTGAACACCCTCCTATTTTGGCTAAATTACTTGAAAACTTTGATGATCTGTTCAAAGAGCCCACTGAGCTACCTCCACATAGAGAATATGATCACAAAATTGTGTTAAAAGAGGGAACACCACCTGTGAATGTCAGACCCAACAGGTATCCTGTGATACAAAAGGATGCCATTGAGAAAATTGTGAAGGAAATGTTGGAAAATGGGGTGGTAAGGGATAGCCAGAGCCCATATTCATCTCCTATAGTTTTGGTTAAGAAGAAAGATGGCTCTTGGAGGCTGTGCATAGACTATAGGGAATTGAATAAGGCTATTGTGAAAGACAAATACCCTATTCCTGTGATTGAAGAATTGCTGGATGAATTGAATGGGGCTGCAATATTCTCCAAAATTGACCTAAGGGCTGGTTATTGGCAGATCAGAATGAATCCACAAGATATACCCAAGACTGCTTTTAGAACCCATGAAGGTCACTATGAATTCATGGTCATGCCTTTTGGCCTTACTAATGCACCATCAACTTTTCAGCATCTGATGAATTCCATATTCAAGCCCTATCTCAGAAAATTCATTTTGGTATTTTTTGATGATATTCTGATCTATAGTAGAAGTTTTGAAGAGCATGTTAACCATTTGAGGGTAACCCTTGAGATTCTGAGGAAGCATACTCTATTTGCAAAAATGTCCAAGTGTACTTTTGGTGCACCTGAAATAGAGTATTTGGGGCATATTGTGTCTGAAAAAGGGGTAGCTACAGACCCAGCTAAAATTCGAGCTATGGTGGAGTGGCCTGAACCCAAAAACATCAAGGAGTTGAGGGGTTTTCTGGGTCTAACTGGCTACTACAGGAAGTTCATCAGGTGGTATGGAGTATTGAGCAAGCCTGTGACAAATCTACTCAAGAAAGAAGGGTTTAAATGGTCTGCAGAAGCCACAACAACATTCCAGAAGTTGAAAACAGCAATGTCCACAGCTCCTGTGCTGGCATTACCTGATTTTAACAGGACCTTCACTGTGGAAACTGATGCATCTGATGTAGGCATGGGTGCTGTGTTATCTCAGGAAGGCCATCCCATCTCTTTCATCAGTAAAGCTTTTTCTCAGAGATCTCAGGCATTCTCAACATATGAAAAAGAGCTGTTTGCTGTCATTTTTGCTGTGGAAAAGTGGAAACCATATCTGGTGGGTAGGCATTTTATAATCAAGACAGATCATTTTAGCCTAAAGTACTTTCTGGAACAAAAGATAACCACTGCATTCCAGAGCAAGTGCCTACCCAAGCTGATGGGGTTGGACTATGAAGTAGTGTACAGAAAAGGAAGTGAAAATGCTGCAGCAGATGCCCTCTCCAGAGTCACGGGTCAGGAACTCATGGCTATGATGGTGTCTCAAATCAATACAGACTTGTTAGAGCAGATCAAAGGGAGCTGGGATACTGACCCTGATGTGCAGCAGATTATACAGCTGCTCAAAGATGGGGAAACAAGGAAACACTATGCTTGGACCCAGGAGGAAATCAGGAGAAAAGGAAGGATTGTTGTGGGAAATGATCCTGTTCTCAGGCTCAAAATCATCACTCTGATGCATGATTCACCACTGGGGGGTCACTCTGGGGTACAGGCAACAATCAAGAGGATTTCCACCCTGTTCTATTGGAAGCATATGAAGAAGGAAGTAAGGGTGTATGTAAGGGAATGTCTGGTGTGTCAGAGGAGTAAACCTATTCTGCAGAATCCTGCTGGGTTATTACAACCATTGTCCATTCCTGGAGCTGTTTGGGTTGATATTTCCTTAGATTTCATCGAAGGCTTACCAAAATCCATGGGAAAAGACACTATAATGGTAGTGGTGGACAGAATGAGTAAATATGCACATTTTGTGCTATTAACACACCCTTTTACTGCAGCCACAGTGGCTCAAGCCTACTTTGACCAGGTTTTTAAGCTGCATGGGATGCCTAAAACCATGGTAAGTGATAGAGACAAGGTATTCACCAGTCACTTCTGGCAAGAGCTGTTCAAACTCGAACAGGTGGATCTCAGAATGTCAACAGCTTATCACCCTCAAACTGATGGTCAAACTGAGGTTGTGAATAAGTGTTTGGAGACTTACTTAAGGTGCATGGTAGGGGAACAACCTAAGGAGTGGGCAAGGTGGATTTCATTGGCTGAGTGGTGGTATAACACCTCATTTCACAGTGCAGCTCAGAAAAGTCCTTATGAGATTGTATACAGTCAGTCCCCTACTCTGCATATTCCATATGTAATGGGAGATAGCCCTGTGGAGGCTGTGGATAGAAGTCTGGCAGCCAGGGAGGAGTGCATCAGGATGCTAACCTTCCATCTGAAGAGAGCACAAGACAGGATGAAAAGTCAGGCTGACAAGAAAAGGACTGACAAGCAATTCAATGTGGGAGATTGGTGTATGTCAAGTTACAACCCTACAGGCAGAAATCAGTGGCAATCAGGTCAAATGCAAAGGTATCTCCTAAGTATTTTGGATCTTTCTCTATCAAAGATAAGGTGGGAGAAGTTGCCTACAGATTACATCTGCCTCCTCAGTCCAAGATACACCCAGTTTTTCACATCTCTCAGCTCAAACTACACTATGGTCCTGCACCAGTGAGTACTTCCATGCCTGATATTGATGAATCTCAAGTAATTAGAGCAGAACCAGTAGCTGTATTGGGAAGGAAGATGGTGAAGAAAGGGAATGCTGCAGCAACCTACTTGTTGATTCGTTGGTCCAATGCAACTGCAAAAGATACGACTTGGGAAGAAGCTGATGACATTAACAGGAGGTTTCCTGAGTTTTCAGTTGAGTAGGAGAGGTCTTGTCTTGATGGGGAAAGGAATGTCATGGTCTTAACAAGACATGACACGTCACCAATTCCAGCTCAGCCAAGCAGTTAGGAGAAGGGGGACAATAACATAATTCCATAACAGAATTCCGTTATGTCAGTTAGTTGCTTAATACAGCAACTACCTAGCCTATAAATAAGATGGATTAGCTTCATTTTCCGATATGCTTAATCATTCTGAAATTGTATCTTCTCTCTGAAGTTTAACAATCTTTCAGTTACACTTTGATAATAAGAACAATTTTCGGTTATCTTCTATATTGTGATAATCCTAGTGTTCTTAAGAATTTCTCGAGTTAATCCTGAGATTCTACCAAGTCCATTACACAGCAACACAAAGAGAGTCCACCAGGCTAGTCAAGGGCATCTTTTGCTCTTCGACTAGCAATTGGTTTAGGCAAACTATCAAAAATCGTGTTTGCCAAGGCAGCCTGTAAATGGGGGCTGACCAGATAGATACACCATCATTCGTGTCTTGATTCCAAAGACTCGGTGTGCTGAAGGAGTTTTTCACTCCCAAAGCGGTTTCCCCACTAGTGAATGTGAAGCCAACTCCACAAATTGTTTCTGCTTCAGAAGCAAGATTGGTACTGAGAGCCAAGCCGTTTCCTGTGATTGCAGAAAACCAATTACGAGTCTTATCTTCTTCTTTCAAGAATTTCTGTGGAGTACAAGTGTAGACCACCTCTGCTTTCTGATGCTGCATGTTCATTTTATCACCCACTTTACACATTGTGAAACTGAGCTTAAGTGAGCAACAACAATGGTGGAATAACCGCCATTGATGAGTGAACTACAAGCTAAGTGTTTGCAGGGAAAATATATGTAAAACTTAGAGACGAAATAGATATAGTTTGTATTGATTAAGTTAACAACAAATGAATTTACAAAATGATCTATATATTTACAAGTAGTGATCCTCACTGTAACAAGCTACACCCTCTCCTATTATATAACCGCCTAGTAACTGCTTCCCGACAAGTTGTAACAACCTTCCAGCTCAGCTGTAACAAACTTCCACCTCAGCACCTTCAAGGTGGCTCCTAATTGATCAAGTAAGCGTGGAGCATACTGATGGAAGCTCTGAGATGGCATTATAGAACAGAAAGTAGTGAGCTCAGATCACTGGTTCACATCCCCCCCCCCCCCTCAAGGTGGAGCCTCGGTGAAGATACTGAACAAGAGGCCCAACTTGGAACTCAAACTGAAATGCTGAAACTGACCTAATGGTTTAGTCAGTATATCAGCAAGTTGCAGAGAGAATTGGACATGCTGTGTAGAAATCAGCCCTTCTTGTTGCTTTTCTCTAATATAGTGACAGTCGATATTTAGATGCTTTGTTCTTTCATGAAAGACCGGATTCTCAGCAATATGTTGAGCAGCTTTATTATCACAGTAGAGTGTGACAGGTAAGAGGAATATTGATCTTAAAATCCAGCAATAAATTCTGCAACCAAACAATCTCCCCAGCAGTATAGGACATATATAGCCCTGTACTTTGAAACAGTTTTCTGTTTCTTAGTTTTCCATGAAATTAATGCTCCTCCCAGAAATGTACACTGTCCTGTCAGAGACTTGCAGCTGAATTAGCAGGCCCCCCAATCAGCATCACAAAAAGATGTCAACTTAAGATCTGATTGAGCAAGGTAATAGAGTGCAGCATCAATGGTGCCCTTCAAGTACTTCACCACATGTAGGGCAGCTTGGAAATGTGGTTGTCAAGGGCTACTCATAAACTGACTTAAATGCTGAACATCATAAGATAAGTCAGGTCTTGTAAGATTTAGGTACAAAAGTCTGCCAATTAATCTTCTGTACACCTCAAGTTGTAACAATTCACCTTCATCTTTAGATAAATGCAGTCCCTTTGGTAATGGGAATGTTGCAGCATTACAGGATTCCATCCATGTATCCTTGAGGACATATATCACATATTTCCTCTGATTCAGGAACATGCCTTCATCAGTCCTGGTTATTTCAAGCCCCAAAAAATGTTTGATCAAACCCAGATCCTTAACAGTGAAGGCTGGGTGCAATACAGACTTCAGATGAGCTGTGTAGAGTAGGTCATTGCCTGTAATCTGCAAGTCATCCACATATACCAATACCACTGTGAATGAATTCTGAATATCCCTCGTAAACAATGAGTAATCATCATGCTTTGATTGAGAAAAACCCTGGGACAGTAACAATTTTGTAATCTCAACTTCCACTGCCTCGAAGCTTGCCTTAAACCATATAAGGATCTTCTTAGTCGGCAGACTTCACCTGGTTGAGCTTTAGAATAACCTTGAGGAGGAGTCATGTAAACTTCTTCATCAAGATATCCATGCAAGAAAGCATTGTTGATATCTAATTGATGAATTTTCCATGATCTAGCTGCTGTTGTAGCTAATAACACCCTGACAGTAGTAAATTTTGCTACTGGAGAGAAGGTGTGTTAAAAATCTTTGCCTTCAATCTGACTGTAGCCCTTTGCCACCAGTCGTGCCTTGTACCTTTCAACTGTTCCATCACATTTAAACTTTACCTTGTAGACCCATTTAGATCCAATAGCCTATAAATCCTTATGGTAGTGTAGTAAGCTCCCAAGTGTTATTAAGTTCCAAAGCCTCAATCTCTTTATTCATGGCAGCAACCCAATGTTCATTAACCTGTGCCTGATGATATGTTGATGGTTCATGAACAGATAAAACCTTATTCAAGGAAATTTCTGAATCAGAAGGTCTGATGGTCGGAGCAGCTGCAGAAAAAGAGCAAGCCTCCAATGAAGTATGACTGACAGCAACAGGATTGTTACTCGGAAGAATAGGACAGATAAAATCCTTGAATTTCTCTGGAATTTTCTTTTGTCTGATAGATTGTCTGATGGGATTACTTGGAGCAGACATTACAGATGTGACATCTTCTGAGGCCGTACGGGGATCAGTCTGTGAAGATTCCACAACAATATCGGAATGATCAGTTTCAGGTACATGTAAATGCTGAATTTCTGGTACAGGTGATGATTGATCTCCCATTGAATCTGAACGGAACTCAGTAGATAATGGTGTATCATCATCCTCAGTAGTTATGACAGGGGCAGGAAAAAGAGATACAGTATTTCTGGAAGTATCCGGAACATTAACTTTGTAGGGGAAGACATTTTCCTGAAAAATGACATCCCTACTAATGATGACCTTATGTGCCTCCATATCATATAACTTGTATGCTTTTTGGCCATAGGGATATCCAATAAAGACACATTTCCTAGCCTTGGGATCAAACTTGTCTCTGAAATGCTTAGGTATCAATGCATATGCCATACATCCAAATACTCTCAACTCATCATAAGTGGATGGTTGTCCCAACAAAATCTCAGCTGGAGTCTTCCAATTAAGAAACTGAGTAGGAAGTTTATTGATTATGTGGGTGGCAGCTAACAGGCAATCACCCCAAAACCTTTTAGGAAGACCAGCATGAATTAACATTGATCTAGCAGTCTCCACCAGGTGTCTATGTTTGCGTTCGACCCTCCCATTCTGCTGTGGCACCCCAGGTGCACTTTTCTTATGAATTATTCCCAATTTCTGAAAAAGAGAGGGACATTGCTTTTGCAAGATCTCTGTACTATTATCAGATCTGATAAGTTTGACCAATCCCCCATACTGAGTTTTGACATGATTTAAAAAACCCTCAACAGTAGTAAATACTGCAGGTTTTCTCTTTTAAAAGGAATGTCCAAGTAACTCTAGAGTGATCATCAACAATGGTCAAAAAATAACTAGCACCAGTGATAGAATGAATCTTATATTTTCCCCACAAATCCATATGAAGAAGTTCAAAACACTGAGAAGCTCGAGATATACTTCTAGGAAAAGGCAACTGATGAATTTTGGCCAAAATACATGTAGCACAGTCATAAGGCTGCAAATCAAGTTGTTTTATTTTAGAAATATGCTACATTTTGGCACTGATCCATCCAAGAAACCTTGTTTATTCTTTGCAGAAAGATCCATCAGAAAGAGATTGATGATCTAAACACCAGGAAAATCCGAGTTGGATACGAACAATGGATCATCATACTGATTTACTGAATTGTTATGAACATCGTCTGAATTAACTGACTCAGCCATATTACCAGTTGAAAGTTTGAAAGATTGAGTAAAGAAGAAGTTCTCAAAGCAGAAAACAAACAAACTTCTCAGACAAGATACTGAGATTTGACAGGAATTTTCGAGGAGAAAATTTCTGATGGCAACACAAAGAAGCTGAGACAAATGCGAAAGAACACTGACGACAAACAAACTCGCGAAATCGAATAATTTCAGCGAATTTTCAGCAGAAATCAGATATGATTTCGAAAAAAACAATGAGGAATTATAATTCTGTGAGAGCTTATGAGTAGAATGAGATTTGCGGAAATTGGACCGAAATATGGCTCGATACCATGTGAAACTGAGCTTAGGTAAGCAACAACAATGGTGGAATAACCGCCATAGATGAGTGAACTACAAGCTAAGTGTTTGCAGGGAAAATGTATGCAAAACTCAGAGACGAAATAGAAATAGGTTGTTAACAAATGAATTTACAGAATGATCTATATATATACAAGTAGTGAATTAGTGATCCTCACTATAACAAGCTACACCCTCTCCTATTATATAACCGCCTTGTAACTAATTCCCGACAAGTTGTAACAACCTTCCAGCTCAGCTATAACAAACTTCCTGCTCAACACCTTCAAGGTGGCTCCTAAGCGATGAGGTTATGTAGATGTAGTTACACCCAAACAAAGCACTGTGATACTAACCAATCAAAATGAGCCTTACTACACCAATAACATAAGTGAACAAGACTTAAACTGACTCCAATCTCACACTATATAAGAGTTGAATCACACACCCTAGAACGAGTCCCGAATAGTTATACATGTAACACACAATATTGCCTCATGAATAACAATTTTGACTAAATCAAATACGATTATATGGAAGCAGAAATGCTCGAACTTGGCCAAGCTCCAATTTCTCCAGAAATGCCATTTTTCATTTCCTGACAACTTTATTACTTGGCCACTTCAGATAAAAGAAGCTAATTGATTTTTGGCTTAATTACTTTTTTCAATCACTATTTTTTATTTTTTGACAAGTCAGGTTATCAATTTAAAGCACGATGCCACCGCCAATCCGCCCACGTCCAAGCCACTAGTAACCTTCCTCATAATTCGCAACTCCCCTTCAGATAAAGTTTATATTTTTGAAAAGGGTGAAGACTTGAATGCAATAACTGATAAGATTGATAATTAATCATGAAATATTGAAATATGTTTGAGGTGGTAATGTGGAAAATTGGCCTCATTATTAAAGCAGCAGGAGGGGTTGGCAAAAGTCCAATCCATGAGGCAGGAATGGAGATCACTATGGCCGGGATATTACGAGTAAGACAATGAAGAAGGAAAGGGGACAAGAGAGATAGATGCAACAGTCTGGGCAAACGGGCTACACACCACAACTCCACCTAGTACAAGTAATTTCGATATAGAATGGAAGGACCGAAGGTGGAGCGACAACTTGTTGGAAGACAATAGTATTTGAAGGATAAGCTAACCATCTTCAAGAAGCTGTTTACATCGGGAATAGCCCATCAGGAACCTTATTTGACAGCCACAACACATGTATATCTATAATCCCAACTACCCAAGGTCGTTTGTCTAACACAAACACTTCCCAGCTTTTGCATTTTCAGAGAGCAGTTCCCTCCTTCTTCCATTCAATTAGTTAGCTTGTGGTCAGTCTTTATATGAAATAGAATAAAGATGGACCAAGCCATTTTTTGATACACCTCTGGGGAGAGGGCTACATGCAAAAGACTTAAGCACAAGTTAGATTCAATGGTGGATGTGGCCTCTGGTGGGTAACTAAATAGGGCCTCCTCCACCCTGGGGATAGGAATTCGTGTGTACCCCTTTGCATTATGTTCCAAACTCAGCGATCTTTAAGCCAAAAAAAAAAAACACTAGAACCTAACAGCACACATTGGCATGAATTTTACAATAAGACTTGCAGCAAGATGATTGGCCGACTAAACATAAAGTATTTATTAGAGAAGGCAGGCAGATTATACCCCGCGGTGCTATGGCCATTAGATAAGGAGAAGGAGGGTGTCTTCCAGGCAGAGGAATACGGATAGTCTTCAAAGCAAACATTTGAAGCCGTATTTAGGCCGTTCATCTTTTTGATATTCACAACATATAAAATGGCATCCCACCTTGTAGATTAAGCAAACGACATAGTTTTTTTCCATCACAAACACGACTATTGCTTGAATGAGACCTTAATAAAACCATAACATTCAATGCCACGCAAACCTATATAACATGAATGACCATGGGGGGTAGGGTAATTAAATTCCTTTGCTTCATAAGAATAACAAATTCCTCCCAATTCCTCCACTTCTACTAAAATGGGGTATCCAAAAAACCCACAAAAATTCAATTCCTACAAAAATAAAATTCCTATGGAAATTGAGGGTATCCAAACGACCTGCTAAGGAAGTGAGGCTTCACGATCCACACTTCTCTTTTGGGGGGCAATGAGTGCAATACCACAGGTTTATTTAGCAGCTAGCTAGACTGTCGGGCTACAGCCTAGAGGTGAGGATAATATCAACCTTATGACCCACCTGACCGCGTCCATTGCAAATTAGTTTAAGAACCACATTGAGGTCACTACCAATCATTTTCATTTCAACTACAAGTTTGAGCATAATGCCACAAATACTTGGAAACATTTGTCGGCAGTCAGCACAAAATAATAACATCAACCCCATAATTTATTGCTCACTACCCCCACATCAAAACCATAATTGTATAGTGAAGTAGATGTTACAGCACAAAGCTACCACAAGCATTCTTACGGAGTAATAATTGGAATTGAAATTGATACCTCGACGCCGTATCGGATGGCAATGCCGGCAAGAGTATCCATCTTAGTGACATGATGCTCCGTATATAGCGGTGGCGGTGGCGGAGATGGGGGGGGGGGAAACCCACTAGAAGAGAAAGAAACGTCCATCATCATCAGACCCATCTCACCTCCACTCCCATTTTTCCTTCTCCCTCCTCGCCGTCAGTGGAGGAGTAATCTGATTTTTGGGGGAAGATTAGTAATACACAACACTATTAGTCAATCGTGACTTGCTCATTTAGTAAGAACAAAACAAGACAAGATGCGATTCTATAATTGGCATAATAATATCTGGAATTTTCTTTTCGAGTAACTCGGGAACTTTTCATAAAAGAGCGGTGTAATGATAACGCCACGTTAAAAGTAAATGATTCACGCTCTATTGACTTCTCTTTACGAAAAAAACAAAGCGAGGCATTATGACTCCCAAAGTTAAGTGAACCCGGTGATAGAGTCCAAGACCACCAAGTTAAGTACATCAGACACACATGTATCATCCCAAACACGTGTGGAGTACTTCACAAGTCCCAAATGAGCATCTATATCGCCTATATGTACCACTTTATTTCCTACTAAGAATATGAGAAAAGACACAAGAAGTGAAGTTGGGAGCAATTTCAAAAACATCCGAAACAAGTCAACAACTAAACTAAAATAGCTTGCAGGTCACTTGGGTATCAAGAGCGGGTCGGCTGCATATCGAAATCCAGACGGACTGCCTCGATTTGATAACCCAATTTGCAGGTCTCACGCTGTTGAAAGTGGAGCTCAAGACTATATTTAACAATGTTTGTTTTGTAGGATCTAATTTCCATTGTTTAATAATTAGTTATGTTCCTAGACAACGTAATAGTCGGGCTCACTGTCTTGCCATTAACGCCAAAGCTTGTTAGGTCCCTTTTCTTTACAATTGACAAAAAAAAAAAAACTAAATAGCTTGATAGGAAAGAAGCGAAGCAAAGCAAAGTATGTTGACAAGTTGTAGCGAGTCCGTTTATAATGTGATCCGATCCGCACCTTGTTGCCACGCCATTTACAATCCAAGGAGTGCCACCGTTGGCTCCCATTGCTCACACACTTGCTTACACGCCACCCTCATAACCTCACCCTCTCTACCCCCGTACAACACCAAGCCTAACTCGGCCTCACCCATTGTCGGGATTCCCTAAGCCTCATAGCTCATTTGTTTCAGACTCAGGTTTTTATTTTTTCTTCTCTAGAAGGGTAATTTGACCAAAGGAAAAAAAAAATAGGGTTGAAATAATGGAGATGCGGGGTATCGATCCCCGTACCTCTCGCATGCTAAGCGAGCGCTCTACCATCTGAGCTACATCCCCAGTTGGTCTTTATTTATACGATTATATTATTTTAACCCACAAAAAGTGTGCAGATGACGTTATCTAGAAAATGCTTTATGCTTCCCGCGAAGCCGTTGGTAATCCTAGAAGAAGATAACGATATAGAGGGAGAGGAAACAGAAACAACAGCAAAGCAGAAATTAGGAGAGAGAGACAAAGCTCTCACACTCTTAATGGCTTCTTCAGCAAGTCTCCAGCTCAGCAGCGAGCTCCTATGCAGCTCCTCTCGCCCCCGCCGCCGCTTTGTCGTCCCAAAAGCATGCTCTCCCTCTCCTTCCCACCACCACAAGGACAACCAGTCTCCGCCACCGCAGCGACGCAGGGATTTCTTAGCGAACACGGCTTCGCTGTCGGTGGCGTTATCGGCATCGTCGAGTCTGTCTCCTCTGCTGGCCAAGTCTGAGGACACGCTCTCAGAGTGGGAGCGTATCTACCTTCCTATTGATCCTGGTGTTGTCCTCCTTGATATCTCTTTTGTTCCTGATGATCCTTCTCACGGTTCTTTTCTCTCTCTTACTATCTATCTTCTCCTACACGCTGCATTCCTTTCTCAATTGTTTTTTTGTTGTCGGTAGAAATTCTATTGTTTTTTATACTGTGAGTAGAAACTCGATTGTGCCTTATAATCATGCTTGTTTTTGTTGCTCATGATTATATAAATGTTAATTTTGTCGAATTGTTGTGTGCAATTGTGCGAAATTTGTGAGAAATTGGGTTCAATTTCAATTATTAGGGATTTGTATTTAATTTATTATTACAATTAGGTGCTAATTTTGTTGCAAGGGAATTTCCATCATTGAATTTTTTAAGATAAAATAGAATCAAGTATTAACAGGCATAATTTGGTACAGTACATAGCTTTGTGTATGAAATACACCGGGTTAGAATTAGGAGTAGTGGTGATACTTATCAGTTCCGGAACCCAACTGCCTGTAAATTGAGCCCGAAAAATTGAGTTTTTGGTATTTTTGGCATGATCAGACACTATTTCAGTCTACATTATGGACCTGTGCGTTACATTGGCCTTAAAATATAATTTTGATGACAGAAATTAGAAATGAATCGATATTGTAGAGACTGAAGTATAGTTTGGCTATGTAGGGTTCCTGTTAGGGACAAGGCAAACTATTTTGGAGACGAAAGATGGGGGACAGAACTGGGTTCCTCGATCTATATCGTCTGCTGAGGAAGAGGACTTCAATTACAGGTTCAACTCCATAAGCTTTAAAGGGAAGGAGGGTTGGATAGTTGGGAAGCCTGCTATTCTGTTGTACACTTCTGATGCTGGTGAAAACTGGAAGAGGATACCATTGAGTACTCAACTTCCAGGTGATATGGTAAGTTCTCGACTGCACTTTTCGCTGTAACAAGTAACAATATTAAATGAAGAAGCCATCAACGTAAAGGGGTTTAAACCGTTTCATCCTTCTTGTATTATGTCATGCATCAGATGAATGTTGGATAGAATAAAAATCTTTACATCTGAGAAGGAGATAACGATATATTTCTGTAGGCGCCTTGATTTCTAGTGCTTGTTAAATGGCCGCTACTAGGTTGATGGTGTGTGTTTGTTAACTAGGAGTTCTAAATGAATGGTATTGAATATGCATGGCCAAAGTTCAAAGTTGAGTCGATTGACTTTTTCGTACCTTCATATACTTTATTTCAAATCGTGTATTTGCCTAGACTTCCATACCTTGTCATTTACTGAACGGTTGTTTTTTTTTTTGGTAGGTTTACATTAAGGCAACAGAAGAGAAAAGTGCGGAGATGGTTACTGATGAAGGTGCTATATACAATACTTCAAATGGCGGTTACAACTGGAAGGCTGCTGTACAAGAGACTGTTTCGGCCACTCTTAACAGGTGACTTACTCTGATAGCCTGTGCATTTATTTGTGCTTATTCTATCCTGGAGCGTTCAGTGATATGTAGTTGAGTGAAAAACAAGCTAGTATTGAACAACTAAGGACGGATAATGTTGACAGTTGATATCATAAAATGAGATATCAACAGGTTAACTGTCAACGTGAGTTGCAGAAAGTGTTGTATATTCCTTGTATCATGCTTAAACACATTGTGCTTCCAAGATCATATTCTGGTGTTAGGAATTAGTGTTATTCTTCTTCTTTAACCACATATCATCTCTCTCTTGTTACATATTGAGTCCAGTAATTAGTTGGACTTGAAAGTATATGGAGGAAGGACTATGCATTATTAGAACAGAGAGCTAGATAAAATATGCACATGTATCCAAAGTTCCTCCACTTATAGAGCCTTGTTGCTTTTGCAGAACAGTCTCTAGTGGTATTAGTGGTGCAAGTTACTACACAGGCACTTTCAATACTGTGAATCGTTCTCCAGATGGACGATATGTTGCTGTCTCAAGTCGTGGAAACTTTTATCTAACTTGGGAGCCTGGTCAGGTATTCTCAAACTTTATCTTTTGTAATTTCAGCATATCATGTAAATTAAAAATCGCCAGTATATTTAGTGCAGGCTTGTCATTCTTAGACATATCTAAGTAACACATCAAGGTGAACTATAAACCAGATTTGGGTATATGTTGTGAAATGGAAAGCAGGACCTTTTGATGACATAAATCTAATATACGATTAGACAGTAAGAGGGAATTTCCCAATGATACTTGTGACAATATTAAAAAGAAAGACATTGTTGAAGTGCATATTCAAACCTGCGTAAATGATCGATTGCGATGCAATCAAGATGCTCGTTTCAAACCTGTTAATTTAATATGTGTATCAGGTTCTATTTAACCCGCACACCAATTGCAAAATATGTGTACCTTTTTAACTGTCTGTCCATATTTTGCAGGCTTATTGGCAGCCACATAACCGAACAATTGCAAGAAGGATTCAGAACATGGGATGGAGGGCTGATGGTGGTCTCTGGCTGCTTGTTCGTGGGGGTGGGCTCTATCTAAGCAAAGGGTCTGGGGTATGTGCTAATAACTCCTCCTTTGCCTTGTTTATCTGAGCTTATTTGTGCAACCAAAATTTGTAGGACACCCTGCAGGACCTAATTCTGGAGCTAAGTTGGATATTAGATAAAGTGGTTAACCTAATGAAATTTTATCTCATGATCCATAACTAATGACTTTACTAGTTTTCTCATGGTATTTTCGTAAACACTCAGAGTGAGGTGGGGTTCTGGATTTCGGTTAGCTGTGAAAATTTGGCCTGCAACTTTAAGATTACCCATCTCATCACGGTTATTTGGATCATGTACTGCATGCTATGCTTATCAATTGACAGAGCTTTCAATTTTTTGTTCTGCTCTCCTTGCTGAGGTACTTATAAGTCAAATCTCATCCTTCAACACAGATGTCAGAGGATTTTGAAGAAGTGACTGTTCAAAGTCGGGGCTTTGGCATTCTTGACGTAGGGTATCGTTCACAGGTATTGTGCTTTACAAAATGTTAGCGTCACCTTTTCTTAAAGTGCATGATAGTGTTAGGAGCAGGTTTGTAAGGTATTTCTATGAGGTATTGAGGTTCTTGACACTCCAAATGTATCATGCATTTATTGCTGTCCTTTTGGATGGTTTTGAAGGAAATCATTGGCATTGAACTAGCTTTGACAACGTGTCGCTTTCAAGCTGTAACATTTTACAGAACGGTTCCTAATGTAGGAATTGAGATATTTATCTACATGTTGCATAGATATTAATAAACAGTACGGTCACTTGTCCTAAAGTTGTCACCATGTCTAGACTTTTGAAGCCTGGTTGAGAGGTTTTGATTTCATGGACTCTGTGGGTTTCTTCTTGGCACAACAGCTGTCATGTCATATACTGCCTGGAGTATTGGGGTGCCGAGTCTTTGCTTGAGATTACTTTCGGAGCACGCAGTTCAAATTTGGGTGTCACTTCTCTGGGTCCCTTTAACTGTAAATTAATAGATACCTGGATACTTTTTCTGAATGTTGGTTTGTCCGACACACAGTCCCTCTGGCTCTACTAAAGTAATGGAGGATATGAGATGATGAGTATGATCACCTGAGCTCATGATCTTATACCCATTATCTAGTATCCTCCAATATGAAGTAGTGAGTTTGTTGGTTTATAGGATTTAATTATCGGTGCCAATAGAGAGGCTGTTTCCTCTGAGAACGGTGGAAAGCGACAGCTGGCCGAGGCCATGCTACGTTGTAAAATTTTGGTCCAATGGGGTTTCATGGGTTATTCATAGTCTAAAACTTAGATCGTTTTGGCTAGTATGAAATCATTAGTTGATATAATCAATGCCAATGTCTCTACTACAATAATCTTGATGATGTAGAGTAGTTCCATATACATTTTACCACTGGTTTACTGTTAACCTTTTTACTGCTGGGTAATACAGTTGAGATCAGTTCACTTGTGAAAACGGGATTTAACTATGTAATCATGTCTGCCATACTATCCTGTAGAATGTTGACTTGTGAATGTTGCTTGCTATTTGATAATCTACATCCATCTGAAATGTAGGGTGAAGCCTGGGCAGCTGGAGGCAGTGGGATCTTATTGAGAAGCCGTAATGGTGGCAAGTCATGGACACGAGACAAAGCAGCTGATAATATTGCCGCAAATCTCTACTCTGTGAAGTGAGCTCTTTCTACTATGTTCTTTAGTGTAATCTTATCATTTCCATGGTTGAAAACATATCTGTCATACGTGTTTGTGGGACATATTGTATGTTCCATTCAGCCACACAAAAGATGAACCCTTTTGCATTTTGCATGTAATGAAAGCTCTGGTGTATGGTAGCCTACACAAACAAAAGGGACACCAACTTAGATTAAGAAGAAAATACATCATTTTTTTTTCAATCAATGTAGTTTTACCTAAGAAGACCTTTATGGTGCAAAATGCTTCTTGCGCTTCCACTTGGGATTCCCCAATTCTTAAAGATCTCGTCACTTCATATGCTTTAGTTCTAGTTGTGGTTCGTCATCATTTTGTCTGAGTCCGTCAACTTTGTCATGTTTTTGTAGGTTTATTGACGAGAAGCAGGGATTTGTGCTTGGAAATGATGGAGTTCTGCTTCGGTACCTTGGATGAAGATATTGTACACTTATGTAAGCCCAGGATCTTTTATATTTTTTTTATGAAGCTAGTTCTGCTTCCTTCAATCTATCATTTCCTTCAGTTTACCGTTCTGCAAAGTGACAGTCATACAAAAACAAAATTGTCTCATGTTAAAGGATTAGGAAGTATTTCTAAATTGTATTAGGAAGGGAATACCTAGACTATGGTAGGAATAGTATTATGGAATAAGGAGTAGATCTCCGCCTTACGGTACAAGCTATTGTAACGTTATAAATAGGGGTTCACCCTTCATCAATAATAACACGACAACTACTATCAATTTAATACACTAATTGCATCTTAACATGGTATCAGAGCCTCTTTCCTAGAGGACTCTGCAAATTGCTTCCGCTGCCCTGCCGGTGGGCTGATAATCTAAGGCGCCCACCGGCGGGATTTGATAGTGATCATCTTTATCATACTCTTGATTTCTTAGCTACAAAATTAACCAAATAAAAATAAAATACGTACTCAAATTCTTACCCTACAAGTCTACCCAAATTCCTATGACAAATCAAACAAAACCATGATGCTAGTTTCTCTACGATTACCCCCTTATTCAGTCAACTGACCCAAATTCCTCTGTTCTCCTACGTTCACCCTTTACTACTACGATTCGGTCGTACGATTTTTCGACCCTTAATAAACAAACAACTACAAACAAATTTGGTTTTTCGGTACCATCAAACCGAATTAATGGTTGGTTTCTTCAGTTCCATCAAAACTGAATTACAAATTTGGTTTTTCGGTGTCCACTAAACCGTACGAATTTGGTTTTTCGGTGTCCATCAAACCGTGCGATTTGGTTTTTCGGTGTCCATTAAACCGTGACAAACAAACTACGTGGTTTTTCGGTGTCCAGTAAACCGTACACACAAACAAATTGGTTTTTCGGTACCATCAAACCGAATGATGCTGAACAAGGATGAACGAGTGATTGCGGGTTGATCAAGCTACTACGGATATTATTTTTTTTTCTTTTACACAATTATTGTAATTTTCAAACCCATGGAAACTTTTGCAAAGTTACCATGAGTTTGAGGGGGGGTGTTAAAGGATTAGGAAGTATTTCTAAATTGTATTAGGAAGGGAATACCTAGACTATGGTAGGAATAGTATTATGGAATAAGGAGTAGATCTCCGCCTTACGGTACAAGCTATTGTAACGTTATAAATAGGGGTTCACCCTTCATCAATAATAACACGACAACTACTATCAATTTAATACACTAATTACATCTTAACATCTCAACATGGAATTCGCAAACATTTCGACTTCCATAGTTCCATGTGTTTATCTCGAATCGACTCTCCTCAACTTGTCTTACCCCCCAAACCTAATCATGTGTTTATAATTATCTTGTGCCACCATGCTACACACCCTATACAGTTAACAGTTCCCAACACGCCCAGCACACCTGCATCACTCTTTAGTTTCACCTGAATAACAACTTGGTCATTTCAAACATCATAGAGTAGACTGTATATTTTTGCAGTAGAACCGTAGAAGTTATGGCTTGTTCTCGTTGCCGGTGTTGTGTCCTAGCATTATATTATTCCAAGACTGTTCCTTTACACTCTTCTATCCTACTTGGATGCAGGTTCCTCGGAGTACAGCCAGGTTTTGTGTAAGTTGTAAAAAAGAAGGTATCACAAGTCGATATGGAGCTGAAGTAATTTTCTTTCATCATCAAATTGTAACTACTGTAAACCAGCAGCATCTGGTTTTGTATGAACTCTATGCAGCCTACATTGAATGAATACACTTTTGGGATATACATTAATGCACAGTAATTCAGTAAAAGTATGGTCACCTTACATTCATGCAAGAAAGGTTTGTGTCCCAGTATTAAAATCGTAGGAGACACTTTACACAACCTGGGCAGACTGCACACTATACATTGCCGAGAATCTCTGTTCTGTGAAGTGAGCCATTTCTACACCAATTCCAAGGTTGAAAAGAGAGCTGTCATATACTTTATTTATGGATGTCTTGTCTGTCATATATAATTTTGGAATATTTACAGCTACCCGATTACTCCGTATACTAGTTGGGCTTCGTATGAACTCTATGTATTGGTTTTTGTACTGTTGTTGAATACATTCTTCGGAATCATTCATTTTATCTCATGAATAGATTCATATTGAAGGCTACATGACTCCAAGCTAGGAAGCACGGACACGCCTGTTTAGTGCCGTGTCTGTGTCAGACACCGTGTCGGACACCGACACGCGTCGGACACCGACACGCGTCGGACACCGACACGCGTCGGACACGGTATGACACAAAAACCTAAGCAACATATTGAAGGCTACATGACTCCAAGTAGTTAGGTGACTTTTCCATTTGACCAATATGAAAAGTAAGTCTGACCCGATTCGAATTTGACCTGTAACTGATAAACTCGAAACTAAATTCGACTGAAGTGACCTGAAATGTAGTTATAGATTCGAATTGACCCGATCTAAATAACCCGTTTGCCAAGTCCAAACACAAAAACCTAAGCAACCCCAAATGCTACCTCCTAGGCTCCTTGTATGCGTGTCTTTGTTCGTACTTGTGCAACCAAATTCATAACTAGAGCCGGAAAAATTGACTTGACCTAATTCGTTGACTCGAAAATTTGCTTTGATAGGACCCGAAACTATTGATGAACCGACCTAGCACAACTTGATAATCTTCTACCAAAAACCTACCCTTGGTTTCCCGTTACTCGATAATGACCCGACTTGTGGTGCCAAAAATTGAAATGACGCGCGTAAATGACCATCACTAACTAATAACTATACTCAATTATTGCCGACTCGAAATTGATACAAATTTTCTCCATAGAAACCGACCTAATTCAAATCGACTCAACCACCAAACTCATATCAACCCGACCGGATACGAAACATCTTGACATAACCCGGATCAAACGACCCGATCAACCCGTTTGCCACCCTAAAGTCACCGGCTCACCACAGCTCACACCGTTATACTAAATCACTTCTCTTAAAAAAAAAAGGAAAATTTGCGAGATCGCACCTTATAAAATAAGTTTTTTTTGCGAGACCGCACCTTTTATGTTAAATTTTGCGAAACATCACATTTTAAGTCTATTTTTTTGCGAAGCAACACCTTTTTTCATTTTCGAACAATTTTGACCACCCTCCAAAGTTGACCAATTTAGGGGTCTTTAATTTGGGGGAAAAAAGGGGGATTGGAGGGAAATTGAAGGGGAAGAGTAAGGTTGGGTCAACGTTGGAGAGTGGTCGAAAATGAAATAAGGTGTTGCTTCGCAAAATTTAACATAAAAGTTGCGGTCTCGCAAAAAACTTATTTTATAAGGTGCGGTCTTGCAAATTATCCAAAAAAAAATACCAAATCACATGTTCATCTGCCTTCCTTTTTCACTCGTTCAAGTTTCAACCCAGAATTTCTTTCAAAAAACCGGCACAGAACTAGAGAGAGAGGTAAGGGATTTAATCTTCCTGCTTTATCCCTGATTTTTTCTTTTCATTTGTTTTCGGAACGAAATTAAGGTCTTTTTAATCATGTTGGTCTGTAATACCGAATTATGAAATCGTTGAGATAGTTACTGGGGTTTGCTGATTTCCGTTTATTTTTATTTTTATTTTTTTTTATAATTTTAAGAATGATTAATAGGGAATTGATTCGGTCAGGATAATAATATTCGGAGGGAGAGATTTTGTTTTGATTTGGTAAAGCGTAGAACAGGTCCATGTCTGAGAGTGTTGTGGCTGCTGATGGCTACGTCTCCGGCGAGTCATCCAAAGGTGAAGTCACTCACTAATTTGTCATAACTTGCATATTACGCTTGGTTCCGTTCGACACTTGGGTATCATTGTTTACGCTTTGTTTTGTTTTTACAGTGACTGATGATCCCATCTCCTCTGAATTGGTATGTCTATATAACTCACTCTACCTTTCATGGTTTACCAACTCCTCCTGTTTATGGCCTTTGTGATTTTTGTGCTTGACCTATACTACTACATTGTTCCTTGCTTCATACTCCTCAATTTTGGGTAGTTAATCTTTATTGCGTCCACCCGTTCTCACAAAAGATTGACCACCCTTCAATTACGGCTATTTCTTTAGAAAAGATGGTGGGTGATCATAGATGCATCCCTCTCTTGATTCTCCTTTGTAATAGGAAAATCTGACCTTTATAACTTAGTAATTCACAAGTAAAGATGTTGCATTTGGTAGTTCTAACAAAAACCAAAGAGTGTGCCTAATATGTCGCTTTACTTGTTGTGGAATGTTGCTCAAGGAGAAATTTTCTATTCAAAGCCCAATGCATATGGACATTGAAGGTCATCAAGATAAACTGGATGATGATGATGATGATGATGATGATGATGATGATGATGAGTATGAGGATGAGGATGTTGATGACGATGGCCATGTACTTAGTTTCCTTTACTTCTCTGACAGCATCACGTATGAAGAGGATATACGTCATGGGAAACAACTGTGTAGTGAGTCCCCTCGACCCATCCTCTTCCCTTGTCTTTTTCTTTGTTTGATTGATCGTTCTCTTCAAAATTGCTTTGATATGCTTCACCTTTTATCAAGTTAGGTGATAATAGTATGAAAAGAAGAGTTACATTATCGGCTCGTTCGTTTGGAAGTAAAAAGTGAGTGAACTCTATAGTTTATGAGTTCATTTCACAGGATGTGCCATGTCATTTTGGATAGAAGCTACCTCCACTGCCAAATATGTGATTTTTCTCACATTCCTTGTTACCATGGGGAATATTTTTGCTGTGTACTGTGTGGATGATTTCTGCCCCGTACCCAGTTTGTTTTGTGTTGTGGTTTTATAGTACACCTGTTAAATTTTGGTGGCTTACATTTTACCAAAAATTTAATCTGTTATATTCCTGTATTTTGTCGCATTTCGCTCTAAATTGTTTATTTTCCTTTTGTTGCGCATGGTGGTGAACTCGTGATCAGAATATACTACAAAGGACGGAAGGGAGGTAAGTGTATATGTTTACAGCTCCTTATGTACGTTGTTAGCTTGCGCTTTTATTTCCTTTGTTATGATTGTTGATTGCCTAAGATGGAAATAAAAAACTGTATAATGTGAGCCTATAACAAATGGTGTTTTCTATGAAACCATGGAGCTGGCTTCTGATGTAGTGAAGTTGTAGATAAATGAAAGATGTGTCCTGACATTTCATTGCTAGAGGCGAAAGACAAAATTTTGGAACAAGCTTTGTTTTAAATAGTGTGTCTCTTAGGTGCACCGCTAAGGGCTGAAGGTGCTTAAGGCACTTCAAAGTTAAAGTGGCTGGGGTGCATGAATATGCATTTTGTATAGTTCTTCTATCCTTCCCTATGCCCCTTTATTCCTAGTTTTTTGTCCTTTCTATGTTAACCCTCTCTGGACACCAAAAAGGTTATTTCTTTATTTATTTATTGATTTATTTTGTTCTAGTTCATAGGTTGAAAAGGGTAATGTTTGCAAAATTTATTTCAAAAATAAAAGTCTTATTTGCTGTTTATTTGTGCGTGTGATGATGTAGCCCAACTCTTCTATATTTTGGGACTGAGCTGTTGCATATGTTTGTTGTGACCTTAATTGTCATGGTACAGGTTTATCATGTATATCTGGAATTGGATGAGTCCTGTGGACCATCAGATTGCAAGGAGATCCTTAAAGAATGTGGCTGGTAGATGACACTTTTAAATGCACTCTCTTCTTCATGTGGTCATTTCACTTGTTATTCAGCCTCTTATCATGAGTGATATCTAGCAAATTGCATTCACTACTATAGTCTATATTCATCCTCTATCACTAGCTAGTGTTAACTATAACTAGCTCAACCTGATATGTGATTGTATGGTTGCAGCTCGGAGTTAGCATTTTTGCGATGCTCAAGATGGAGAAATACTATCTTCTATGCCATTCTGGATAAGAAGCAAGCAGCTGCATTAGAAGGTCAGTTCTCTCTCCCTAATACTTACGAATCGGTGCTTCTTTTAGACGATGATCCTTGCTTTCTCATCCTGCCCCTCTGTTTCTTTCAACTCATGATAAGGTGGCTGCAATTTGTCCGGCGAGTGAGATTATGCGTCAATGTTAGTGTAGCTCTGTAAGGCCATGAAGGTCAGTTCTCTCTCCCTAATACTTACGAATCGGTACTTCTTTTATACGATGGTCCTTGCTTTCTCATCCTGCCTCTGTTGCTTTCAGCTCATGATAAGGTGGCTGCAATTTGTCCGGCGAGGGAGATTATGCGACAATGTTAGTGTAGCTCTGTAAGGCCATGTAGTTGACTGAATACTTTTTTATGTATTTATTTGGTATCTAGGTAGTGTCTTGTTAACTTGGCGTGTAAAGTAAAGGATTAGTTTGAAAATCAGCAAGGGGCTGAGGAGTTTTATGACAGTGATCCCCTTCGATGTCTGTCTGTTTAATATCCTTGCCTTTTGCATGTTCGAAACTTATATGCTTAATGTATGACATTGTGTTTGATGAGTGCATTCGGCCTCGACGGCCAGTTCGAACTGTTCGTTTGAGCTTCAAGAAGCACAATCATGGTTGCTTTGATCCTTCAGCTGTTGCAATAGTTTGAAACCATACCATAATAAGAATGGGTTACTTGAGATTATGCTTGGTTAACGTCTGTCAAGGGACGTGGTCTTGGATATGTTGTTCCGGATGAAAAACGACAAAGCTAGCCTTCTTTCATGGGACAATCAAGATTTGTCATGAAGTTGGGAAGACGCCTTTGGGACGCCCTGACACTGGACGTGCTCCTGCATAGAGAAACGTCACTAGCCTCACGGGGGTGACCGAGGAAGCCCCCTCCGATGCCTAAGTCATTGTCTAGATAATATTTATGAAGAGAGTGGGGAGAGAAAACTGTCCCTTCATACCTTTGAGCATGGGGTATTTATACTACCTTTGCCTTAGTTTCGTGGTTGTAAACAATGCACGTGTATGGACAAAATTTGGCCACGTCATCAGTTTATAGAAATGGGGTCCACTTCAAGGAGATGCCCTGGGGTATTGGCCCAACGGGGTTTGGACCTGGTGAGCTCGTCTAATTAGGCTCACCAGGTCTGGTACAACTTTTGACTAGCTCGTCAGGATAGGCTGGCCAGCTCATCTGGAGGCTGGTCATCTAGTTTGGGAAGCTCCTTCAGAGGTTCCTATTGGAGGCTTATTCCTATGTTGTTTGTGGATGCCTTTCTTGATGTACTTGAGGTGTGTTGATTCGACAATTGTGTTTTATTAGATTAAAATCGAACATTTCTTCTACTTCTCTATATCAAGTAGTCTAAGTCACGAGGCCGTTCCTAAAGCCATTTCTTTGAATTCAGTTTTACGATTTCGGTTGATTTTTGTTTTTGTCTAAAAGATAAAGTTAGAGCTTGGTATCCTCACCACTTTTTTTCAAGGTTAAGGCTACTCGTATTCCAGACTAAACTTTTAACACTCCCACTACGCTAATTTCCATAGAGAAATAATAAGAGTTTTTTTTTGTTAGAACATAATTCAATAGTTGATTAGTCGCTCCTTTCTTTAATAATGGACATTGAACTCCTTACCTCGTGCCTTTATCTTGTATTAAAACGGAGAGCTATAACACATTTATAGTGATAAACTCGTTTCATAAAATTGTTAGGGCGGTGTTTAAGGAAAATTGTAGGTTGACCTTTAGACATCCAATGAATCAATTTTAGTGACCCTCATGCCGCCTCACCCGAGGAATTAATTTTTGATGATGATGAATTAATGCAAATTATAGCATGTGCTCACAGGAACACAAGGAGCTATTTTCTCACGATATAAGAGTGGAGACCATATTCAAAATAATTTTCCTTTTAGATTTATTAAATGTGGCCCCTACTCCTCTATTGTGGGAATAATCACTATGCTCCTCGTAGTTCAAGTAGCACGGTATAAGCATTTCCGCTCATACTATTTTTCTATTTTGATTGGCACAAATTATTAGGTACCCAAGGGGTACGTAGAGCATTGTACCCCCGCGTCATTGTATGGCCCAAACGAGCTCGGCCCAACAGAAAATGAAATCTGGGCCATAGTTTGTGTCAAAGCCCAATGCATATGAAGGAAAACCTAATAAAACAAAAAAGTTTCACCTACCAAGCCCCCCCCCTTCCCGTTGCCAGTCATTTTAAGCTCTTCCACTCTCTCTCTCTCTCTCTCTTCCCCATCTGAAAATTGTTCTTCACTTCTTCTCATCATTCAACGCCACATGCAACAACATCATCTTCATCAACATCAATATCAATATCGATCGCAAGTGCCGAGATCTCCGAAGCCGACCTCGTCTCCTAGATCTAACATCATCATCGCCGACCATGTTGAATCTGAATGGGTCAAGTCGTCGTCCTTCTTAGCCATGACATGTGGTTAACTCACCGGAAAAGGGTTTAGGGTTCAACCCTTTTTTTTAATCAACTTTTTAATCAACTCGTTCGTAATTGCCAGCGAAAATGATTGTTGAGTGTTTGTTGGGGATGGTAAGCTAGGGGGTGGAGGCTAATGGCGTCGGAAAATAATAATTGCCGTCGGAAAATTGGGATCCGTTTTCAGTTTCCGGCGACGATGCGCTTATTGACCGGTGGTTGGAGAGGTGGTGCAGGCGTGCACCATTGTGACTGGTTACGGTTCTTTTGGACGTGGATTGACTAAACTACCCCAAATTTTGCCTTGAAATGTCTAATGTGCCCCCATTATCAGCCTTGAAATACAAAGTGCTAAATAATAGAAATTATACAATAGCTACCAAGGTATGGTAGCCATTGTAAAGTTTGATTATAAATAAATAAAATTAATATTTTAAATTAATTAACTTATAAATAATTTTTTAAGAAAATCAAATGTCTCCCTGTTACTCCACTCTCCATCGGTTCTACACTTCTTCTACCTACCTCCTCCACTCCTTCACGGCGCCGTCGTTGGCTTGATCACAGCGGCTAGAGTCGCCATAACCACCTCACAATCAGAAATTTCCCGTCCCAAACTATGAGCCGATCGATTTTTTAAAATAGTTAACCAATAACCGTAGATCTTAGAAATAAATGTTCAAACGGCGACACTCAAACTGCCGTAAATTGATGTGGACGCTCGTCGGCGAGGGGCTGCAGCTTTTACTCCGGCCAGTTTGAAATGTTTTAAACTTCAATCAACCCCAATATAGTGCACTTTCCGACTACAAACTTGATAGAAATTAAACAATGGGGAGGAGCGGTGGCCAGGCTAGTGGAAGTTCAACCGTGGGATGATTGGCTTCGTTGGCAATCAACGACCAGCATGGAGGTGGCGACGAAAGGGGATTTTTCGACTAGTGTCCCACCGCCGGCGAAAAGTCGAAAGGATGGGGTGTGTGGTGGACTGGTGGGTGAAGGATGGGGTGTGTGGTGGCCTGGTGGGCGGAGGGTTGAGCAAAGATCCTAAGCGAACGTATGGAACCAATTAAATTTGGGTTATATTGATTTTTTATTAATTAAAATTAATTTAGGTAATTTATTTTATGGTCAAACAATTTAATGGTTAGGATTTACTTTAAGCAAATCAAGGGTTATGATCCTTCTAATTACAATAGCTACCCAATATTGGTAGCTATTGTAGAATCACCGGCTAAATAATGATAGATGTTTGGGAAATAATGACTATCAATATAAACTAGTAAATAATGACTGAGAATTAGGAATAAAATTACTAACAAAAGATAATATGGTGAAACTACAAAGCGATAAATAATGACAGAAAATTGGACAATAATTACTGAAAAGTGGAAAATAATGAGCTAAAATTGAAAAATAATGATTAAAATGTGGAAAATAATTACTACTAATAGAATAATAATAGTGGAAAAAACAATGAATTATAATTCGATAATAATGAGTTAAAATTGTGAATTAATGAGTTAAGTTTGTGAAATAATGACTATAAAGTGAGAATTAATGACATAAATTTGTGAAATAATGACAAAAAACCGAGAAAGAATGAATTAGATTTGTGAAATTATGACTATAAAGCCATAAATATTGAACAAAATTTGTGAATAATAATGACTATAAAGTGGGAAGTAATGACTTAAATTTGTGAAATCCTTCTATATTATTAAAGGAAGCATTTTTAAAGGATGAGGATCCTCTAGAGTTTAAAACAAACTCTATATGGTAGAGTTTACCAAGTAAGGGAAGAATTAAATATTTAATATTTTATTTATGCATTGAAGTAATCACCTTATTTTGTTTTATTACTAACAATAGTAAACTCTACAAACTCCACAAAAAAATAACTCTAGAGGATCCCTACACATTTTTAAAGCTCTCACAACTATCAATGTTTTTTTAGAGAGTTTCGGCAATTTTATATTATTAATTTATTTTTATTTTTTTTTGTAAGAAATGATGATTTATTTTTCCATAGAGGAAAAAATAGTGTATCTTACAAAAAACTACCCACTAAAGAATAACACAAGCTAAACGACCTCCTAGCTAGCTAGGCTATCCAAAACATTGCTTGGAAAACTATTCCCAAACCAATTGTATAATCGAACACAACTGTAATACTTGATTTTCCTAATCCGGGCTTGATTGTGCTCTTCGTTTTGAAATAATCTTGCATTCCTCTCGATCCAGAGTAGATAGACTTCTGCAGCAATTCTATTCTTATACCATTTTGTTGTCTAATGCTTCTTCTTCTTTCTTCTGCTTATCCAATTCAACTCTCTTACTAAATCCTAGTTTCTGTTGCTGATTCCCAGCCACTTGAGGATTTCCTGCCAAATTTCATTAGAGAAATCACATTTGAAAAACGAATGAGAGTGATTCTCTTCTGCTCTTTTACATAATATGCATCTATTAACCACTGGCATGCCTCGTTTTTTCATATTGTCCACTGTTGGCAGACATCTTTGAGCTGCCAAGGCCATGACAAAGCTATGCTTGGGAGTCACTACACTGTCCCATGCAGCTTTGGTCCAATTTCTCTTCTCATACTTCTTCCTGAAATGATCGGAAGCTTTAGATACCCAGAATTTATCTCCCCTGCTCCAGGAATTTACCAAGTTTTCTGCTTCATTCTGATTTCTGCAGCCCTGAATGATGTTGTCTCTTACACTCATTATACTTCTCCAACATTCTGCATCTACAGGCTTGACATTCACCTCCCAACAGCTTCTATGTTTCAGGAAATAGGCATTAGTCCATCGGATCCAAGTGTTACCGTGATTATTCATTAATTTCCATTTCCATTTGGACAACATTGCTTTATTCCATGCCAAAACCTCTTTAATTCCCATCCCAGCTTCCTCCCTTGGAGCACAGATGCTTTCCCAACTTTTGTAAGTCATTTTCCTGCTCCCTTCACTGATTCCCCACAAGAAATTCTTGGACATTCTTCTGATTCTTTTCATTATTCCAATGGGAATAAGAAGGCTTGCACTCAAGCAATTCTCCATTCCAAAAATCACTGAGTTGATTAACTGAATCTTACCAGCATAAGTGAGGAATTGAGAAGACCAGTGTTGAATTGAACTCTCAAGCTTCTTCCGCATCGCCTGGTAGGTGTCAGTGTTCAGTTTCTTAGCATGTAAGGGAATGCCAAGATATCTGAAAGGGCAACGCCCCTCTATGAAACCTGACTCCTCCAATATGAGTGCCTTAACTGAATGAGAAACTCCTCCAAAATATATATCCGGTTTAGAAGGATTTGCTTCAAGACCTGAAATTGCAGCAAACTGAGTAAGACAGTCTAGCATATCCTTAACTGATGGTAAGTCTCCTCTTGTGTAGATCATAAGATCGTCTGCAAAAGTAAGGTGAGTCAGCTTCAATCTGGCACATTTTGGATGATGAGAAAAGTTTCTTTGGTCTGGCATTTTTCTCAGCATTCTCGACAATATTTCCATACTGAGAACAAAAAGGTAAGGAGACAGAGGGTCTCCTTGCCTTAGACCACATTTTCCTGCAAAAAAGCTTTCGTAATTTCCATTCACTTTGATGGAGTACCAAGGGCTACTGATGCAGGCTAGGATCCACTCCACATACAACTCTGGCTATTTAGCCCGTGCAATATTGCACGGGTTGTTATATAGCATTGTTATGAATACTATCTAATTTTACTATGATGATATAACCAAATTAATCGATGCATCTTAATATAAATAAGATAGGATGCACGACATTAGACCTATTAGAAGATTCGATCACCAATCTCGTAAATCAACTTGAACCAATCTTCTTTTAGTATCCACGGCCCGTATTGGCCTAAACCTGTTATGACCAATACATTTTTAGGTCAAACCCAACCTGACCAGTTACCACATAACTAAGAGAAAATAAGAAAAAGATTAAGCTCATAGATGAATTATGTATTATTATAACTCAAGATCGAGTCACACCTATTTCGAGTCTCTTATGGTTAGTTTTATGTATCCGGCGTGCAAAGTGAGTTGATATTGGTTTTGTGAAGTGTGAAATAAATGCTTTTCCGTTGGGTGTCTATAGTATTTATCAAATATAGAAAATCACGGAAGATAACCGATTTCTAATGTAATTAGCATATGAAATATAATTATCAAATATTTGATCCTCTTTCTAGTGCAACTTCCGTTTTTAGTCCAAAATTATGTCACCCCTCGAAACCTTTCATTTCCTCCAATTTCATCACTAATCCCATCATTAATTTGCTTATTAACAACAGAATTTAGCTTGGATTGTGATTTCATACCAGATTTTGCGAAAGCTTGTTCAAGAAGTTTGTTGAGTGTCAACTTCTGTAGTTGTTTTTCCATTTCCTGTTCATCACTTGCTTTGATATTAGTATCATTCTCTTTCTCCCACTCCAATGTATCTGCTGGTGGTTTTTGTTTTCAAGGGCGACCCCCACCGCGGTGCTCTTTCGCCATAGATCAAGCTGTACGGACTGTACGGACTTCTTGGAGAGGAAGCTTCCTCCCTTCATGGCCTTTTATTATTCAGATTTTATTGTCTTAACTTGAAATTCCAATATATTATTCATATTTATAACCTTAAAACCAGATTTTATTGCCGTAGGAAATTACTTTTTTTTTTTCTTTTCTAGCTATATATTATTCAGATTTTATAGCCTTAACGTGAAATCGCAGTATATTATTCATATTTTATAACCTTAAAATCAATCTTTATTGCGTAGGAAATTGTTTCTTCCCCAAATTTTCAACTTTATAGTATTCATTTTGGGAACATTTTGATTTATCCAATATATAATATCTTGGAATAATGTAGGAGCATATCTGACAAAAATTATTTCTATATACATACATATATATATATATATATATATATATATATATATATATATATGTATATAGAAATAGGATCAAATGAGTCCTTGTTGATTGGATGAGTCCATGAGTCCTCATCTCAGCCATTCATTGCTCTAGATCCTACGCTCCAAATTTTGCCGCGCTTATAGGGGTAAAAGGGTCAATTAATTCAGAAATATAAAACCACGAATCAAACGCTGCCTCCTCATTTTTACACTTTCAATTTCTCTCTCCTCAACCTTCGTTTCCCCAAATTTTCAGCATTTCACGATTCTTCTTTCTCTCACCTCCGCTTCGCCGCCGCTCGCCGCCACTCTCCACCGCTTCGCCGCCTCTATCCATGGCTATCTACTCGTCTCCGGCCAACAATGTTTTCATCATCTCTGTCGCATCTATAATCGAGGTATGAATTGATGATTTTAGGGTTTGGTTTATACGCGATAAGATGAATTCATTTTTAATTTTGCATTTTTCGATCTGATTATGTGCGTTTGTATACTATTGATGTTTCATTTTGATTGATTTTATCGTTGCTTTTCGATTTCATTTACATTTTTGGGCGATTTACTACTTTTTAGGCGAATCCTGACAACAACGACGGCGAGGCGGCCAATCTGACGGTGTCGGTGATGAGAATCTGCAGACGGCGGTGTCTGGCGACGTCGTGTACTCTCGATAATTCGGCGACTATTCAAATCGATTTAGGTTTGATTTCTAATTCGTTTTTCTGTGTACAAATTATAATTTAGGTTTTTGTGTAGTGATTTTGGTTGTATTGTTGAAGATTTGTTCGGAAATGTTACCGGTCTCGATTCTCGCCGCCGCCGTGATTCTCATATTGCAATTTTTGTTGATTTAGTTTGATTCAATCTGTTGGTGTGTGATTTTGTTTGATATTGTGCGTGATTCGATTTGGTATGGTGTGTCATAATAAAATCAGCAGAGCAACATTTCAATCAATCTGAAATAAACCCATCAGAGTTCGCAGCAACAATTCAACTTATTATAGATAAGGTGAATGAATGCCCATAATTCTAGATAATTGGAGCATAAAAATTGGGATAAAACAGGATATAGTACCTTAGATTACAAAGAAGATGAAGAAGAGTGATGCACTTATCAAGTTATCAGTCCACTTTTGCGTACTGGTAATATCTTTCGGAAGCTTCTCGAGAGTCTTGAATCCAAGACCAACGCTCTTGAAGAACCTTCAGACTGCACAATTTTACCACCAAAACAAAAGCAATCAAAAACCCATACGAAAATCCCCAAATTCGTTTCATTTACAGAAACCCTAAATCAAAATAGTTGAAAAATATGAAAGAAACGAAAACAAACGAAAGGAAACCTTGAAGAAAGCTTTTTCAGTATTCATTTTATCATATTAAAACAACAAAAACTAAACCCAGATACTTACTCATATTATTAGAAGTCCATATATGATTCGATTTCGCCCAAGTGAACAATACTTACTCACAAAACCAAAATCAATTACGCCCAATTCAATTTCCCCCAAATCAATTCGACCTAAATAATCCTCTGCCCAGTTTTTAAAACCACTTCATGCGTAGGAATCGAGCAGTTTACGAGAAGGGATTGAGAGGATTTGAGAGTACATGAGTTTTGTTGGATTTTGAGCAGAGAGGAGTGAAGTTTGAGTTTAGGGTTTGGGGGGAAATTCTGGGGAAATGTTTTTCTCTTTTTAGGTCAATTCTGGGGAAATGTTGGAGTAGTTTGTCGCGCCCAATTTTCAGCATTATTATTATTATTATTATTTTTTTGCAAGTAGCGTTACATTAGCCTAGATAAGGCAACGAAAAATTTCAAACGCAACGCCTATCTATAGACCGTTACATTAGGCGTTGCTATAGACACTTCCTAAAAGGTATTAACAAGGAAGTGTTGCAATAGGTAATCAAATGTAACGCCTACCTACCGACCGTTACATTAGACGTGTTGCATTAGGTCATTTTTGTTGTAGTGTAGAAGAAAAGAGTATTTTGAGATTTAGCACGGCCGTGTTTATTTTGGCGCGCCCGCGCGAAATGGTCAGAATCTTTTCTATTTTCATTGTTGAGATATGGCACGGCCGTGCGACTTTCAGCACGCCCGTGCAACTGGACATCCGGGTGGTTACTACAATTGAAGAGAGAGATGTTTTAGGTTATTTTTAGTTTCTTTTGTCCTCTTCCACCCCTATTCCCTACACATTATAAATACCCATTGTAATCCTCATTAGAACATGATCATATATTTTTATCATATTACATTTTAGAAACATCAAAACTCTCTAATTTCCTAAGAGGTTGGAGATATTGTTGTTGTACTTTGAAGATTGAAGTTTAATATCATATTGATGATTTCTCTTGCAACTTTTGATCATTCTACACCATTCTCAAGACTAAGCATTTCTTTCCCTCATCCTTTATTTATGTCTTTCATAATGATTGTAGAATTAATCATGTGTAGTGAGTAGATTCTTAATTTCCTAGAATTAGAGACATGTAGTATATAGTTTAATATGTAGAACTTTTTTCATCTTTATTATCATGTCATGTCAATGCATTCTTTGTTGCTCTTCATGCTTATGAATATGGAGACGTCTATGTTTGTGAGATTATAGTTAATTGAGAGAAGGACGTAGCAGTGAATCTTAATTAGTGGAACCACAATGAATGCACTGGATTGATTAATCACGAGAGTAGTTTAATTGTCTAGGGGTGGTCCTTTAGTGGAGATTACGCGGAATTGACATTGTTCTTAATGGGTTTAGATTAGCGCAAGTGACCATCGAGAGATAGGCCTTTCTAATCTAAGCACGCGTACTAAACCTTGATCGTGAGAAGTTAGTACAACATAGCATAACACTCATGAAACTTGACATGAAATTGGTTGTATGAACTTGGTCTATGTGTTAGATTATTATTGCATTGATCTACTTCTAGGAAAGCTATCTAATAAATTTCATTCATCATTTAGATTATAGTTATAGTTAGATTTTAGTCATTCAATTACAATTCCCAATTTTATAGTAACTTATATATTTTAGTCTAGTTTAAGCAACTCTAATCTTTGTAACATTGTCCTCGTGGGATACGACCCGTATTTTCCGAAGTATTACTACAACATACACCGTGCACTTGCGGTATATAGCAAAATTGCTATCAGTGATATGAAATGAAGCTCAAGCTTATGAGGGTCAACGTTCTTACCTTCAACACTCAAGAACACTAGCAATGAAGTCAAAAGTCCACGAAAGGTACTTACTCAAACTCACCACCTAACAATTGTCGAACACAAAATGGATTACTACAATTCACAAGGTAGTTATCCTCTAACGACTACGTCGTACTTCCAACCCATACTCCACACATCCCACATACACACACAAGATAACCCCAATACAAATATGATCATAAAATAGTCAAACGGACTCCAATTTGCACCAAACTTTCACCACAACTCCGCAAACATATTAGCAACGTTTCCAATCATTTAAACACTTAAAATACCCACAATAACACCCAAAAATAGGGTAAAATCAGATCTGGACATAAGGTATTAAATTAAATAAAACCATTATAAAACCTTCCCAAATTTATACTACATGTTACCCATATCGTAATAAGTCACCCTTTCAAATTTCATGCGATTCTGACCAGAAAATCATCATCAAACATACATAAACCCTAAATTGTAAACCCCAATTTAGAACTTCATAAAATCATGGTTAGATTCTCAAACAACAACGCATATAACACCAATCACAACACCACAATCCTATTCATGCTTTAAATCATCAATTAAACATGAATTCAAAAAGCCCTAATTAATTTTATGAGGAAAAAGGGTTTAGGGTTTTTACAACTCTTGATATAAAATCAAGAAGGGAGAAAAGTGGTAAGATCTAACTCCTCTCTTTCTTCTCTTCTCTTTTCTCCTTCTCTGCCTCTTCTGCGTTCTACGCGTGTGTGGGGTTTTGAGGTGGGTTTATTTTGTTTTATATATTGTAGTAGTAGTAGAGTGAGACAGTACTGGTAAGGGCGTTTAGGTAAATTTCCATAAAACCAACCCAATTAGGAAACCGATCTAAAGTAGGAAAATTACCAAATTAGTAATTGCTTCCTAAATCCTCAATTAAATGTAACACCCTAATTAAATAAAGATCCCAAAATTTACGGGGTGTTACAGACTTCCCTCCTTAAAACAAATCTTCGTCCCGAAGATTTTGGTCTCTCCTTTAAAGAGATTTCACAAAACTTTCTATGCTTCAAGGTTCCTCTATTGTTAACTTGCCTTTATTGACTGAATAATGCTCAGGCAGAACATAACCACCAGGAAAGAGACAAGGAGTAAAGGTTCGAAAAATAAACAGTAGATAAGAGGTATAATGCAACATCAATGCATTTTCTCTTAAGAGATTTGGGTTTAGCTGGAAATGCACCATCAATGCATTTCAGGAAGGAATAGCGCGTAATTATAAATTAACAATTATTATCATGCTTATAGACTCACATATTGACGAGACAACACGAGGAATAGAACGCGCGGGGTTCTCATCCCCCTTAAAAGAAAAGGTTCGTCTCGAACCGTAAGTACCTTAATCAAAAAGATGGGGGTACTTTTCACGCATGACGGATTCAACCTCCCAAGTTGCTTCTTCCACGCTGTTGTTGCACCACAACACTTTGACCATCTTGGTCTCGTTACGTCGGGTCTTTCTTGTTTTGGTATCTAAGATCTTCAATGGTGCCTCCTCGTAGGTCATTGTCTCGTCTAGCTCAATTGTTTTCGGGTCGAGCACATGTGACGAGTCACTAACATACTTTCGCAGCTGGGACACATGGAACACGTTGTGGACTTGATCCAGTTTTGCAGGCAAGTCCAGTTCATAAGCCACTTCACCAATTCGTTTCAATATTTTGTATGGCCCAATAAACCTCGGACTCAACTTTCCCTTCTTGCCAAACCTCATTACGCCTTTAGTAAGGGATACTCTTAATAACACCATGTCATCCCTTTCAAACTCGATATGGCTACGAGTCTTGTCGGCGTAACTCTTCTGTCTGTCCTGAGCCGCCTTGAGTCTATCCTTGATTAGCTTTACTTGATCGGTCATCTCTTGGATGTAGTCGAGCCCCAATACTACAGTTTCACTGATGTCGTTCCAACAAATCGGACTCCTGCACTTCCTCCCATACAATGCCTCATATGGTGCCATCTTGATTGATGCTTGATAGCTGTTGTTATAAGAGAACTCAATTAGATCCAACTTGTCTTCCCAACCTCCTTGCAACTGTAGAGTACAAGCTCGAAGCATATCTTCCAACGTCTGATTTGTTCTTTCAGTTTGTCCGTCAGTAGTTGGGTGAAATGCGGTGCTCTTTAGAAGTTTTGTGCCTAAGACTTCCTGTAACTTGGTCCAAAATCTGGACACAAACCGCGCATCGCGATCTGAAACCGATCTCATCTGGAACGCCGTGTAGTCTCAGAACGTGATGAATGTACGCATTGGCTAGTTGATTCTTCTTCCAAGTGTCTTTCATCGGTATGAAGTGAGCACTTTTCGTCAGTCTATCTACGATCACCCAAATCATGTTATTTCCCTTAGGTGTCCTGGGTAAACCAGCGATAAAATCCATAGATATCGAACTCCACTTCCACTCCGGCACTGGTAGTGGTTGTAGCTTGCCTTGTGGTCTCTTATGCTCACTTTTTACCTTCTGACAAACTAGGCACTTAGCTACGAATTCGGCTATGTCTTTCTTCATCCCAGACCACCAGAACACTCGTTTCAGATCCTGGTACTTTTTATCTCCTCCAGGATGTACTGAATATAATGTAATATGGGTTTCCGCTAGGATCCTTTCTCTCAATTGCACACTGTCGGGAACACATACTCTACTTTGATAGCAAATCACACCATCTCCAGTCATCTTGAACAATTCGCCATCTTTCTCCAACCTCCCTTTAAGGTACTCATCAGAACTCTGGAGTTCCTTAATCTCCCCTTAGAGGTCGTTTTGAAACGTAGTGACTCCATGTTCCGATAACTGTATTCCAAAGTTTAGAAATTCATCTCTCAGCTTCTGTCATTGTACTATCATCTGAATATTGTGCAAGGACTTCCTACTAAGAGCATCTGCTACCACGTTGGCCTTACCCTCGTGGAATTGAATCTCCATGTCATAGTCCTTAATGAGTTCTAGCCATCTCCTCTGCCTCATGTTAAGCTCCTTTTGGGTGAATATGTACTTGAGGCTTTTATGATCATAGAATACCTTAAAAGTTACTCCAAACAGGTAATGCCTCCATAGTTTCAAAGCAAATACCACAGCAACTACCTCTAAGTCATGCTTCGGGTAGTTCTCCTCATAACTCTTGAGTTGCCTAGACGCATAGGCGATTACTTTTTGGTTCTGCATAAGGACACAACCTTTGGCCCTTTTAAGCTAACACGGTAAGAAACTCTAACATCCTTAGATCCCCTCAATGATATCTTTCCCAACCAACAGTCTAATCTTGCCTTGTACTTGCCCATCCAGTCCATTCCCAAGATGACATCAAAATAGGGTAAAGGAAATTCCACTAAGTCAGTTTTGAACTCATGGCCCCCAATTACTACTGGTACATCTCTAAACATGTTTTTACAATTGACACTCGCTCCAGTAGGCATTGAGAAATCAAAATCCACAGTTAATCTAGACCTAAGACCACATTTCTCAACAAACTTAGCAGCAATAAAAGAATGGGAAGCACCGCTATCAAATAAAACATGTGCAACAACAGAATTGACAAGGAAATTACCAGAGACTACATCACTGTTGTTCGAGGTGATTTTCCGGAGGTGCTGTTGGGACGTCAGGGCCTCCGTGGATCCGGGCTGCTCGCTTAGTGAGGACATGCACAAGGAAAGGGAAGTCCAGGACCCGGGGGTTTTTACCCGGGTTAGGACCCTCCGACGCTCAAGTCAGGGTCTACACGAGGGTAGGCTCTCCTTGTCGCCAAGGTGCCGAAAGTATTAAAGAAATATTGAGAGAGTTTAGAGAAGTTTACTGATTATGTAAGAAAAGTGGAGAGAATTCTCCTTGGAAATGATGTGGAATGATGAATAATGTGTGTAATCTCCCAAAAACTTGTCTTCCTTCCATAAATAAGGGGGTATTTATAATATTCCTCCAAGTAGGGTTTAGCTTGTAATAAGGGCCCCCCTGCCAAGTGTAAGGCTGTCCTTACTCCCTTGGGGAAGGGGTAACCACTTATCAATGGCCAAGATATTTTCTCATTAAAATGACTGTTTTACCCTTCATTTATTCTTTCTTGTGGGCTTTGATTCCTTTCTCGTATATGGGGTTTTATACACTTTGGTCCATCGATATTTTTGGCCCCAACATAATCCTCTCATGGGTATCCTGGCTCAGCCCCGGCCCTAACCTCGAGCCAGGGTAGCCATGACCCTTGTTGGGGGCCCTGGAGTTTGTTGTTTCTTGGCTCTTTCTTTTCGAGGACTATCCCCTTCGAATATCGTTGTGAAACAACTAGTTGGCCTTTATTCGAAGGTGCATAGTTCCCACTTGAGGTACTTTGGTGATCCAGCGGACGGGGCTGGTTCATTCAAACACTGCTGAAAGCAACTAGTTGGCCCTTGTTTGAATGGTACCGGCATCGGCCCTGGAGAGCCTGGCCCTTCTGGCTCGTCCTAGAGCGAGGATGGCTGATTTCAAACATACAGTTGAAAACTAGTTGTGGCCCTTGTTTGAATGTTGACATCTGAGCTCCTTCCAAGCGTGAGGGTCTCACTCACGACCTTGACAGTTACGACCCTAAGTCGAATGGGCTGACTTGCGGGCCAGGGTTCCAATGTAGGGCCCTGGTAACCCGGGAACTCCCAGGGGGCTGAGGTGGATGTCTGCATCTGAGCTCCTTTCGGGCCTGAGGATCTGGCTTCAAGACCCTAAAAATTTCGACCCCGAACCCGGATGGTTGGGGTGTCTGAAATCAGGGGGGCTGGCATCCAAGAACTAATGAGGGCCTGGGCAACTTAGGCCTTCCGCTATAGGGTCTGGTGCTAAACCAAGGGCCCCTGCCAATTCAGGAAATGCTAGAAAGTTTGCCCTCCTTTTGAACTTTGGCTTCCCATAAACGTTCACCACCTTAGGTAAAGATTTATTTTTCGAAAAATAGAGAAGCTTTCATCCTAGCGTAGGCCCTTGTGACAGTTTCCTGCTAGCCAAGGTATTACTGATGGATCCTGATGGGTTCTGAAGGCCCAAAAGGTCCTAACATGGCACTTTTACGAGGTTCCACAATGTGGAAGGGCTTGCGAGGCTTCTCGCCCCTCTGGAAGCCCCAATCTTAGGTTGCTGATGCTTTCGACAGCAGTCCCATAATTCTTGTGGCGTTAGAAATGGAGGCTCGTTAAGACGCTCTCAACTTACGCGACCCGTTCGGGGCCTTTAACGGAGCCTGCACACCTATCGAGATTCTCGGCCCCGGCCATATGGTAATGACCTTAGAGTAGGTTCCAGGCCCTTGCCTATTTGTACTTTTTTTTTTTTTTTCATTTTTCATTTTGCGTTTAACGATAGGCTCTCAATCTTCTAAACTCATTTGGCTCAAAACTCACACTTTGATTTTTACATCTCAATTGGGTTAGGCCCTTGACCTTTCCAACTTGTAGGCTCTCGACCTAATCGCGATTTTTAAACTAGGGTAAGCCCTCAGGCTCCCCAACTTACTCAACTCATTACCATTTCTTGCTTATTACACATTATCTAGGGCAGGCCCTAGGCCCCCTAGCTTTGCTTATCTCACGTCGATTTTTGCTTTTCACCCATTATGTGGGGTAGGCCCTTAGCCCCCCAGCTTGTTTAACTTGTTTCGAGTTTTGCTTTTCACTATGTAACGATGGGCTAGCTATGTACCCGACCCGCTGCATACGTGTGGCTTCACGCACACATTGGTACGCTAGGGAGCCGGAGCTACCAAGAGTTTTTAATCATTTTCCGACTTAACGTTTTCACAGGGAGACTTGCGCGTATTGCAAGCATAAATTTTTACACAACTTTGGGCACTGTTGACCGGGGTCCTTTTGGACTTGAGGCGGTGTTAATCCCCCATGTGAAGGTTCATACATCATTTGGGCGTCATTGGGGTCCTTTAGGACCAGGAAGTAGAGGTTCTAGTTCAGAGGGTCTTGGCTCCTCTTGGACCAAGGAGGCAAAGGGTATACCATCCCATGGGTCCTGTGATCAGGAGGCATGAGACCATCTTACTCGGGTTCTCAGGAGGCTCTAACGAGGCCCTTGTAATTACCGAGGCTAAATAAGAGGCACAAGACCATCTCTCTCGGATTCTCAGGATTCTTAAATGAGGTCTTGTTTATCGCCAAAAGTGACTAACATGCACAGGACCTTATCATTGGGTCTTCAGAGGGCTCCCAAGAGGTCCTGGTATTCAATGAAGGAAGGCATGAGGCACAAGGTCATCTCATTTAAATCTTCAGGAGGCTTTGATAAGGTCATGGAATTCAATGGTGCTAGCTACGAGGCACAAAGCCATCTCACGGTAGCTTAATATATGAACTTTCCCCGAATAATAAGCAACCCCTTAAGGCGAGAATCAGGCCATCGGTGGCAGGACAATAATCTTGGAAGAATCTTGAGGTAAGGTATCTCGGGGTGTCGTAAGGATCAACATTCTGACGAGGCATGTTATCAAATCATTTCATCGTGAATGCCGCCAAGGTCGAGGGGGATGACAAACGTCGGGTTGCCTCATCCCTCGTCCGGGGTGGTAAGTGGTTCTCAAAGGATGAGGTATGGAAAACAGGATTCCCTGCGTCGTCATACTCAGACATCTTTGGCTACCACACCGCTTCTTGAATTTCACTTTATATGATGATATGTCTACTTCTCGTCAGACTTTGGTTCTTTATAGGCTCGGCTCTCTCTGAACCAAAATGTCTTCATTTGGACGAATCGACTTCATTTGAGGGTCATCATTTAACAGGTGGGTAGTTACCATAGGGCCTAGCCCCCGCATCTCTTCCACCTAATATGATATCACCCCTGAGCTCCATGAAATGTTGCACGAGGTCTTTCTTTATCGGACTCTTTCTTCGTCTTCTATGATAGGGACACTCTTTTGGGCCTTTAGGGTCCAACGCTTCCAAATTGAATAGGGAGAAAACCGGAACCTCTTGGCCACACCGAAGTGCCGCCAAAGGCTACCAAGGTCCAACTCCAGTTGAGGATCGGGCCCTTCATCAGGTTCATTAAACTTACTCGACGACCCTCGGGATCCGGGCAAACGAGTGGTTGCATGCATTCCCTTAAATCCCAAGGGGGTTTCAAATCCATTACGGCGAACTTGACGCAAGATTTCCAAATATTGTCCCCCTCCGCAAACTTACACGGGGAGGACGATGAAATCCATTTGTCGTGTCGATGATTCCCATATGATCTAACACCTTCTACAAGTCTTGAATGATGGACTCTACCTTCTATAGGAAGTTTCGAGTCGTCATGTCTCTCGTTTGGCATGACATATGGCTCACAAACGAAAAGGTACGCCAAGTGGCAACATCTCTTGTTTGGCATCACATATGACTCTCAAACGTGGACCTTTGCTCCTGAGATGAGCCCCTATGAGGTATGGGATCTCGTCGTGGTCGAAGTAACAATCTTCACCGGTTCTTAATATGAACACATTCTTTCTAGTAATTGTTTGTGATTGAATCACACGTCGTACTCATTATTCGGACCCTCCTCCTGGAGTGGTTGCTTTATAACTTGGCCCTTCCCGAAACTCGGGAGACCTTCTGTATCTTGAACAATATAGGCTCTTTAAAGTGTTGATGGGTTCTCCTTTTCCAAGTAGGAGCTGGTATATAACTTGCTCAAATAATGAGATATAGGGTCTCTTCTTTCCGAATAGAAGCTGGGACATAATTTGCTGAAATAAAGAGCTCCATATATAGGCGTTAGCTCCGGAGACTTTGAGCTTGAGGCACGTGCCTAATAATATAAGGGGTATTCCCCTTTTGCTTCGATTACCCTGAATTTTTTGTTAACCAACGACAAGCATTTCGCCTATAATAATCATAAGTCATTTTAACTTTTGTCATACTCTAATTCAAGAGTATTGACGCAAATGATGCATATTTTCAATCAAAGAGCCTATTGGCTAACAATTATTTTATGGGACAAACCCCACAACATACGCAATCACGTAAATTAACATGGATTTATATTTGCCTTTCATGAGCCTAATGGCTAACCATTTTTATATAGCATGTTCAAACATTTAGTATGCCACTTTCATAAATCAACATACTTGTATCCTAGCCCCTACTCTTAAGTCGAGCCTCTCGGGGTCGATTTGAGAGTAATACAACTCCGCAAGATCCACATTTGGACATAAAAAATTTTGAGAAAAAATTCTCATCATATTCGCCAATATGTAAAACATGGTTCTCAACCAATGCATTCAACATGTTATTTGGCATACAAGCACAACTTCTATCATCATCAACAACATATGTTTATACATTCTTAGCCCCTTTTCGGGGTTCCCATAACACAATGACATGATACTCATCGTTAATAAGCATGCTACTTAAGAAATCATTGCAAGATATACTAATATAAACATTTCATATTTGACATGCTATTTTTCCAATGACATAAATGTTGGTTCACACTTTATATTTGCACATCAAAAAGTATTAAATTTTTCTAATTTATAATCACATATTAAGGAAGGATTAAGAAGGTACTTATCTGGCCCTTTGAAGAATAAACTCCATTTAAGTTGATAAAGAAACCCATATTTGCTCAAATAAAGAGATATAAGGACCTGGAGACTGGCCCTAGAACCCTTCCGGCGTCCGGAGGAGGACCTGGGACTGCTCGTCAACGGGTGCGGTGGATGCGGTTTATCAATAAGCTAAGGGACCTTCGGTTAGGCCCTCGAAAGTACCAAGTAAAAGAGGACCCTCTAGGTCCTTGTCAACAAAAATCCTCGAGCCCCTTTTTTGAGGTTTCCTTGTAAAGAAGGACCTTTGAGGTTGCTCGGTATTGGGGGACCCTAGAGCTTGACCCTTGATACCTATCTTCCCATGGCGAGCAGGGTATGTTTTGTGGCTAGCTTTGAGCCCCCGCGACCGAAACTTCCGAGGTTGCTGATAATAGAAGCCCCTAAGGTTAAGATATGAACATCTCTGAACCAAGGGCCTGATGGCTGACAAATGAGCTTCTTTCGGAGGACATGGCTTAACCATCTTCGAACAAGGAACCTGGCCAAAAGGCTAAGGCCTAACAATCTGAGGACCCGCTTGAGGGGTTGAAGCAGAACCTTCTCTTAGCCAGGGACGTGACCAAGAGATTGAAACTTGACCATCTACAGGCCTAGGACCCGACCATGAACTAGCCTGGGACCTGATCATACACGGGCCTAGGACCTGACTATGCACGGGCCTCGGACCAGGCCCTGACCGTGCACGAGCCTCGGACCAGAACCTCAACGGGCATAGGCCCTAACCATCCATGGGCCTCGGACCTGACCCTCAATGGGCACATGCCCTAACCATCCATGGGCCTCGGACCAGACCCTCAATGGGCACAGGGCCTGACCATCCGTGGGCCTCGGACTAGGCCCTCAACGGGCACAGGGCCTGACCATCCGTGGGCCTCGGACTAGGCCCTCAACGGGCATAGGCCCTGACCATCCGTGGGCCTCGGACTAGGCCCTCAACGGGCATAGGCCCTGACCATCCGTGGGCCTCGGACTAGGCCCTCAACGGGCACAGGGCCTGACCATCCGTGGGCTTCGGACCAGGCCCTCAATGGGCACAGGGCTTGACCATCCGTGGGCTTCGGACCAGGCCCTCAATGGGCACAGGGCCTAACCATCCGCGAGCACCTTTCACGGCTATAGGGCCTATCCACCTATAGACCTGAATATGACCATCCGCGAGCACATTTCGCGGGAATAAGGCCTATACACCTACGCACCTGAGTATGACCATCCGCGAGCACCTTTCGCAGGAATAGGGCCTGGTCGGGATGCTTAGGTCCTTAGGATCCGGACACCTTAGGAGGAAGCAAAATTTTGCTTCTCCAAAAATCATTATTCCTCCAAAAAAGAGCATGATATTTGGGAAAATTACTATCAACTTCAAAAATTTGTGTATATGGATATATTTTTGTGTATTTGAAATAGAAAGACATGATTATATGTGTTTTTAATAAATATTAAATCTCAAAAACATCATCATCAAAGAGAATCAAGACTTGGTGTGAAAAACAAAGAGAATTTGCGAATCGCGATGAACATAACCCTCGCTCCCACAATTCGGCGAGGTACTCATCCTTGATGAACTCGTCATCAAAGGAATCCTCTACAACTGGATCCTTTCTCGCGCCATTTTCAAGAGGCTTGCGGACTATCTCGGAGGTATCATCTTCTTCATTCGCCTTCGTGGGTTTAGCCCGTTTCTAGGCTCCTACCATCTTGGCCAGGACCTTCGTCTGCCCCCACCTCGGTATGAGGGGCTGGTGGAACAGGCTCGGGCAGGCCCTTTTCTGCCTTGGTCAGCCCCATCTCATTCTCCGTAGGATTCCTCGTAGTCATCACCATAGCTTTGCGTCACCGGAATCCACCAAAGTCCTTATGTCGTCCCCACAGACGGCGCCAATTGTTCGGGGTGATTTTCCCGAGGTGCTGTTAGGACGTCAGGGCCTCCGTGGATCCGGGCTGCTCGCTTGGTGGGGACCTGCACAAGGAAAGGGAAGTCCAGGACCCGGGGGTTTTTACCCGGGTGAGGACCCTCCGACGCTCAAGTCAGGGTCTACACGAGGGTAGGCTCTCCTTGTCGCCAAGGTGTCGAAAGTATTAAAGAAATATTGAGAGAGTTTAGAGAAGTTTACTGATTATGTAAGAAAAGTGGAGAGAATTCTCCTTGGAAATGATGTGGAATGATGAATAATGTGTGTAATCTCCCAAAAACTTGTCTTCCTTCCATAAATAAGGGGGTATTTATAATATTCCTCCAAGTAGGGTTTAGCTTGTAATAAGGGCCCCCCTGCCAAGTGTAAGGCTGTCCTTACTCCCTTGGGGAAGGGGTAACCACTTATCAATGGCCAAGATATTTTCTCATTAAAATGACTGTTTTACCCTTCATTTATTCTTTCTTGTGGGCTTTGATTCCTTTCTCGTATATGGGGTTTTATACACTTTGGTCCATCGATATTTTTGGCCCCAACAAGTGTTTTCCGCTTCCTCCTGGTTCATCACATATAATTGTCCCGCATTCCTCTTACTTTGATTCGCTGCATTAACGGACCCAGTTGGCTTTGCAGGAGTGACATTAGTATTCCCTTTTGTCGGAGTCGGGTTTCTATACGTGTTGCTAGACCCAACATAGTTACTCTGTGCTTTCTGACCTTGGAACCTAAAGGGCGTAGTTGAAACCGTCGTAGCCGGCACCGGCGGCTTTCCTGCAAGTCTTGAATAGCAATCATTCGCCTTGTGCCAGGCTTTCGGCAATGGAAGCATGTGATCTTATCCTCCTTACAATTCGTTTCTGGGTGGACTCGGTCACATCTCTTACACTTATTGGTTTGCTCATTCCCTAGGCTCCTAGCTTTGTTTGGCTGATAAACTTTGTAGTTTGAATTTCCCGTGATGGCTGATTGAGCCCTTCCACTATTTCCTCCAAAATTTCCCTTCTTATTAGATATCTCCAAGAGATCGAGCGGGCTGTCCTTCCTTTTCAGCCCAATGGGTCGGATTCCATCTTAGCCACCATCCTCTCGGTATTGTTAGCCTTAGCGTACAGTGCCTTGACGGTCGGGAAATCCTCACCAACAAACCAACCCTTAACCTTCCAGTGAAGCTTCTCCAAGTATCGGTTGCCTTGTGCTTCATCAGTGGCTACAAGGTCACCACCAAATCGGCTCAAGTCCATGGATTTCTCATGGAAATCCCTAACACTCATTTTCTCTGTTTGCTTCAATTCCTCGAACTCAGCCTTTTTCTGTTTCCTCAAGTGCTCAGGGAAGAACTCAGCCTCTAGGTATTTCTTAAGGTAGAGCCAGGTCCTCTCATAAGAAGTTACGGTACCATCAGCTTCTCTTTCTACTATTGGCTTGAAGAATTCGTCACGAATTCCCTGCCACCAACGTCCAACCAAGTCTCTCAAATAGTAGGCCCCGATTCGTACTTTATACGCATCTGGACAGCCCACTGAGAGGAAGATCCTCTCCATATCCTCAATCCATTCATTTATATCTACAAGGTCACCTCTACCAGAATAATTTGGGGGATTCTTCTTTGCACAGTGTTAGACATCTTTGCCAAAGTCATCTCCTCATTATTTTGTGTAGCAGTAGTCTAAATAAGAAAATTAAGGACTGTTATGCCGCCGTGGACTACCAAGTCAACGGCAAGGCTTATTAAATCGTAATTCATAACGAAACAATAAAGTGTCAGCGGAAGACTTATAGCGAAGTTTACAAACCAAAATCAAACCAAATGAAATAGATTACAATCGTTCATAAATTCCAAATATTCGACGAATTTATTGTGGAAAATCCCATGCCATGCAATCGAAACACAACAGATAAGAAATCACCTTCAAGACCTGTCAACTACGCCATCGAGAATGATGTAATATCCAGAATAGGGTAGGGAACAAAACCAAACATAAAGAACGTCAGCACAGGCTGAGTAAGAGAAAAGAGCAACAAAAAGGAAATAAGATACGCGCCTTTAAATGGCGCGTAGCTAAAGTAACTGAACAAACTACACCAAGAAAACAAGACAACGGAGAACCGGGTACGACTCGTGTGCTTAGAGCACGGGTCGTGTAGAGCACGAAAGGGGGTGTTCATCACGACAATAATTTTATTTATCATTCTTTTTATAAATTATTGCGCAAGGGTCTTACCCCAAGCCGATCCAACACTAGATCATCGAGAATAAAACGATCCTAAAGACCCGAGTGTGCACACCCCTCCTAGGGGGACGGTAGGACGCACAGTCCCTAAGAGGAAGTCGTTTAGGAGACCGGTAGCTGATCTCCGGTCTAGCTACATATACCTTGATCAGAGGTTAATCGCTCTAGGTGGTTTAATTATCATAATACGCATATAGTTACATTTATATACATCTTTAATCCGTCTCAAGTACGTTATTCGCGCATAATAGCTTTGATTTATAAACGGCCAAATCCGGAACAAGATATGCAAGAGATGATCAAGACACTAGTCAATGTAGGAATAAATATAGATGCTCAAAAGGTGATCACGATAGACAATTGATCAATAGGCGATAGATAATCAAAACAGAGAATACGAGCAAACAATTGAAACAAAGATGAACGTGAATGATTCTCGTGATATGAAATGAAGCTCAAGCTTATGAGGGTCAACGTTCTTACCTTCAACACTCAACAACACTAGCAATGAAGTCAAAGTCCACGAAAGGTACTTCCTCAAACTCACCACCTTAACAATTGTCGAACACAAAATGGATTACTACAATTCACAAGGTAGTTATCCTCTAATGACTACGTCGTACTTCCAACGCATACTCCACACATCCCACATACACACACAAGACCCCAATACAAATATGATCATAAAATAGTCAAACGGACTCCAATTTGCACCAAACTTTCACCACAACTCCACAAACATATTAGCAACATTTCCAATCATTTAAACACTTAAAATACCCACAATAACACCCAAAAATAGGGTAAAATCAGATCTGGACAGAAGCTATTAAATTAAATCAAACCATTATAAATTCTTCCCAAATTTATACTACATGTTACCCATATCGTAATAAGTCACCCTTTCAAATTTCATGCGATTCTGAACATAAAACCATCATCAAACATACATAAACCCTCAATTGTAAACCCCAATTTTGAACTTCATAAAATCATGCTTAGATTCTCAAACAACAACGCATATAGTACCAATCACAACACCACAATCCTATTCATGCTTTAAATCATCAATTAAACATGAATTCAAAAAGCCCTAATTAATTTTATGAGGAAAAAGGGTTTAGGGTTCTTACAACTCTTGATATAAAATCAAGAGGGGAGAAAAGTGATGCGACGGGAAGGTGGGGCGGCGGCTTGGGTGGCCGGCGGTGGTGTCCGACGGCTGCGGGCGACGTCTCCTCTCTTTTCTTCTCTTTCTTCTCTTCTCTTTTCTCCTTCTCTGCCTCTTCTGCGTTCTACGTGTGTGTGGGGTCTTGGGGTGGGTTTATTTTGTTTTATATATTGTAGTAGTAGTAGAGTGAGGGAGTAATGGTAAGGGCGTTTAGGTAAATTTCCATAAAACCAAACCAATTAGGAAACCGATCTAAAGTAGGAAAATTCCCAAATTAGTAATTGCTTCATAAATCCTCAATTATATGTAACACCCTTATTAAATAAAGATCCCAAAATTTACGGGGTGTTACACCCTGACGTGGTCTTGTATACCACAGTCGTATACCTATTTCCCTTTTTGCTCCTAAATATGTTCCTACTCTTCTCATCTTTAATTATTTCTTCGAGTTGATCTTGTGACACGCGGAAATATTGTCCTCTTTCGGTTTCGGATTTGTCTTATGACATCCGAATGTCCTCTACGGCTGCTTCTCCTCGCCAGTGAACTCTACATTATCTTTCAAGATTGGACATACCTTCAGGTTGTCCATCTTGCGGGGGTGTATTAGGATTATATTAGTTATATTGTAATCAATGTAATTTAGTACATCATATATTTTGTTATATTGTTACTCTAATTGTAGGATTTAGAGCTGGCCACGGGTCGGGTTCAGCCGAGTTAGGGCCAAGTTAACCCGAGCCAGGGTTGGAAAAATTCAACCCTGACCCTGACCCTACTTTTCAGGGTCAGGGCTGGAAAATCTCAACCCTAACTCTAACCCTGCAGGGTTTAACCGAGTTCTGAAAGGGTTTGACCAGGGTCAGGGTTGGAAAATTCTAACCCTAACCCTAGCCCTGCAGGTTCTGACCGGGCACTGACAGGGTTTGACCAGGGTTGGGTTGGTCGATTTTCAGAATTATTCTAAAAAAAAAAAAGGATTGCTCTTAACTATCATAATTTACATCTAATAATATCATTATTCAATAGACTTATGATAATTAGGATGCCTAGATATCTCGAAAGAATCAAAACACATGTAGGTTCTTCAGTTACTCTTCTTACCCAACTTACCTTTGTTCGGTTATTTGATCAGTTCCTTCTAATCTCCAGTGTTACGGTCAAGCTTAGGGTCAAGATCAGGGTTAGGGCAGGGTTAGGTCTGAGTTAGAGCCGAGTTTGACCAGGGTCAGGTTTTGAAAAACACAACCCTAACCCGACCCTACTTCAAACAGCGTTGGCCGAGTTAGGGCCGAGTTGGGCCGAGCTAGGGTTTGACCAGGGTCGGGCCAGGGCGTGCCAGAGTTGAACGGCCAGATGGCCAGCTCTTACTAGGATTGTATCTACACAAATTTAGGCTAACAATTATGATGTTCATACTATCTTGTAGTTGTATATAAATCGATTCACATCAATACAATTAATCAAGTTTTCACAATTATATTTCTCTCTTTCCTTTCCTCTCTAATTCTCTACACCGACTCTAAGTTCTCAGTCTGGCTGCTGATACAAATCACTTTGTAGTGGTAAAAGATGGGTTTTTATGCATTCAAATGGTTGCTTTTTGAATCAATTTATTAGCTAAACCTATCATACATGTATTTACGCTTTAATATAATAATTAGCGATTTTTGAATGTATTTATGGCCTTAAGATTGATGTGCGATTGTGTGTAACGACAATGAGGCGGTAAAAGATGATCCAAGGAGCGAGATACCAAGTTTTGGACAAGTTTGGGAGGAATTTCAGTCCATTTACGGAAGGTCAACTTTGAAGGTTCATAACATTCAAATGGATTAGAATTTGCAGTGAGGCCTACGGCATATTAAAGTTAATGATCTTAGCTTTCCAAGAAGTGGTCACACATCCTCACAGGCCAAGTAACGAAGAAGTTATGACCGTTTGAAAAACGTCGCCAGTACCAGTCCAGCGACTAGAGCTTTAGACGACCCGTCTGTATTTGGGACGAGTCGTCTGGACACTTAAGACGAGTCGTCTGGGATAAGGAGGAGTCGTCCCGATGCTGTGTCGGCGTATTTACGGGTTTCTTAATCCCGTTTTGTAATCCTTTAGTAAATACTTTAAACTTCCCGTGTGTCTAGATCTTATCTATCCTACCTAGTTGTTATCATTATATTGCTTATTGCTTTCATTGAATTGTATTTAGGCGCGCGTCTTTGCTATTCATCGATTAGGGCTAGTTGGTAGGGCTGATCTCTCTTGCTACCTATTAATTAGGAACGATCGATAACTCCATTTTCACAACTAGGTGCTCAACATAATTGATCTAAGTGAGGACAATGATCAATTGGATGAGCTATATTGAATATTAATCGTCCGAGACTTTTCCCTTAATTGAATTGCAATTTACTTCTTTCCGCTTGATTACTTTATCATTACACATTCAAAAAACCCCATTTAGTTACGTTTGCATACTTAAACAATCACCGTTCTCTGTGGATTCGAACCTTTTCTATTACTACGTTTTAGATTCGTATTGATATTTTATATTTGTAGGCGTACGACTTTAGCCTGTTAAATTTTGGGGCCGTTGCCGGGGAACGGTTTAATTTGTCTTTGTGTCTTTTAGCTTAGATTTGAATGAGTTGTTTTCATCAGCTGTGATTCATGGCTATTATTAAATTTGAGCAATTTGCTGATGAATTGTTTCATGACTATTATGTTCGACTTATGGAACATTGTGATTGATTCGGCTTCTCGTGGTAGTGTTTTTGCGGAATGGAAATTAAATCTGATTATTCTTAGACGCATTACCTATTTGGCTCACTATATGAGTAATGGCAGTTTTAAATCCATGGATACTGATCTGCCCATTTTGCACGCTTCATATTAATAGTTTTTATTGCATTTTAACGGTCCAAATGATGTATTTTGCTCACTATTGGTGTTGAGTATCGGTTCTTAAGCTTTATGTATTTTGGTCGTTTTATGCACATTATGGATGCAGACACTACTTTGAGGCACTATTGAGAAGAGCATCCCGAGACGTTTGATGGGCTGCGCTGGAAGATTGGCGGAGCACCAGAGAAATGGAAGGCGGAAGAGGCAGAGGTATTTCGCGGCCCGATGGAGAGCATGGCGGGCCGCGACCAGCGGCTTGGCGAACCGCGAAGGGCGATTTTTCCTAATTTCGTATTTTCTATTTTACGTTTTTCTGAGACTTTATAAATAAGAAAACCCCGACACTAGGTTATTAATTGAGACTTTTTAGAAGAAAAGAAGGGGTTTTCATGGATTGTATGAGGAGCTAAATTATTATTTCTTGATCTATTAATCGAAGCATCGCATCGACAATATCGTGAGTTTGATCTATTCGTTTTATCGCTTTCAATTATAATATTATCTTTGGTGTTTATTCTATACAATTGTCTTTTGTGATTGCTAAGTGCGGAACTAGTTTATTGCTCAGATTGATTGTTTGCTAGTTTTAATTGATCAAAGAAATCCATTGTTTGATTGATTTTTACATTGTAGCAATCCTCAATTCATTCATTTGTATGTAATCATCGTTAGTGAATTAGGTCAAAGATTTTACTCACATGTTAAATACGAAACGTGTGTTAGTATTATATGTCTCTATCGATATTTCTCTAATTCTTATTGCTAGTATTAAATTGAACTTAATCGTGTGCTTAGGTTATTTGATAGTTAGGGTTATTAGGTAGTGCAGATCACACCTTTTAGCTATTCTTAAGGAGAGATTTGGGAATTCTAATTCCACGCTATAGTAATTGAGATTGATAAAAGAATAGTGACAACTAGGACCGATTAGTCAGTGCGTTGTGGGAATGAATTGATCAAGATCCGTTATATTCCTGAATTAGATTCATAATTCGTACTTGTTACTTTTAGATAAATTGACAATCAACAAATCAAATCCCCATTACTTGTTACATTGGCACTTCAATTAACCACAATTGACAATCAACCCCTTTCCCTGTGGATTCGATCCCTACTTCCCTACTATGGTTGTTAGGATTTAGGTTTATTTTTGGTAGATAATCGCGACTTTAGTCTAACCAAATTTTGGCGCCATTGCCGGGGACTTGGGCTTTGTTGTTGTTGTGAGTATTTGTGTAGTTTTCTATGGTTGTAATTCCTAGTTTGTGATTTATGCATGGTCGTCTTCAAATTTATTCAATTTGACAATGAACTCTTTCATGAGTACTTTTCTAGATGGGAAGCTTATGTTGACTATGTTGGTTCCTGTGGTTATTACTATTCTAATTTTGAACTATGTAATGCTGTCATAAAGGGTATGAACCCTCAAACTTGGTCTTTGGCGGAGTATATATGAGTGGTGGAAACGTTTCATACATGCCACCTGATGACTGTTGGGGTTTCTTTAAGTTCATGTCATTTCAATGTCTAGAAGTGGAGTTAAATACTCCACCACCCCTTGTTTGATGAGGAGTGATGAATTAAAGGAGTCCAACAAATGCTTTCTTGACCATGATGAGCCAAATAAAGTCGATGAACCACATATAACTTCCCAAGAGAGTGAGATGTTTGTTTCTATGAGGGAGGTTGATTGGTTTTTGGATGATGAGAAAGAAGATGAGGCGGGTGCATGCATTGAGGTTTATAATCCTAAGGATCAACCACCGATAATATCTTTTGAAGTGACTTGTGTATTGGACCTTAGGCCTCCACCTATCTTGGATCGAGCTTCATTATCTTTTGTGAATCTATCACCTATTTTGTGCTTGACTATTGAGCCCAAAATTGACTTGAATTTGTTGTTGTTTGACAATGTTGCTAATATTAAATCATCTTTTAAGTAACAAAAAGTTTTTGTGAAGATTCCACATGTGCTTAGCTGGGTTAATTTGCTAACCTCATATAGCAACTATTCTCGATTAGTTGATAAGTTAACAAGATCACTGAGTTTTATTCTCTCCTATATATATTTATCATTGTGTTATTTATGCTTATTGAGAGAATTTTTGCAGGATTTGAACTTGAGAGCTTCTGTAGCTCCTATCATTCAAAGGTAGAAAGATGCGTCGAGCCAACGACGTTAAACGAGTGCGCTTCTCGGGAGGCAATGCAACCCGAGCATTTCTGTTGTTTTTTTTCCTTTATCTTTTTATGTGTGTGTTTCTTGTGTAGGTAATTAACAAAAAAAAAAAAAAAACTTGATGCTGGTGCTAGTACGCATGAAGGTTTGCTTTTCTATTCCCTTTTCTCCCTCGCTTCTTATTACTCTATCTCACCATTCTTTTCCAACCCAATTTTTCTTCCCCACGACTCTTGGACCATCTCTTTTTGTTTTCCTACCCACGATTCACCACTTTTGTTTGTTGTATGCCACCCCAAATTTTGTCCTTTACACCCATTTTATAGCCTTGTTGATTATTTTCTTGGTATTTGAAGGGTGCGTGGTTGTTTTATTTGATGGTGGCGAGGAGGTAGTTTATTTTATGCAATTTATTCTGTAGGGAGATGGGCGTTCTGTTAGGAAACTGTGGTAGTTTCGTGGCGACATTTCATTGAGGGTGATTGGGATATGTGTGAGTTGAGAGTGGCTCTACACCTTATCTCTTTGTTCGATGAGCCCACTGCTTTGAGGAGAATGAGGAGGAGGAATTGAGATCTTGCTTTTGTGAGATGAACTTTGGTGCTATACATGAGGAGGGCATTTTTCAGAATATGAGAACATGATGCGTCGGCGCAATTTTGTGAGCTCATCCCTCTCCTATTTCATTGTTGTCCTACTTATCTTGTTGGTTTCCATCACATTGAGGACAATGTCTAGTTCAAGCATGGGGGAGTGGATTCTCATTGTAAATTTGTAATGTGTTTATTTATTTATTGTAATTCGCAAAAAAAAAAAAAGAGAGAGAAGAAAGTCAGAACCGAGAGATGAGCGAAAAAGAAAGTCTGGAAAAGACACGAGAGAAGAAAGTAAGCCGGTGAGCTGGAAAAGTTAACGAGAGGCTAGGTGAAAAACCCATTGGTCGCCTAGGCAAAATGAGCGGAGCATGTCACTTACCGGTGCATAAGTAGGGTGTTTGAAGGTCGTGTCTGGGTAGGTCTCTCTTGGATGGTTTAAGGAGGTTTAGTTGGAACTGCTTAGTGGTCTTTAGGCTAGAAAATCATCGGTACGCTTGAAGATATAAGTGGTGTTGGTGTTGAATCTGAGGTAGTTGTGGATCCGACGGTGCTATTCCGGACCATGGCTAATGAGGGAGTTGGAGGAGAGCTAGCTTGGGAGTAATTTAGGACATTTTAGCCTCCCATGCTTCTTGGTTATGTTGCGGTATGATGATATAAGATGGTTTGGTCTGTTGTGTGAGATTACATCTGTGACGGTCCCTACTAGCAAGATGAAGACTCACCGTCCTTTAGTTGGAGTAGAGGAGATAGGTTTTGAGATGAACTTCACCCGTGCTAACTGTCAATAGACCTTGGAGACATCTTTTGGAGAATTAGGTTGCTCGAGGACTTTCCTTCTTGATGTTTTTTACGCGTTTTCAATAAAGCCTTCTCGTAAAAGTATTTTAACAATGTTTTCGGTGATATTAGTCAATGTTATTCGAACCGTTCCTTTTCTATTCATGAGCAAAGGTCTAAGCATGGGGGAGTTTGATCTGTCCATTTTGTACGCTTCATATTTATAGTTTTTATTGCATTTTAACGGTTCAAATGATGTACTTTGCTCACTATTGGTGTTGAGTATCGGTTCTTAAGTTTTATGTAATTTTGGGCATTTTATGCACATTTTGGATGCGAACACTTTGAGGCACTGAGAAGAACATCCCGAGACATTTGGCGGGCCGCGCTGGAAGATTGGCAGAGCGCCAGAGAAATCGAAGACGGTAGAGGCAGAGATATTTCGCGACCCGAAATGGAGAGCATGGCGGGCCGCGGTGGAGCTTCGCGTGCCGCAACCTGCGGCTTGGTGAACCGCGAAGGGCGATTTTTCCTAATTTCGTATTTTCTATTTTACGTTTTTCTGAGACTTTAGAAATAAGAAAATCCCCGACCCTAAGTTATTAATTGAGACTTTTTAGAAGAAAACAAGGGGTTTTCATGGATTGTATGAGGAACTAAATTATTATTTCTTGATCTATTAATCGAAGCATCGCATCAACAATATCGTGAGTTTGATCTATTCGTTTTATCGCTTTCAATTATAGTCTTATCTTTGGTATTTATTCTATACAATTGTGTTTTGTGATTGCTAAGTGCGCAACTAGTTTATTGCTTAGATTGATTGTTTGCTAGTTTTAATTGATCAAAGGAATCCATTGTTTGATTGATTTTTACATTGTAGCAATCCCCAATTCATTGATTTGTTTGTAATCATCGTTAGTGAATTAGGGCAAAGATTTGACTCACATGTTAAATACGAAACGTGTGTTAGTATTATATGTCTCTATCGATATTTCTCTAATTCTTATTGCTAGTATTAAATTGAACCTAATCGTGTGTTTAGGTTATTTGATCACGCCTTTTAGCTATTCTTAAGGAGAGATTTGGGAATTCTGTTTCCACGCTAGAGTAATTGAGATTGATAAAAGAATAGTGACAACTAGGACCGATTAGTCAGTGCGTTGTGGGAATTAATTGATCAAGATCCGTTATATTCTTGAATTAGATTCATAATTCGTACTTTTTAATTTGAGATAAATTGAGAATCAACATAACAAAATCCCCATTACTTTTAGGAATAAAAACAAAAAGGAATCTAGGAGAAAAATAATAGCTTCTTCTCCAAGCTTCAATGGCCGAAACATTGCAAGCTTGATTCCATGGCTAATACTCGACGAAATAAAAAACAAAACACACGGTCACGATCGCAGGAGCAAGACGAATCGATTGGTAGAGAGAAACAAGGTAATGGTTCAGAATCAGGTGAGAAAACTAATACCCAGCTAGAAAAATCAAGTACAGAGCTGTAGGAAATTGAAGGAGTTCATTCTCCACCTGCAAAACTCATGTTTGCGGATCTTTTTGTTGCAACCACAACTCAGAATAAGATGAAAGTAAGTAATCATGCCTCAAATTCTAAAGCTCATGTTGATAGCTCTGTTTTACATGAGAATTCTGGGAAGGATAATACTGTTAGTGAGAATAATAAGTCTAAGGAAGAAAAGAAACAATCCTATAAGGCCTCTATGACAAACAAAGCTGGGATGAACTTCGAGTATTTACCATCAGATGATATTGTTGTTACTATTGAACTTGAGGATATTGAGGAAGAATTGAAATATTGGGAGAATACTCTTGTGGGTCATGTGATTGGGGCTAAACCAAGTGAGAATAATTTAGCTGAGTTTGCTCAAAAACACTGGAATACTCGCTGCAGCCCCTCTGATTCAATACTTCAAAAGGGGATGGTTTTTCATCAAATTTGGGGGGATAACTGACATGGAAGAAATTTTGAAAGGAGGGTCGTGGTACTATGGGGAACATGTTTTCATCTTAAAGCAGTGGACTCCCAACTTTAATAAGGAGATGGACTGCACTTCTATGGTGTCAGTGTGGGTGTTTTTCCCTGATTTAGAGCCTCACCTTTGGTCACAGAAAGCTCTCAGTAAGATAGCAAGCGCGGTTGGGAATCCGCTGTTTGCTGATGTCAGGACCACGCTGAAAGCAAAGCTTGGATTTGCAAGGATATTAATTGAGGTTGATGTAGCTAAGGAGTTACCAAGCACAATTTCTATAAGCACTCCTTATGGGGAAAGTCTCCAATCAATCAAGTATGAGTGGGTGCCTTATTATTGCAACCACTGCATAAAACTGGGTCATATGCAGCAGAGATGCAAGTTGTTGAGGAAAGAGACAGTGAAAAAAGACCAAAGTAAGCCAGTTTATGTGCCAAAGATCATTCCTGATGCTGAGGCTGATAAAACATTGCATTAATCCAATACATACATTTTATAAAAAAGTCATAGATTCGCAACCCAACTATTGAGGAAGTGGCACAAAGTACTCCTGAAGTAGCAAAAGCTAGCATCCTGAAAATTGCTACTACTGACAAAGATGGAGTCACCCCGGTCATAGGCAGAAAAACTAAAAAGTCTCTGGCTAAACAGTTGGATTTTGTGGAAAACAAGTTCAAAGCAAAAAGTGAAACATATCTCATTCCAGTCTGCATGGAGAAGGATATTAAAGCGGATTTGGTGGCTCAATGTGAGATTGACAGTGGTACTGACCCGGGGGGGACCCCTACCCCATAATGATCATCTGCACTTGGAACATTAGAGGCTGCAACCAGCCTCTAAAACAGCAGGAAGTCCTGCAATATCTCAAAATAAATAGAGTGGATTTGTTGAGATTATTGGAGACAAGGGTAAAGGAGAATAAGGGGAAGCAAATTCTTGAGAGGAAATTTAGTAAGTATGGCACCATGAATAACTACAACCAACATTATAATGGTAGAATTTGGCTCATTTGGAATAAATATAGCTGCTCAATAAAGTTACTCAAAGCTGGAGCTCAATATCTCCATTGCAAACTAACTTGTTTGAAAACGCAGTTTGAATGTCTTGTTATAGTAGTCTATGGGTTTAATAAGGGCCAAGAGAGAAGGGAACTGTGGGAGTTTATTGCCAATGAGGCTCTCACTGTTCAGGAGCCTTGGCTTATGATGGGTGACTTCAATGTCGTTTTGAATACGAATGAAAAACTCAGCAAAGCTTCTTTAAATAAAAGGGATATGGAAGATTTCATTGGTTGTGCAAATGAAGCAAGTATGACTGAGCTGCCTGGGACTGTTTGTCAGTTCACGCGGACTAATCTGCAAGAGGGCGAGGATAATGTCTGGGCAAAACTAGATAGGGCGCTGGTTAACAAGATCTGGATGGACAGCAATATAAAGGCAACAACCCACTTTCATCAGCCTGGACTTTCAGACCACTCTTCTGTGTTTGTGGAGATGGAGCTAGGGGTCAAAGATGGGAAAAAGCTTTTTAGATTTCTAACCTATTGGTTTGATGATCCAGAGTTCAGGCCGCTAGTGAATAACATCTGGTAGAATAAGGTAAAGGGGACGAAAATGTATCAGGTTATGAAAAAATTGAAAGCTGTGAGAGCTGGTCTGAGGAATTTCCATAAAGAGAAATATGCCTTCATCTCTAAGAGAGTGGATCTAAGTAGAAACAATCTCACCAAATTCCAAGCCAGCATTCAGGGTAAGCCTCTCACCAGGATTGATATTGCTCAGATTAAAAATCTGAAAAATGATCTAGAGAATCTGGAAAAGGCAGAGCTCTGCTTCTTCTATCAAAGAGCCAAAATACATGACATAGCAATGAATGATGCCAGTACTAAGTAATTTCATGCTAAAGTGGTGGAGAAGCGAGCTCTCTCTTATGTTGGGAAGATAAAAAATGGTAGCGGTGACCTTTGTACTAAGCCAGAAGAAGTTACTGATGCTTTTCTTAGCTACTACAAGGAGTTACTTGGCACATCTCAACAAACTACCTCTCACTACAAGAAATAAGCCAAATAGAGACGGAAATTTGTGAAGGAAATCCGTCTCAAACTACGATTAGAGACGGATTAGAGACGAATTATGATCCGTCTCTATATGGCTCGTCTCAAATTTATTAGACGGATTAAATCTGTCTCTAATTTGAGACGGAATTATGAATTCGTCTCTAATGTATTTGAGACGGACTATAAAATCCGCCTCTAACATTGAGATGGAATTCTAACATCCGTCTCAAATACATTAGAGATGGAACCCAAATTCCATTTCTAATTTGAGATGGAATTTATATATAACCGTCTCTAAGGGCGTCCATCTATAAAATTTATTAAATTCACATAATCAACAATTATTATTTTATTTTAGGCTACATGGGATTTGAACCCGCATCTATGTGCAAATGCACATCGCTCTACCACCTTTGAGCTAATAGCCTCCAAAAAATATGAAAAATTAGAAGTAATCGGGCTGCAAAAGACTATAAGAGCTACATGTATATAACAACGTAATCGTCCTAGAAAAAGAGATACATATCCTAAACCTTTGACAATCTTGAATCTAATATGATTCACTATATGACTTTGCTAGTCTAATGGTCAGGCCACGTCCCCTTGTAAGAAAAAGTTAAAGGAAAATTACAATTTCTCACACTAGAAACAATGCAAATTGAGATCATCTAACAAAAGGTAAAAATTTACTGTCTCATTCTCACAGCGACGATGTATGATAGTGCTCATATTTGGTAATAAAAGCTTACTTCTAAGAGTTTTGAAGAGCTGTCAAACAACTGCTCTAAAAATACGCTATGAATAATCATGACTTCCTGAAGGAAAAATGATACAATGCCAAAGTCAAAATGATCTGAATGTTAACATTGATATCGCTTATTTAAAATACCAAAGAGGAAAGTGGACATTCTTGGACATTTGCTGTCTCATTTTTCATTTCTACAATGCCACTCAAGATGGTTATAAGCCACACGAAAAAGTGTATTACTGAGTTAATGGCCAACCAATGTACGTAGAGTCATAAAACACACTACTAACAACTTGTAATGGGATTAATTATATTTTGAAGGGGAATGCTTGATTTGACGTAAGCGCAACTAAGAAAATGGCAAATCTTTCAAGACCCATATCATTTAGCCTTATAACTGTACTATACACTAGAAGGAAAAAAGGAAAATTGATTAAAAGAAATAAACTTAGGTAGCATTTAGGTAAACATACCATCTTATCCACACAGGAGCCTAAAAAGATGATTTTGTCAATAGTTGACACCAATGCCGCCCTTATTTCAGCAAACCTGCCAAAGAGATACGATGAGATCACCCACCCCAACACCAAGTTATATATTTCTAATAAACAGTTAAACACAAGGAAAGAGACATCTTGAAAAATTAAGTATGCCTCATGATTACATCTACTAAATTTCCGAGAGCACCAACAGCCGTCAGAGTGTTACTATTTGCCCCTGCATTCATATAGACCTGATCCTCAACAACATCTAGAATAGACACTGAGAACTAGATCACAAGACGTGTTGACGTAAAAAATCCTACCTAAGTCCTTAAACAATAATTCAAAGTACAGTTTAGTAAGGATACTTAACATTATATGTTAAGACAATTATTATTCTTTATCCAGTATCTTAGAAATTTTGATTTTCGTACCACACCCAGCATGCCACACTGCATCTTTGTTATACAAAACCTGAAAAACCCCACAACTTAGGAAGTTCGGAACCACCAAGGAACTATATATAATATAACTATTCTCACCAGCTGAAGTTTACATAAGAAAATTAGAGAGATCATGATTGATATCAGAGATATAAACATTTACGCACATATTTTACGAGTTAAATAAATCAAAATTGTAAGCTCAAATACAATAATAACAACACCATTCCCAGGAAAGACAATCGCATTCGTGACACCTCATCTCGAGTTGCCGATAACCATGCATATCAATTAATACACCCAAAATAACTTCAACTATGACAGCGAAGATTCATTGAATTGTAATACACATAGTAGCTCTACATATGAACTTCAAAGAATCATATCATCAGAGGCGGCACAACCATCACATGGCTCGATTAAATCCCCTTCCTAACACGATAACACCTCAATCTTGAATTAATAAAACTCATATCAACGTAGACACCCAAAATAATTTCACCCCCAATTTACAAAAATAAATATTGAAATTGGGATAATAATCTAACTTGAAGAAAATCATAGCACAAATACCAAACATGAAAAAAATTGATTCCATATCATTACGCCATGAATTGTTGTCCCAAACTTGTAAAATTGGTTTCAAATGTAAAATGCTGAATTAAGGCCATACGGACGATGAACAACTTAATTAGCTTGCATAGTTCTAACTCCATCAGTCGTAAATAAGAAAATCGAAATCGCAAATTGACAATTAGAGATCAAACGCATCACCCACAAAGACATAAACTATACAAAGTTAACATGGCCAATTCAAGATTGTGCACAACACGTCAACACCAATCTTACTTTTCACATCATCACTGCCAATCCAAGATTATGCACATCATTAAATCAAACATCATAAGAATATCAAGCTAACCCAGTATACACATTTTCGATTAGAGTTGAGCAAAACAAATGCGTAATTGCGACTTACACATAGATTAAAACATTCATCATAAACAAAATTGATTAAACATAAAGATAAACTTAATTAAAAAAAATAGGGTGAAAATCAATTACATACCAGCAAACTCATAATTGAAGTCAAGCCCAGGATCCGGGTACACCTACACCGTTGTTCATGGATATCGTGATAAGCGTTTGAGTAGATTTTCATGCCAGATCTGAGATCGCAATGGAGGAGAGAGAAAATTAGGGTTTCGAGAGGTGAGAGGAGGAGATTAAAAACACTTGACATTTAATTTGTTGGGATTCAGAAATTTGAGTGGGTGTTCAACTGGAGATGAAGGTAGAGAGTGGGTGAATTGTGCGTTGTTGCTATGGGCAGAGGAGGTAATCAGGAGGGAGAGAGAGAGATAAAAAAAGATCGAGCGAAGGAGATGAAATGAGATAATAATCAGTCCTTACCTAAATTAGATACGGAAGTGTGACTCCGTTTCTAAATATAGATACAGATAATAATCGTCCGTCTCCACTTAGAGATGAAATTACAATCCGTCTCAAATTTGAGACAGAATAATTAGGTTCGTCTCTATTTAGAGACGTAAGTATGACATATGTCTCTGATGAAAATTTGACACGAAATATAACTATTTCGTCTCTAACTTAGAGATGGAACTATAAAATCCGTCTCTAAATAGAGAATTTCTTGTAGTGTCTTTTGATAACTCCCTCCACTCCGGGCCAAAGTTGAATCAGGAGCAAGGAAATCAATTAGTTGCAGACTTCTCAGCTGAGGAGGTAAAGAAAGCACTTTATTCTATTGATGAGCTGAAGAGCCCTGGTCCCGATGGGTTCACCTCAGCCTTTTTCAAGAAGACATGGGATATTGTTGGTAATGAGATTTCTATGGCCATTATTGATTTCTTCAAGAAGTGTAAGCTCTTGAAGCAAGTCAATTCAACTTTAATTGCTTTGATCCCAAAGAAAGCAACTCCTGAATCAGTGATTGATTTCCGGCGTATTTCCTGTTGCAACACTATATACAAGATTATGAGTAAAATGCTGGTAGAAAGGCTGCAACCAATGCTAGATGATATAATCGGAGTGGAGCAATTTGCTTTTGTGAAAAACAAGACCATCTTTGATAATATCCTGCTTTCTCAAGAATTAATTAGGAAGTATGACAGGAAATTCATTTCCCCCAAGGCTACAATCAAAGTGGACATTAAAAAGCATTCGACTCAGTTTCATGGAGCTATCTGAGTAATCTCCTGAGCTATTTAAACTTCCCTGATAAGTTTGTTGGCTAGATTATGGCTTCCTTGAGATCTGCTCACTTCACTTTGAATGTTAATGGCTCTCCTGTGGGTTAAGGCAAGGGGACCCCCTCTCCCCTTACCTGTTTGTCATCTGCATGGAGGGTCTTTCCAGACAACTTAACCACCTGATAGATAGCAAAAACTACTCTCAGCACCCAAAATGCAATCAAATAGGCATAAATCACCTCTTATTTGCTGATGAGTTGCTTATTTTTGCAAGGGGTGATCTAAGTTCAGTCACTGAAGTTGCTAATGCTTTGAAGAAGTTTGAAGGGCAGTTAGGGCTAGCTGTTAACCCTCTCAAAACCAGTATCTATATGGGAGGAGTAAAGAAGCAGGACATGCAAGATATTCTGGTCTCTACTGGTTATGTCTTAGATCACTTTCCATTCAAGTATCTAAGAGTTCCTCTACATTCTTCCAGGCTTACTGCAAGCATGTATTCCCCTCTAATTGATAAAATCAGAGGTAAGCTTAAGCATTGGGCAAATATGCATATCTCTTATGCTGGAAAGCTTCAGCTTATCAACTCAGTGATTTTAGGCTTGCAAACATACTAGGGTTCTGTTTTGCTTCTACCTAAGGTGGTCTTGAAAAAGATCAGTAGGGTTTGCAGAGAATACTTCTGGGGAATTAGTGAAACCAAAGGGAAAATCACCTTAATAAGTTGGGATAAAGTCTGCAAACCTAGAAGAGAGGGAGGTCTAGGCATAAAAGAAGTATTGAGTTGGAATAAAACTCTCTACTCAAAGTGGCTGATCAAATTGTTGCATATGCCAGATTACATTTGGACTAAATGGATGCAGGCTTACTATATTAAGAGCAAGCAAATTGGGATATTGGAGCAGTTAATGACTGCTCAAGTAGTTGGAGAAATATTCTGAATCTCAAAGAGGAGATCATTTGTAAAGCTGGGGGCATAAGTGAAGCTGATAGGACTGTGGAAGAATGGCATAATTCCTGCAGTAAAGGGAAGAGAATATATCAATTCTTTTGCAACAAGAACGCTAATGTTAGCTGGTTCAAAACAATATGGAATCACTACACCATGCCTGAAGTACTATAATCTCTGTGCTTGCTATGCATAATGCCTTACCTACTATCAACAATCTGAAAAAGAGAGGCATTAGCATCCCTAACAGGTGTGTGATGTGCAAGTGTAAAGAAGAAAGTATAGAGCACATGTATTTCGACTGTGAAGTTTCTGGTATCATTTGGAACCGGATTCTAAGCTGGCTGGGTTATAAGCTGAGAAGTTGGAGCTTGCGACATGAGTTAAATTGGTTTAAGCACAAGTTGAGAGGAAAGTTGGCCAAGCATCATATGCTTTGAGCGGCTTTCACATGGGCCATATATGAGATTTGGCTAGAGAGGAACAAAAGAAATTTCCAAGACAATGCTAGAACAATTGATCAAATTGTACTTAGAATTCAGTTTTATAGTTGTATTAGAGTGAAGGATCAAATGTAGTTGTCTTGCTTTGGTAAGGTAGTAGCTAGCTAGGGTGAGCTCAATGCTCTTCCTTTAGAAGATAATTGTATTTGTAAACTCTTTGATAATACAAATGCTAACTTCTTTCAAAAAAAAAAAAAATCCCCATTACTTGTTACATTGGTACTTCAATTCACCACAATTGACAATCAACCCATTTCCCTGTGGATTTGATCTCTACTTCCGTACTACTGTTGTTAGGATTTAGGTTTATATTTGGTAGATAATCGCGACTTTAGTATCACCACATACTAATGAGATTTTTGAATTTTGAAAGAATTTGGCACTTCAAACTTTTCAGGTACAATTGAAGGATAGTCATACTATGTCCCCAAATTTTGAAACTGATATTGATTGTTTGAAAGTGTCTGAAAATAAGGTAACCGAAGAAGAAATTTCTTTAGTTATGGAGACTAATGAGAGTCAGTGTGCTACTCTTTCGGAGGAGGATGTTATAGTTTTGGATGATAATGTTGATTATGTTGGTTCTTGTGACTTTTCCGAGGAGAGTGGGGTTGGGGACACAACAAATGAGAATATTGAGGTTCTCCCCACAAAGGGAGCTTCCCTCACATCCGCAATTAGCGAACCTATTACATTAATCCCCAAACGCCCATGGGTCAATTACTGTCATTCATTTCTATCTCTGTTTCATAATTTGTCGCATCAACAGTCTCAAGATTGTGACATAAAGAATTGATTTGAGCGTAGAGGTCCAGACAACCTTCATCTACATGATATCGCAACCTCTATTGTTTATGCACTGTTGTTTACTAACGTTTTCTATTGTCAATCTTTTGAGACTTATGCTAGCTCATTCGACAAACTTCTATGAGCATTGAACTGTTCCGCTCTTGAGCCATGTCTTTTTATCTATTCTAAGTGATCCAAGAAGACAGTATTATATACGTCGAGTCAATGACGTTAAACAAGTGCGCTTCTTGGCAAGCAACCCAAGTATTGTTCTAATTTTATTTTCTTTTTCCTTTTTGATTTGTTTGTTTCTTGTGTAGGTAAAAAAAAATCCAAAAAAAAAAGAACCAAAGATGATGATCAGGTACGTATAATTCCTATCCTTTTTCTCCTCCTCCTACTTATTCTAGCCTTTATTTCCCACCACAATTTTCTTCACCAGTTTTTACAGACCTGTAGACACCTGCATGTCCCTACCAAAATGCCCGATGATGAAAGGACACTATACTGTGAACTCCGTCTACTTGCTCTCCTATGTGAACCACCATTGTCTTGAATCCGTTAGCAAATGCGTCTTCACCCAAAACAATGCAAAAAACAACCATTTTCTTCCCCTTATCCACCTGACCTAACTCAGGAATAACCCACGTGCCTAAACCGCCAAATATCATCAAGAAAACATATTTTTGTACGTCATTTGCCCACCCAAATTCTCATGTGCAATACTCATGTCATAAGAAGGCCAGAAATGCAATTTAGTATGCTGCGTCAAGGGGTCCAGGCGCACCCGCGCGCGCGCATAAAGGCATTGGCGCACCAGCAGGCGCGCCTAACGTACCACCACCTGCGCCAGACGCAGCCAACTCGCGCCAGACGCAGCCTTACCTGCATCTGACGCACCATCACCCGAGCATGACGCAGCCCCGCCTGCGCTTGACGCAGCACCACCCGCGTCTGACGCACCTAACCCTAGACGGCCGGCTGCCCTAGCCTCCTATACAATATAAATACCCCTTCATTTCCACCCCATTTGACAGCTACACACACCATTTTTCACCCCGAAACTCTGCTCCTCCCTCGCTACAATTCTCTCATAAAAAAACCCTAACTACAATACAAAAACCCTAATAACTACAACACCAAAACCCTAATAGCACCCCTACACCTCTAGGGCACCCCTAAACACAACACAATCAACACACAATACAAACAAAGTCCCTCACAAAAACCCACGTTCGAAGAGCAACGCATCGCTCTAAGAACAAATCTAGCCTCCCACGACGCATACTAAGGACCAACGCATCGATCTCGAAACATAGTAGAGCAAGTAGTGGTATCGCGGACACACGTAAGTCCGCATTTTATTGCTTTTACGACATAGATTTATATTTTGCCTAACCAAGATTTAGATCTAAAACGAATTACATGAATCACGCCTAACACACATAGCGCAAAGCGCTTGGACAAATTGGTAGCTAGGGACCGTTAATCAATCTTAACGACGTTGCGACCTAAGATCTAGTTTATGTGCTCAATAACCGACTTAGCTAATTTACTAGGTTGTATATAAGTTGTAAATGATTGTAATTTGCATGGCTTAACTTTTCGACGACTTGTAAACGATAATTCAACTAGTAGAGGCGCTATAGGCGGGAGGGGTTGGGTGTCTTATGGCTTCCCAACACGTACCCTCACCCCCGAACCCAGTCTTGCGGTCCGTAGACTGCATATTGGCGTAGCGTACAATGCGCATTTTGTTTCTTACGTCCCTCGGTTTTGTCCCTTTCTGTAAACGACTCGCAAACGTGTTTTGTACTTGGCATGACTCGCTTCTCCAAGCGTTTATGCTCAATGGGTACAGACTCACCTAGCGTTTACGTAGTCCCTTGGTAACAAGGAACAAGATCGCATTGAATGGTTTCCAAACACCCCACAATTGTTTGGTGGCGACTCCTATCCTAGTGCAATCATCGCACGACTCGCGCGTCCACCGCTATAGAGACCATCCGTGGAATCTACAGTGGCGACTCCGCTGGGGACTTATTTGTTCAAAGTGGGTGAGACTCGAAGATTGGTTATCACGTTACATTTGTTGAGAAGTTTAGCACCTTCATTTTCATGGACGCGACCCATGTCCCATAGGAACCTTTGTCCTTTCGGTACATCCATGTCTTTCTACCTCGTGTAGGACTGAATAATGGTTTTACCACCCACGTTCGCATCATCGACACTTCGTTTCAAATGAAACATTGTTTCTGGTGCAAGGATGTTATACTCTCGAGCATGGGCTGCCACAAATTGAGATATAGCTACCTATAACGTGATACCCTAAGCCTAAACCTCAAAGCCTAAGCTCTAGTTCATTTGCATGGTATATGGTCGTTGCAACGTGCCTTTATTGCTTCTTTTTGTTGCTTTTTATGCCTTATTTGTACCATTTCAACCCCAAAACTTTATCAAATCACGTTTTAACCACGCCAATACTTTTCCCGTGCCCCACGTCACTTTTTGTGACGTTTCGGCGCGTGCGTCCATGGCCTTGTGCGCACGATGTCGTGCGTCCGCGCGCTTGTGCGAACCACCCCCGTGCTTCTGTCCACTAATACGCACCACACATTTTCCTTTGAATGATGCAATTCCCATTCCAAGTCATGCCCCACTGCATGTCGCCCTTTGTTTGAGTCATTTTAAACACATACACAAACATGCACCTATAAACCTCGCACACACATGTTGCACTCACAAAATCGAGTTAGTCTAATTGCATTTCTTGTCACACTCTTGAATATTGCATTGTCGTGTCATGCATACACATTCATATCATGTTGCATTCATCGTACATATATACATCGGTACATACATACTTATGTTATGTCCATAGAGTCGCGTCTTGCACCATTCATTTGCATATCATCTAGGTCCACCCCTAGTCATCTAAATCATGCATCATCCTAGTCCATTCCATTCTTAGGACAAATCATCTCATGTAGGGTCAAGTTTATACCTAACTACGAACTCATGCATCCTAGGAACCCGAACCATTGCACGCGCTTTTGCACTAAGACTTGTATGATCACATGCATCCATGCATACATGCATCACAAGATTCACAACCCATGCATCGAACCTACAAAAAAAAATACGTCATGCATTATGTCAAACACATCATGTCTGTCTCATACGTCAATCTGTATCATCGACTCTATCCACCTAAGATATTTGAGGCCCACTCCTCGCTCTTTATTACACAAAATTTCACATATTTTTTGATACGTCAATCTGTATCATCAACCCTAGCCACCTAGGATTTTCGAGGCCCACTCCTCGCTAGTTTTTACCCAAAAATCCGCACCTTAGCGATATGCCAATCCGTATCAACGACCCTAACTACTTAGGATCTTCGAGGCCCACCCCTCAAATTTTTTGCCCAAAGCATGACAACTTAACGAAACGCCAATCTGTATCATCAACCCTAGCAACCTAGGATTTTTGAGGCCCGTTCCTCACCCATTTTACAACAATCCGTGCAATTTATGGAAATCTAAACCATATAACTTGATCTTAGCCACCTAGGATCATCGAGGCCCACTCCTTGTTCAATTTACCATAGAATTTTTGCATCCCGTTCATACGCCTATCCGTATTCGTACACATCACACACATTGCACTTGTTTCGATCTTAGCCACCTAGGATCATCAAGACCCACTCCTCACCTCCTTTCTTTCCGTCGTTGAAGTCCACTCTTCACGACCACTCGATCTATACATACATAAGATCGTCAACACCTTATCCAACTCTGTGACCCCGGCCCACGTTTTCAAGCAACTCAATTGAAGCGCCAATGGTTTGAGGGACTGTTGGCACTAAAAATTCGTTAATGTGCCGTAAATTAAATTAATTAAATAATTTGAGTTAATATCAAATTTTTGCTCGATTTAATTAATACTCCCTCCATTCATATCCATCCTTCCTACTTTCCTTTTAGGGGAATTCACATCCAATCTTCCTCTTTCTTATTTTGGTAACATTTGAACCAATGAAATGCTTCCAAAGTGCTATTGTCCCCATTCCCACTTGCTTTTAATAATTTTTAATACACTCCTAAAACTTTGTGCAATAAAAAAATAGGAAGGTTGGATATGAATGGAGGGAGTATGTCCCGTCAAAATAATATTCGGATCGATCCAGTTTCCAAATTGGGTTAAACGGATCGATGTATGGATAAAACAAGCAATTGGGCCAAGTCCACATAAAGCCTAAAAGAAGGCCCGTGACTACAAGCCCACCAGAAATTAGGGTTTCCACTCTATATATATAGAGTCTCCCTCATTCATTTTGAGGGTTGGAAAAATCAGAGAGAAGAAAACCCAGAGGAATTCTCTACAAAAACTCCCAGCCCAAACGCAGTCGACAAGCACTTACGTGCCACCTGCAAATCAAATCAAACACAAGTTCAAACAACCAAATTCAAGGAGAGATTCAAGTCCCCAGCGACCCTCTCAAGAACAACAACAACGCCCGCGGACGACGCGCGCACCCCCCTACAGCACGTACGCTATCAGTGTAGTGTATCGTACGGCGTACCCCCTACTGCGTAGTAGAATTCAGAGGATTACATTAGAGATTGTACACATAACTTTCTGATTATAATAAAACATTATTTTGTTTCCTTATTTTGTCTGAGTACGAAATTTGCGTTAACAAATTTGGTGAACCCGACGTGAAATCTCTACCTCTCATCCCTACTACGTACGTATCAACTACTGCAACGACGATGTCTGCTGAACAGCACACCCCTCGTTCCTCCAAGAAGACCTTTGGCAAAGTAACGCAGAGTTCTCCTAGCGCTACTACAACGCAACCCGCCGGCATCTGCACCAGAGGGATGGCGAAGAAGGCCGTCGTCAACGCTGCCGCTGCTCGCCTTCGTGCTGCTGAGGTTCCTAAGCAGTCTCGCAGATTCTCTGCTGCCTCCATCGCTGCATCAGCTACTGCTATAATTGCTTCTGCTTCCCCTCAGCGCAAGAAGATTAAGGAGGTGAAGACCTGTAGCCCTGAGAAGAAGTATAAGCCACTTATCGCATCTGTCATGACGATAACACCGAAGACTGTCGAAGAACAGTTGGCGGAAATGCAGGCCCACTTCGAGAGGCTCAGGCTCGAGAACGAAGAAAAGAACAAAAAGATTGAGGATCTCCAGAAGGAGGTAGCTGAGATGCGCAAGGCTGAGAAGCCACTTAACTCCGAAAAGGAGGGTAGCAGCGACGAAGAGGAAAAAGAAGGTGACGAGGAGGAGTCTGACCATGATGATATCATCAAAACCAAGGAGAACTCCTACTCCCAAAACTAGCTGCAGATGCTGATAGCAGATGCAGTTAAGAATCAGCTTGGTGAAAGCTCTGCGAATAGCTTTCGTTACGTCAAGCCTTATACCAAGATGATTGATAAACTGAAGATGCCTTCACGCTATCAACCGCCGAAGTTCCAGCAGTTCGACGGGAAGGGCAACCCAAGACAACACATTGCACACTTCGTGGAAACATGCAATAATGCTGGAACGGGAGGCAATCGACTGGTCAAGCAGTTCGTTAGGTCCCTCAAGGGTATCGCCTTCGACTGGTATACCGAGTTGGATCCTGAGTCTGTCGACAGCTAGGAACAAATGCAAGATGAGTTCTTGAGCAGGTTCTACAACGCTAGGCGCATCGTCAGCATGAGCGAGCTCACAAATACCGTCCAATGGGATGAGGAACCCGTTCTTGACTATATCAGCCGTTGGCGCGCACTGTGTCTTGAATGCAAAGATAGGCTAACCCAGAGTTCAGCTGTAGAGATGTGCATTAATGGTATGCACACAGATGTGATGTACAGTTTAAAGACAAATAAGCCTAAGGACTTCCAAGACCTTGTGACACGTGCCTATGACATGGAGCTCACATTGAAGGCGCGTAAGAAGGAGCGTACCTCCTCTTTTGTGAAACTTCTATTCGAAAAGAAGGAGTATAAGAAAAATGACAAGACCTCCAAGGGGACGACGAAGGAAGTTATGGCCGTCACCACCAGCAGCGGTCCCATCAACATCTCTGCAAAACCAAAGTATGAAAAGAAAAAGGATACGTCGACAAGGGAGTACAACCGCGACAGGCCTTCTTTAAAAGAGCTGATGGCCAAAAAGTATCATTTTCCTGACTCCGACGTGCCTGAGATGTTGGAACAGCTGCTAAAAAACAAGCTCATTGAGCTCCCAGAAGCAAAACGTCCTGAGGAGGTAGGCAAAACCGATCATCCTAGGTACTGTGCGTACCACAGGTTGATCAGTCATCCCACAGGAAAGTGCGTTGATGCAAAGGAGAAAATGATGGACCTCGAGAAAAGGGGTATGGTAGTTTGGGACTACGACGACGTCGTGGAAACAAACTGCATTACAGTAATGGAGCACTCACCCCCATCATGTCCATGTGATAACAAAGTTGAGTGGTATGCTCGCTCCATTCAGTTTGGTAGTCTTGAACCTACACTACTAAGGCTGCCAAGACCGATCCCACAGCCAAATCTTGTGTCATCAATGGCGGCAAAAGCGCAAGAGAAATCAAACATCCCACCAAGAACTCTAGATGTCGATGATGATGAGGGGTGGACGTTGGTAACAAGAAGAAAGTCAAGGAAGCAAGCGAAGCCTCAACCACAACCTGTGTCACACAAAAGGACACAGCCAAAGAAGAAGGGTCTGCGTCGACCTAAAGAAAAGAAAAAGCTAAAGAGGGTCGTAAAGCCACATGTGCTGCCAATCGACCCCTTAGAGCAAAATCCATCGGTGCCTATCACTCTGAAGGAGTTTTTCCCAGCAGAATACCTCGACAAAGTCACTGCATGCACAGTGTCAACTTCGGCAAGCGAGGATGAAGAGGAGGAAGTACCAACTAATGAACTTTTGGTAGTCTAGTCACCCAACTCTGAAAAGGACGGGAGGGTGTCAACCACCTTACGCACTCTCCCTGCGCGCATGGGGTGGAAACAAATCTTTGGTTTGTCAGAGGAGACGCGACAACAAATAATCAAAGCTCTCCAGAATCCAAAGTTGTATGTAGAGGAGACCAAAGATGCTACAGACTTTGAAGAAGAATCATTCAAGTGCGCTTCATGTAGCACAGCCGTGACATTTTCTGATGAGGATCTCCTACTGGGGTCTAAACCCCACAATAGGCCACTTTACGTGTCAGGCTACATAAGGGGGCGAATCCTTGTCGATGGAGGCTCTGGCAATAGTCTCATGCCGAAAACAACCATGACGGAGTTAGGGATCACGATGGATGAACTCTCTAATAGTCGTATGACTGTTCACGGCTTCAACTCAAATGCTGAACGTGTTATCGAACTTATTCGTGTGAACCTCACAATAGGAGATCTCTCCTCGGATACATTGTTTCACGTGATAGATGCCAGAGCCTCATACAAATTGTTACTTGGTCGACCGTGGCAGCATCAAAATGGAGTTGTACCGCCAACCCTCCACCAATGTATGAAGTACTATCGTGGAAGTGAGAAAAAGATCAATGGGGATGCAAAGCCATTTGACAAAGAAGATTCATACTTCGCTGACGCTAAGTTTTTCGATGAAGATCTTTGCTCATCTGAGTTGTTGCCATCTACTATCTCCTCTACCGAAAAGGGAGTGAAAAGGAACAATGTCGTGGTTCAAGCCGAGGCACCAGTCAATCAACCTTCATCAACAAACGACCAACAAAGTCAATTGGAGGTTACTATCAAGCCAACTGCAGTTCCAGCTGTCAAAATTCAACAAGCTACACCAAAAGCTGTGACTGCCGTCCTGCGATACATTCCGCAATCACGTCGCAAAGACGGACAAAACCCTTTTGAGGCGTGTCAGAACTCGAAGCCAAAGACTATAGAGTTGTACAAAACCAAAAAGTCCATCAAACAAGAATGGGTGAAGAGAGTTGTCACACCTCTACCTAGCAGCAACCAAACGCCAATCATGAAACCTCCAGTTGCAGGATTTACTCCCTCAACCAAAGGTACAATGGCGAACGAAGCAAACGCCTCAAGTGAGAAGAAAGTAGGGAAGTTCGGCTCCAATGCATATAAGTTGATGGAGAAGGCCGGATATGACTTTCAAAACCCAACTCCACTAGGCGACGTTGTGGAGGTCGAACCGTACGGTCTTAATGCAACCCAAAAGAAATTATTCAAGGAAGGAGGTGATTTCGCAGTCACCAAAGCCGGTTTGGGTTATGAGCCTCATGCGCCCATAAAGATCTCCGTTCGACGCAAGGATACCTCCTCCTCTCAACACATCACTGTGGAAGAAGTCGACGAAGAGAAGGAGGTGGAACAAAGCTCACAACGCACTTCATCCGTCTTCAATAGGATGAATCCACCAATGAGGATGATGCCTCCTGTGTTTCGAAGGTTAGGACAAACATATGCAGAACGTCAACTTCCCACAAGAGGTCGTCCGTCAGTGTTCGACAGATTAGGTGAACTACAAGTTAACAATGAGGCTGAACCACCTAACACTCAAGTGCAGAGAAGATCGGTGTTCGACCGTATAGCTCCTCCTACCATTTTCGATCGTTTGGGAACTCTTAACGATACAACTGGTGACATGACTTCCCAACCTATCACAGTGACTCAAGGTGAGGAGGAGACTCCACTCAGCGCTGATCTCAGGAGTAACGTGCCTTCGCGCATGAAGTCAGAACGATAAGGTAGACATCGTCAGTGACGAACCTCTAGTGGCAAAGAGTCCCATAGTAGTATTGACCAACCAATCGAAATCCTCAAGTCAGAACGATAAGGTCAACGAAAAAGAAGTTGTTACATGCTCTCGTTGCAAATGTCAAGTGAAAGAGGAGGATAACCCACCAACCTCTCATAGCGAAAAAATCTCGAAAGACGATGAAATGGTAACATCTTATCACATCACTGTGGAGGAACTACCTGACCCTGACACGGAGGTTGAAGCTGACGAAGCTCCAACACCACTTGAGAATAGGGTTAAATCAACGGTGGATGAGTTGAAAGAACTAAACCTAGGCACTCCAGAAGATCCACGCCCTATTTATGTCAGTGCTCTACTAACTGAAAATGAAGAAAAAGAGTACTACACACTTTTCTCCGAATACAAAGATGTCTTTGCTTGGAGCTACAAAGAGATGCCTGGGCTTAGCCCCAAAATTGCAGTTCATCGCCTCGCGATCAAAAGAGGGATTGATCCAAAGAAACAGTCCCAATGATGTTTCAGGCCGGAATTAGTCCCTGAAATTGAAAAGGAAGTCAACAAGCTCATTGAAGCCGACTTCATTAGGGAAGTGAAATATCCTACATGGATAGCGAACATCGTCCCTGTAAGGAAGAAAAATGGACAACAGCGCGTCTGCGTCGACTTTCGTGATCTTAAGGAGGCATGTCCTAAGGATGACTTCCCCTTGCCAGTCACTGAACTAATGATTGACGCAACGACTGGACACGAAATCCTCTCTTTCATGGATTGTACTGCGGGATACAACCAAATCTTAATGACGCCTGAAGATCAAGAAGCTACGGCCTTCCACACTCCAAAAGGGATATTCTGTTACAAGGTTATGCCCTTTGATCTGAAAAACGCGGGTGCTACATATCAGCAAGCTATGCAGAAAATCTTCGACGACATGCTGCATAAGACGATAGAGTGCTACGTTGATGACGTGGTCGTCAAATCCAAGAAGAGGGAAGACCACATCGATGACCTACGCTCTGTTTTCGAGAGGCTTCACAAATGTCAACTCAAAATGAATCCTCTCAAGTGTGCGTTCGGCGTCACGTCAGGAAAATTCCTTGGGGTCGTGGTCACTCATCGAGGCATTGAGATCGATCAGAATAAAATCAAGGCAATCCAAGAAATGCCTGAACCCAAGAACCTCCGTCGGTTCATATCCAACCTTGTTGGTCGATGTCGACCATTCAGCCATCTCATGAAGAAAGGCGCACCATTCGAATAGGATGACAGTTGCAGCAAAGCATTCTATGACTTGAAAGAAGTATTTGTCATCACCACCTGTGCTGGGGGAACCAATTCCAGGAAAGCCCCTCATCTTATACATTGCGGCACAAGAAAGTTCGCTGGGGGCAATGTGCGCCCAAGAAAATAACGAACGTAAGGAAGCTGCTCTCTACTACTTGAGTAGAACTTTGGTAGGGGCTGAGTTGAATTACTCCCCTATCGAGAAAATATGTCTTGCATTAGTATTCGCGGTCCAAAAGCTGAGGCACTACATGCAAGCTCACACTGTACACGTGGTCTCCAAGGCTGATCCTATCAAGTACGTACTCTCAAGACCAGTCCCATCTGGTAGACTCGCCAAATGGGCAGTACTTATGAAGCAATACGACCTCGTGTACGTGGCTCAAAAGGCAGTTAAAGGCCAAGCAATAGCCGATTTCTTCGCCGACCACCCCGTCCTTGGAGATTGGGAGCTATGCGTGAACCTTCCAGGAGAAGAGATCTTCTATGTCGACGTACTCCCACCATGGCAGATGTACTTCGACAGTGTTGCACGACGTGACGGAGGTCGAGCTGGAGTAGTGTTCGCTTCTCCAGAAAACCACATCCTCCCATACTCGTTCGTCTTGACTGAACTATGCTCAAACAATGTCGCTGAGTACCAAGCCCTTATACTTGGTCTACAGATGGCGCTTGAAATTGGCATTAAGGACATGGACATCTACGGTGATTTACAACTCGTTGTAAACCAAGTACTCGACGATTACGAAGTTAGGAAAGATGACCTTGTCCCCTACCACCAACAAGCAATCCAATTGCTTAACAAATTCGATGCCATAACACTGGGACATGTTCCAAGGAGTGCCAATAAGGTGGCTGACGCGCTTGCCAATTTTGCAGCCAACTTGGCACTGGGGGCAGAAGAATTAGTAACAGTCCCTTTATGCAATCGTTGGGTAGTACCACAAGAAGAAGCGATAGAGGAGGTACAGTCTTCAAACATGATTTGTGTACATCAAGTCGACAAGGAGGACTGGCGTCAACCCATCATTGACTACTTGGACCACCAAAGGTTGCCAGACGATCCAAGGCACAGAGTTGAGATACGTCGACGAGCTCCAAAATTCATCCACTACAAGGGAACGCTATATAGACGGAGTTTTGAAGGACAATTGTCGCGATGCCTTAGCGATGAAGAAGCAAGTGATGCAATGCCAGAAGCTCATGCTGGTATATGTGGCGCCCATCGGTCCGGTCCTAAACTCTATGACCGAATCAAACACCTCGGCAACTACTGGCCAACCATGATACGAGATTGCATGGAATTTGCTAAACGTTGTCAACTGTGTCAATTTCACGCAAATTTTATTCACCAACAACCAGAGCATCTACATCCTACCGTTTCTTCCTGGCCTTTCGAAGCATGGGGAGTTGACGTTGTAGGGCCTATCACTCCAAAGGCATCAAACCAGCATGCTTACATCCTAGCAGCGACTGATTATTTCTCCAAGTGGGCGGAAGCAGTCACCTTACGAGAAGTCAAGAAGCAAAATGTTGTCGACTTCATCAAAAACTATATAATTTATCGACATGGCATACCGCGACGGATCATAACTGACAATGGTAAACCTTTCGTCAACAGTATGATGACAGCCTTGTGTGAGATATTCAATTTCCAGCAACATAAGTCGTCGATGTACAATGCCCCTGCGAATGGCTTAGCTGAGGCATTCAACAAAACACTCTACAACTTGTTGCGAAAAGTGGTTGCTAAGTCAAAGCGCGATTGGCATGAAAGGATAGGCGAAACATTGTGGGTATATCGTACCACATACAAAACGGCAACTCAAGCAACCCCATATGCATTGGTATATGAAGTAGAAGCAGTGGTCCCGTTGGAACTTCAAATCCCATCCCTACGGATCGCCATCCAAGAAGGACTTACAACTTATGAGAATGACAAGTTGCGTCTCGCCGAGTTAGAAGCGCTTGACGAAAAGAGACTGCAAGCGCAACAAAAGCTTGAGTGCTATCAAGCACGAATAGCTCGCGCATTTAACAAAAAGGTGCGGTCTCGTTCCTTTCAAGTGGGAGACTTGGTGTTAGCAGTCAGAAGACCAATCATCATTCCTCGCAAGACTGGAGGTAAATTCCAACCCAAATGGGATGGCCCTTACGTGGTGCAAGAAGTCTACACGAACGGTGCATACAAAATTGTTGATCATGATGGCTTACATGTTGGCCCAATCAATGGGAAGTTTCTGAAGCAATACTATCCCTAAGCACCACAAACAAAGCTGCTCATAACCACGAGCTAAAACTGCGTACCCCAAATGAACTACGTTGGCTTGATCTTGCAAACTGAATTTGCCGGTACGTAGGCAGCTTAAGTAAACACTTTACTTGGGTGCAGCCACACCAACAAAAAAAAACCTCCACCCCTTCAAAAAAAAAAAGAACTCCTGGCCCGCATGAGTCTAAACTGTGAACGACAAAATCATTGCCACATCTCGACATTCTTAGATGAATTATGGTAAACTTGCACGTTCAAAAAGAAAAATGGTATAAGGCGAAAGGTAGAGTGCTTGGGGAACGGCGCTGTAAAGACATGAACTTCCACATGTGTCGACAACGATGGGCAGCCTTTCGGCGATGAACGAGGACGAGTCGACGATGACGAACGGCCTTACGGCGACGAAAATCCAGATAAATCAAACGACCTTACGTCGATGAACATCCAGAGGAGTCGATGATGAACGACGGTCTTACGGCGATGAACAACGTAGTCGACGACGACAAACGGCCTTACGGCGAGGAACACTCAGGTGGGTTGACGACGACGAACGGCCTTACGGCGACGAACACCTAGATGAGTCGACGACGACGAACAGCCTTACGGCGATGAACACTCAGAGGAGTCGACGACGACGAACGGCCTTTCGGCGATGAACACTCAGATGAGTCGACGACGACGAACGACCTTACGCGATGGCTGACGACCTGACAAAGATGACTCGCCATACGGTGGTAGACGACGTTCCGCCTCACTTATACCCTGACCCTAGAAACACGTGTACAACAACAATAAAAAAAAACGAGAGAAGAAATTGCGTCGTATACCTGATCCCGTGCGAAATCGCCGCGAATTATACTTGCTTTTGAGCACACAAATCACCTTCAAAGGATAATCAGGCAAGTATATCAATATTAATATGGCAGGCATACATAATACCCAATTGTCGAAATCCCAAATTCGTGAGGTATTCGTATGATCTACGTACGTGCGTGCATCGGCTAAAAAAATTACAAAGAAAAGACAATCAGGAGACATAACAACAAAGTATTCATGCTTTGTCTACAATTTTGCCTAATTGGCCAAATACTGCTACGTGGAGAGCTGAGTACCATACAATACGTATTTCGAAAGGAAAGCTAAGTGCCATAGAAATCTGGTTAGAGCGAGGCTACATCCGACGACGTACCTTCAATGTCCGAAGCAAATTTTCACAGCAAATTGAAGGTTGGTGTGATCATGTCGGATTTTCAATGCAAGAAATACAGCATGCATACTGATCGTTTCAAAACAACAAGGATCACATTATTCTGAAAACAAAACAAAAAGAAAAAAAAAAGCATGCATGTCGGCCAAATGTAGGAGACAAGGAGACATGGTTTTGATGATGTTTGGCTACAAAACCACGTGCAAACAAGGAAGAGCATGAACGAAGATATCATGAATTATGGAACAAGGCAAAATTAACAAAGAAGCAAGAGGAGGATGCTAAGTTACGTATCGGCACAACGACGGGTCTTCGGCCAAATAAACACACACGCATGCAGATGCAGCCGAACGCTATTACATGCTTCTATATATAGGTGTTGGCCGGTACAAAAGGACCCCAAGCCTATTCCATAAAATCGCCATGAGCTAAGGAAAGAGTACTATGAGATATATTCCAATAACCTGATTGTTACCATGTTAAGGTTTATATCTTGCCAAAAATCGTTGGTTCGAGCTTACAATACTTGGAAGACAAGCACTTTCCAAGTTTGCTATTAACCGTAAGGAAAAATCAATTGTGGCAGGACATGCAAACCTATCAAGGTAATTCAAACTACCTTTACCTGCTAAGTTAGTACGACAAGGTATATGGAATGTCAAATTGCAAATGATGGACGTCAACCTGCTATGGTACCAAAATGACGTCAACTAAACGCCCACAATTATGTTATCCGTCAAGGTTACGAAATTACCAGGATAGTGTAAATTGTTCCAATGTCATCCACCAAGTCAAATGACGGGATGATATCAGCAGTACTGGGGGCAAAAAAAAAAAAAAAAAAAAAAAAACTGTCATCCGCCAAGTCGACAAATGACAGGATGACGTCAGCAGTATTGGGGGCAAAAGTGTCATCCGCCAAGTCATATGACAGGGTGACGTTAAAAAAATGTGCGAACACTCTTGCGGTTAGTTAGGTGTTCATTGACTTCCAATGTCATCCACCAAGTCGAATGACAGGGTGACGTTAAAAAAAAATGTGTGAACACTCTTACGACCAGTTAAGTGTTCATTGACTTCCAAGTCTGAATAAAAATTGTCTGAGCACTATTACGACAAGTAAAGTGTTCATCGACTTCCAAGTCAAAATCAAATGTGTCGGTACCATGTCTCGTCAAACACTTGTACAGTGTACGAGACAAGGTACCGAGGGGGCAATTTGTTGGCACTAAAAATTCGTTAATGTGCCGTAAATTAAATTAATTAAATAATTTGAGTTAATATCAAATTTTTCCTCGATTTAATTAATATGTCCCGTCAAAATGATATTCGGATTGATCCAGTTTCCAAATTGGGTTAAACGGATCGATGTACGGATAAAACAAGCAATTGGGCCAAGTCCACATAAAGCCTAAAAGAAGGCCCGTGACTACAAGCCCACCAGAAATTAGGGTTTCCACTCTATATATATATAGAGTCTGCCTCATTCATTTTGAGGTTGGAAAAATCAGAGAGAAGAAAACCCCAGAGGAATTCTCTACAAAAACTCCCAGCCAAACGCAGTCGACAAGCACTTACGTGCCACCTGCAAATCAAATCAAACACAAGTTCAAACAACCAAGTTCAAGGAGAGATTCAAGTCCCCTACGACCCTCTCAAGAACAACAACAACGCCCGCGGACGACGCGCGCACCCCCCTACAGCACGTACGCTATCAGTGTAGTGTATCGTACGGCGTACCCCCTACTGCGTAGTAGAATTCAGAGGATTACATTAGAGATTTTACACATAACTTTCTGATTATAATAAAATATTATTTTGTTTCCTTATTTTGTCTGAGTACGAAATTTGCGTTAACAGGGACGACTAATACTTCTCTATGGATTCATAATCCACGTCGAGATTGGTCGCACGTTCCTCTCGTCAGTGTTAAGTTTTTTCCACAAGTTCTCGACATTAGCATCCCGAAATCAAAGGGATAACAAACTCCATGCACAATGTCGTCACCTCTAAAGCTTACATTGCACGGAAACTCAAGACGACAAGAACAAGCACCACTACAACGATGCAACCTCCAACAACATCAACAATGAACGTTCTTTCCGAACTACGTTTGGTTTGATTCCACGCGCTAGTGGATACGTAGGCAGTCTTTCGAGACACAACCACACGACAAAAGATTCCACGCTTGTTTTCTTTACCTCCTTTCCATGTCTAGCATAGATACCTCCAACAGATTGAAATTTCTCGTTTTCGCTGATGGAATAAATGACCTTTTGGTGTACCATATTTTTCATGAGCATCTAACGACGAAACCTAGTCTATCTTACACTACACGATTAATGACTGGAGGTAAAAATTTGTAACTACATAAATGACTTTGATCCCTCACGATTGAACCCACTGTTTTTGGTAGCCCGCAGAGCCTCCATGCCAATAGCCTTTTCATTTTCATCTTACATCTTCTTAACTTGGGTAAAGGGTGTTGACTTGACTGAAACGACAAGACTTAAAAAAGTGGAGCCACTAACAACAAATTTGGCTAAAAAACGCCAAGACTTAAAAAAGTGGAGCCAAAATAAAATATGTCTAACAAATAAAAAGGGGGGGGGGACAAACTTCTGAAACTGGAGCCAGACTCTAACTGAAATATGTAACAAGTGCCACGAAAAAGTGAAAGCATCCCTCAATAGGGACATAATTGAAAAGATCAAGCAAAATGTGTCTTTCTAACTGCCAACATGGTCAAGTCAGCATAATTGGGGGAAAAAGAATGGGTCAAAGCCTTCATGCACATCCGTCATTTGTCATGTAACCCAGCTACAAAAGCACCGAAAAAGTCCTCCTTGAGATCGTGCAAATCACGCCACCACAATCTGTGCTCTTCTATTCAAGAACTTGACATTTGATGATTCACCGTGAGAGTTCTTCCGCACGACGGATAACAATTCGCGAAGGTAAGACCCGAGGAATTTTGAGGATCGCTCATCAAGCTCGCCATGCATGCTTTCTCCGATTCTTTTCCCATAGTGCTAAATGACATTGAAATATGAACCCACGTTATTAACCTACACCTTTACAAATTTAGTCTGACGCATAGGTCTGAATTTTCCCTTTTCCAGCCACATTACAAGGCATAACCCTTGGCCAGCCGCATCAAACATGCCTCCAGAATTTACACCCCTCTTGGTCTAACAACACGGATTAAGGCCCTATTGAGCCTCCCACAACTACCGAACTCCACATTCCAAATCCTTAGACTCTTCTTTACCCTTGACCACGCATGGAATCTTTTGTCGATCAAAGATAAGAACGATCATCATCACGAGCAGCATGTCTCGTCCATTTGGAAGCATCAAACATTTGCGCCACCGCAAGTACTAAGCCTTGAGCCACCTTAAACATCAAGTCGTGTGTCTCTACATGCATGCATATGTGCCACCACAAATACAAAGCCTTGCTTCGCAGCAAGCACAAAGATCATCCTCGAGCAGTGGAAATGTCACTATTCGCCGTCACCATAAGTTAGACAATCACAACTTTTGCTTACCTTTTTCATCATTTTTCTTTTGGGGGAAACCTCAAATATCTTTCATAAAACTTTACCATTTTCATCCTTAACACCTTTTTCATCCTTTTTCCTTTTGGGGGAAATCGGGGTACCCCCCCCCCCCCTTCATTTTTTTGCATTTCATCATTTTTCCTTTTGGGGGAAGTCAGGGTACCCCCCTGCATTATTTCGCATTTTACATCTGCATGTACCTCAAGTTTAGGTTGCATTACTCTAAGGTGCATAACATCATCGCATTGCATTTCATAACATTGCATTATATCGCGTCAGTTACACTTGCACACCAGGCCACATGCACACCCCTTTATACAAACACTAGGCATCACTTGTTATTCATCACATGACACACATTTGAACACTACTTGCATAAACCTTTACTTGAGAACTACGCAACACTTGCCTACCCTCAGGATCAGATGCAATCGTTTGCCACTACTACTCTACAAGCATTGGCACGACGAGGTCAAAACAACACACCTCTGTGCCACGATCTCCTTGCTCGCACAAGAGTGAGACAAATTACAACAACAATTTTCAACATGCATAATCAACTTGGCAAAGGTTCAAGCCACATCCAATTGCTCCATGATACCCCCACTTATGCAAACGTGGGGGCTCCTTTCGACAATGTCAATCCATCAAAGATCGAGCAAGATCACACACCTTTAAGTCATGTAACAGTCGCACCGACTTTAAACTCGAGCATCTAGCAAAACTTTATATTCAACACCAACGGACCTAACTCCGTTACGATCAAGCAACGTCAAACCCACTTTCAACATCTCAAGCGAAATACCATCAACAGCAGTGGACCTAACTCCACCATTATCAAGCAACGTCGGACCCACTTTCGACATCTCAAGCGAAGTACCATCAACAGCAGTGGATCTAACCCCGCCATGATCAACCACATCGGACCCACTTTCGATCGAAGCAAAAACAAGCACACCAAGCAATCAGCGGTCGCACTGACCTTAAACATCGATATAATCACCAAATACCATCGGACCCACTTTCAACATTCGGAAGTCATTACAAGTACAACCAGCAAGTTCCACAATACTATTCAAATGTCGCACCGACCTTAAATATCATCCGCAGTCGCACTGACTATAAACATCAAGTATGTCTTCTTATTGGTTGGCGAACCTCTAAAACGCACCGGCGGTCTACTAGACCTTAAACGACCCTCCACGTGCATTCGCATCCCGTTTGCACGATTTACATACTTTGACTTTCGCCTTGTCCAAGCCTCTGTCAAAGTGGGGGCTTCTGTAGACACCTGCATTTGTCCCTACCCAAATGCCCGATGATGAAAGGACATTATACTGTGAACTACGTCTACTTGCTCTACTATGTGAACCACCAGTCGTGAATCCGTTAGCAAATGTGTCTTCACCCAAAACAATGCCAAAAACAACCATTTTCTTCCCCTTATCCACCTGACCTTACTCAGGAATAACCCGCGTGCCTAAACCGCCAAATATCATCAAGAAAACATGTTTTTGTACGTCATTTGCCCACCCAAGTTCACATGTGCAATACTCATGTCATAAGAAGGCCAGAAATGCAATTTTGTATGGTGCGTCAAGGGGTCCAGGCACACCCCCCCGCGCGCACAAAGGCATTGGCGCACCAGCAGGCGCGCCTTACGCACCACCACCTGCGACTGATGCACCATCACCCGAGCATGACGCAGCCCCGCCTGAGCCTGACGCAGCCCCGCCTGTGCCTGACGCAGCCCCGCCTGCGCCTGATGCAGCCCCGCCTGTGCCTGACGCAACACCACCCGCATCTGATGCACCTAACCCTAGATGGCCGGCTGCCCTAGCCTCCTATACACTATAAATACCCCTTCATTTCCACCCCATTTGACAGCTACACACACCATTTTTCACCCCGAAACTCTGCTCCTCCCTCGCTACAGTTCTCTCATAAAAAAACCCTAACTACAATACAAAAACCCTAACAACTACAACACCAAAACCCTAATAGCACCCCTACACCTCTAGGGCATCCCTAAACACAACACAATCAACACACAATACAAACAAAGTCCCTCACAAAAACCCACGTTCGAAGAGCAACGCATCGCTCTAAGAACAAATCTAGCCTCCCACGACGCATACTAAGGACCAACGCATCGATCTCGAAACATAGTAGAGCAAGTAGTGGTATCGCGGACACACGTAAGTCCTGAGGGCACCCCCTCTTTTCTAAACTTGTCTTTTTACATTTTCTGATCTTCTACCCCTTCTTTCCGTGCACATTTTATTGCTTTTACGACATAGATTTATATTTTCCTAACCAAGATTTAGATCTAAAATGAATTACATGAATCACGCTAACACACATAGCGCAAAGCGCTTGGACAAATTGGTAGCTAGGGACCGTTAATCAATCTTAACGATGTTGCGACCTAAGATCTAGTTTATGTCCTCAATAACCAATTTAGCTAATTTACTAGGTTGTATATAACTTGTAAATGATTGTAATTTACATGGCTTAACTTCTAGGTTGTATACTTATTCCATCACCATTTACACCCTTACACCCAATACTTTTATTTTTGCCATTAATGGTGTTCTTGGAGGGAGGATTTGATGTTTGCAATGTGATTTTGGTGTATGTATGCTACATGATAATGGTGAGTAGGTCCTTTAATTGTTTTGGAATTTGCTATTTGAGGGAGTATGGAGGTGTTGTGAGGAGAGTGTGTAGGATTGGTGACGACTTTTTCTTGAGGGTGTTTGGGACATTGTGTAAGTTGAGTGTGGCTCTACAACCTGTTTTCATTTTCAATGAGCCCATTGCATTGAGTATCATGATGAGGAAGAGGTGTTCGTTCTTGCATACCTTTGGAGTGATGAGGGAGGAGTGCATCTTTTAAGCTTGTTTATCTTTTCCCCTATTTATTGTTGTCCTATTTTATTGTTGGTGTGGTTCACATTGAGAACAATGTTCGGTTTAAGCATGGGGGAGAAGATGTCCTCATCTTAGTTGTATTATATGTACATGATTTTACTATTTTCGCAAAAAAAAATGAGAAAATGAAAAAAGAGGAAAAGAGAAGAGAGAAGATAGTCAGAAAAGAGAGAGGAGCGGAAAAGAAAGTCAGGAAAAGACACGAGAGAAGAAAGTGAGTTGGTGAGCATGGAAAATTTAACGAGGCTCACGAGGGTGTTGTGTGTGAGCCTCTTAGGGACATTTAGGGCATTGTAGGTCCCTTTGCCATTTGGTTATTGTTTGTGGTTGTGTTTTATGATGCATAAGATGGTTGAGGACCGTTGCGTTGAGATTACATCCGTGACGGCTTCTAACTAGGAAAATGAAGACCATTGACGGAGTAGAGGAGATAGGTAGATTTCATTTACGCCCGTGTTGCTTGTTAAAATACCTTGGGGAAAATTTAGAGATGTTGGTATACTCGAGGACGAATAAAGGTCTAAGCATGGGGGAATTTGATACACATCACTTTGTAGTAGTAAAAGATGGGTTTTTATGCATTCAAAATGTTGCTTTTGGATCAATTTATTTGGTAATCCTATCATTCATGTATTTATGCTTTAATATAAGAATTAGTGATTTTTGAATGTATTTATAGCCTTAAGATTGATGTGAGATTGTGTGTAACGATAATGAGGCGATAAAAGATGATACAAGGAGCGAGATGCCAAGTTTTGGACAAGTTTGGGAGAAATTTCATTCTATTTTCGGAAGGTCAAATTTGAAGGTTCATACATTTCAAATGGCTTAGAATTTGGCAGTGAGGCTAACGGCATATTAAAGTTCATGATCTTAGCTTTCCAAGAAGTGATCACACGTCCCCACAGGCCAAGAAACAAAGAAGTTATAATCGTTTGAAAAACGTAGCCAGAATCAGCCCGGCGACAGAAACAGAGAGCTTTGGACGACTCGTTTGTATTTGGGACGAGTCGTCTGGACGCTTAAGACAGTCGTCCCGATGTTGTGTCGGCGTATTTACGAGTTTCCTAATCCCGTTTTGTAATCTTTTAGTATAAATATATTAAACTTTCGGTAGTTTTTAATCATTCAGTATTCAGTATTCAAGACCTAAAGTTGTATTATTTTCGAGACTATGCAAGGCTATAAACTTTATTCTCGGATATGATTAATTGAAGCAACAAATTCATCCGGACAGTTGAGTTCTAATTATTTCAATTATTGTTGAGTATTATCGTTCTCTCTATTTTTATTGCTATTGATTGATTTATCGTTAATTAGGTGTACAACTAATTAGCCCTAAGTTAAGTCATATTGCTAGAATCATTAATCAAAGGACTAATTGTTTGTTTAATTGATTCATTAATAGAAACTAAATTTTTATTCCGTGCTGATCATAGATCTAAGATTTAGGAGAGAATTGATATATTGATTGAAATTGATTGAAGATCGAAACCGCGTGTGTCTAGATCTTATCTATCCTAATTGATATCGTTCTATTGCTTATTGCTTTCGTTGAATTGAATTTAGCGTATCTGGCTCTCGTCATACAAAATTGTACTAATTGTGTTTGACTGTTTGAGTGTCCTCATGATCACATTTTCTGATCATTCTTTGCTCTATAAGTCCATATACCCCTATATAAACTGTTATATGTTGTTCTTTATCCTTACATGCTTTAGCCAGTTTTTACAACAGTGCAGAAGATATCTTTCAGGCTTTGTAATTGTTAGAGTAATTTCCAAGCCTAAGTATATTATAGTAGTATAAGAAAATATGGAAAGTAAAGCAAAGACGGGTGAAGGAAAAACCTAGCAGGAACAGGACGTTCGAGGCGGACCGCGGGCTCGAGTCGGCGTATTGTACGCGTTTTCTTTACCTTAATTCGTCTTTTGGCTATTTTATAATTCTAAATACATGGCACGTCCCTGCCCCGAAAACGCACAATTATCATCTCATAATCTCTCATAAAGTCCCAAGGGTTGGTTCATGTGGTTTGAGCATTGAAGAGGCGTTCGCGATCGGTTATATCAAGCGGGGTTCTTCAGTGCAAAAAAGGTTCGGTGTTGTGTAACCTGGAGGGCGACTGTCATTGGGGCTTGCACCGTGGCTCGCCAGAATCGTTTTTAAGTACACAGATACTTTTTGATCTCGCCACAAAATTCATTTGAGTTAAGTTTGGTTGATTCACTCTTTATTTACAACAATGTTAAAGGTAAATTTGTGTGTTTAATATTGTGTTGATTAATTGTTGGAGCCAAAAACATAGATGGGGACAAAAGCACCAAAACTCATGTGTGTATGAAAGGCTGAAAACCCAAAAATATACTTAATGAGGGACAAATTGGTCTCATGAAGGAAGATAATTCTCAACCCTTGATGAGGGGTTGCCTCCTCTCCAAGGGAAGGATGTTGGCCTTACACTTGCCAGGGGGGCCCCTTATTACATTAAAACCCCACTTGAAGAAATATTATAAATAGCCCCTCTTTTTCAAAAGAAGGACAGTCATTCACTCTTACAATACCATTTTTCCAAGAAGAGTTTTATCTATATAGAACTATTAAAAGGCAAACAAAACTAATTCCACGTGGCAATCAAAGAGAGAAAAATGGAGATAATATGCGGTTAAACAATCAATGATCAAGTCATCAACCCAAGAAATCCAACCGGCACCTCATCAACCCAGGAAATCTAACATGCACCTCATCAACTTCTTCTCAATTTATTAATTGTTTTCAATTCTCATTCAACGATTTTCAACTTAGACACTCATATATTTCATCTTCATCTCCTCACACCCATTTCAAGTAACTCTCACACCTATGTTAATCAACATTCATACTCCTATGAAGATTTCTAAAAAGAAAGCAAACCTTCATGAGACGAAGATAAAGAAGTAAAAGTTTAAATAGAAGCTATCAATTTATACAATGAGGATGTAGAAATGTAGAATGAAAACACACTCAATTCCATGTAAGCCAAATTTTTACTATCCTTTTTTTAATATTTTATTTTTCATCAAGTAATTAGGCTGATTTTGGAACTATATTTCAACATATTGATCAAAGGAAGATCGAGAAAAGAAGAAAAGATTTATGTTTAGTTTTTTAGCAGTAGAAAGTGTATTGGTCTATAATCGGGAGAGCTTACGATTATTATGCATGTCCATGTAAGTCGACAATTTTGCGAGAAAATTGATTGACTAGCATCATTCATCAATTAATCGACAAAAGAGTTATTTATTTGATTAAATAGGAAGAGGGTTTTGATTGACTAGCAACATTCATCAATTCATCTTTCGCCATGATGGAATTTCTTATAAAAAAATTCCGTATTTCATTTGTTAAGATTTATAACAATTCTCGATATTTGTTCAAATAATGCAAATGAGAAACTCAAGTGAGCAAATGTCTTTGAATAATTCTGGTACTTCAATTTTCATATTTGTAAGGAACTCCTCTAAAATGTGTTACTCACAAGGCCCCAATTCCCCAACTAAGCTTATAATGTTTAAAGTACCTCACACATTTAAATGCATGCTTTCATTAGATTGTAGGTTTCTTAATCTCATCTATAAGTTATTGATGATACATTAAAACTCACAAAAAAAAAAAAAACCTCATATACACAAACACTGCAAATTATGAGTGATTCCGAAAATGTGTACTTTGATGTTCCCACACCCCTGCTCTAAGCTCATTCGTAAGACCTTCATAATATATACTTTGATGGGTTGGTTTATGATAATTGTAGTTGTCGTTTAATTTGTTTTGCAATTGACTTTGATTACATTTTGTTCTAATGTGTGCAGTAGCACAATTTATACCGATTAAATTCTAATTTATGGTGTAATGTTAGTTGACACATATTTGATGTAGAATGACACTCTTTACACCTCAATTTATCTCTTTAGCAGTAATAATGCTACAAAGCAAGTAGACTACTCCGTAAAATTGGCCTTTGGTGTCCCAAGGTGTTATTCCGCAGCTTCGAGAACCTATTTGACCATTATGAAGTAGGTCACCTACCGTTTCGAGTGTGATCTGAATTTATGAATATTTGATTGTCATGTTAATCATATATATCTTGGTTTCTATTGTTTGGAGGTTGAATGCAGGTTAATCTTGGACCTAACGGAGCACATAATGGCTATTATAAATGCAGTTGAACATGTCATCTACGATCAAGTGAAGCAGGTTAATAAACCTATTGTATCATTTTTTTTCCCTACAATGTACTTAATTATCTCACCTTAATTGTTTCCATGCATGACCCAATGTGCAAAAAGAGATGAACGCTTGGTTGGTCTTAATGCGCAGGTAACTGGACTTGACATCTAGCTGGAAATGATATGTCATTTTGCTGGTGTGCAATATGAGTTCTAATGGGGTCATAGAGGATTGATTTATTACATATAAAGGTTTTATTGTCGATTTCCTAACCTTAGAAAGATCAGACATAGTTATTGGTCATCATTTTTGTTATTGAGAAAATAATCGCGTCTACCTACACCACCGCGGTAGGCACGGAGGAGAGCATACACGAGATGGTGACAGCGAAGAAGGGTGGCACGACAGCCAAACACAAGGAGAAGGCGGGAACGTCCATACTTCCCAATATTTCGGCGACCGAGCCTCCAATTAACCATGGTACTATCGAAGCAACCAATTTTGAAATTGACCCCGAACTTATACTCCTAATTCAACAAGATGCTTTTGGGGGTGCATTTCAAGAATGTCCATATGACCACCTGTCAACTTTTGGTCTATATTGCAGTATACTTTCAAGTGTGAGGGTGTATCAAACGAAACAATTCAACTTATCTGGTTCCCTTTCTCACTTAAAGACAAAACCAAGAAGTGATTACACTCTCATCCTCCAAACACTTTCCACAAATTTCACGACCTATCAAAAGCATTTTAGACAAATTTTTCCCTCCTTAAAAAACCATTAATATACGAAAGACTCTTCTCCAATTTTCACAAGAAGACCATGAGAGTTTTGCTAACGCATGGGAACGGTTCAAGGAACTCAAAAGGTCTTGCCCCCAACACGGTCTCCCCAAGTGGTTATTGTTTAACCAATTTTATCAAGGGACTCAAGCAAAATATGTTGATTTGGTTAATGCAAGTGCCGGAGGCTCATTTAGGGAGTTGGAGGTAGAAGACTGTGAGATGTTGTTGGAGAGAAATGCTAGAACGAACCCACATTATTCAATTTCACTCGATATAATAGGAGATGATGGTGAGCATGATGTTACTTTTTCTTCGATCCAACGGCCTACTTTTAAGGAGATGATCAACTCACTAAAAGAATATCATGAGCTAAATGCTTTGAAATGTACCTCTAAGGAAGGTGACTGCCTCACTAATCCCCTTGAAGATAATGATGAGCTAGTGAATGAGGAAAGTAGTAAAGGTAGTAGAGAGAGGACTGAAGTTGATGAGGAAATTGATGATGGGACAATTAAGGAGCCCGAAGAGGCACCCAAGGAAAATGGTCAAGAGGAACCTCCTATTGTGTATAAGTCTCAAGACACTTTGCAAATCGATCCCTTATATGACTCCAATACTTATGATGGCGACGATGATGAAGAGAATGTAGGAAAGGAGAGTGACGAATTTGATGCAAATGTGACATTGATGGTTGATGACGACTTTGATATGGCGAGTAATGGTGAGCCTCAAGAGCCATTCCACATCAATCCTCTATATGAACTTGACTGTTTGTTTTACGAAAACCCACTTTTTGACACTTCTATTGATGAAGAGTCATCACTTGATGCCACATTGGAAATGTCGCTAAATGAAGGCGGAGATCAAGTTTCAATAGGAGTGAATGATGGAGTATTGAGTAATGAAGAATATCTTGAGGTCATATCTTATCCTAAGGAGGAAATCTCCCTTGTGGAAAGGTTTGGTGAAAAAGGATTGAGCAAGTGTTGCATTGGTCTTAATAGTGAATTCTCCATACCTCGCCAAGAACCCAAGCTATCCTATGAAGATAATGATGTCTCGATTGAGTGTAGACCATTCTATAAACGACACAAGTCTTGCTACACTCTTTTTGCTCAATTTTTCTTGAAAATTATGTCATATGCATTTCCATGGGTGCTATCAAATGATTTATTTTCCTCCTTTAACAAGTTGTTACATGCATTGATGGGTATGTTAATGATGGGTTGACATGACTTAAGCCACCTTTAGCCACCTCTCACCACCAGAAACCATGAGAAGAACGTAAGATGGAGCATCAACCTTGAAAAATCATAGGTAATAAACTTTACTCACTCCCTTTTATTTAAACATGGAGAAGAATGTCTGATTCAAGTGTGGGGGAGATTTGGGTTTGGTGTTTCTTGTTGCTCTAGCCTAGATTTGTGATAGCTCATGGTTGTGGGATATGATGGTATGTTAGACTTCGATTTTCATTAATCATGAATGCATCTTGTTTGATGATTTGAGTCTATGTAGTGGTATAAAATTGTATGGCTTTTGATTATTTGTTTTTTCTCCTTAATTGACTATTTGCATATTTAGATGCTTATCTTGTTGTTTATGCTCCCTTGAATCCAAATCCCTAATATCCAAATTTTGATGTACTTGTGTATATTTATTTACTTGCTTTGTTTTCATTGTTTCTTGTTTTATCTCTTTTCTTTTCATATTTTAAAAAAATCAAAAAAAATTAAAACGTAATATTTTTTGCTTTCCTCCTAACAATTTAGAATTTTTTCTAGTTTTCAACTTTTTAGGAAATCATGCTATTTAGACAATTCTTATTGCACCATTCCATTGTGAATAAGTGTTTTCTTTGCCTAAGATTTTGACTTTGAGTCTACTATTCCGAAAAATTTGCTTTTGCCAATTTTGTGAGTTAAATGGTTAGTGTGACTACTCTCCCAAGGTGACATTATTGTGCTAAGACAAAGTTTTTCCACACACTTTAGAAGGAGGTGTATGTGACCCCCCCCTACCTTGACACACTTCTGCCACCAATGAAGATTTAACAAGCCGATTAGAAAATAAATCTCCCCTTTCATTACAAAACTTCAAGTAAAATCGACAAGACCCAATGTTGGTGGAGCCACCAAAAACTTGCTACAATTAAGAAAATCAGCAAGCTTCGTATGAGTGGAGCCACCAAAAATATACCCTCATCCCTCAATAAAGCTGGTATTACCCAGTCGGGGTCGAACCAACACTTTCGATTCCCGAAAGTGCAAATAAAAAAATAAAAAAATAAAAAAAATAAAAAAAAAATATATATTTTTTTAGTGTTATCTAGTTTTGAAATGGGGACACCTTAGCCTCACAAAAAAATGTTTGTTACATAAAGCACAAATTCTACACATATTCTCAACCTCTTTTTTCACAAAATTTTAGTTGTCAATCACGATTTTGGACGATCCTTAGCACCTAAACTTGTAGCAATGCGTCTATGGTACCCCTGGGGTACCGTTCTCTTCGTACCCCCTGGGCTTTTAGTTGTTGTTTTTAGTTTTCAGCCCAGCCCAACAACAATTTCATAAACTAATAAAAACATCAAATCACTAACAATCTCTCTCCTCCCTTCTCCCCCACCCACGACCCACCCAACCAGTCCCCGCCTCCGGTAGACCCGACCCGACCACCAGTCGGCCGGGACAACCTATCCCCCTCGACGCCACCCCCGCGACACCACCCCACTCCGCCCCCTCGCGAATGATCCCCATTTTCTCTCTCCTCCTTTTCATCCTTCGCCGGCATCAATTGAATTTCCGGCGACTTTCGTGGCTTTGGGTGGTCGTGCAAGCGGCTGAGGGCTAGTTTCTGGGACGTTGTGCAGGAAATGAGTGAGGAAAAGTGTGGAAATGAGCAGTTTCGAAACGCGAGAGAATTGATCGTGGAGGATGAAGGAGGCGACGCCGACGACTCGTGATAGGCCAGGTGTGATCGCCGGCGACTGGTGAATCCCAAGAGTGCTCGTTGGCGACTGGTGATAGGGTGGGTTGGGTGGGTTTTGGGGACGTTGTGTTTCCCTTCTTTTTTTCATTTTTTTTTCTTTTTTATGTTTTATCATGTTATAGTAGGACTAAATCATTTTATAACAAAATTAGGTCATTATAGAACAATGTTTAGTTTTTGTTTTGAGAAATGATTTTTGTTTAGAAATGGTTTGTTTTTGTCCTCGGATGGTTAGTTTTTGTTTTGAGATGGTTGGTTTTTGTCCGAAAATGAATGATTTTTATTCAAGAATGAATGGTTTTGAACATGAATAGATCATTATAGAACATAAATGTGTCATCCTGGAACAAAAATCGATCATTATAGAACAAAAACTGATCATTATAGAAATTAAATACATCATTATAAAACAAAAACTGATCATTATAGAACATAAATACATCATTATAGAACAAAATCTGATCATTAAAAGTCAATCCTTATGAAACAAAAACAAATCATTATAGAACATATAGTAATCATTATTATAGAACATAAGTTAGTCTCTCATTCTCGAATATAAATTGATCATAGAGTATAAATGTCATCCTTGAACAAAAATTGATCATTATAGAACCAAAATATGTAATTCTGGAACCAAAACTGGACATTATAGCACAAAAAAAATGATCATTATAGAACATAATTACATCATTCTAGAACAAAAACAGATCATTAAAAATCAATCATTATGAAACAAAAACAGATCATACATTATAGAAGATATATTAATCATAACATAAATTAGTTTCTCATTCTCGAATATAAAATGATCATTATAGAACAAAAATATGTCATTCTGGAACAAAAACTGATCATTATAGAACAAAAATATGTCATTCTGGAACGAAAACTGATCATTATAGATCATAAATACATCAATATAAAACAAAAACTGATCGTAAATACATCATTGTAAAACAAAAAACTGATCATTGTAGAACATAAATACATCATTTTAGAACAAAAAGTGATCATTAAAGAACATAAATATATCATTATAGAACAAAAACTGATCATTAAAAATCAATCATTATGAAACAAAAACAGATCATTACAGAACATATATTAATCATTATGAAACAAAAACAAATCATTATAGAACATATATTAATCATTATCGAACATAAATTAGTATCTCATTCTCGAATATAAATTGATCATATAACCATAAATATGTCATTCTGGCACAAATACTGATCATTATAAAACATAAATATGTCATTTTAGAACAAAAATTGATCATTATAGAACATAAATAAGTCATTCCGTTACAAAACTGATCATTATAGAACATAAATATGTCATTCTAGAACAAAAACTGATCATTATAGATCATAAATATGTCATTTTAGAACAAAAACTGATCATTATATATCATAAATGCATCATTATAGAACAAAAACTTATCATTAAAAATCAAATCATTATGAAACAAAAACAGGTCATTATAGAACATATATTAATCATTATAGAACATAAATTAGTCTCTCATTCTCGAATATAAATTGGTCATAGAACATAAATATGTCATTCTGGAATAAAAACTGATCATTATAAAACATAAATATGTCATTCTGTAACAAAAAATGATCATTATAGAACATAAATATGTCTAACTAGAACAAAAACTGATCATTATCGAACATAAATATGTCATTTTGGAACAAAAACTGATCATTATAGAACCTAAATATATCATTCTAGAACAAAAACTGATCATTATAAAACATAAATATGTCATTCTAGAACAAAAACTGATCATTATAGAACATAAATATGTCATTCTAGAACAAAAACTGATCATTATAAAACATAAATATGTCATTTTGGAACAAAGACTAATCATTATAGAACATAAATATGTCATTCTAGAACAAAAACTGATTATTATAAAACATAAATATGTCAATTTGGAACAAAAACTGATCATTATAGATCATAGAAACATCAGTGTAGAACAAAAATTGATCATTAAAAAGCAATCATTATGAAACAAAAACACATCATTATAGAACATAAATTAGCAACCACTCCAGAACAAAGGCATTTATCTCTGAACAAAAATCATTCCTTTCAGGACAAAAAACTAATTATGTGCTATAATAATCTAATTATGTTTTATAATTCCCTATTTTTGTTTTGAAATGATCCATTTATGTTATGTAATGATCTACCTTTGTTCTAAAATAATTTGTTTTTGTTCTGAAATGATTAGTATTTGTTTTATAATTATATATTTCGTTCTAGAATGATTTGTGTTAGTTGTAAAATGATTTGCTTTTGTTTTATAATGATATTTGTTTTATCATTATGTTTATTTTGTTCTCTCTCTCTCCTCCCCCTCCCCCTCCTCCACTCCCTTTCTCCAGCTGCCAGACCACTGCCACCGCTACACCACCAACTTTAAGTGCCATCGACGCCATAAAAAGGAGCGCCCATCGCCGGCGACTTTTGTCATAGAAACCACCATCGTTGCTTGAGTTCCGTCCGCCCTCTAAGGCCTCTTTCCTTTCCTTTCGAAACCACTCTTTTCCAATGTCACCATCGGAAACATGGAGCCGCCCCTCGTACGACCCTCTGGAGAGCTCGAAATCTGCCGCTTCTCACCATCGTTGTCGTGGAGTGATCAAATTAGAGGAGAGAGAAGAGTAATAGAAAGAGAAAAGGGAGGAGAAGGAGGGAGAAACATTGACGCGGTGGTGGGGGATGGCGTCGCCGGACGGTCGCCGGTCTTTGTGGTGTGTCGGCAGCTGCTGGGTTGGCGGGTGGTGACAGTAGTGGTGGCGGCTAGGGTATTTGTCGGGTTTGGGAATGGGTTGTGGCTGGGGTGGGGAACTCAGATGGGTGGAGAAAGAGGAGTGGGGAGGAGAGAGAATAATGGGCTGGGTCATTTTAGTTTTGTTTGAGATTAATTCAGTTTTGGGCTCATATTTGGGGAGTTGCGTGGACTGGGCCTTTTTTAACTTAAGGATTGAATTTTGCTTAAATTAGACCCAGAAGGTATCCCGGGGGTACATTAGTATTTGCGCACTTGTAGGAGTCGGAATTTGAGGTCCGCGAGACTAAACGCACACTTGAGGACTTTCTCACCTCCATCCATGCTTCTTTGTCAACGTGTTAGGAGGGGTAACCCTTGTGAGCAATGTTTTAGTGGATTTGGTAGATTGTCTAATGCATATGGTTACCTCTTTAGTTGAATTTTAGGATCATTTCTTTTTAGTTAAAGGGAAGAGCGAAAACCTCCTAGACTCCCATTTGCGCTAGGACGGTAATCACTTTTGAGGGAAGTGACTTATTTTGTTTGGAATCAATCTACTTTTAGTGTATGTTCTTGAATGATATGATTGGATTCCAAATTTTCTCCTAAGACCCTCGCCTCCCAAGGGGTGCCAATCCTCACGGATACCCCGTAGTGGGAGTTGAAGGGGCGTGGAGCACGCTAAAGACTCAATTGGCTATTATAATAATAAAATGGTTATTTGGCTAGCTTTGTGTATTCGTGCTTGTTTATTGTAATAAAAGTGGTGCGTATTTAGTTGTGTCTTGATTTTATGCTCGTTTCCCCTTTTCGTATTGTGATTTGACTTACTCGGGGACGATTAAGAGTTTAGTGTGAGGGAGTTTGATATATGATTAATTTGTCCCCTTTTTCATGTGATTCTGTCCTCTTGTGTCCTATTTTTGTTGATTGTATAGTTGTTTTCCCGCTCGTTTTATATATGTGTTTGTCTTGGCTCAATTCAATTTCATTTTGCAAATTCTAGCCAATTTCCTATTTTGTACGAGAATCGGGTTCTGCGGTGTGCTTTTGTCTTTTGTAGAGATACATACGGAGCATGTTGGGGCGGAACTCAAAGCCTTCGAGAGTCAAAGAGCGGAGATGGAGCTTAGAGCGGGACCCTAGGCGCGGGAATCGAGAGTAAGGGACGATAATATAAGTTTGGAAGCAAAGAGAGGGCAAACACATGATTTAATTTGAAGACTTTTCACGCAAAAGGGTAATTTCAAACGGTCATATCTCAAGTTGTAGAGCAGATATTTGGATGATTCAAGTTGGAGATGAAGTTTCATCCCGTTAGCTTTCTAATGATATATTATAAGCTCAATTTGATCAAGAAACAAGTGAAATATGGTCTTCCAAAGTCAAGTGTGCGCGTCAGTTTTTGACAGCTCAGCCATACGCTTGCCAGAGCGTATAACGACCAATGAGCAGTACGCCGAGCGCATAAACGCTCGGCCGAGCGTATGGGTCCGCTCGGCGAGCGCATATATCCGCTCACTAAGCGCCTTGCCGAGCGGATGTTTCGGATTGCTTTTTGACTCGTTTTTTCGTCCTTTCCTTTTGAACACTATAAATACCCACCTACCCTAGTTGGGTGGGGGAACTATTTCACTTTTTCATTTTCTTAGATATTATTTAGAATAATTCAAAAGGGGATCCAAAAACTCTCTCTCCTAGTTGAGCTTTGGTTTTTCCACCTTTGTAATTCCTACATCTTTTCATCCTTCATTTTATTCAAGATTCTAACAACAATTGTCAAGTTCTATTATTAATATAATTGAAGTCTTTATTCATTCATCTCCTGTTTATGTCCTTTGTTTGGGTAACAATTTTTCTCCCTTTAGTTTATTGTCATTTATCTTGTTTTAGTTATTGTTAATTCGTGTTTATTAGTTCATTAATTAGTTTAGTCTTACAAGTTTGAATATTTACCAATTTGCCATGTTTAGTATCATGTTAGGACTCTAATAATTGAAATTAGTGTTGATTTAATGATGTTTGAGTAGTTTTATTGTTAGGGGGTGTGAGAATTGTGACAAAGGTGGTGTCTTTATGTGGGGAATGAACTTATTGTTATGTATATCATATGATCGATTTGTGCTCAATTGCTACCCTTGTGATTTTAATTGCACAATTGCCTAGGATGTACACTTGGGTAGTTGTATCTTTCACACTTAGGCCAACATAAGAGACGTGAGGCTCGATGAAGCATAAGTAGGTATGATTGATTGATTAATTGCATGAGAACGATTTAATCGATTAATTGGGAATTAGACTAAGTACTTGAGAGGGTTTTAATCATTTGTCGTCCCTCATTTGGCATGAATCAATTTCATTGAGTGTTGTTAGGTGTTAATTCCCCTAACTAAAGAAGTCATCGTTTTTGTTGCATGAACCCCACTTATACCCCATAACTCCCTAGTTAACGGTTTTAAATTCAAAACTTCCAACTTTATTTGCTCAATAGTCAATTAGTCGTAGTAATTAGATATATTCTCTCATATTAATTGGATTAGACTAAAATTGTAGCTAAAATTAATAGACAATTACCCCCGTCCTTAGCTCGTGGATTCGACTCTAAGATATGATAGGATGATTAGACTCGCTTGAACCTAGATTTAGGCGTGTCATCATGTTGTCACGAGCCCTCTTCAAAGACAGAACCTCAGCATCAGTCTAGACCATTGATTCTTTGTAAATCTGCTCAAGCTCGATTTGCTTCTTGACCCCATCACGAACAATAAGGTCCTTGTTATCTAGTTCCTTACCTTTGTCGGTTAGGGGCCTTCGTCATAGCTTCGAGCAGGGTCCTGAAGGAGTCCACCTGATCCTTCAAGTCCAGATTGGCTTGCACCACGGCGTCCAGCTCCCCTTGGGCTTGGTGAAACCTAGCTAGTCTGCATTTCATCGAATTTACGAGCCCTTTCCTCCAGCCTCTTGGCCATAGATTCCACTTCATTCTTGCATCGCTGCAACTCTTCAGACCCCTTTTGAGCAGCCTCTAAGTCAGAACGAGTCAAAACGAGCCAGATTACCCAGGTCAAAGGCCCCTTAGGACAGATGATCAGCAGGACTCGAGGAGGAGAGAGCCAAGTATCATGCCGCGTTCACCTGTGGAACACGAGGAAAACACGGTGTTTAGGAAAAAGGGCCAAAGAAAGATATCTAGAAGAGTGATAGATAGAAGAGAAATACCTCAGCAAATTTGGTTAGAGCTAAAGGGACCTCGAAGCCCTGCATGGCTCTCATGTCATCCCTTTGCAGATGCTCAGCAAAGGGGTGAAGAAGTCGAAAAGCCATGCATGGCCATCTTTTCAGGACCTTTTGAGTGGATAACTTAGTTAGGGGCAGCAAAGGATCTATGTTGCCACCTATCAAATCCGACATGAAAACAAGGTTAAAGTGATGAGCATCAAATCCGAGGAATAAAGCCCTAGCCTCCTCATCCCCAATCCTACCTAGAGGACCTCCTGGAGTTACTTGGGTCCTAGTCAAGAGCTAGCTAGTTGAGGACTAAACAACTACCTTCTGAAGCAGGGGGGACACTCCACATGCTTATGTTTCTTATGATGAGGCTTAGGAGGAGAAGTCAGCCTCGTAGCAGCGACATCTCTCTTTCTGTTGAGGCTCTCAGTACCATCATCTTCAGTACAGTCCTTAGGGATCTTCTCCTGAAAAAGGGTCAGACAAAAACGACAAGTATTAGCCAAGGCGGTAAAAATCAAATACTTGAAAAGGAATAAACGAAAAGCATGAAGGGAATACTAAAGTACTAGGCTGGCCCGCCTAATCCCATTTCTTGTGAAAACTCTTCGAAAGTGGCTTGATCATTTAAGTTCAAACCCCCTTCTGGTAGGGCCATTTGGTGTTTGGGGTGGGGGGTGCTGATGTATTGGTGGGTAAGGTCCTCGGAAACCTGGATGGTTTGTTGAAATTCAGCCTCGTTCAACATTTTGAGCTCATCCGAGACTGGAGGCGATTCCTGGTACATCAAGGCCCTTTGACCCCTGGTTCTGCCTCGATCGAAGAGGCGTATCGTCTTCGGTCCCAGCAGCCTGGTTGGACCCCTGAGCAGGTGAGTCAGCATCCCCGACAACGATGGCACCCGCCCTACTTGTCCCTGCACCTTGATAACCTTGAGGGCCGCGAGTGGAAAAACATCTTCACGCATCTCCATATAAGCATCACTCCTTATATATACAAGGGATGTTTAATATTGACTTTTGACATCAGTTCGTATATAAGATGATATGTAATGTTATCTTTAGTCATCGGTTCATGTTCAAGTGATGTTTAACACTAATTTTAAACATCGGTTGTGGTACAAGTGGTGTTTAATATTGACATTAAATATCAGTTTTTATACAAGTGATGTTTAAAATAATAAGTTTAAGCATCATATTATATTAAAGCGATGTTTAACACTAACGTTATTGAAAACCGATTTTATACAACTGATGCTTAAGAGTTAACATTAAAAAAAAATTAAAGGGTTGAACATAGTTACAAAGGCCTTATAATTAAGTTGTGCAGTTACCCTCAAACCGCATAGCAATTAATTTTGCTTTTCCCGTATTTCTCACTGTTTCATCACTTAGCCCAAATATCCATAACTTCCATCTCCATCTCAAAAAATAAATCCCGCATTTCAATTTTAAGTTCATCTCCAACTTCCTTTCAATCCACATCGACTTAGCCTTTCTTATTAGGGAGGAGAAAGAAAATTGAAGTAACAACGGTGGAAGAACCCAATCGCATACACTAGGTGGTTTTCGCTCATATTTAATCGGGGTTATTGAAGAGGTTGTTTCTCGCCTTTCTCGTGTCCGTCTTCAGGTAGCTCTTTCTTCCTCTTCTCTTGCTTTCATATTTGCATACCTGTTCTTAAGAATTTGGCAATTTCTAGATTTGTTTTAGGGTTTGACTAAGAGCTTTATCAATTAGGGTTCTTGTGTAGTTTGGGTTTTTTTTTATGAATTTAATTTTATTAGACTGATGATTGAATTGTGCGATTTGGGGATTTTGTCATTTTTAATTAACTTGGTAAATTCTAGATTCGTTTTAGGGTATGATTAAGAGCTTTATGAATTAGGGTTCTTGTGCAGTTTGGGGTTTTTTTCTGGATTTAATTTTATTAGATTGATGATTAAATTGTGCGATTTGGGGGTTTTGTCCTTTTTAATTAACTTGGTAACTTACGGCACGTACGGTATCACTAACGTTTTATGTTTTTGTTTTTTTTGCGTAAAATATTTAGTTTAATAAGTTACAAAATAAAGTTTTGATTGTTTGTTTCCACAATAGTCATATAGAAAATGAAAACTGACAACTGAAAACTGAAAACCACTTTTTCTGGTTTTCAAAAACGTGACTTTGGTTTTCAAAAAATTAGAAATTAGAAAACGATATTGAATAGGCCCTAACCGACAAAGTAATGATTGGATTGAGAAAAAATTGTTGTTATAAAGTAAATTTGCTTATTCGAATTAATGGTGCAAGTACAAGTAACAATTCGCTCCTCGTACCACACCGTAATCTTCGAATCCCAATTCGAATTATGCCTCACAAACTTTTACTACTAGAGAACATTGATCAATTTAAAAAACCTATTAGATTGATCTTTATGTGTTTGGTCAAAGTTTAACAAATTTGGTTATACCTTGTTACTCAAAACATGTAGTCCGTATAGATTATTGGTTGTGTTTTATCTTGGCCACCTACATCAGCAAGCCTTTTGCTTTAGTTCACCGTTGGCTCGCCACCCGCACCACCACCACTTCACATATGTTGTTCACGTTCTTAAATGGAGATAATGTAGACAATTAGGGATGTTCATAATAATTGTGTATTGGATATATAATAGTTGTTGTTCATGTCTTGAAAAATAGCATGATTGATGTACTACGATCTTGGCGGGACATCGTATAACTTTATGCCTTTTTACAATTTGAGAATTATTGAAATTTCAATGGAATTATTGAAATTATTTTTACAATGCATAATTTTGGTGTGTTACTTAAACTGCTTTAATTGATTGATTTTTAGCATTGGGTTGCTATATTCACGTATCCACAAACTGAACCAAATTGAATTTATGTTCATGTACCAAATAAATATGTTTAGTTTTTTTGGGAGTTATACGTTGGCGAACTTGATTGCACGTTTTGTCGCTTTTATACTTTGTGCTCTATGGTTGATGGTGGTAAATTTGGTGACCTTTCTCGAGAGAGTTGTCTTAGTAATTTTGGGTTTGGTTCCGTAACTTTGAACAAATATATAATTAGATACATTGTTAGTTTGCGATTTGCCCATAGCTATGGTACGGTGGTATTGGACTTATAGTAAACATAAAGAGTCAAAAACTAAAGTACAGAATCGAAACGTTAAAGTACATATATTATATGTTAAAGTAGATAACTGATACGGTAAAATATATAATTGCTACGCTAAAAGGTTGTAGTTTAGAAACTAAAGTACATAATCTAAACGTTAAAGTACATGATTAAATAACTTAAAGTACCACAAATAATACGTTAAAATACCTATTTTTATATATACGCAACTTTTGTACACTAAGTACATAACTTATACAAACACTAAATTCCGTAAGTTATGTACTTTCCGTTATACACTAATATACATGATCAGAACATTGAAGTACATCTATACGCTAAAATACATAACTTACACTTGCTCCAATAACAATAATAACCGATCCTTATCCAATAAATGATTTGATCTTTGGGTCAGCTAATCTGAATCGTAATAATTTGTACCAGTATTGCGCATGATCCTTGCGTATGAGTTTTAATGTAGTGAAACCCCCTTTAGCAGATAACACTTTAAAGTACGAAATTCATACGTTAAGTTACGTAACTCATATAGTTAAGTACATAACTTATATACTAATGTACATATTGATACTATAAAGTACATAATATAAACGTTAAATTATATAATCAATACGCTAAAGTACACGATTTTTTATGTTAAAGTGCACAAGTATAAGGCTAAATTACACAAAATTATTAACATTGTTATCTTTCTCATTTCATGCAACTTCAGTAATTACAATGAAGACAATATCCTAAGAAAAAGCATTAAAATGAACACAAAAAGATTTCATAGAAAACAAATAAAAATAAAATAATATAAAACAAAATGAGTGAAAGTGTAAAATGGTGGATTGAGGTGAGCTTCGGTGCTGGTGGTTGGGACGAGTGGTTGGAACGGGAACGCGGGTAGGTTTTCCTGAAGAAAATACGGAAAAACAGGTTGTGATTGGGTCGTGGCCGCCATTTACAGTGTAGAAGACGTTGCCGGTAGGTTAAGGTAGTCGGGGTGCATCGTCGGCGACGGTGGGGAGGAGAGAGAAAATGGTAAGTGAAAAAGATGGTCGAATGGATGTCCCAATAAAAGACTCCCGAAAAGGACGAGAGAGAAATGGTGAACAGGGTGAGCTAACTTCCACACACGCGCCAACTCACCGAGAGTATGTACTCTCGTTCCTATAGAATAATTTTCCGGAAAAACCACGAGGAGAGCTTGTAACACCCCCAAATTTCATTTCCTTTTTAAAAACATTTTATTGAGTACCAAAACACAAATAAGGAAATTCAGAGGTGTCACTCCGCACTCGAGTCAAAGACTCGAATGCAAGGAGATTTCAGAAGGCGAACTACAAAGGTCTAATGATCTAAATTAGTCTATTACAATCCATTAATTAAATTACAACAATCGAAATATGAAGTATGAAATAGTCTAGTAGCTTAGAGTCCACCTAATATCTAATGAGTCGTCGTTCCCGAATGCATCAATAACTGCAAACCTGTGGTGGATTTAAAGCACAAAAACCACAGTTGAAAAGGTCAGAAATTTGAGTAAGCTATCAGCTCAACATGTAGAAAACCAAAACCCTTACCTGGATCCAATCGTAAGACAAATCAAATCACCAAAATAGAAGTATCACAATCACTACAACAAATGTATAACAATTAATAATATAATCCAAGTCATTATCTACGATCTTTAATGAGGAATTCATAGCGAAATTTATAAGTGGGATGAGTCGAGTATTTGCCAACCCATCCAAATCATACCATTCATATATTGATAAGTGGGTGAACCGGTTTTACCGAATCACCAAACCATACATTTATATACGTGGGTGAGCCGAATCTTTGTCGACTCACCAAACCATTATATGCGTGGGTGAGTCGGTTCTTTGCCGACCCACCAAACCATACCATATAAGACTACTAGACCTTAAGTGTGCACACCCCCTATTAAGTATTGCTAACCCAATAGAGTAGTACTAGAGCCAAGCCCTCTTAAAAACCCATGTGGTGGGGCAATAAAGTGAAGTCCATGTGACTCAAACCAATAAAGTGGAGTCCATGTGACTCAAACCAATGATCATCGTGTATACTTTATTTATTTGTTTGTTCTGTTTACAATATCGATTCTTTGACAAATTTGTTTCAAACAACCATACCATCATTCACAATTCCACCACAACAATATCAAATATCCATAAACCATAATTCCAAAATACATTCTTTGAATCATAAACCAAACATTATACCAACAAGATATATTGATCAAACAATAAATCATTCTCCACCTATCATGATACTAACTCTTCATCAAACACACCAATCACTTAGCAAATAATTTTAAAAGGTTTCTACAGTTTAAGAAAGGTTGAGCATGCTAGCTTACCTTTTTAATGCACACAAGAACACGACAACACAACGGTCACTAGTATTATTCGTCTACAAATTCAGGGGCTACAATAATACAACCAAAAATCCCAAATCAAAACTAACCTTACCCAATCATTCATCTAATACTTATGTTAGCTCTATTGTATATACAATGCCCATCACAATGTAATTTCTAAGCCAACAATTATCAATTTAGCCAACAATTATAATTCTAGTTCAATAATTTAATAGCAATACCCAATAATACTCAATTTATTTTAAGAATCCAAAGACTTAAAATTAACTTTAAAACGGAATCTAATTTATAAAAATCAATTCTTAACTATTATAATTTATTTAGGAATTATTAATACAATTTATATTATGTTCCAATTATCAAAGACGTGTTTAAATTACATAAAATTACATAAAAACGAATTAAATCAAATAAAATCGGAAAATCAGCTTATAATTCACTAAATCATCACAATGTTGAAATACTAACCATCATAATTAGTTTGAGCTAATTAATCAAATTAACAAACAATTAACCCAATATTTTCCCCAAATTGTAATTTCTATAAACTTGAACAAAACCCCAATTAAATCTCAAGATAAATTCAAGAACCCTAATTACAAGATTACAATCATCCTCATACTATAATTTTTGAGATTAATTGAGACAAAACGAATGCTTAATATAATTAGCCCCAATTTCGTAATTAGTGATAATTAATCCAAAATCAACATCAAACTCAAATCTTTGTGCATGAAACTACCCCTAATCGATTATCCACTAGTTATAACATCTATTAGAATCAATTAAACACAAATTAAACCACAAAAAACGACTTGATAATCACGTTTAATTGAAGAACCGAAAACAGGGGAGAGAAGGGGCGTTACCCACGGCGCAAAAGAGGAAGAAAGGAGGCTAGGGCAGTGGTCGGCCGGCGAGAAGGAGAGCACCGACGACGAGCTGGGTAGAAGTGGCGGCGTTCGTGCGACGTGTGTGCGTTGTTATGCGTGAAGAAGAAGCAGGGGAGAGGCAGGGGTTTGTTTTTGTAGAAGAAGAAAAGGGGTTGTTGTCCGGTAGTTTGGAGAGAGAAAAGAAAGATTTTCTTTTTATTTTTATTTTCTTTTCTTTTGCCCTATTTTTTCTTCTGATTTCTCTCTTTTTTTTTTTTTTTCTGGGTTTAGGTTGGAGTTTGGGCCAATTTGGTATTGGGTGGGTATAGTTTGTAGCTAGAATTGACCCACTTTGAAATTAAGAACCCAAGTCCGACTTTAGAAATCATTTCCGAACTCAATTTTGAATACGACCCACAAAATAATATTTTGAATTCATTTCTCGCTAGAATAATCTAATTAAAAATTCTATAATACTAATATAAAATATTTTGAAATTTCGAGATATTACAGAGCTTGTTATCCCGCCAAATACTTCTTGTAGTTCTTGTTGTAGTATTTCGCTTTGTAGGTTACACTTCAAGAATGTAAATACAACTATTGACAATGAAAGAGAATGATAATACAATTAAGAGATAATGAGATGTAGGAGTGTTCGGTTTCAAGGAATGAGTACGGGTTTGTTGGTGGAGATGGAGTAGTTGTAGTGGTGGTAAACGAATTGTGGTGGTGGTGGTTATGGTGTTTGGGTGGAGCTTGGTGAAAGAGAATATGTGTTATGGTTAAAGTGAAGTAGTTTCACAGGTTTTTCAGTGATGTATAGATGGATCTCTGTAGGAATATTGGTAAGGGTACTTTATAGTCATGTGGTGAAATTAGGGTTCAATGTAGAAGAGGAAATTGGTTAAATGTTTAGGGTTAAGCGTTATGGAAATGGGTAAGTCTTTAGCATTGGATGATGCATGACATATCCGTTTTCTATAGTGGAGTGCTTATATAATGTTATTGGGCAGTTCCTTAAGTCTCCCCAACTTCCCACGTTCTTAGGAGCATTTTTACCGATGGTCTCCTGAAATGTAGTTGGTTATTAACTGGCAGCTGATTTGACCAACTGACTGCTGAGTGGGGACATAGAGAGATATTTGTGGAAGTAGTTGTTGACTTGACTTTGTCTTCTTAGGAGATAGTGCTTCTTATGAAATAAGTCTTTAACTAAGTCTTGACAATCTTTGTACGTGGTCTTGGTTGTCGGAAAGGAAATAGGAGGTAGTTGTTCACTCGTTCTTCTATCCGTTATTACTTAGGTAGTCTGTTAGATAAGCCCTTGCAATTCTGGTGGAGATAAGGCACCTTTGACTATTTCTTCCTCTCTAACTGGACTTGAGCATATCTAGAATAGTTTACCTCATTTGGCTTTGTCTTTAAACTGCAGTCCATCACAGATACATAGTCAGCCCGACTAACCTCCTGTCAATCTGATTTGGTCTGTCCGACAGGTGGTCAGCCTAACCAAGTCTGTCAAACCTGATGTCGACCCGTCTGTAGAAGTCCAAACGACCAGATCTACACATTGAACACCTCCTGCTGGATTACTCGACCTGTTGGCTTGGTCTGTCGGACTAAACCCAGAATTTAGGCCGTAACAACGAGGTTCTGATACCAATTGATAAGTCGTGTAGTGAGATATACTCAAGAGGGGGGGTGAATTGAGTATGGACTTTGATTGGAACTTTTTCATTTTTACTCGAGTTGTTGTGTGTAAAGCAGCGGAAGAGACAGACTAGTGTATTGTACCACAAACTATGATGTAAAACACGAAACAAAGAATAGAGTACACACAAGAATTACGTGGTTCGACCTCAACCCAAGGTCTATGACCACAAACTTCACTAGAATTTTCTTCTCTACTAGCTCAACCCAAAACAAGTAAACGGACCCCACAACTAACTCTAGTTGTGCTAGTTTCAACTATGAAACTATTCTTACTCTCTCAAACCAAAACAATAGGAAAATCGAGTACAATCCTGTACCCCAAATACCTCACTCTAGAAGAGAAAAGTACAAAGCAATCACCTTTTAATCATGCTTGTTAGACAAGCGGATAGAGGTAACAATTCGACCTATGATGAGTATAGTGTAGGGTTTCAGTGCAGGGAAAAGTATGCAATATTGTATTGTCTGGACGTTTTCTTTTGAAATTTAAGCTCAAAACTTTATTGTCAAAAATGTCTGAGTAATTGTCAACACCAAGGGTTCTTTTTATGCTGTAGAAAGACTCTTGATTTCTTAGGAAATAATGAGAAGATCATTTTCAATCCATGTAAAACCATAGGGTAAAATTAGTTAAGGATAGAATACTACCGAGTACCTCAAATGAAATCCTTTAAAATATCTTCAAATCAATTCAAAATAAAACCAACTTGAAAGATGATTAAATATGAAACAAGATACCAAAATATCTCTTCAAAATATTTAGGATAATTAAACGATAATTTTTCAAATAAAATCTTTTCTTAATTTCCTAAATCAAAATTATCACATATCAATATTACTCCTTGTGAAAGAAATAATATTTTATAAAATATGTGAATCAAATCATCATATATAAATACAATAGAGGTAGAATTAGAAGCCTCCAAGATAGTCCACATCAGAATTTTGACATCAGCGCCACGTCAAATGTTGATGTCAACAAGCTAAATTATACCATAAATAAACGCTGTAATATATTCAATATTCCATAACTATATTAGAAAATCAAATTGTTTCCAAAATAAAATTCAGCCGAAATAAATAAATATTCTCGGGAAATTCTCAAGCAATAATAAAAGTTGCAATATATACATTAATTTAAATTTATGGATAAAAAATCAAAATACAGTTATGGAAGAAAAAATACCTAGATAATTATATTCATACTCAAAAAAGTTGCAGCAGAAATGACATTCTCTGTACTAAAATAACGATAATTTTAAAAAATTATTTTTGCACCAAAATCACTGGCAATATCATAAAGTATTTGAAATGTAATCTATTTTTTAGGCAATAATCATTCGTTTATACTTTACATAAATGCTCATATATTGTCTAAATCAAATAATTTCCGGAATAAATTCTACGAACTGATAATTTTGTTAAGAAAAATCAAACCTCTAAAATTCATGGTAAATTTATTTGTGAAATAAAAGGGATATTCCTAAATTAGAATTATTCAATTTTTAGATATATTGACATATGTATATAAAATTCTTTATTTAAAATATATATGATGAAAAACTGCAGAAAATATACATAAAAAGGATATTTATAAATATAAAAAAATTCATAACCGAAAAATATAGAAAAGAAATGTAGCATTAATAAAAATAGATTTAGGCAAGGAAATCTGCAGCAAATATTGCATTTTTAGGCAGGACAATCTGCAACAAATACTGCCATTTCTACAATTAAATGGCATATTACGGGAATAAAGTAATTTACAGCCGAAAAAATAGGAAACAATTATCATATATTCCTAAACTATATTAATATAAGACGACTTCCTTTAAAAAAAAAGGCAAGAAATATCTAAAACAAAACATAAGCTGTCAATTTTTGGAAGTTAATATAAGACGACTTCCTTTAAAAAAAAGGCAAGAAATATCTAAAACAAAACATAAGCTGTCAATTTTTGGAAGTGTTTGTTATTTTTTATCAGTAAACATAGGAAGTAGGTCATAGTATTAGAACTATTTCCAAGAATGGATATAGACTTCTATAATTGTGTGAACAAATTTATCAAGAAAAATAAGAGAAAGGTATTCCCGTGTGATTTGGTATAATACAGGATATTATAGATTATTTAAATTGTGGCAATTTTTAGCATTAATCTAGAATAAAAAATTATCTTTACCATGAAATTATTTAAAAAAAATATGAATGTAAACGAACCTATAAAACACAAGATCTTTGGCCGATAGTATTAAAAAAACAAAAAAAAAGCATCAGAATTTTCTTTAGGAAGAAAAGCTATTTAATAGTTTTGGGTGACCTAAAGTTGTTGTACTTTTATTTTACTTTATACTTATGTGCAAGACCGTTATAAGCATTGATTTTTCAGTTTATGATTTCGATTTTAATCTTTTCAGTGTGTAATTTGATTTCATTATTTGAAACACATTTTAAGCATGGTAGATTATTTTTGTTTCATGCATGGTACATAAAATATATTGGCCACTACAGAATGATTTACAGGGTACAATCTTATACAGAGCATAACTTTTATTTACAGATGACTAATCTCGCTTCTTCATGAAACTCGGCTTCGATCGGAGGCATGAGCTAAGATTTCCATCTATCTCGCTTAGGTAGAAGGTCCGCAACCATGTTCTTTCTTCTGCACAAATGTAGAACGACATTCCCATGTCGCTCTCACGCAACCTCCCTGAACATTAGATAATCAGATAATCAATCTGTAAGCGTATTTGTAAATTTTGATTCCCCGGTGTTTATTTGGCATTATGCAGTTTGTTGAACTCCGCAAATGCTATAATTGCTCAAATACTCTATCACGTTTGTACCAGTTTGACCATTAATGTCAATTCAATTTTTGCATTTAGGTTGGGGTCACTGGTGGACGTCAAGGGATCTTGAAGTTGCAACAAACAGGTTCTCAAAGGAAAATATCATTGGTGAATGAAGGTGGATACTGAATCGTATACAAAAGGATGCTTGGTCAATGGAACCCATGTAGCTATTAAAATAAAACATAGTTTATACGTAATTTACTACTTTTTCACAAGTAATTTACAAAGTTGTTGGTCTAATCTTTTATAATTCACAATTAAATTACTTTTAAAATTTACTCAAACTAAATTAAGAAGCCAGAAAGAGGTCAAATGTGCTTTGTACCCCAGGTCAAACTAAATTAAGAAGCCAGAAAGAGGTCAATTCAAATAAGAAAGATTTAGTATTATCAAACTGAGCCTTAATGGGGTAATTATAGGTCGAAATAGTTTAATAGGTCAATGTATCTATGACCACAAATCTGCAAATTAAAGAAAGCTGATTTGAATAATTGTCGACCATAATTCACAAAATAAAAAAGGGTTCATGCTTGAGTACAAGAGAATAGATTGATTTTTGGCGCAAAACCTTATTAGTTTTGTCCTAATTACAAGTTAGTGGGTTAGATCAAATAATATCGGGTCTAAAAGGGTTCAAAACCCGTAAAAAGAATGTATAATCAGGTAGACTTATCGGGTTGGATATGCGTGCATCTAATCAAGTAAAATTAACTTTTGAGTTAGTTAATTAACCTTTTATTCTTTTATAATCCATCTTTGGGTTGGTTTCGTCTTCGTTTTTTGTCTTAAATACGAGTCAAGTTTTGGTCCACGACTAGGTAGGGTTTGTCCTAAAAATATGGCGGTTTGGTTAAATAAGGGTACGGGTCATTAACGAGTTCATGATTAGGGAAAAACGGGCCAGTTAGACTTTTCATAAGTCGACACTATGTATCCTATTTTTTATTTGGATTTTTTCTAACGTGTGCCCATAGGGCACATGATACGAGTGCATTTCTTTCCATTATTAAGTGATGATTTCCTCAATTAATCAATAAGATTCCATATTTTGTTTTTACATGTGGGAATCTAACTTAATTTAGGAAGGAAATACACTCTTATCATGTGTCGTATGGGCACACGTTAGAAAAACCGTTTTTATTTTTAGACGCTATCAAGGGAAAATGATTATAATCAATATCTGAATTTGATTAATTATACCGTAGTTTCTAAAATTAACTTAATACTAATGTCATAGAACAGCTCGTGCAAATTTGCACGGGTATTAAACTAGTATATTTTATAATTATCGGTACAATTCACAGAGTTTTAGACTATCCACCTCAGCATTGAATCAGTGTCACGTCGTCGATGACGTCAACACCCTTTTTTGGTAACAAAATCTACAATAGAAATATTATATTCCACTTTTTACGGTATTAAATCATCTATTACTTTTAATAATTGCGTGCATGATAAGCTGACGTGGTGAGCTTCTACGTACAACTGACACGTCAACAACACGTCAGCAATGCCTCTGGTAAATCAACCAAAAATGTGTGAGGTAGGATTTGAACCATTGACCTCTCACTTACATATTCATCACATTACCAGTGTGCTAGCTGTTACTTCATGCATATTTTTACAACTCATTCTATAAAAACGGTCGAACCAGTCTGCTCTGTTAAATCAACCAAAAATGTGTGAGCTAGGATTTGAACCATTGACCTCTCACTTACATATTCATTACATTACCAGTGTGCTAGCTTTTACTTCATGCATATTTTTACAACTTATTCTATAAAGAGGAAAGAACCAGTCCAAAAAAAAAAAATACAAGACATTCATACGGCCCATTACATTATGTCTGTGTAGAGATTTTTTTATGATCAAACCCTAATTACACGCTATTATATAAATGGTAGTCGACATAACATCCGAGGCAATGACACTGACAGATACAAATCTCTTCTCACACACATATTCTCCTGCAAAATGGAAAATAATGAAGCAATATCAACTTCACAAGTTACTATTGAAGCACCACCACTTGAAGTACAATCTAAAATACGGGGTTTTAGACAGTGGACAGAAGATCGTCAAGACAAAATCACCTATCAACGTGATTGTATAGAGGCACTCAATGAGAGGCTACAGTTACTCGAGAGAAGAATCACAAGTCTACGTGAACAGGTTACTTGCATAAGAATCGACACGGGTTAAGAGAACAAGGTACAAGAATTGAGTTGGAGGTCGAGTAGAGGAGTTCATGTGGGGCAGAGCCTCATATGTTGCATAGGGAGAGGAGGGGAGACAAGTGGAGGAGTCGATAACATGTGTGTTATAAGGGGTCGAGAATAAGAATCGACATAGGTAAAGGGGACTGGGAGTAAAAGAAATTGCCGAGTTGGAGGTCGAGTATAGGAGTTCATGTGGGGCAGAGACTCATATGTCGATTAGGCAGATCAGGGCAAGTGGAGGAGTCGAGAATATGTGTGTTAGTTATAGAGGGCCGAATATATGAATCGACACGGGTAAAGAGAACGGGTGCATAGGAATTGATTGGGTGGGGGTCCAGTAGAGGAATTCACTTGGAGTGGGGCCTCAAATGAGTTCATGTGTGGCAATGCGGTTTAAAAAATCTGACAAGTGAAGAAAAGTTGGTTAATGGGCCAAGTAAGCATCGACTGGGGTTGAGGGTCGGCTAGAACATGTGACATGAGGGAAGAGAGGGGATCAACTAAGAAGGTTTCAGGATGATAACTGTTGTCAAGTTTAAAAATCGATTGTTAGTTTATGCGTTCAATAGGAAATTTAAAACGAAATAAGTTGGTGGGAGGATATCTTATATGATGCTTGCTTTTTTAAACATATTTGATCACACGGAAAATACAAAATCATTATCATTCGTCTTAAATTCTTATGTCTATAAATTTTGGTGTTCTTTTCAATCAACATTTGTAAATTCTCTTTGCAAATTTTAAATTTATGTTTGTCAATGCTATGTTTTAAATTCCTTTATATTTGTCAATATTATGATACTTTTATTTAATAACTTTAAAGTAATATGCCGCAAAACTATTTTATATACAGTAGGTCTTGTGAGAGACCGTCTTTCAATAATTTATTGAGAAACCAATTGTGTTATTTACATCGTGACCCTGTTTATATAATTAGTGACCGTTATAGACTTTTGGTAATCGTTTTTAGTGAAAAACTTTAGACACTTAATCCAAGATTTGCAAAGGGGTTACTTTATAAATTCTAGCTAATTTTATATGATTTGATCTTCCAAAATCATAAATAATGTGATTTATTATAGTAAATTAATATGATCACTAAAAGTATTATCATGATCACAATCAATATAAAAAGGGTCACTTTGTAACACAGTATAATGGTATCTCAATAATTTATTGAGAGACCGTCTTTTATGAGACTTTGTGTTTTATATAAGCATTTGTAATTCCCGTGCATTTGCACGGGTATAAAAACTAGTTCGAAATAATTGTAATTACCTTACTTTAAATGGTAATTTATATTAATCAGCATAATTTTCCATAATTTCGACCGAAATAATCTACAATTTACATAATTGTACTGAAAAAATCTTGCCTAATTCAAATTTTATATTATGTCAATGAATCAATATATATTATTAAAGCAAGCTTTTTTTGAGCTCCCACAACGATTGGAACATTCTAGAATGTCCGTATTTCCATATCTTTTATAAAAAATTATATTTGAATCTTACATATGGTAAGTCACCAAATAATTTAATGTAAATTGTATACGATATGGTAAATAAAGAATAATTAAATAAAAATGGAACATTCTGGAAACTCAATTTAATATGAATTGTGCATGATATGGTAAGTAAAAAACAAATGAATAAAAATGAAATAACTAGAAACTCAAATTAATATGAATTGTACATGATATGGTAAGTAAAAAAATAATTAAATAAGAATGGAACATTCTAGAAACTCCATATCAATCAATAAAGGAGGAATTTCCCGGGCAAGGTTTTTGGTATATTTTCCTAATCCTGATCTATCATATTCCTAATCCTAATCGAAGTTAAACAATCAGCTAGCTATAAATAGTTGAAATCCTAGGGCAACATTCACAATCATAAGCCTGATCACATATACTCGGCTGGCTGTAATAAGCTGCTAAAGTATTGATTGGCAAGTTTAAACATTGTTCTTTGTCTTCATATTCAACATACTAATAAGATTTTGAGTAACCTCATAATTTTAGTATAAAAAAAAGTTTTTAATAAGATGTGTATATGGTACAACGATGTGAGATAAAAATAATCTAGCCACGTATGGTGTGTCAAAATACTATAATCTTACTTATTAGATGATGTGGGACAATCTCCAATATTGGCAAATAAGAAGAGCAATAAAAAGTCATCCCACATTGTCAAATCATGACCACGTAAAAAAATAAAATTTCTGGCCATGATATCTCCAGATTTCATCTGAATTGCTCCACCCCACTAAGTCTCATGCGCGTGTACTAATTCCTCTACTAAAAATTTAAATGAAATATATGTATGGACTAATAAACTTTTTTTAAGAACATAAGAACTAATCCCGTTAGAATTACAATACCGAGTAGAATTAATCTATTTTATTCTGATGCAACAATGTGGGACAAAATTAAAGTAACCTAACATATAGTGTGGCAAAATATTGTAATCATACTTCCTGGACGATGTGAGAGAATCTCTAATCTTGCCAAAAAAAAAAGAAGAATATTGAAAAATCGTCCCACATTGTTGAATTATGATCAGTGGATTATATAATTCCTCTACTAAAAAATTATCCCACAAAACATGACCAAGTGAAATATATGTATGGAGTGGACTAATAAACTTTAAAAAAAAAACATAAGAACTAATCCCATTAGGATTACAATATCGAGTAGAATAAGACTATTATCTTTTGATTCAACGATGTGGGACAAAAATAACGTAATCTATAGTGTGCCTAAATAATGTAATATTACTTCTTGGGACAATCTCTAATCTTGGCAAAAATAAAAAAAAGAACAGTACAAAAAAGTTGTCCCACATTATTGAAACAAGACTAAGTAGAATATATAATATTTCTACTAAAAATCGTACATTAGGAAATTTATTAGAGAAGTGGATATAGAGGTGAAAGATTGAAACAATAGATCAATAGTTTGTCAAGGATTCATAACTAAACTAAAATAATATGAACATAATATGCATGAAGGTAATCAGTTCTAACGATCCACTAGGCATATGTTTGTTCTATATGCTACTATGGATAAGAGTTGTACAAGTAGATTAGGAAACGGAAAGCAACACAAATACATATGAGCCAAGTCCATTATTCATGTGTGTGTTTATTTTCATCATATTAGTAGTCAAATTTATATTTTGATTAATTTAATTAGATGATAGTGTAGTTATGTACTCCTTGGTAATTCACTATCGTATTAGACTTAATTAGCATTCAGATGTTATCTAACATGATAAGATGTAAGAGTAAAAAATTTAAGATACATGTGGCCATTTGTGGGAGCGTATGTTAAAACATATAAAGGTAGTACGTTATAAGCAAATTTGTTGAAAATGAAATTTACTATCTCTTTGCTCCATTTTAAGAGGTATTGCATTCACATGTATGTTTGTGTAAATGGTACCCACATTGTTTCATTTTTGTGAACATTATACCCATTTGCTAAATTTTTATATATAAGAAATGTTAGCATTAAGAGTCCAATTATGAAGTTATTATATCTCAATGCATCAATAAGAAGTTTAAATAGTGAAAAACAATGTGAAATTAGAGTTTAGTGCTTGGAAAAAATATATTACACATGATGATAAAAATGAAACCTCAAAGATATACACAAACACTAAAACGTGAAACCATGAGAAAATAAAACAACAAGGGTACCGAGTGAATGTTCCTCAGTATTAATTTAAGATAGTGTTTTTGAACAAAACTTTAATTTAGTTCTAATCTATTAGAAGGTGCTAATTTAAAATTGTACAATTAAAGATGAACGAATATCTTATTTTAGATTATATTGTCTGATTTTTTTCTCCCGTTTATGTGTCCGAGGGGAAAAAGTTATGGTGCTTATTATACAGAAACTTGAAAATGTGGAAATCAGCTAAAATAGAAACACAATGGTACCATATGAATGTTTTAGATAATAACCTTTTTTTAAAAGGTTTAGTAACAATATTTAAGGTAATGCTTTTGAAAAAAAGTATAGTTGCAGTGACATTAAATTGTTGATTTGAAAGTATAAGTTCTCAAGTTTGTAAATAAGGTTCATATGATGAAAATTTTGTCTACACAAGTTAAATAAAATGCATGTAATAGTTCCTATACAAGAGCCAAATATTTATCGGTTCGACTTTATTATTATAATTGGATATCATCATTAAAAGACCCGTGCAACGCACGGGCTTACATCTAATTAACGATAAAATAGGATAGGAATCAACATTTATCTTAATTAACTTATATTGAAGAGCATACAATACTCTAATGATTCCCTACTACTATATTTTTTTTCTTTTTAATATTCATATAAATATTCGTATATAGTCATATTTCTGGTTGTTCTCACCGTATTTCGTATAAAGGTACTACTTTGTCTTCTTTTTTGTGGTTGACTCAACAGTGTGAAATTCTTTAATGTTATGTTTTTCTCATCGTTTGATTCTTATTTTTATTAAGTGTGTTGTTGGCTTATTGCTATCCCATTGCGCATTAGAACTTTGGTGGCTATTTTTTTTTTTTTTTTTTTTTTTTTAGGAAAGGGAAAAGCACTTCAACCACAACTTAAAGTTCATACAAGCGTACAACAGCAGATGGGAATGAAAGTAGAACAAGAAACAATTAACATTGTCGAAGATCTCCATCATCTTGGGCCTTTGATGGCTAATTATGAAACTATCATACTATTCAGCTTTCTATATCTATCAGCTCTGATACCATAAATCTGTATATCAAATCAATTCTCAATGGCATGATACATCTCTTTATACTAATTCAATCATATCAAGTCTTCAAGATATTGAATTAAGAAAAAATCAAGGATGATCATGATTGATCGAGCCGATCAATGTATACCAGTATATGGTATGGAGATTTCCGAATTGGTTTGAAAATTGTCAAATTGCTCCTCAGGTTTGTTCTTCGTATGGCATTGCGTCTACTATGACCATTGTCGTGCTAGGTTCAAAAGCTCCGCCTCCACTTATCATGAAGGTCTTTGTCTCACTTTTAGTTTTTTTTTTTTTACCTTGGATTTAACATTTTTGCCTGCCCTTTTTTTTTAAATTAAATGTGATTTTATGGGAATATCTGTTAATGGGTATTGTTGATACTACTGGGTTTATAAAAAGATTTACTGTGTATGTTTACTGATGAGATTAGTATTGCTTTTCAATTTCTCACGCATGCATATGTTGTACTCTAACGGCAAGTTCGTACATATTCATCAGTCTTCGTGAAATTAATTAGTATCCTAATTGCAACTCAATGGCTATTAATTTACCACTATAATAGAACAATTTGGTTGTGAACATGTGTAGAAGTGGAGACGACTTACTAGAGCAAGGTGATGCAACAAAAGTAATCAAGTTTTGATCATGTGCAACAATTCTATCGCGGCGTTAGAGGTCGAGATGAAATTTATTAGAGTGATGGGATTGACCAATTATGTAAGTGCTTTCTTACTATAATTAAATTGTCAGTATTGAGATTTATTAAATTATATGATTGATAGTTATGAATAACTTTATTTGCTTATCGATTACCTGTTGCAGTTTGGATTGGTTGTGGAGGGATTCTCGCTGATAGATTCGGACGCGCATTGATATAAGTAGTTTAGTGGAATGAAACCAATTCAATCCTTTCTAAAAAAGGATTAGATTATTTAAACACGAAATAAATGTTTTTAATATTAACATAAAACATGTATGATGGGTTTATGCGAAGGGAGGTTGATACCATGCTGGTCCAGCCAAACTTGGGGAGTGGTAAAAAAAGAGCAGCTTTAGTAATGTATTACCAATTGTAGGCCTCCTAATTTATACAGAGTATATTTCATATCTTTTACACTGAATGTTAATGAAGCATAAAACTAAGATATCAATGCTGAATTGAAACAGCCATATATATCAAGAAGTAATGACAAAACATTTTCCCCTAGCCATTACTTCCTGTAAGCTATAATTCGCATTCTGAGGCTTAAACCTGTGATTGTAGAAGGACAATGCTAGAGGTCTAAAGTGTAGACACGCAAAAATGTCTAAAATCCGTAATAATTTTACTATACTATCAAAATTTTACTACTCACACAATTAATTTTACTACCAGAATTTTTTACTACAATTAATTTTACTATTCCGATCTCAATTTTACTACAACTAGCTCAATTTTACATTTTAGACAAATTCATTGTGTCTAAACTATAGACCTCTATCAATTTGCTTGTAGAATACTTTGCTAATATAAACGGGTAGAATCAGGTAAAAAAATAAAATATGAGGATATAAACTGGATTGATCGAGACACTACGAGCCACGGGTCACAAAAAGTGGATGTATGACCGATGACCTAAAAGAAGAGAGTCGAACTGGCCGAATTACCGGGTTGTTCAAACATTTTAAGCCTATATCGAAGCGACCATGTCGTAGAGATTAAATATTTTTCCATATTATTAACGATTTCTCGGTTAATAAAAAAACACGAGATCGTGTTAAGTATATATGTACGAACTCAGGTCAACTAGGGGTCGTCTTAATAGGGGCCTGGTTTGAATTTTGGGTGATTTGTGTTAATTTGGGTCAAATTTGATCGGGTCGAATTGTGTTTGAGGTAGCACACATGGGTCAATCAATGAGGTTAATAACCCAAAAAAGATAAAAAGAAAAACAGGTTAATAACCCAAAAAAGCGGGTGATGAGGTCAGATAGGATAAACTTTTCTCAGGTTTAACTTCGCAAGTCCATTTTCTTTATTTTCATACTCATCTATTAGATATATCACAAACCCATTACATATAACTAAATCGGTATCATGATATAGTTTACTATCACCTGCAAACAAATTGATCACCTTAAATATCACATACTAAAAAATTTCAATAAGTATGATCATTCTTAAAATGTTTGTAATATGGTAAAGTTTGTGTAATGAGACTAATTAATTTTCTAATCTTAAATTTAAACAATCACAATACTAAAAATAGCTTTTGACCTATTATATTGGGTGTTGATTATTACACTACTCGATCATATTGATTTTTACACTACTCAGTGTAATTTTGTAGCGGTGAACATCTATAGCTGGTATTACACGAGTCAACAGTTGTAGTTAATATTAGAGAAATTATCCGATATACCCCTGAGGTTACCGAAATTTTCAGGTAGACCCCCGAGGTCACCGAGCTATCCAATATACCCCCGAGGTTTGCAAAATCCCTCCAGCGTACCCCTAAATATGGAATATTTGTGTTTTTCACTAACGGACTCTAGCACCGTTAGGTCCTTATTGTGTTTGACTTTTTTAAAACAATTAATCCTTAATAATACCATCAATTTGCCAAAATAAAAAAGTCATCCATCTTCTCTCTCCTCCCTCCTCCCTACCACCTGCACTACCACCTCCAAAACCCCCAACCACCACCGCCTCCAACATGAACCACCACCAGCGCTCCAGCGAGGACCACCATACGACCGGCGAAACCTGGCCCGCCACTGCTCGCGAACCACGCCCCGACCTCCGACCACCGAATCCACCATCTCCGCCCCCTCATTTCCTCGCTCATATCCCCTCTCACACGTTTGCAATCGCTCTATGATATCGGAATCGGAGCGTGGGGCTGGCAATAGGTGCGTCAAAGGAGGGAGGAGGTTTGCAAAGGTGTATATCGACGGCCAAGTGCAACCGCGTTGGCCAGATCTAGCGAAAACGAGGAGGGAGATCGCGTTGTACGCCGCGTGGTGAAGGTCGACGGAGGCTGGGGATGTTCGACGAAGCCTCGCCGTCGACGGTGGAGTCGTCTGAAGGTCTTCGATCCGGCCGTCGTTCTTGTCGGCGTACGACTGTGGTGGCAGACGGGCGGCATGAGTGGGAGGAGAGAGGGAGATGAGAGAGAAAATGTGAGGCTTTGGCAGGCGGTTCGTTTTTTTTTTTTAATTATGTTTATTTTTCCTAAATAAGTCAAATGAACTAACGGTGGTTGAGTCCGTTAGCGAAATTCTGGAAAAACGCGAAAACACAAACCTCGAGGGTATATTGGATAGCTCGGTAACCTCGGGGGTATACCTGAAAATTTCGGTAACCTCAGGGGTATATTGGATAATTTCCCTTAATATTATACGGGTAATCAGCTATACATATGTCGTGTAGACGAGTGAGTCTGGTGAGATACGAGTTCATTCCCACTTAGGTAAAGAAAATACGAGATCATATCCAGTTGGTCAATTTATGGGTAAAAAAATACATTCTCTTGAGTTTTATTCGCCATAACAAAACTTTAATCGTACTTATATTCTCAAAGTTTAAATATAAAAAAAAACATTTTTTTAATTTATTTATGTATTATAATATAGACACTGTATATATTATGATGCATTTTTGGATTAGATTATCTTAATTTTGTTTTTGTGAAGGGTCAAATCGGGTCAACAACTCGGGTCAGGTTCTATTAAAAAATATGCTTTTAAAAAATGGGATATGTGTTCAATAAGAACATATTAATTAACCAATCGAAATGGATTGGGACCCGACGTGTTACAGTTTACTTCCTTCGTCAGAATTTAAACACACTATGTAATTTTTTCGTAACTTTGATTAATTATTTGGTGTGTATACTCTCCGCAACACAAGGGTATTTTGGGTATGAGGTGTATAAACTCGGACGGGCGGAGTAGTATGGGTTAACCTTTTGACACGTCTAACATCATGACCATATTTTTCAAAACTATTCTACACATCTATTAATTCGGTTAATAAAAATTCTTTTGATTTAAGAATGAAGTATAACAAAGAATTTTCTATATGTATCATATAACAGCCCGTGCAATTTTGCACGGGTAATAAACTAGTAAAATATAATCCTTGAGATAATTTGCATCATGAAAATCATTTGCAAAAGACAATCACATTATCGAAAACCAATTTTCAAAAACAATAACTTTCAGCAATATACAGAGTACAGTACCTAGTACTGTTCTCTGTAAATAGTTTAACACAATACATGAGACAGATTGTCGATCTGTCTCTTGCACCACTCAACACTCCCACACACATCAATCACCCCCACACACACACACACACACACACACACACACCCCACACACACACACCTTACAACAAGACTATGAACTAAAGTAAACCTTAGCTAGTCTTCAACGAGAACATATAGTAAACACTTGTAACTCGACTGGTGTAGCCGTAAGACAATCATATCTTCATCATGCCTGAGAGGTTAGCTCACCAATACTACTAAACATAGATGTCAACTCATAAACAAGAGAGTAATCAACATATAAACCATATCATCTTGTCATCATCAAAACACACTACATGGTTCAACAAAAAATCAGCACGAAAGATTAAACCATCAACCAAGACGAGCACATCTTCAACTAGACCCTTAGGGTAGACAAGTGATATATCAGCTAGTTGCGCTATCACATCAGTTTCAAGTAATTAACTGACCAAGTTCCAAATATTTATACGCAGAATAAGGTAGAACATTAATCGACGCACCTAAGTCTAACATGGCACCATCAAATCTAGACTCACCTAGAGTAATGGGCTAGTAAACATACCTAGATCACCATACTTAATAGGCAACTTGCGTTGGAAAACAACGGAAACTTTCTCACTTACTTGATATCGTTGCTTACCCTTCAACTTGTTGCTCTTTTGGACTTTAATCAAGTCCTTGTAAACCTTACTCCTCTTCGGAAACAATTGACAAAGCTTAACCAACGGAATCTTCACCATACAACGGCTAAATATCTCATACATCTACTTGTTACTCTCATACTTGCGTGTATCCTTCAATGCATCGGGAAATGGAGCAACTGGCTTGTATGTAGGAAGGTCGGGTGCGACATATGCTTTATCGAACCGGTTTTCTTTTTTCCATTTTATTGTTTGTATATATTTGTTATTGTTTTTTCCTTTTTTAGTTGTTTTATTTGTTCCCAAGATTGGAAGGTGAAATGATCAAATTATAAGGACAGAAGGGATACCATAAATTATGAATTTGTTTACGAATTTTAGTGTTATTGTTGAACTAGTGTATTACATGTGTTTACGGCACTTAATTGTTGTTGTACTATGTTGATCACGCTGTGTTTGTTCTCGTTGTTCATGCATGATTTTGGTAGGCGTCATTTGGTTGTTGCCAATATTGTGTGGATACAATTTGTTCCCTTTGTGTCTTCATCTTCGTAGTACCTCCGTATAGTATGGTAGTCCTGAATGTAGCTCCGTATCTCTCGTCGTGACCCGTTATGCCTTAGGTTGTTTGTTTTTGGTATGGTTGATACTTTCTTCTTTTACTATGTCCATATTTGAGGGTTTTTTTTTTGTTTGCTTGTTGGTTGCTTTATGTTGTATTGTTGATTTAAATAACATTGGTTAACATCTTGCTTTGTTGTTGTTTTAAGTAACTTCCTTTTCATTATGCCATAAAATGATTCGAAAAGCTGTGAAAAACTTATATAAAACACCACAAAACCCACTCTAAAGTGGGTTGTATCACGTAGCCCCAATTGATTTGATTCTCTTCACTATTATATATGCTAGAATGTTACAGTCTATTACTGAAATCCTACTTGCTATAATAGGAATCCCTAATAAGTACTGAAAAGGAATCCTATCCTCTTGAAAAGCATATCGATGGAGAATTTCATGTCTCACATTATGTCTAATGCCAGCAAAGTAAATTTGATTTCATTGTGTTTGAACAGAGACTTGTAACTCTAGAGAATGTAGCAAAACCTCTCAGCAGCAGTAGGACAAATATTACCTCCCTTTTGCTAAAAGCAAAGGTCATCTGCAAAACACAAATGGGTAAGCCTCGTTTTGCTACACATACATTGGATGAAATCTGAATTCTTTTTTTCCCGGAAACAACCTCCATCACCCTAGATAGATACTCCATACAGAGTGTAAAGAGCAGGGGTGATAGGGGATCACCTTGTCTCAACCCCTCTTGCCTTGAAAGTACCCAAAATATTCTCCCATTGATAGCTAAAGTGTATGGTTTTACTTGAAATAAAAATCATCTTCTAATTGTTTCCCAATAAACTAAGAGTCTTTTTACTGCATAAAAATAAGCCTTGGAGTTTGACAATCACTTAAAAACTTTTGACGCAAAGTTTTGAGCTTAAATTCCAAAGAAAACGCCCAGAGAGAACATAACGTCATTTTACACATAAATCTCATCATAGGTCGAAATTGTTTACCTCTATTTGCTTGACTAAGAAGCATTATTAGACGACGCTTGCTTTGTACTTTTCCCTTCTAGAGTAAGGTGTTTGGGGTACGAGGTTGAACTCAATTTCTCCTATTGTCTTGGGTTGAGATAGTAGGAAATAGGTTCGTAGTTGAAACTAGCACAACTAGAGTTAGTTGTTAGATTCTTTTACTTGCTTGGTTAAGGAAATAAGAAAGAAAATTCTAGTGATATTTTTGGACGTAGACCTTGGGTTGAGGTCGAACCACGTAAAACTTGTGTGTACTCTTTTTATTATTTTGTGCTTTATTTCAAAGATCTATGTATAGTACCATCACTAACTAAAATCTCTAATTTGTGGTATAGTGCACTAATCTATCATTTCCGCTGCGTTACAATAATTCGAGTAAAAATAAAAAGTTTCAATCAAAATCTGTACTCAATTCACCCCTTTCTTGAGTATATCTCGCTACATGACTCTTCAAAGGTTTTATTACAGAAAAAATGGTCAGTTCAAAGACTGACAACAATGGTACTCACTTTCGGAGTAGGAACGATGTACTTAGGCATGTTCTTAGGTGTTGGATGCTTAGGCCTCGACATCTACTCGAGCTCGATATTGAATGTCGTGATATTCCTCTTAGCTTCTCTGATTAAATGTTTTGGATCCAAAGATGTAACAAACGGAGCTCAGTGCTCGGGTTCTACATAGTCAACGGTATTGAAAGAATTATTTCAAATGTAGGAGACTAGGAGGGTTGCATCATAAACGTGTACATGTCATGTTAGAGATGGTGACACTCTTCGATGCTTGCATGGTGTTCCACATCTTGTTAATGTACACAATGGAGCTAATTCTGACCTGTGATAGGAACATTGCGGCCTCATTGTCGAGGCAGATGCTGCTCTTTGCCTCCATCTTTGTCCCTGTGTTGGTGGTTATAGGGAGGAGAAATGAGTTACATTCTAATACAGTTCATGTAGTGATTACCATTATTTGTGGTGTTTTAATTCTGGCCTTGTAAAGACAAGGGGGAAGGTTTTATGTAGATGCATGTAGAGCTTGTTAGGTGAATCTGACTATCCGTTCTTGTGTTTTCCTTTTATGAATTGGACAACGGACCGACCGTGTCCTCTTGGTGTCCTCCCTGGAGGTGTCCTCCTACTGTCTGCGTTCGACACCATACTGGACACTAACACGTAACTAGTGAGAGGTGTTCGTGCTTCATAGGGTACATCTTATTATATGTTCTTGTGTTTTCCACTTAAGAATGGGCATGCTAGCAAGTTGGTGGGTTTTCTCCCTAAGGAAATGAGGGGGTCATAGTCAAAGTTGGAGTCGTCTCATGGAACTCCATATCTGAGTTTTGTGGAATGTATTAGTGTAAAACATGTTACTGCACATCATAATATGAAAGTACCACCAAGCAACTAGAAAATAGAGTTGGTATTGTAATTTTTGGTCAGTAAAAAAAGTTTGAGAAAAAGTTTGTAACTTAAACGTGCCAAAAATTTATATTGACACAAGAACATGACACAGAATTATGTTTATTTAGATTGTATTGAGATACTCCACACAATCAACACGGATATATAAAGGTATTAAGTTAAGTTCATGTACGATTCAACTTATTAAACAGTGTATGTTTTCCAATCGGATCAGATTTATTTGAATCATATCAAATCAAATCAGATTAGTTATATTCAATTCAAATCAAATCAGATTAGAACCATCCAAATAACAACGAGTTTTTTGCCCCGTGAAATCACAGGATCTTTTTAGTTTATTTGTAGAGTTTTTATAACATGTTAGCTAGCTATAGCAAAAATCAAAACAAAATTGTCTATCATATTACCGAAAATAAACATACCAAATGATCATAAACGTGATAATATCAGCTCAGGTACAATAAGCATAAACGTGACAGATAAGAGGAAAGTGTCTTATCGTTTTTTATTTACTTGTAGAGTTGTCGGAACATTTTAGGTCTAGCTTAAATGAAAATGAAATTTTCAATCACAATATCGGAAATAAACATGACCAATCCAAGATGATATTCCGAACACAAAAAAAAAAAAAATTATTTCCCATCTCATCGTAGAGTACAATATAACTATTTGGAATTACAATATCGATTTGCAACATACCGTCATATTTTGATGGTAAAACTTAAACTTTAAAGAGTCGAACTACAATGAATACATATAACTAAAATTGTGTCTGAGATAAGCTCAATGTATATGTAGGAAATGATATTATTTTTCACACCAAAATCAAACGATAGCCTAGCATATATATACTAATTCGAAATAGATGTAACTACAACTAGCAAACGAAAGGCCAAGAGTCATCATGTCTGATGTCGTTGTTAAGATGAATAATTGTGTGATTGATAATGATTAATTTAAGCAATTTTTAATAAGATTAATGTATAAGAAGTTGAAGTGATTCATAACGTCAAAGTGCACAATTCAGAAGATTAAACTTACATTGCATAGTATAGATTGGATCATTAGGAGGATTAAGTATCTTGTTAGCATCAGAATTATGGGGTTTATTAAGGAGGGAAATAACTCGCACATTATTGATCTCCTAATGCCGAATTTGTATAGTGGTTCTATTTTTTGTAAGCTTTTGTACTCTTTTTCCCAAGTTGGATGAATAAAGAGTCGACTAATTTGCTTGCAAAAAAAAAAACTAAATAAGTCCCTTGATGAAGCTGTGACACATGGCTAGTGCAATATAGAGCTGACACGTAAGCGATGAGGTGGATTTAATTTTTTGCAAATGCATTAATATTATGTCATGTCATCCGTGATGTTAGGCTATTAAAGGTATATTATAGATTATAGATTATAGATATAGATAGATAGAGCAATTAATCTAGTCTAATTCTAGTTATTAATTCGTCTAAATGCAATTAATTTATTAACTAGTTTTAGACCCCGTGAATTCACGAGGCTGTTGATAATTGTCAGCGAACATACAACCTAACGGTTACTAAACCTCACTATATTTATATACATGATCACTCATCGGTCCTCACCCTACGGCTACTTGTACTTGCCCAAAATTAAAATTGTGCAAAGGCGGTACTTTAGGTCTTCAAAATGAAGAATGTTAGTCTCTCTTATTATTGAGCGTACGTATTAAACCTTCTTGAAAAAACTTTTTTTTTTTAACTTCATTAGTCGTTTTCAGGTTGAGGTTACTCTTACTCATATCACAATCTAATAAGTGGCTTTATTCTCATAATTGGTACTTCGTCCATCAGCTATATCGCCTGTTTCTCGGCTACATGAGCAAAAACATCAAAAGGTGTCCATGATCAGATTCACCTGTATGAGTTAAACTACAGTTAGCGGCACCTGAAACAGGCCAAGCCACACAAATTATTGTAGCGTAACGACACTGAGCAGATTGGGAATGAACTTTTGGAAGTTATTGATGTACACACAACTCTATCAATCTAAGACGTACAACTGAAGCAAAACTATCATCCAAAATGACAGTGGCTGAGCTCTCCGTTGCAACTTCAGTCGATCGCATTCCCATCGATAGACCTACGTACATCAACTTATTTGAGTGATTGGGGTAATGGTCTGCACGAGCCCTTGTTACCCCCGTCTTGCATCAATCTTCCAAATCAAGTTTTTACCTCGTAGCTACTGTATAAGATATATAGTCTCTACCATTTCACCAAATACTCGGAATTTATATCATGAGTTCTGTCAATGTAAACCAAATTTTAGTAGATATATGAAACACATCAGGGAGAAATTCAAAGTTCTAGGAGAAAGCCTGGGAGAAAGTACCTGAAAAATTTGTTTGGAAAGGATCAAGTCCATCTCCTTGCTCATATGTAAACTTCAATTTCCCTAGATAGATTAATTAATTACGAAATTCTTAACAAAATAGATATTTGCACCAAAGAAGTGAAGCGTTCACCTTATCAATCGTATTCTAAACTGCAATAGACCATTTAACATCTAGCTAGAAACGAAAAGAATACAAATGCACTGCATCTTATGCCTTTATTGACCATGAAATGATACGATCGCTATTCTTTGTTCAATAATTCAGCAACCTCTATGACTGAAAATATGCTCAAATAATTCCTTGCCAGTGTGCTTTCAGCCTGTTATTCTACCGCAAGTTAAGAGATGTAAACTCAGATGCAAATCAAACAAAACCAGAAACATAGACCTTTAACTTGAGAACGGAAAAATTGTCCCTCAAACTGAAGAAAAGTAAATCGAAATAATAATGAAGCAAATAGCTAGTTCCATTACAAAATGAAGCAAATTGAATTGGGGCAAAGAAAATACCTTTAACTTTGAAATCCCAATCTGAAAAGCGATTTGATCGTCGATGCTCGTCTAAGTCCTCTACTCCTCTACATATTCAACAAAACATGATATACTACTAATCCCCAGAAATTCAATTAGTTTTATTAGAAAATTCCAAAATTTCTCTCTGAAAGTCCGAAAGAGAGTTAATGAACAACTAGTTTTGGCGCCCGTGGATTCACGGGCCTACTAAAAATTACGAGTGATTAGAGACTGAGTACAAAAATCATATAATATGTATCCCCCGAATTATGATTTTTTTGTATTCCAAAATTAAAGGAAAAATGAATGAGAATTTTCGAACATGGCGATGAGAGTCACTTTCGATTATAATACAATTTGTGCGTAGCTATCGTGTTCATTATCATTATCTTAGGGTGATTATATATGTCAAACTTTTTTCAAAACAGTAGAAGAGAAGCAACCATCTCTCTTTCAATATTAATGTTCTCAACCAATTTTCTATATATAAATAATTAAAGGTCCAAATTGAGGAGTGAGTATCCTTTCGCCATAATTCTTGTATCTCACTCTCTGCACCTCTCCAGTCATATTTTACAAAAATCATTTATCTTTAAAAGAAAAATGAAATTATTAAACATTTTTTTTAACTTTTAAACTTTTGATTGGAGTAATACATAGAGTAGAACACAAAATAATAGAGGATTCTCATTCCCAAATATAGGTCTATTTTGCGTGTGTTATCATCCTCCTAAATGACCAAATATGGAGTGCTCTATTTCTTTGGAAAATAAGTGTTAATTAAGTTAGTTGTATTAAGAATCAAAGAACAATATCACACAATGAACGACTCCCCAGACATGAAATCATTTTAGTTCAACTACCTCTTTATTAGTTAATGCAGGAATGATTATAACACTCATGAAGCATTTGTATTTGCCCCTACTTTGACTTATGTTTGCGGGTATGCGTTCTTTTGTAGGGTTTAAAGTCTTTATCATTACTCTTGGCTACTCGACGGGTCGGACAAAGCCACCAATTATCTCTTTTGAATTCAATCAATTCTTTCATCAATGATTTTTTTCTCTTCGTACTTATTTTTGTGTCTCCACTCCACTTTCCCTCATTGCAACCAATCTCCCACAAAACCCCCGCCAATACATGAAACTCCCACAACTCATCATCTTCGTCTAAAAACCGTCATCTGATCGAGCACGTGATCCCAAATTATTTTCTTTTGTCATAAATCTACACGTTCTGTAATATATTTGATAAAACCAACACAATAGAGGTCTTCGTAGTTAGTTAATTAATCAAAGTGGTTATATGGTAAAGTATAAGAGAGGAGGGAAATTGTAATCTCTCTATATAATAATATTAATAGGCTAACATAAAAAGTTCACTAATCCTACGTGTCGCATGGGGAGAATTTTAGGTCAATTTTAGGATTAGTGAAATTCTTATGTTAGCCTATTAATATTATTATATAGATATAGATTAATATATTCCTTGCAATCGAAAATTCAAACGATGAATTACCTTTGCCATTGATATATAGGAATTGGCCATAGGCCCATAGCAGATGATGAGCGATTGATGATTACAAAGTAGTGCCGTGAGACCCTGATTAAAAAAATTAGAATGAATACACAAAAAAAAGAGTGATTCTACAATGGCTACCAATATATGGTAGCCATTTTAATAGTTTGACCATTATAATTAATTTTAAATTAGTAAATTAAAATTTTAATATAGAAAAAACTAATTAAATAAAATCACATACTCTCTTCCCCCTCAACCACCGCGGTAACCACCGCCCCCAACCCAACCAGCAATTCACTACCGTCACCCAACATTACCCCTAGGATCGCCGATCACCAACCACCACGGCTCTTACCCCTTACGACACCACGCTCTTCTCTCTTCCTCCATTTTCTCATTTTTTTCCAATTTCTTGGTTGTGGCGCGATCGGGAGAGGCCCGAGGACGTGGCACCACTTGAGGCTAATAGGGGGTCGAAGAAGGGGTGGAGACTCGGGAGGTGGTTTTCGTGGGCTGGGGGCGAGATTTGAGACGGAGCATTTGGAAAATAGGAGATTCGAGAGGAGAGAGAAGGGCTGCGGAGATGGAAGGACACTGCGATAGTGGTCGGTGTTCTGCAGTTTGGATCGCCGGTGATACGCCGACCGGATGGTGGTTCTCGCCAGTGTAGTGGTCGAATTGGGTGTTTGGGGCGGTTGTGGTGGTGTGGTGGTGGAAGGGTGGGGAAGAGGGACAAGGGAGAAGAGAGAGGAGGAAAAATAATGTACACAGTAAATGAGAATATAGGATGAATTTACTTTGATTAATTTAATAATTTTTAACTTCTTTTTCATAGTCAAGATTTCAAGGGCTAAGATTTTGTTTTGTAAAATGGATGGTCAGATTGAGCCTTATTGTAATGGCTACCATGCTTTGGTAGCTATTGCAGAATTGGTACAAAAAAAAAACCATCAATAATACACATGAGAAAGAACGCCGCCCTTGAACCTTAGATTACAATTTGCGTTAGAAATCCGACGACAATAGAGGAGAAGATAGGGAAATGGAGATACTACAACAATCTAGCAACTGAAATATGGGGAATGATTGCGGTTCAGCTCAAACCTTTTGAATTCCATGAGATTAATTTGAAGGAGGGTAGACAGAGGGATGGGCGTTTTGAGGAAGGGGAAGAGTCTAACCTTTGAATTACCGTGGCTCTTGACAGGATGGGGGTTGGGGAGGCGACAACGAAGCTATGATCTGGCTTCTTTTTGGTGCAAAACCTCTAATAAGACGCCACATAAGCTGTGAAGTTAGACAATTAAAGTATTAGTATAGATAAATTCAGTTCAGATCAAATCAAATTAAATCAAATCAGATAAGTTCAGTTCAAATCAAATTAAACCAGATTAGAAAAATGCAGTCCAATTACACAAGGCTACGTTAGATAGGATTTAATAAAAGTAGTATTCAGATCAGTTCAGAATTATTTAAATCAGATCAGATCTGATCAGAGTCATTCAAGTCAGATCAAATCAGATTAGAAAAGTTCAAATAACTATTAGAGAGTGTTTGGTAACTAACATTTGAGAATTTGGAATTATTTCAATTCCATCATTTGAGAATTTGGAATTATTTCAATTCCATCATTTGAGAATTTGGAATTCAAATATAAATCCAATGTTTGGAAAAACTAAAATTTTGAATTCTACAATTTGAAATCCAAATGCCTTGTTTGGAAATACAAAAAATTTTGAAATCCAAATTTATATTTTGAAATCAAATTTAATTGAAAATGAAAATAAAAATAAAAGAACCTTAGCAACCCCTCCTAATCTTCTCTCCATCTTCCACCACAAGCCACCAATGCCCCGTCATACTCCATCCCCGCCGCCACTGCTCACCGGAGCTCAGTCTGCACCCAGCCAGACATCACCGATGCCCCCAATATTCTGGCCGACGAATACGTCATCCCGTCGTCCCCTCATCTTTCATCATTTATCTCTCTTCTCCCACCCTCAACCTTTCTCAACTCTCCCTCCTCCACCCTCACTGCCACCACCGTCGAACGGCGGTCAAAGGTGGCAGGATGTGCGTGTGCTGTGGTGGGTGGAGATGAGTGAGAGAGGACGAAAAAAGAGGTTGGGAAGGGGGAGAAGATGAAGATGGCGCGCGAAGAAGCGGCGGTGACGTGAAGGTGGAGTCTGGGGCGGTGGGGTCGCCGGTGCCGATGACTTTGATTGTAGTGCCGGTGAAGTGGTTGGAGGTGGAGGCAGAATTTGGTAGGGGAAGGACGAGAGAGAAAATGGGGAAGTTTTAGTTGAAAAAATAAAGCTTGGATTTGTAAATGACAGTTTTTTGGTGTCATTTGATTTACAACTAATTTGATTTCAATCAAATTCCCAAGGATTTTGATACAAATTTAAATTCTCAAATTATTGTATTCCCAAACATGTGATTTGAGTCAAATTTGGATTTGTAAATCAAATCTATGTTCCCAAACACCACCTTAATTTATTTAGTTAATAATTGATACTAATTTGTTAAAATTCAATCAAATTTTCAACAAATTCAGATCAGATTAGTTCAGAGTCATTCAAATCAGATCTGATCAAAATCATTTAGATCAGATCAGTTTAGAAAAGATCATTCAGATCAGATCAGTTCAACAAATGCGATTGGACTGCATTTTTCTGATCTGATTTGAATTGAACTAAACTGATTTGATTTGATTTGAATAAACTTGATTTGATTTGATTTGAACTGAATTAATTGATAAATTAACATCAATTAGACGAATTAAAAACTATAAATAGACTAGGGGGCGTTTGGTATAATATTTGTAATGGAAACGGAATGAAATAGGATTAGAAACGGAGTGGTTTCAAGTTCCATTACTTACCTTAAGTTGTTTGGTTTGACTTAAATCATGGAATGAAATCATTTAATCAGGGTAAAAGAGTAAATAAACAAAACACCCCAAACCTTTGGCTTTCTCTTTCCTCTCTCCCCCCCTTATCCCCACCCCTTCCACCACCGCGGAACCACCGCCATTCAGCACCCATGACCACCGGAGTCAGTGAAGTCACCACTGGGAGACTTGGCCGGCGCCGGAGCCACCTCGACCATACGTCGCAGCCTGCCACGTTCCCCCTCCCCCCCCCCCCCATTTTCCACTTGAGAGGTGAGGGAAAACGTGAGATAGAAGAATAGAGATGTGGCGGTGCAATGGTGGTTGTTATGTTTGGCGGCAGAGAAGATGTAGTCTACGGTGGAGGGTGGTGGTCGGTGAACTGATGAGGCGGTGGTTGTTAGGTGAAAGAAATTGTAGAAGAGAAGAAGTGGGAGAAAGAAGAGAAAAGGGAGGACGCCGGCTTGGTGGGGCCGTGGGGCATATGGTCGGCCGCAGCCGGCGATGCTCCGGCGAGACTGATGATCAGACGTAGGGGGCTGAGGTGGTGCCGTGGAAGTGGTGTGGTGTGGGGTGGGGTGGGGAAAGAAGGTAGGGGAGGAGAGAGAAAATAAAAAAGAGGGGAATGGAATGGGATACCCCAAGTTGGAGGAGGGTTTCATTTTGGTGGAGTGTGTTAGAGAAGAGTAATGGAGTGGGAAAAAAATAACTAAAACCAAACAATTAGTAACGTAATCGGATTGGGATTCCGTTACTTGGACTCAAAAAATGTCCAACCAAACATGCACTAGATTCATTGATTGTTATTTGAATTAAACTGATGTGATTTGATTTAATTTAAATAAGACTGATTTGATTTAAAAACACTGTTAAATAAGTTGAATCGCATAAAATTTTTAGTGTCATGTATTTACTATTTAGCAACCCGTGATAGAAACACGGACAAGATAGGAACACGGTCTATTGCTTAGGTCTAATCTTACGTAAACTTGACCGGAACTTGAGATTTATTTCTAACACACACACACGCGAAAAAAAAAAGGTTAACCTAACCGGCAACCGCTGAAGATACTTAACAGACGACGCACAATATCATCAGAAGAAAAGTTTTTTTTGGTGTAAAAATTGAAAAAAGAGTTCAGAAATCAATCCACTGACTTAAAAGAGGAGTATTCGCGATCTCGGAATCCCGATAAATCAATTCTGTAATTTCCGCCCAAATCATTATACTACTGCTCTACTGGTAAATTTCTTATCCTTTTTTTTTCGGTATTATTACATCGATTTTTACTCTCTATTGGTCAAATTTCTGATATCTTTTCATTTTAGATGCTAAATTTTAGTTTTGTAATTCCTGATTTCTGATTGATGGATGATTCTAGGAATGGTAGGCCTAGTGTAATTCTTCAAGCGCAGTTTTCGGAATGTTTTGAAATTGGGTATTTTTCTTGGTGGTAGAAGATTTGCTTGCATTTTAACTAGGTCAAAATTATTAGTTTCATTTAGCAGGGGCCTATTATTAGAGTTTTGCGGCCGCAATGGCGAATGTCAGATTTACGCGTTGTGAGATGGATAATGGTGTGTGAATTATAGTGTTTTGTAGCTTCCAACAATATTAGTGAGCTATTAGTAAAGAAATGTTTGCTGGGCATGGCTGCATTTATGTGTGTGGGTTGTGTGCTGAATCGTTTGCGTTTGTTTTGGAGTAATACTGTGTAGAGGATTGAATTGAGTTACCGGTGTGTTGTGTTGCGTGATGATGAGATTGGAGCATAAAGGATGGTTTTGAAATATGAATTCAGGAGATAACTCATTTGATATTATGCTTTTGGTCCAATTTTATCTGATGCTACTAGTATTACTCTGTATCACTTTGTGATAATTGGGTTCAATGTTTGAGGCTAATTCTAAAGCTATCGCCTCATGTGCCCTAGGTTTAACTACTTAAATATTCTGAGGATGATAGTTCTGAAGTATACTATATTTTTAGACACGGCTAGTGAGTTCTCTTATTTCAATTTAGAACTATTTATCTGTGCTTTCAACGCAAGTTTCATTGTGGTGGGTCATTCAGAAAAAAAAGTGTCTATGTTTTCAACATGTGGAATTAAGGTTGTGTACGTTCGATCCCCCCCCCCCCCCCCTACCTTGCTATAGGCAGAGCCTTTGAGACACTTGCATAATGTTGTTATGTATGGTTGTGTTAAATTTATTGTGGGAGTATTATTTGATTATCAATGGCAAAGTCAGGACTTGTGCAAAATTTCGTTGTTGTGAGACGTATTGACAAGTGTAAGGATGTAAGTACAGTATACTTAAGGGCTTAGAACAAAATATCTGACATATTGGAGATAGACATAGTCTGCATTTGTGTTCTATTTTTGGAATGGAATTTATGCATGAGTTTGATAGCATAAGGAGCACTTTCTTTTTGTTGATGTTGGGGCATGACGAGAAGCATAAGGATGTACATTATTGTACACTTTAGCTTCAAACATAATTAGTGAGTTCTTTACGAGTATATGCAAGCAAAAAGTGTGTTTGATATTCTATTGTGGAATTAGGAAATATAAGTGGGTTGTGTTGAATCCCTGTACCTTGTTTTGTGCTATCATTGCGTTATTGATTAAAATAAGTGGTTATGTATTCTACAGGATTAATGCTGATTGCGTTTGTTGTGTGTTGCTGAGATTTGGAACATTATGACTAGTTTTTCCGGAAAAGGAGCTCCCATGACTGGGGCTATCTATGTATGTAATCTGCCTGAAGGGACTGACGAAGACATGTTAGCAGAGTTCTTCGGCACCATTGGATTGTTAAAGGTATAGAGTCCGAATTAAGTGTGTTATTGTTTAGGTTGGTTTATAGGTTTGACTTTGTGTCTATTATCCACTAAGTAGTGGGTGATATTTGGCTCTCTAATTTGGTTGGTACACTGTAGAAAGAGAAACGAACAGGCAGGCCGAAGATATGGTTATATCGTGATAAGGTGACACAGGAACCTAAGGGGGATGCTACAATCACATACGAAGATCCTCATGCTGCAGCAGCTGCAGTAGAATGGTTCAACAACAAGGAGTTTCATGGAAGTGTGATTGGTGTCTTCATAGCAGAGTCTAAGAGTAAGGATGATGTGGTGGATACAAGTGTCCCTATTGATCTTGGTGATCCAGGTGACGATGATATGGAAGCTGATGGAGCTGGTGGACGAGGTGGAGGACGTGGTGATGCTTCTGGGAAAGCATGGCAACAAGATGGTGATTGGCTTTGTCCAAATACAAGGTCTGTGCTATGAGATTGGTGAGCAGCTCTTTCGTGCTTCTTTTTGTATTGATTTTGTATCTAAGGTACACTAGCACTACACTGTGACTCATATGTGAAGTGTATTACCAGCTGTACGAATGTAAACTTTGCTTTTCGTGGTGTGTGCAACCGTTGTGGAACTGCTCGTCCTTCTGGTGTCTCTGGTAGTGGAGGGGGTGCTGGTAGAGGAAGGGGCCGTGGGGCAACTGATGCTTCTGGCGCTGCCCGTACTGCTGCTGGTCCAACTGGACTATTTGGTCCAAATGACTGGCCTTGTCCCATGTAAGCTGTCTAGTCTTCTGATATACTTGCGGGATTTGTTATAAACCTATCTTTAAGATATGAGAAAACTTATATCAAGAGGATTTAAAATAAAAAGCATTATACAAGGGCGTAGGTTTTTTAAAAGTGATGACCAAGTTTAAAATCAGTTGACCTAAAAAAAAAACAAAAACCTGTCACCTTTTCTCCTTATAAGGGGGAGGACGATCTAGGAACTTTTCATTGCTTCCATGTGGATATGTTTCAAGCATGGATTGAAAAGTTATCGTGTGGTGGTACCCTCTGATGCCAATTGACTGTTTTTTCAGGTGTGGCAATATTAATTGGGCAAAGCGGATGAAGTGTAATATTTGCAACACGAATAAACCTGGAATGAGTGAAGGAGGTGTAAGGTATGTTACTTGAGCGGTTTAGTTTGTTTCAACTTTCAAGTTTAACGAAGAATATATGTGATAATTGCACACTATTGCACATTGGATATCTGTAGAAGCATTATTAGGTCCAGGGCTCTCTTTAGGCCCCTCTTGAATGGTTGAATGACATATACTAATGGCCTAATGTATGGTATGTTACAGTGCTCCGTGGTGTTGGAACTCGGAAGATAGTATTTTATTTAGCTGGTTGTGCTGTCTTTTACAACTTGTTTGGTAGAGAGGAATTGGATGGAAAAGAAGAAAATGATTATTTTTTTTTATCTTTCCAACATTTGGTTTGGTAAATGACTTTGGAAGTGGAAGGAAAGGAAGAGAAGTGGAAGGAAATGATTCTTCATTATATTACCAGTTCCTTTCCTCCGAAATGGAAATAAAGTTGAAAACAAAAAATTCACACTTCGTTCCAATTCCTTCATATTTTTAAGCCCTGTGCGATTCAACTTACTCCCTCCGTCCCCGTTCAAACGCCCCGGGCGTTTTTTGTAGTGGAATAAGAAAAATTGATATAAGAAGTTGAGTGGGGTAATATTTGGAGAAATGAGGAGAGAGAATGTGGGGATTAATAAAAGTAGGAGAGATAGTGTGAGAGATTATGTGATAATTTAATAAAAGTAGGAGAGAGAAATATGTCCCAAAATAGATGGGGTGTTTGAAGTGGGACGTCCTAAAATGGAATATGGGGCGTTTGAACTGGGACGGAGGGAGTATTCAACCGTGTTTTCAAAATTCAAATAAGATCAGATTTATTCAAATCAAATCAATTAAGATTAGTTTTATTCAAATCAAATCACATCAGAATTATCCAAACAACAATCAATGAATCTAGTCTATTTCTAGTTATTAATTCGTCTTCGTTTATCAATTAATTCAGTTCAGATCAAATCAAATCAAGTTTATTCAAATCAAATCAGATCAGTTCAATTCAAATCAAATCAAACCAGATCAGAAAATGCAGTCCAATCGCACAAGGCCTTAGTGTATAAACCAAACAATAAAACTAGTAATTCCTTTTCTTTCTCTTCTTTACCCTTCCTTTCCTTTCTTTTCCGTTCATTTTCTTTTCTCCTAATACATTCTTTATTTACCGGAAACAACCATTTCTCAAGTTTTAGGTGAGTATTGGTTGAGTTTTAGGGGTCTGAGTTTCTTGGAAGTGAATAAGAAAGAGAAGGTATCCACAGGAAGGAGAAAAGGAGTAAACAAAAAACAGTGTAAACTTGTATATCCTCAATGGTGTTACACTATTACCTGAATTAGTTTCTGCAATTCTTCAGTTTCCATCCCTTTGATGGTCATCCAGGGGAAGGAGAAAAAGAGGAAATTTAAGCAAAACAAATATACTATGACATAGTTATGAGTGTTTTCCTTCCATCATCTTTTCATTGCTGTTGTCACTTGCTTTCTGCCATGTTCATGAACCCCATCTCCATTACATTGCCAGCCATTGTTTTTGATTTTTTATTAAAGCTAAACATAATATGAAGGGTTCGAAAAGAATCTGATCATGGATTCTGCTTTTTTACGGCCACTAAGCCCAAGAAGGAAATGGGAAGAGCGCTAATCTCTCTAGGATAGTTTAAATATAAAGACACGAGGAGCAATACTCATTCAATCAAGGAAAATTATATTCTAAGACTGCCTTACAGAATGAGACCAAAAATTAAACCATTTCTTTAAAATTACGTAGTGAAACACTCACCCACCCCTTCCTTTCTCTCTTCTCTCTCTTTCCCACTCCCAGCCCAGGCCGCCCCATGCAGCCGGGAAGCTCGCCCCACCGCACCATCAGCGTCATGGTTTCTAGCAGCTAACAAAGCCGCGGTACCATTGCACATTGCCTCCACAACCCTCACCACTGCTCCTCTCCATCATTTCATCATGGGTGTTGCCAGAAAGTGCATAAACTTGGGTTTTCTTGCCCCTTATAATCCGTCTGACCCGAGGCATAGCTGAAGAGCCGCCCCAAATTTAGAGGCGAGCCGAGCACGCCTTATTTCGTTTCTTTGAATGTTGCTTTTTCGATAAATGTTTCCTAGGGAGGTAGGGAGGGAGGGACGTGTAATATTACACTTAGGGAGTCCAAGGCCACTCGAAGGTCGTCATACAGCTTATGACTATCAGTTGAATGGCTGATCTGCCATCTATCTTCAGTATGACTGCGCAACTGTGACTTCTCCTTTGAATTACTATGTGAGACTATGACAAATATTTGAGGAAGAACAATTCAGCATTAATTTTGAGGCCTTGTACTGTAATTTTAGCATTTACTAGAACCATGATCTCCTCAACCTCAACATCTGATCTCCACCCCCCCCCCCCTCTTTTGTAGAAGTTCCCCCCATTCATTACTCTACTTTCGTCAAGCTAGAGAACGGTGTTTCTTTCCTGTTGCCGCAGTTATTTCCTCTGATGCCACTTGATGCATGCTTCCTTTGCATTCGCCTAAAGCATGTTTTTGGTTCGTATTTGTGTTGATACCTTACCAACACCCCCCCCCCATCCCCCAAAAGAATGGAGATTAGCCTTGTGGTCTTTAATATTCAATTGTATAATTTTCAATTTAGCTGAAACTGGTTTTTTAGGTTCAAACCATTTTTTTAAGGTGTGATTTATCTAGTACCATATTTCGTGTATAGCATTAATTGCTGGTTTATCCGTATGTGATTGTCTGCGTGTGTTAGCGAACATGGGGAGTTATATGGAATCTGGTAACTTTCCGAAACAATTGTAGATGACTGAAAATTCACCTGTGGATCTGATTGTCAGTACGTTGGTACGTCGTGTTTTCTTTTGATTACTAGGGGTGGTCGTGCTGGTGGATATAAGGAACTTGATGAGCAAGAGTTAGAGGAGACTAAAAGGCGCCGGCGCGAGGCTGAAGAAGTAATTAGATCTCACTTTTTCCTACATATCCTCTTGTTTCTGTTCTTAGTTCTTGATTATTGAGTGGCTTTCCTAGGATGATGGAGAAATGTATGATGAGTTTGGCAATCTCAAAAAGAAGTTCCGTGCCAAAACTCAACCAACTGAAACTGTCAATGTGCTTCGTGGATCTGGACGTGCAGGCTGGGAAATTGAGGACCTAGGTAATGCTTTGTACAGTTTTTGTTCCTTTATACAATCCCTTTCTGCTTTATTGTATCGGTAAAAACCTCACATACAAATCTAGAGTAGCAGGTGCCTGATTTTTTTATGGATGTTTATGTGTCATGTGAGCAGTAAAGATTTTTCATACTGTGATATACCAATAGGATGGTTATCCAGATTACCAGATAAAGTGTTAGCAGCCTACCAATGCCACCTTATTTGATACAAAAATGCACTCTCATCTGGTTGGTCTTTTGGAAACTTATATGGGAAAGAATAACCAGCTATTTTTTTCCCCTATCTTTCCAACGGAGCTAAAGAGTAGCTATTCTTTGGCTTTGGGATATAATGCCATAAAGCAAAATGGCTCATTAACTGTAAGTGTTTCCTGTACCGTGATTCTCGAAGTAATTTTTAGTAAGGGTCATTGGTAAGCAGTCTCTCCATGTTTTCAAGGTAGGGGTAAGGCTTGCGTACAACCCCCCCCCCCCCCACCTCCTTTTACCCCGAGCCTTTGAGGGACTTGGGTAAGGCTGTTGTTGTCCCAAATACTCCCTCCGTTCGGCTGTAAAACGCGTAGGGTCGGAACACAGTTTTTAAGAAAAGTAGAATAAAGAATGAGTTTTAGGGTCCATTTAGTGTAAAATTACACATAGGGGTATGTCCCACTTCCACTTTTAATAAAAAAAGTAAGGGTGTTTTGGTATTTATATGTACAAATAAGGAAAGATTTCAAGTATGAAGTTTAAAGATGAACACCCTTAAATAGAAAGTAGGAAGTTTAAAGCCAAACGGAGGGAGTATATTTAAGCAATTTTTATCACTTCAAATATAGTTTGCCTGATATATACTCTGTAATAAGAATGCAGAAGGCTGCTTGGATACAGGTATCCCACTTTGCCTTGGGTGCATAGAATGTGGAAGCACACAATTTCTGTGAAACTTATCTCTGCATTAGAAAACAATGAAATCTTGATTGTTGATACAGGTAATGATGATAGGTTGGCAATGAGATTTGTTATCTGAGGGAGTCTGAGGACTATAGTCTGAAGGCGTCCAAGTGATGATGAAATCTTGATTGATTTTAGCTGATGCTACATTGCCCTTGATTAGAGAGGAACTAGACCCTAGATTTGGAGGGAATTGTGATGCTTTTTCTACCACCTTAAGTTACTGTTAGTGATTTGTTTTCTGTCCTTTGCGATTAGAGAGGTGTAAGGTAGTGATTTAGGGAGAGAGCTTGTATCATAGGATAGACTGACTTAGCTTATTGGTATAGGGACGACCCCTATTTATACCGATTAGTCGATTACATATGACATCACTAAGGTAACCGAATAACCTTGTAATATTCTCTCCTAACATGACAAATTTGACAATAATTCCAAGAAATAACTTTAGAATTATTTTCCTAGATCTGTACTCATGATCTTCATCATATCTCACATCCTATAATAAGAGGATTGAGGCTACCAAAGTTCTGTCCAGCTGTGAATCTTCATGACCCGGCTTTGACCGTTGGTCTTCTTTATAGATACCGCCGAGTCAACAATGCAGTCGCATGCTTCAGTTTGAGAGAGTTTGGCGATTATTTGATTAATGGGGCTTTATTGATTCGTCAAAGGAGGAAATACTGTAAAGAAAATCATGGCTGAGGAATATCACCAACCTTATCAAATCATCGTGGAAAATGGGAAAGAAAATTGACATCTTTATCGAGTATAATGAAACAAGCCCAGTAACAGAGTAGACGTACAGGAAAGTAAAAGTTTGTTGTGGTTCTACTGTTGGAATAAGAAGTGAGGCCGTGATTACATGTCAATATATTTGAAGTTTATTTTGCTCACAGGCATTGTAGATTTAATATCCGAATTACAGCAGTGATTTGTTTACCCAAAAGTTGTATTATAGAATGTGTGAACTAATTACTTCAGTCATGGCAATAGATATGCATTAATGAATTTTTAAAACCTAGATTACATTCCCTGAATTTGTGGCATGCAAATCATCTTTACTTCTCATCAATTGCATAATCGTCTGTGAACTTTTTATTAGTGAGGCGGAGTCAGCAGTGTAAGCTCTCAATTGAAGAGTCACTTAATGCTCCTTTCAAGTGTTGTTTTTGATATGTTTACAAATGTGAATTCAGGTGTAGCTGAGCGAGACCGAGAGAGGTGCAAGGATAGGGGAAGAGACCTTGATCGAAGAGGGAAGAGTAGGAGCAGAGACCGTGATAGCAGGGATCGATACCGGAGCCGGAGTAGAAGCAGGGAGAGGGACAGGGTGAGGGAGTATCGGGATAGAGATTATGAATACGAGAAGGAGCGAGAGTACAACAGAGACAGAGACCGTTACAGGTACCGATAAAATGTTGTCAGTTCTGCTCGTGGTCAAGCTTTCTAGTTGTGGGCATGAGCCATTAGTTCCCTTCTTCAGGCGGCCTATAGCTATTCAAGTATACTTGCTTGGAGCTGTATTCATATCCTGCATATGTGCTGCATTTGATTTCCTATGTCATAGCGCTCTACAGTACGCATTTCTCTTTTCACGGGTTGTTGCGATGTGCTATGTTCTCGTAGACTTAGGTATAGTAGTCCTTGGAACTGGAACTAGTGCCTAAACTACATTCTGCTTGATTGCTTTAGAAGTTTGAACCTGAAATTATCGTCTTTGATTGAATCTATTCAATTTCTTATCTTTTTTTTTTTGCCTTTCAATATCAGTTTGGTTGTGGCATATGCCATTAGCCAAGGGTTTTTCGGGTTGACTAGTGGTATATGAGATTGCCTTCTGTTTTCATCTTCCTCAAACTGCTATTCTTTGTTGCTCCTGAAGATTTGAACATGTAGCCATGCGCTTCTTATTTTGCCCAAATAATGCAGAGGTTGTCTGTCTCCCTAATGGTGGGGGTTGGTTAGTAATGAGACGTCAGTTTTGATAAATTTTCTGGTGGAGCCATTTGCAGTTTAATTCCAGAAACAGCAACATTATGATATTCACTTGTACAATTTGGCATTATATCATGAATTCATGAGCCCCATTTCTTCATTTTGGTGGTCAGAAACTGAGGGTTCTTGCGATCATGATTCATGAATATTGCCTGCAGCTTACGCTTCTGCTTAGTGTTATACACATGCAATTAGCTTTCAACTCCCTGTCATTCCCTGTACTTGCATTTCTATTTTAGCTGATTGCAAACTTTCATGTGTACTATTTAGCTCATGCTCTGCAATAACAGACCTGTCACCCCGTAGGCCGTAAGGCATCGCACTTAGTTTTTGTTACTCTTAAGAGTTAAGCCCCGTTTGTTATGGTAGTCGTACGGACACAAGTACTGTGAGCTTTAACCACAACCTGAGCTCAAGCGGGAGGATAGGTGCGCGACTATTCATGTATATAGTGGCACTGGCTCGCTTCTGATGTGGGACAACGGCTCATACATTATTCATAGTAATTCTAAGGACACACATTGGAAAAGAAGGATGTGTTGATAACCTATTATTAAGCACAACACTAGTGTAGGGGAAAGAGTACAACTTGGGTATGTTTGGTTCAAGGCTATTTTTCTCTTTTCTCTCAAAGGGGAAGGAGCAAGGATGGAGTTGGAAGACACAGGTGGGTCCCATAATTCACATGTCACTAAATGTTAGTAGTACCAAGTGAACCCAAATAATACCAAAAGAGTTGTGTGCACATGGTGACAAAGGCAACCCACTCTATTGCTTCTTGACTTGGCACTTGCTTGTCACAGATTACTTAGGACAAACTTTTTAAATTATTCCTTGGTACTGTTACTCCTTTCATTTTCTAATTATTAACTTCGCAAACAATTTGGCTTTTTTTTGATAATTTCTGATTGTCCTTCCTCTTGATTTTGTCTTTGAAACAAATTTAGTTCACGTGGAAGATAAGCACAGATTATCAATCTTCTTCACTCAAATCTCATTATTTAATCACATAGATAATTATGGGGTTTGAGTTAATTGACTGAAATCTTATTTTTTAATACATGTTCGGAATTGAAAATGATTCAAAACCAGGGGCTGTCTAGAAAAAGGGTAATGTAGTAGATATATGTGAATTGACACACTAGGTTAAATGCTTTATTCAGTCATCATTAGGGTGAGCAAACCTAAAATCGATTGAACTCAATAGTACTAACAAAACATGACTCGATGACAACTTGAGAGAAAGCAGTTGTAACTCCTAAGAATGTTCGTCAGTGGTGCTTGTAAGCGTGATTTTTACTGTGATATCTTATTTTAACTACCTTGATATTCGTTAGGTTAGACGGAGTGGGGATGCTATAATAGTATTAAGTAGTCTTGATTTCGATATCAAGAGATATATGTTGGGAGACTCGTTTAAAATTTCTTTCTTTTGTAACGATTTGCTCGATGAAGTTTAAGGGACTTTTTAGTTAAAAAAACTAGTTTTAAGTCCGTGCGTTGCACGGTTCAAGTATTATACCATTCTTAATGATATTTATGTTTATAACCAACTATTCATTTCAATAAAATAATTCGTAGCAATTATTGTGATGTTGCTTACATGTATTTTAAAATCTTGATCAATTCAAAAAAAAAATACAAAGATGTCTCGATTGTTCATGTTTAAATTATAATAACAACATTTCTTATCTATACTCTTCAAAAACACCTTTTTCTTAATAGATATAGTATATAAAGTCGATTGTACTCATTAAGCATTGCTTATCGGAAAATGTATAAATGGATCTCAAATTGAAATTCATTTCAAATCAAATCAAATGATATATTTTTCAAAATTTTCTGATACACATAAGCAATTGTACGTATGATTAATCATACCGTGTTTCTATAATATACTGTGAATGATTAATAATTAACTGTGTAATTTATCCTCTCATTTTTTTGCTCTTTCACCATATACTAAACTCTTCGTTTTTGCTCTCTCATCATACACTAAATTCTCTGAGTAATTCGTAAATGTTGGATTCTTCTTTTTTATCTTTCACCATACACTAAACTCTTTGAGTAGTTCTTACTACATGATTAACTCTTCTTTTTTGCTCTTTCACCATACACTAAACTATTTGAGTATTTCTCAAATAATGGACTCTTAAATTGTTTTGCATATCGTAAAAATGTGTAAATTGCAATTCTATCAAATACATTTATTATAGAGTCTCACGAAAATAAGGATTCTATATGGGGATTATTAATAATTGTGTGAGTTGTTAATAATAAAATGTGGGTATATCTCAATTTTTAAACTCTCTTAGTATTTCTCTTTAGTTGGATTCTCTCTATGCTCATCAAAAATCCCTCTTCTTTTAGATATATATGTTAGATTGAAAACGATGGCGCAAAAGATATTCACAATTTGAAAGCCCATTAATTGAAACAAATAAGCAAATTCTAGAAATGGAATAATCACAACAACAAAGCACTATTTTAGTGATGTCAATTTTCAACCCATTGCACAGTCCATATGTAGTCTAAGTTCTAACAAAATATGTGTCTACAGTCTACTCACCTACGAGATAAGCAAAAAAGAAGAAACAAAAGCCCCTAACCAATTTGACGTTTAAGATAGAGGTACAAGCATAGAGCATATGCTTTTTTTTTTTATTTTTTTTTTAATTTTTAATTTTTACAAAGGTAAGAACGTGTACGCAAAAGATTAGATAGCATAGAGCATATGCTGTTTAACCGAGAGAGTTACCATCTTAGGGTACATGACTATCTGACTCTACTTAATGATTAAATCTCTTAAAACGTGGATGAGAGCAATTACGACTCAAATACCAACCCATATTCCTCATAATAGATAGGAGTATTTCATGCTAGTAAACATACATATAGAGCTCTCCGTTTGACACAATGAAAGTAGCTGGACAGGAATATTTGCTGTTTATCTGCCAACACAAATACTATCCTATTAGCCGAAACACTGTCCTGTTGTCCTTACACCAAACTCTGATTCTCATATAACACATCACAAACACTCTCCCAACTCTCACACACTCTCTCTCTTTCTTATCAATGAAAAGAACCAAGCCATGGCAGACCAATGTGATCTCCAAATCAATATTAATGGTCAACAAACATTCTTCCTGAATCAGGTAATATTTATACACATCCATACTTTATACCAAATACCATATTATTCACTCATTTGCAAAGCATATCAGTAAACTTTGTGCTCAAATTCCCTGCAGAAAATTGTATCAGCTTTCTCGGGGAAGCTCAGGAAGATGATCAAGCAAGAAAAGAAGCTAACCCAAATGAAAAATCTAGCCTTTGTCATGGAAGACTTCCCTGGAGGCTCAGACGGGTTCGAGCTCGTTTCGAGTTTTTGTTACAGCAATGGCACAGTAATACCACCCATTACAGTTGAGAATGTTTCCAACCTGTACTGTGCTTCAGTTTATCTTGGCATGACTGAGAAAGTCTCAAGTTGCAATCTTGTGCAGCAAGTTGAAACCTTTCTTGAAGGCATGTTTTACTGGTCATGGGATGATGTGCTTATCTGCTTAAGAAGTTGCGAGCCCATCTTCTCTTTTGCTGATTCCTCAGGCCTCATTGATAAGCTCATCACCACTTTGTTGGCCAAAATTGCTCAGAACTCCGACATTTCTCTCATTTTGTCTTCGAACTCTTCCTCCTCATCTTCTCCTGACAACACTACGTCTCGTGTATTCGGCCGCTTGAATTCATCAGCCAAGAACACCCCAGATAAGAGCAAACCACTGTCTTCTAGTAGCGGTAACAGTAGCGCCAATAAGGCATGGTGGTTTGATGATCTGGCTACACTTTCTCCATTGATTATAGAGAGGGTTATAAGGAGTTTAGGTGCTTATGGAAGTGATAACAACAGTTTGTTGCTCACAAAATTCCTCCTCCATTACCTTAAAATTGCGCTCCAGAGCAAGAAAACCAGCTCCAGCACTTGCTCGAAATCTGATTACACTGGGCTTGTTGATACCGCAGTTTATGGGGTTGTCTTGATGGGTAAGACTGCATTTTCTTACAGAGCATTGTTCTGTGTACTGAGGCTTGTATGTGGTTTCGGCCTCAGCAAAGTTTGCAGAACTGGGTTGGAGAGGCTGATAGGAAGCATGCTCGATTCTGCGAAACTGGACGATTTGTTAGTGTCTGGTCAGACTGATGCAACTGATCAGGGTGTTTACGATGTTAATCTTGTTGTCAGATTAATCAGAGTGTTTGTACATTGTGAAGGAGTGTCAGTAGAAAGACTGAAGAAAGTTGGGGTTTTGGTGGATCAGTATTTGGCAGAAATTTCTCCTGATCAGAACCTTAAGATCTCAAAATTCATTGGTGTTGCACAAAGTTTGCCGGATTTAGCAAGAGATTGCTTTGATGGGGTCTACAGAGCCATTGACATCTACCTAGAGGTAAGTCCTTTTCAAGTAACATTATTCATATAATTGTTTTCATGTTTTAGATAAGACCATTCTAACGACGGGTGAAATTTTACGACTCATCAACTTTCAAACGTACAATTTAACTCGAAAATCAAAAACTTGAAAACTTACCACGTCTTTACTACCACTTGCCTAAAACGGTCTAACACAAATGTTTGTCTATTGATGTTTGTTTGTTAGTACTAATTCTTATCTATTGATGAGTTGGGTCGATAGATGTTTCTTGGCCTAAAACTCGAAAGACTACAAAAATACAAGCGTAATACAAAAGAGACAGGGTGAGAGATAAGACAAAGGATTCCCTAGCTATGAGCTACTCATGACCTTTTACCCTTGGTTCAGAGAATTCCCCTCCCAACCTTGTAAAACTTTCTTGCATGTTAGTCTGCCCACAACTTTATTTAATTATTTATTTAAGGTCAAACGGCGTTGCATCACTCAATGGAAAGAGCGGGCAGCTTTTAGTATTATCTTAGATAAAAATTCTTAAGATTCAGAAAAAAATTAATCCATGAACGTGAAGAGTTAAAGAATATGAATATTCGAACCTGTGTCTCTTGGTCGAAATATACAGGTCTTTGAGTTATTCATTTTCAGAGCTAAACACAGCTGTTATAACAATAAGCCACTGAAATGACCTATGAAGACATTACTTAAGCACATGAAAATGGACCTGTTCAAATGATAACTCATTACAATCCTACAAGTTTATGGTCCTCGGAACACAGGGTTTCACCCTATCGGCCTCAAATCCGAACAGGCTGCTAAAATTTACCGTCCACAGACCACAGCACAGAAGTCCAGTGACAGAATTGTCCTACACCGATCCGAAAACCGACCTAACCAACCTGTGTTAGATGAGCCTCCTTGAAGATTGGCATAAGCAATCAATGAAAACAGTATAAGGTGGGCCACTTTTGACTAAGAATGTAGGAGTAGCTAACTGGCAATCTCATCCGTGATTTGTTTGTCATGAATTCCTTAAAAATTTGTGGTGCCTGCGAAAGGAAAGTAGCTGATCAACCAAAAATAATAAGGGCTATATTATTGCAAAAATACAAAAAACCAGATAATGAATTATAATTTCCATCATTTTTTGATTGTTTGTTGTGTCATTTTAAGTTATTGTTGGTTGTGTCATTTGATCTCTCAGAAAGTATCCGAAACTATATCATAATTTGTAAATGCGTGGTTCGTAAACAGTACTAGAATATTTAACAAATGTATTATTGCAAAATTACAATAACATTATAATCAGACTTGTGAGTTGTGAATTGTGATGCGGCATTTGATAAAAAATGTACGAAACAAATGATTACTCCCTCCGTTCATTTGGATCGTTGCCAATTGGTTTGAATATGTTAACAATTTAATGGAACACAGAAACGATTACATAACTTGGCTTACAATTGAATTGCCGGAATTGTTCGTATTCAAAGCTAAGCTAATAGAACTATGTCAATCCTTTTAGGGTATGGAGCTTAATCAATTCTACATTCTTGACAATAGTAGAATTATAATTCGGGTCAAAAACTTTGAACTTGCAGTCTCATTCAACCCTCTCATTTGAAGAACGATCAAGGTTATGCCGGTGTCTAAACTACGAGAAACTATCCCTAGAAGCATGCAAGGACCTCGCTAAGAACCCGAGGATTCCTCCAAGGGTAGCGGTCCAGGCACTTGCCTCACAGAAACAGGTGAACTATGAGCCGCCAACAAAAGCAGATCAGTTGGACTATTACTACGAAAGTCCTACCAAATGTAGGAGCGACAAACAGATTGTTTTATACAACAAGGAAGAAAGGATTGAGGGTGACGAAGAGCAGGATGAAGACGACAATTATTCGCAAGGAAGCCAAGATGTGAAACTAAATATGCAGAGAATGCAAGGGAGGGTGATAGAGTTGGAGAAGCTTTGCAGGGAAATGAAGGGTCAAATGTCTAAATTGGTGAGGCACAATAGTAAGACTATCAACTCTCCAACACGAAATCGAGCACCCAGACTCTGTTAATTCCCTGCTACCTCTTTCTTGAACTGTATAACATCATGTATTTTTCTTCTACTTTCACCCCACTCATTTCATCTTCATCTTCTTCTTTAATTTTTTGGTAATTAATATCGATATAAGCTTTGTATATTCGAGGAATTATTGTGTATCCGAAGAATTGTACACGAAAAATGGAATATGCTTGATGATTGGGTTCCAGGTTCGTTTCTACTTCAACTTTAGAAGAGCGATCACCCTGCTCATTACTGACTCTCTAATATGAGCGTGATTAGGAAGATGAGTACGCACTGTGCACACAGATAAAATGGACTTCTTATCCACTCTAACGAAGGGAGTGACTCCAAAGGACAAGAATTGGCCCAAAAAAATACATTACTTGTATTATTTACGACCAAGATTAGTCATAAACGATCCGTTGCGTAATTTTTTCTCTCGAAGAACAGGAGATATACTGCTTTGACGCGGCAGCATGGAAACAATTACAGCTCTGGGTTCTCATTTGAATTCCAAATCCACCTGACGAGATCCTAACTTTATCCTGCGGCTACATTTGTGATTTGGGTCATTTCGGGTGGGTTCATTTCTGCGTCTCCCAAATTCAGATTTGAATTTACACTTGTTTGAGAGTTGGATCACAGTTTGATATGTTGGGTTCAGGTCTCTAGTACTCCCAATTTATTCGAGTTAAACTAATCAGATGACCAAACCCGAAAACTCTCAATCGCCAAATAGCGTACATTTTACCTTCTGACGTGACAAAATTGTATCGATCCAACAATCATACAATCACATTCATAAGTAGCATAAACTACACTCAACCTTACAGATAAAAATTACCCAATCTAGCTAGCTTACCTATTTTACAAGATATGGAGCCAAGTCTAGTCATAATCTAATCAGTTGTTAACATTTGAATAGCAACTCTGTGCCAATTTCTTCAGACTTGATGCCAGCTCAAACCAGCCCATCATCATGTATTGCCTGATCCGATGAACAAAAATGGTTAAACATAGCTAAAGAAGAATTGTAATAGTGGTCATAATACTACGAGTAACAAAGTGCAACAGACTTGTACCAAAATTCACAATCAAGGAGGTCACACAACACAAGCTCAAAGATCACAACAACTAATCTGAGCCTTAGGGAGACACAAGATAACGTTGCCTTCACTTATTTTTTTCTATTTCCAAAGGTTAACTGGGCATCTTCAGAGGTTCTATTCTGATGTAAACATACAGTCAAAGCCTAGTAGCTCAAAAGCAGCCAGCCTTTCCTCTATTAATGGGCCGGCTGAAATGAGACTACCACTAACAAGAGGGAAATATAATACCGACACCAAGTCGACGGGGTGAGGAGGAGCTTACCTACTCCCAATGCAGGGAAAGGTAAGAGTTTGATAAACAAAAAAAAAGGGTTATCTAGATGAAGACTAGAATATAAGGCAATCAAACAGTTGGTTTATAAGCCAAATAAACATTACCAATGTGTCTGGAAATAATGATCAGGTAAAAAATTTCTTCGAAGACTCTCAATTATATATTACAAGGTAAATGAGAATAGATCCCATCATTTCACTACCTTCCCTTCTTCCAACCAATGTACTAAAACTTAAGCAGGCTTTGTGTTCTCCTTCCCCTTCTTCCTCTCCACATTTCCCTCCAAAACAATAACATTCAAAAGAAAAAATGAAATCAAGCCTTGGAGTTTCCAAATGTAGCAAACACATCATTTAGAATATTTCGAAGAAGGTTAGATTTCAAAATATTACTTGAAGGGGCCTGCTTGGGGTATTTGTATCAAGTCTAGGTAGGTTCGTATGAGAATACATAAGCAAACAAGCCTATGTTTGAGACTCTGACCCTTGCTCAACTGTACAGCAAAGGTGGTGTTGTGCATTTTTGACAGGAAACAGAACGTTAAGTTTAATAAGCTTCCTTCCAACCCTCCCTTTCCAGTTTCCACCCTAGTCTCTTCATCATATTTCAATATTCCAATCAAATTTTGAACTACGTTTTGTTAATGTAAGCCAAAAAATTTAACTGTCAAAACAGGAAAGACATAATTGGAACTACACTTGTGTGACTTCAGTAATTTCTTGGTAATAAGAACAAATCATGTTAAAAACCTAGTAAAAAAGCCTTAGAAAGAGATCCATATTACAGACACTTTAGACTGCACAACAAGAATGCAAAAGCGAACATTTTGCATCTAAAGTAGAATCTTTCAAAGATGATTCAGGGCAACAATGGCAGACACCTACAATAGTGGACTGGCAAGAAGATATTTGCAACATAGAACTACTCCGTATTAGTTAGTAAACTCTACAGCAAGCATGTGTTTACTCTCTTGATATTGTAAAATATTGCATGAATAAATGAGCCACGAAGATGATGATCAGAATGCCTTCAAGTTACCTAAACCAAAGAAACTAAAGAAAGCGGAGGTATTGTAAATCACACATAAGGGCCAATCCACCTTTCATCTGATTTACCTTAGATTATCTTGTTTCGGATTTCTTCAAGCTTCCTTAGAATTTCGGCAGGTGTTCTATCTAATTCATCTGCAATTTTCCTCTGCAGATCAACCGGGAGTGCAGGAAACTGCTCGCACAGATCGCCATCAACTACATCCTGCATAATAACTTCAATGTCTTAGCACCTTTGAGCACTATCAATTGTCTGAAACTATAACCAACCCCAGAGATTGGCAAATGAAGGATTTTGACAAAAGAGAGACAAAATTCACTTGCAATACAAACAAACTGACCTTAACAGGAAGGTACGCAGATCTATAGGCCATATGATCTCTGCCACACAAAGGTGGATGCTCCTGCCTCATATGCATTTCCAAGTGAGAGAAGAAGTCAACATCATCGCGAGAATTGAAAGGAAGAAAAGCACCCAAGCTCCCCATCACTGTCCCATAAATGATGCATTCTCCACCACCAGGTATGAGAGATGCTTTCTGCAAACTTGACACTACATCACCAACATGAAACTGGACAATTTCTTCCACCTTATTAGGGGCTCCATTAAGCTTACCCTGCCCCCACTTTATTTTTCCACCGGTTGGATCTTCTTCAATCTCATCAGAAACGTCCACAGGAAGCCGTGCAAAATATACATTGCCGAACTTATCTGCACCTGCCATGGTATCAAAATCTATATGGTGCGATGCAGTAAGCCATCTGGGGTAAATGTCATCAGCAAATATGTACAGCTGGTTCTCATCCCGTCTATACTTGCAGTAGTGGAATGACTGCACGAACACACAACAAAGTCAGAAAAAATGGAGCACACTCGGATTCGCAACAACGGGATATAGGCAGAGTGTTCACTCTCCATAAAGAGGCTTGAAAATAAGAAAAAACAGAATTCAAGTTAACTAAGCTTTCTAGTAGAAAAGGGATTCAAAGCGTTGACTTAACAAAACATAGGATTAGAAGACTATAGTGAGTAGTGACTCTGAAGATGTTAGAGGATTTAAGTAAACTTTGACCCTACTATGCTAGAATAGATGGCATATATAGGATTATAGGGTACAATATAAGAGATCATAAGAGGCCTTCACCATCATGATTAAATAAAACCCTTCCCAACCTTCCTTCAATCACTTTATTCATCCTCTTAAGCCTAAGCTAAGCCTCGTTCACATAATCACATCCATCAAAATCATAACTTTACCTTGAACGATACATATGAACATATGGTTGTCAATTGTCACCCTCACACTCAAGAGGGCAGAGCTTATGTAAGAGATTCTCTTTCAATCCACTCACATGCTTCTGCCATCTATAATCCATTCTGGGATATATTGAACTTCTAACTCAGGAATGCTTAGTTGTTCCAATAGAGGATGCGCCACATCCCCCCCCCTCCCAATAGACATGTATGCAGTGAAAAATTGTAACTTTGCCATAAAAAAAAAACACTCATCGGCAACAAGTGCAATAAGACCTATCACATGCCACAGGAATTAAGGAAGTAAAGGTGGCTGCAGGAATTGAAAAAACAAATAAACACCAACAGAAAATATAAAAGAAAAGAAGCTCACCTCCTGGATGTCACCCACATAAACACGATCACGATAGGTGTGTATAGACATGATGGTGCTAGGAAACAGCTTATTCTCGCATTTCCTGAGAAGTCTCTTCTTACCTAAGTCATACAGCCTAAGGACAGGCCCTATCCCTGCAAGTAATCTTCCCTGGAACTGACTTAAAGCGAGCGGGACATTATCTACTTCAGTCTTGTGCAAAAGTTCAATTTTTCCACTTTCAACAAATCGATAAATGTGAATAAAGGCTGCCTCAATTGACCGTTTGGGCGAAAACTGCAGTGATTTTGCTGTCCCAACAGCTAATAGAGATCCATGGTCCTTGTCATGAAAATTCACCATACATATGCTAAATGCAGCCTCATTATCCTGAAGCTCTAGACAGCACGTAGTTTCTTCTGTTCTTGGATCAAGAACTCTGATGCAAGAAACCCATTTTTGTTTCTCTGCTTTTGGATAACCATACTGCTCATCAGAGAGCGTACTGCTTCCCTCTTCATCCTCATTTTGCATCTCAATATCACCATTCTCGCCCGTTCCAAGCCTAAAGCATTCCAGGCGTGAAGCTTCACGTTCTTCAGCACTTAGTGCACGCTGATCACTCTCAACGATGACCAGGAGTTTTCGCTTGGGGTGAAGCACAAACTTCCTAGGAGTATACCTTAGAGGGATTACATTCTGATTGAACGTTTCACCTAGTCCCTCGATAGTAAATACCTTGAGTGCTTCTGCAGCAACAGCAACAACACCTTCTGAACATTGATCAGATGAGAAAGAGGCCACAAACTCAAGTGTGCCACTCGAAAGAGGAGTCAAGAGAAAATGTCCCTGATATATGTAACCAAGCCATGGTCGACTAGACAAGCAAAGCATAGCACGCCTACCCCTAACCATAACTGAAAATAGTTTGGGGCCTCTAAGCCCCAAAAACCGGAAACGAGAATCAGAAATCTGTCCAGTAACCAGGTCCACAACTATCCTAAACAGAACACCATTTTGTAAACCAGCATTCAGGAAAAGACTGGCAGGACGATCAGCACCATGCTCTCCCCCAGTTGAAGCCTGAACCTCAAGAAACAGCAGCGATTCCGGAGGAGAGGAGACACTTTGCCGGCTCAAAACCTGCATACAGTCATCTGGATCCAGGGAAAAGATGCGAATAACATTGTCATAAGACCCGACAGCAAGGAAGCGGGATCTTTGTCTCCCTTCTGGCACTGGTGCAATGTCCAGACATGCCACATCTCCTGGCATTTCGTGCTTATCCACTTCCATCAGCTGACCAGTCATGTCCAATTCAAAGTAAATAAGCTCTCCCCCACTCAGCGCGATCACTACTTGAAGCCTATTATAACCAACTTTAACTATTGTCTTCTTGCCAGGGGTTCTCCACTCATTTATGCGCCCATCTTCCCTAATGTGCCTAATTCCTCCAGGATGAACTTGCATCAAGGAGTCATCACCAATCAAGGATACAGCAAGAGAAGGTGCAGTATCCAGAAATCCACTATCACTAACTTCCTCAACCGTTTCACCAATTGAAAGCACGAGAGTACCACTAGCAAAAGAGACGACAATATAAGCATCAAATTCATCATTGATATTCTTCTTCACGGTCCAAACAGCGGTTGGCACGCCAGGAAGGGGAGAGGCTGCCATCTCTGTGATGCCTAAACCAGACCTCATAATCCTTAAGGATGAACGGGGACCTTGGCCACAAAGTGCAAATATCTGTGGAGTTTCCTCCTCAAAAAGATTAGCTACTTTCATGTCCATGATTGGCATCAAACTCTGGACTTGATCAACCTCGACAAGGTTCCTAAGCTTCCTAGGTCGGAAGAAAACAGGTTGGAAACCATCCTCAGTCTCCAATTCCATCATCTTAGCAGAGGACGACTCAACATCAGGGTCATCTCCTGTACCCGTAAGCTGATACAGAGCGTGATCACCAAACTCAGACGCAGCAAACAGAAAACGCGGCTTTACAAGGCACATGGAACAAGTAACAGGGAATGTGTCAAAATACTTAATCTTCAACTCTGTAACACCCTGACTCCCATACTCCAAGGTGAGCTTGAATACATCACCATACTCAGACTGTAAGAGAAAAAACAAGGTTGATTTGGACTTGACAGTAGCAGCAGACACGATGAGAACCCCACGCTCAGCAGGTAAATCGAGTCTCCTAGGGATCAAAACCCTAACATCCTGATGCTCTAAACTGCGATAAATCACAAAATTCTCTGCACACACTAGAACCCCACTAGGGCCATCCCCTCCACCAGGGACCGTAACAAGCAAATTAGCCCCATTGTGAATAGGTTCAGACGACTTCCTAGACACGTGATTAAGGCCTAAATCAAGCTCATAGTACGTCAAGTGTTTCTGAGCCTCAGCGGCGGCCTGGCCAGTGGGATCCTGGTCACTGTCACCATAATCCATCTCAATAGCAGCGAAAACGGGATTATCAAACCCGCAATCAACCCCGCAAACAGCGTAAGTGATGACATTGGACTTATGAGCCTCCAACGGAGACGAAATCGTAAGCCTAGCAGCACTATCCCTATTCAAAACATACACAAGCTTCTGCTTCTCGCAAGCACCAACCATCAAAGCCCTACCCTTGGGGTCCACCGCCAAGAACTGACCCGGAACAAGACGGCGACAACCCGACTTGCCGAAAGTCTCCTGGTGGATTTTATCAAAAACATTCCTATCTTTATTGTACTCTAAGATAACAATCCGACCCGAATCGGATCCGACAGAGAGGTAGTCCTTCTTGGACCCGGTAAGCCTAAACTGAGCTAAAGAACGAATAATTCCAAAGATTTCGACGGAAGTTAGGGTTTGGAGCTTACCGTTTTGGTCGGGTCGAAGGAGCTGGAGAACATGGCCACGTGCAACAGCGATTTCTTGCTTAACATCTTCGCCGGAAAAGTTGCCGTTAACGGCGCATACTATTCCGGTGGGTTTCTGGAGAGTTAAATTGTAGAGGTACATCGTTCTTCTTGTTGTTGTGATTTGGAAATGAGAGCGAGTGAGACCAGAAAAAAATGATAAACCCTAAATAAGAAAAATGAGAGGGATCTTTCGTTTTTTTTTTTTTTTTTCGGATGATTGGGCCTCGTTGGTTACGTCGCACTGGACGTAGGTGTGGCTGACGATGGACCAAATTCTTTGCTCAGAGACTGGCCCATATGATCTTTGGAACTTCCGCGATCATTACTTCGCCTCGATCTGGGACTCAAGCTTGGCTGTACACTCTTCGTCCCGATTTAAAGTTTAAACACCCCTGCGAGTACTAAAGGATTAGAAAAACAACCAAAAGTGTAAAATTACGGTGGTGAAAGAAAACTTGAAAAAGGACAAGTGTGAGGACTAACTACTCAAAAAAACCAAAAACTTAAAACGGCAGTGATACCAAACGGACCCTAATTACCAACTTTTTGTTGTCTTAGTATTTGGTATTCATCGCCCTAATTACCAACTTTGTCCTTCCCTAATCTATCTATAGCTATCTATATAATAATATTAATAGGCTAACATAAGAAGTTCACTAATCCTACGTGTCGCGGTGGGGCGAATTCAGGTCAATTTTGAATTCAAACAAAATCATGGAAGCATCATAAGTATAAGTACATGAAACGATCTTCATGAATATATGAAATAAATAAACGATTAATATGACAACAAAATCATGTAAAGCTATTCAGAACTTCATGAGAACAGGAAAGATGTTGAAACAGGTGAACACAACTATTATAACTCTGATTCCTAAGAAACCTAATGCTGCATCAGTCACTGATTATCGATCTATCTCCTGTTGCACAACTATATACAAGACTATTAGTAAGCTGATTGCAGATAGACTGAGAGTTGTCCTACCAACAATAATTGGTGAAGAACAAGCAGCCTTCACTCAGGGGAGAAACCTGTTTCAGAATGTGCCTCTGTCACAAGCACTTGTCAAAGGCTACACCCGAAAGAATATCTCCAAAAGATGCCTTATGAAGGTGGATATAAGGAAAGCATTTGATACTCTTAGCTGGGAGTTCATTAGGAGTTGCCTTCAGCTTTTCAACTTCCCTCCAAAAATTTCAGAATGGATTATGGCCTGCATATCTACCACCTGGTTTTCTCTTAAGATCAATGGTAATGCTAGAGGATTCTTTGCAGGGAGGAGTGGCGTTAGGCAAGGTGATCCAATTTCACCTTACCTGTTTGTTATGAGAATGGAAGTTCTCTCCAGGGTTCTCAGAAAGCTTCCTGATTACCCAGGGTTCTCTTTCCACCCAAAGTGTGCTAGACTGAGGCTCACTCATTTAGTCTTTGCTGATGATCTAATGATTTTTACCAGGGTTGATTCTCCATCCATTAATGCTGTGGTAAGCTGCTTGAATTGTTTTGCAAAAATTTCTGGTTTAAAGGCAAATCCGAGCAAGACTGAACTGTATTTTGGAGGGGTTAGAGATGAGCTTAAGCTACAAATCCTGCACGAGACTGGTTTTACTGAGGGCACTTTCCCTTTCAGATATTTGGGAATGCCTCTCAACAATTCCAGACTCCTTTCAGAAATGTATGGTAATCTTATCTCTAAAATTCAGGCTAAAGTGATGCATTGGAATAACCAGTTCCTTTCTTAAGCTGGTAAGTGCCTCTTAATCAGTTCAGTTGTATTTGGCATGCACAACTTCTGGTGCTCAAGTGCACTCCTCCCCAAAGGAGTCATAAAGAAAATAAACAAAATCTGTAAGGACTTTGTTTGGGGAATAAAAGAAGGGCAAAGAAGAATGTTGTTTAAGAGCTGGCTGAGTTCCTGTGCCCCCAGAAATGAGGGTGGTTTCCACATAAAAGAGATCCTAGGGTGGAATAAGGCTCTTCTATCCAAGTGGATTTGGTTTTTACAATATGACAGCAGCAGAATATGGTGTAATTGGATTCACAAATACATTTTGAAAGGAAAATCTGTATGGGAAGTGCAAGCAAAAAGTCAGGATTCTGAACTCTGGAGGAGCATTATGGCTGTCAAGAATGAAATCATCCAAAAGGCTGGCTCAGTCCAAATGGCAAATGAAGTCCTGTTATCATGGTGCAAAGGAAGCAAGTTTCAGGTTTCTAAAGCTTATGACTTCTTCAGAATGAAGTATAGGAAAAACAGGCTGCACAAGATTGTCTGGGACAGTGTGAATGTTCCTAAATGTAGCTTCATTGCAAATCTGGCTACACTAAAGGCACTGTCTACCACAGATAATCTAGTTAAAAGAGGAGTTGTTTTGGTGAACAGATGTTGCCTTTGTAAATCGGACTCTGAGAGCCACAATCACCTCTTTTTTTACTGTTCTTTCTCTCAGGAAGTCCTGCAGCAGATTAAGGATTGGCTGAATGCTAAAAACATGGCCATTAGTCTAAGGGGCAACTTGAAATGGATTGGGAAGAACTCAAGGAGAAGAAGCTGGATTAGTAAGTGGTTAAAGTGCAGTTTAACCACTACTATATATATGCTTTGGTGGGAGAGAAACAATAGGTTATTCAAGGAGGTAGAACACAATTTAGAATGGATTGTCTTTAGAATCAAGTTTATTGTTTGTGTTAGAGTCATGAACTATATGAAAAAGATTGTAAATGAGGATATATTTGATCTCCTCAATGCCTAAGACCCTAGTGGTTTCTTTTTGTAAGCTTCCTTGCTTTTTTCCCTATATGCAAGAATAAAGCTCTAAATTTTGCTTGCAAAAAAAAATATGACAATAAATTATAGGACTGGTTGAATTCAAAAGTGACCTTTCATCTTACTTTCAACATGAGTTTTACTTATTTATGTTTACTTTAAATTATGGATAGATTGAATGTCTTTTATTTATATATTATAGTATTAAACATGGTAACTCTTGACTATTGGTTTGCCAAATTTGTCGTTTACATGTCAATTCGAATTAGTATATATACCTTGATTTTTTGCTTGATTTTGTTGACAAACAAATGCATTGCGCAATACGTTTTTGAGAGCGAGAAACATAGCTAGGGGAAGAAAAATATTTATAGATTTGTAGAAATGTTCCTATAGAGTTTGTATTTGTACTACTATCAAATTATTTATTGGTTCTTATTTAGAATGTAAATGTCAATTTTTTATATTCTATAGACACTATTATATTGGAATTCAATCGTTTTGTTCACTTATTTTGATTGTAGTTGATTAGCTACGTGTGATTTTAAATTTTTTTTTATTTTTTGCAATTTGCAATAATTCAATCACTCACAATTGAATATAAGAACCATGACAAAGTCAATTTCCTTATACAAAAACTTAAAACAATGTTAACACCTATTAATTTCATTTATTATTGTTGTTACTTTTCAATATTGTGTGATTATTTTTAAAATCAAAATATTCAATGACTAGCAAAAAAATGTTTAAGTTAACATATGGTAAATAAATAAAAAAATCGGGTTTTCTAACGTGTGCCCATAGGGCACATGATAAAAGTCCATTTATTTCCTTGATTAAGTGATATTCTCACTTGAAGAAAAAAAATTTGGAATCTAATTGATATATTCAGGAGAATATCATTTAATAAATGTAGGAAATCAAGTCTTATCATGTGCCTTATGGGCACATGTTAGAAAAATCCATAAACAATTACAATTTCCCTCATCTCTTATACTTTACCATATAACCACTTTGATTAATTAACTAACTACGAAGACCTCTATAGTGTTGGTTTTATCAAATATCTTATAGAACGTGTAGATTTATGACAAAAGAAAATAACTTGGGATCACATGCTCAGATGACGGTTTTTAGACGAAGATGATGAGTTGTGGGAGTTGCATGTATTGGCGGGGGTTTTGTGGGAGATTGGTTGCAATGAGGAAAAGTGGAGTGGAGACACAAAAATAAGTATGGAGGAGCAAAAAAATCATTGATGAAAGAATTAAAATGGATTCAAAAGAGATAATTGGTGGCTTTGTCCGACCCGTCGAGTAGCCAAGAGTAATGATAAAGACTTTAAACCCTACAAAAGAACGCATACCCGCAAACATAATTTCAAGTAGGGGCAAATGCAAATAGTTCATGAGTGTTATAATTATTCCTGCATTAACTAATAAAGAGGTAGTTGAACTAAAATGATTTCATGTCTGGGGAGTCGTTCATTGTATGATATTGTTCTTTGATTCTTAATACAACTAACTTAATAAACACTTCTTTTCCAAAGAAAAAGAGCACTCCATATTTGTTCATCTAGGATGATGATAACATACGCAAAATAGACTTACATTTGGGAATGAGAATCTTTTGTATTAATTTGTGTTCTATTCTATGTATTACTCCAATCAGAAGTTTAAAAGTTAAAAAAAAAATGTTTAATAAATTCATTTTTCTTTCTAAGATAAATGATTTTTGTAAAATATGACTGGAGAGGTGCAGGAAGTGAGATACAAGAATTATTTATTTATATAGAAAAGGGTTTTTTGTCGGACCAGACCTAATAAAACAAGTTTTTTGTCATACTACACCTAATAAAACATATTTTGCCAAACCACACCTAATAAAATTCGTTTTTTTTGTTAGACTACACCTAGATACCTAATGTTGACTTCCAACCTTCATCATATCTACCCATTGCCGCCATTTACCCACCCATTGCCGCCCTTAACTACCTCATTGCCTCCCCTATAGCCACCCCATTGCCTCCCCTAATTCACATTCTTTAACACATGACCAATTTTCCCCCATTTCGAACACATTCTCTTTCGATCCCTAATGTTTTATCCCTTTGTTTCTTCAAATTTCCTCTTTTTTCTTCATTCTATTTCATCACAAATCCATTCAAAGGGAGTTAATCAAATTTATCTTGGAGGTAAAAATCAAATTTGGGGAGGAAGTTAAGTTTGAGGAATTGAAAAGGAAGGGGAAAAAAACAATTTTGGTGGATGTAGGGTGGCTATGGGTGGGTATGGGGGGGTTACGGGTGGGTATGGGCGGGGATGGGTGGGTGTGGGGGCGCGAGGGGTGGCTGTGGGGGGTAAGGGGCGGGGATGGGTGGTTAAGGGGCGAAAGTCGACATAAGTATAGTCTGACAAATAAAAAGACTTTATTAGTGTGGTTTGACAACATTTGTTATATTATGTGTGGTCTGGCAAAAAAACAGTTTTATTAGGTGTGGTTTGACAAAAAAAACCCTATAGAAAATTGATTGAGAACATTTATATTGAAAGCGAGATGGTTGCTTCTCTTCTACTCCCTCCGTTCGGCTTTAAACTTCGTACTTTCTATTTAGGGGTGTTCATCTTTAAACTTCATACTTGAAATCTTTTCTTATTTGTATATATAAATACCAAAACACCCTTACTTTTTTATTAAAAGTGGAAGTGGGACATACCCCTATGTGTAATTTTACACTAAGTGGACCCTAAAATTCATTCTTTAATCTACTTTTTTTAAAAACTGTGTTGCGACCCTACGCGTTTTATAGCCGAACGGAGGGAGTATTGTTTTGAAGAAAGTTTGTCATGTATAATCACCCTAAGATAATGATAATGAACACGATAGCTACGCACAAATTGTATTATAATCGAACGTGACTCTCATCACCATGTTTGAAAATTCCTATTGATTTTTTTAATTTTGGAGTACAAAAAAATCGTAATTTGGGCGATACATATTATATGATTTTTGTACTCAGTCGCTAATCACTCATACTCCCTCCGATCCTATTTAAACTTCGTTCTCCATTTTGCGCACTCCAAAAGAAGAAATAATAAATAATACTTTATGATTTATTTAGCGAATAAAATTAAAAGCTAATCTTAACAACATCTTTATGTTGCCTTCCTAATTTTTCTCTCGACAAAAACCGTAATATTTTGGGAATGGGAAGAACAAAGTCGAAACCCTGAAAAAAGGAGAAGGAAGTTTAAATAGGACCAGAGGAGTAATCTTTAGCAGGCCCGTGAATCCACGGGCGCCAAAACTAGTCTATCACTCAATCAATCAATTCAATACATAAAATTAGGTGTTATTATATATCGCTCACAATTACTAATACTTGTTGCAACAAAAAAGAAAAAAACATTTATTAATACTAGTTGTTGACCCGTGCAAAATTGCACGAGATGTTCTATTTGGAAACTCTTTCATATTGTTAACTCAAGTTGCTTTAATAAAATCTAAGTGTCATTTTTAAAAAAAAAAAGAAAAAGAAAATGGAACCTAGTTAAATTAGAATAACATAAAATTTCTCTAAATGTGCTTTAACGGATCAATATTTTTTGAACTTTTACAATGACTGTGATTTATACATAGTATGAAGGTAGGTTTTTGTGGAAAAAAAAGTTTGGAATCCAACGTTCACGGCCTATGTAAGACCAAGTCTTGTAATAATCTGACCTCAACAAATAGAAAATAAATTCCCTCCAAAAAAAAAAAAAACAAATAGAAAACAAAAAAAATCTGGTAATAACCAATTCTTCATATTTCTCTTTGCTACATCATATTTTTTCCCCAAATCGAAAAAATGAACTATCATTCATCTTTTGTTCAGTTGAGCACCTCAACGTTTTTTTGGTTTGTACATACCACGAGTCAACGACGTTACTTAGAAGTCTCTTTCTCCTTTCTTTCTCTGTTCCTCTCTCTCTCCTCATTCGGGTCACATTGCAGGTTTTCATCCCCCTCATCCTCACTATTGTCATCCCTTCATCACCCACTTCCTCTTCTCAAGCCAGATTTCGTAGGAAATTTTCATGTCAATCATTCCTTCATCTTCATTCTCTTCTTTATTCAATTTTTTTGCCCCAAATTTTCGAGCCACTCAACCCAAAAAAGTCAACAAAGTATCCAGAAATTCGTACTATACCTACTTTCGTCATGTATTTTCTCTCAATTTTTCTAGTTAATCAACTCATATAATTATAGAAACCAACAAATTTCGTCTTGTTTTTTCCCAAACAATCTCAGAAAACTCATCTTATATTTCCCCCAATTGTCCCAACAAAATCTTCCTATATTTTCCCAAATAAACCCAGAAAAACCGTCCTACCTCCTCTGCATGATCGTTCCTAACTAGATTGTTGTTGATAATGTGCAATCCGTTGCCGTTGACAAAGTACACGTTCTTTCCAATCGTGAATGAGACGTAACTATGTAAGTATGTAACTCGACATTAATTATTCCATCTACATGATCATGCCAGTTGCTCTTGTGCTTCTGTCTTCTAGTCTTCTCCATGTGTTTAATAGTTGTTTTTTTATATGCACAAATTTGCGCTTATTTGTTTTTCAGGCTTGAATTATTTGCTTTATTTTTTCCTTTTTCCTAAGAAATTGTGGTACTTTTGAGACCTTGACACAGTTTATCGTTTGCATAAGTCTTAAATTATGTTTTAGTTAAGGAATATTGATGTGTTCTTATAATACTAGTTTACTACCCGTGCAAAATTGCACGGGTTGTTCGATTTCTCTCTATAATTTTAACGTGTTTAAGTTAAGAACATCTTGCATGGTTTGTTATGAAATGGTCATTTACTTAATTTTATATCTTTATATAATATTATTCAAATATATGTTTCAATGATATTAATTTACGCAAATTGATAGAGGCGTCTTAAAGTATAAAATAGAACACATGACGTCCAAACTATTAACAAAACCTGTTGACCCGGTAAATTGATATGATGGGGACTCAATGCGCTTTTTTTGAGCCATGAACCTGGTTTTGGTGATTCGTAGGCCACGGCCTATATTTAACGGAATCCATTTCAACCAACATATTTTTGGGTCAAACTAAGAAAAACTACTCTAGCCATGGCCAAACGTGGACGCCCGCCGAAACCAAAGTTACTAGCGGATCCCTAGAAACAAGGAGAAGATACCAGTACTAATTTTGAGAATAAAGAGTCAAAATCAGAGATGGGAACAAGAACCCAGCTAGAGGATGAACCCCGATCACCGGTGTTTCTGAATGACATCATCGGACATGCTTTAAGAAAGTCAGGTAATGCTATTTCTATCAGTTCTAAGAGTACTAGCTCAGGCTTGCCTGGGAATTCTGCTAATATTATGATGGATAAGAACCCTGTTTTGAATGATTCACAACCCCTTATTTCCGAGAAAAATGAAAAGGCTAAAACTTGGAGTCATGTAGTGAGTAGTAAACCCAAGATTGGAATGAGTTTGCATTTGCATAAGGATTTGAATCAGGAGGATGCAGTTGTAATTGAGGAGGATGATATTGGAGAGGAAATTGAGAGATGGAAGTGCACTTTAGTGGGAAATGTCCTTGGAGCAAAACCACAGTTGAAAGAAATGAAGGAATTTGTGAGTAAAAATTGGGATAATATTGCATCTCCTCATGTGCAGTATTTTAAGAGGGGATGGTTTATCTTCAGGTTCTATACTGAAGCTGATAGGGATGCAGTTATGAAGGCAGGGCCATGGAAGTTGGGTAGCAATTCAGTATCTTAAAACAATGGTCACCCTCCTTCACTCAGGAAATAGATTCAACATCACACATTCTAGTGTGGGTCTTATTCCCTGAACTGGATCCGTGGTATTGGATTGAGAAGGCTCTGAGTAAGATAGCCAGCAAAATTGAGAAACCAATGTACGCAGACTATACCACGACCCATAAAGACAGGCTCTCCTTTGCTAGGGTTATAGAGGTGGATGTGTCCCAAAAGCTTCCTGAATATGTTCATTTGCGCACCCCTTTTGCAGAAATCATAGAGCAAAGGGTTGAATATGAATGGGTCCCATACTATTATCAGGGATGTAAGAAATTGGGTCATGAGCTGCAAACATGTAAGAAGAACAAGCCAAAAGTTCAGGAGAAGAAAACAAAACAGGTTTACAGGCTTGTGGAGAAAAAAAGTGGAGAAGCCAGTGGAGGAAAATGTTAAAGAAGTGCAGGAAACTGTTCAGAAGGAAAATCAGGAGCAGGTCATTGTAGAGGATCATGAACATGAAACACCAGTCTCACCAGAATTTGTAGAGGAGTTTGGCTTTCACAAAGTGAAAGAGCCAAGTGCTAGAAAATCAAGATCTATGGACCTGATTCCTACTGTACTGAAGAATAGATTTGATACTTTAGGAGTTGGGTTGTCTAGTGCAATTTGGGTGGAGAATGAGCATGTGATGCAGTAGGGGAAGATAAGCCCCCTGATCTAGAATGATAATTGCAGCTTGGAATGTGAGGGAGATGAATAGCCCTCTCAAATAGTGTGAGGTGAGGGACCTCATACTGAAATATAGGCTAAATATAATGGGTATCTTGGAGACAAGAGTGAAGGAGAGGAAATCAGTAGCCATCATGAAAAGAAGGTTTGCTAATTGCAAAACAATGGTTAACTATTCTGCACACTATAATGGCAGAATATGGGTAGTTTGGAATAATCAGTATGTGGAGGTAGAAGTCAAGGAGATTCATGCTCAGTTTGTGCATTGCATAGTTAAGCATAAATTGACAAATCAAGTTATGGAGATTACCTTTATTTATGGGAGCAATGATGCTCAGGAGAGGCAGGAGTTGTGGAATAAATTAGGAGGAATAAATATCCAACAGAAGCCATGGATAGTCTTGGGTGATTTCAATGTCATTAGATATACTACTGAGGAATCTGGTAGTTTTGCCCCAGTGCAAAGAGTTATGGAAGATTTTAATGATTGCATATCTAATTGTAGTCTGATGGATATGCATAGTCAAGGGCAAATGTTTACTTGGAGTAATAATCAAGATGGGGATAGACGAACTTGGACAAAGTTGGATAGAGCTCTAATAAATAAGGAATGGTTGCTACAATATCCTTATTCAGTTGTAGATTTTCTGCCATTAGGAATGTCTGACCATTCTCCTTGTGTGGTGATTATTTTCCAACCCTCAACAATTAGGAAGAACTTCAGATACTTGAATTGCTGGGCAGTGCATCCTGATTTCCAGAATACAGTGAAGAAAGCTTGGGCTCAAGGGGTACAAGGGAATGATATGGTCAAGTTTTTCCAAAAACTAAAGGCTAAAAAGCATGCTCTAACCATTTTACATAAAAATGCTTATTCTAATCTCTCTGGAAGGGTTAGAGATTGCAAAGAGAAGCTTCTCAGGAGTCAGATGGAGCTGGATGGAGATAGGAATGATCCTGGTAAAATTCAAGCTGTGGAGGAAGCTAAAAAGGAATATTGCAGAGTTAAAACAGCTGCATGCTGGGGCAAAGTGCAAAAATAACTCACATAAATAATGTTGATTGCAGCACCAGCTACTTCTCGAGAATCAAAGAAAGGCAGCATCAAAATATGATTGGGAGGATTATTGATATGAATGGAGTGGCTCAGGAAACTCCAGAAGCAATCTCAAAAGCTTTCATTAATTTCTATGTGAATCTAATTGGCAAGGAAAAGCATGTCCAACCTTTAGACACTGTTTTCATTAGGAAAGGTGCTTGTCTAGAAAAGGATCAGGCAGATTTTCTTATCAGGGAAGTTTCAAAGGAAGAGATTAAGGAGGCCCTCTTTAATATGGATCCAAAGAAATCCCCTGTCCAAGATGGGTTTGCAGCTGGCTTCTTTAAGGATGCTTGGGATATTATTAAAAGAGATTTCTGTAAAGCTATCTGGGAATTTTTCAGAACAGACAAGATGACTAAGCAAGCAAACTCGACGCTGGTAACTCTCATCCTTAAAAAGGATCATCCCCTCAAATGTAGCAGAATTCAGGCCAATTTCCTGCTGCTCAGTGGTCTACAAAACTATAACCAAAATTATGGCAAATAGACTGCAGGAAGTGCTGACAAGCCTAGTGGGAAAAGAGCAAGCAGCTTTTGTGAAGGACAGAAACATCTTTGACAATGTGGTAGTCTCTCAAACCATTGTTAAGGGTTATAATCAAAAGCATGTGTCTCCGAGATGTCTAATCAAGGTAGACATTAAAAAAGCATTTGATTCAGTTAACTGGGAATTTATTAGAGCCACTTTACATGCTTTGAACTTCCTAGACAGATTTATAAAGTGGATAATGAGCTGCATCTCAGGATCATGGTTCTCTTTGAAAGTAAATGGGAATTATGAAGGCTTTTTCCAGGGTAAATGTGGTATTAGGCAAGGGGACCCTCTCTCCGTCTACTTGTTTGTGCTGAGCATGGAAATTTTATCAAGATATCTGCGAGAAATGCCAGCAAAAAACCAATTTAGCTACCACCCGAAATGCTCAAGAATTAAACTTACACATCTCACCTTTGCTGATGACCTTTATTAGAGGGGATGTGCCTTCAATGAAAGCTGTGATAGATTGCTTAAGGAACTTTGCTGCAATCTCAGGGCTAGAGGCTAATCAAGCTAAGACTGATGTATATTTTGGTGGAGTGAATCAGGCAGTGAAGCAGCAAAATGCTTAGCATATCAGGATTCACTGAAGGGACCTTTCCCTTTAGATATCTTGGAATCCCTTTGAACTCTGCTCGACTTAAGAAGGATATGTTTAGCTCCCTAATGGCAAAAATCCAGCATTCTCTTCATCACTGGTCCTTAATAATGCTTTCTTATGCAGGAAAAATTCAACTTAAATTCAGTGATTTTTGGGCTGGAAAATTATTGGTGTGCAAGCTTACTTCTGTCAAAAGGGATTGTAAAGCAAATAAAGAAGCTGTGTAAGGATTTCTTGTGGAATATTGATGCAGGTAAGAGAAAAATGATCTACAAAAGCTGGGATGGATTATGTACCTTAAAGAAAGAGGGTGGACTAAGCATTAAAGAAGTCTTGGCTTGGAATAAAGCTATGATGGCAAAATGACTCTGGAAGACTCAAGCGGATAATCAAGGTGCTTGGTTTTGCTGGACAAAGAAGTATAAGCTTAACAATGAGAATATCTGGAATGTCAGCTCGAAAAAAGGTGATGCTGAAACATGGAAGGATATGGTTGCTGTTAGGGATGAAATTCTGGAAGCTACAGGCAATGAAAGAGATGCTGCTTGTCTCCTGAAGAGTTGGGAAAGAAATGGGAAGTATAATGCAGGAAAATGCTACAATTTCTTCAGGAAAAAGTATCAGCAAAATAAATGGCTTAAAGTGGTGTGGAATTCTATCAACCTGCCTAAGCATAGTTTCGTGGCAGCCCTTGCAATTCAGAACTCGTTAGCATCAGTGGATAATATTTGTGCAAGGGGGATTATGTTGGTTAATAGGTGTTGTTTATGCCGGAAGAATGCTGAGAATAATAGACATCTTTTCTTTGACTGCACTTATGCTAACAGAGTATGGGGGAGCATTCTAAACTGGCTGGGAGTAACAACGCGGCCGAAATGCTTGGAGAAGGAAGTAAAGTGGCTCAATCAAAGGCAACGTAAGAGACATTGGAGATATCGTTGGATGGTTTGTAGCCTGATAACAACAATTTATATGATTTGGCAGGAGAGGAATGCCGATGAAAACTGGATAATAGGAAATATCAGGAGCATTGTTAGCATCAGAGTGTATGCTTGTGCAACAAATTGTGATAGTGATGAGATTGCTGAAATGCTAAGAGTTTAAGAGCTTAGTTAAGTAGTTCCCTAAGGTTTGTTAGATTTTCCTAGTGGTGTCCATTTTGTAAGTTTTGCTCTATTTTTATTCCCAATTTGGATGAATAAAAATCAAAATTCTTACAAAAAAAAAAAATCAAAAGCTAATTTTAGATAGTTGATATCTTTGCAAAATTGCATTGATTGTTAAATGATATTTACAACAACTCTTTTTTAAGAATAAAAATGATATTACTTCTCAATAACTTTGTTAATACATATGTTTAATTTATTGATACTTTTTTTAATTTAGCCAATGATAATAATTCGTATAAATAAAAAATCTCATAAATAGTTGGGCATACAATGGTAATTAGAGCAGTCAAAACCTTAGCTAACTCGGTAACTCGGTTCGTTCTGACCCGCTTATCCAAGGTCATGAACACACCTTTTATGATCGTGATATGTATTGACTTGCACCCGTTTACCCGTGTTCTAAGTTGATGGACATGAGTCCGCATTGATCCAAACTTCATTTTCCAAAATGTTTTAATCAACCACCCGCAACACTTCATCGATACATCAATTGTCTGCAAAAGAAATAGTAGAATTAATTTAGAAACAAAATGGCGATGCGAGAAATAAAACATGAGCTGTGGTCTCTGATTTATTATCATAGATTATGGGGTGTTGTGATTATGTTACATGCAAGGATTTAATTGAATCCTAAGAGTTCATGATTTAGCTGCACCCGTTTACTCGTATTTTAATTTGACGGACATGATTCCCGCAAACAACATTAATTGACCTGCATTCATTTACCCGTATTGAACTTTTATGACTCGTGACATGTATTGACTTGCACCCGTTTACTCGTATTCTTAGATGACATACATGATTTCGCATTGATCCGAACATGCAAATGACCCAAATCACATATTATTGTGAGGTTAAAGCAAACGCTAAAGAAGTAAAAGCATGCATGTCGGATTGGCAATGGAGGTGTGGAACTAACATGTATGTTATTTCATCCGTTTTTGTCTTTGCTATATTATTGCAGTAAAAAATATAATGAATAACGGCTATTTAGGGAAATATATTGGTAGATTTTTTTATTTACTGAAACCATTGTTTATTCTGTAAATTTAATTAGGAAATTATTTTTTTTTAAATATTATGGATTAACAATCTTTATATATAGTTTTGTTAATAAAAGAATCAACAAAATTAGTTGCCATAGCGGTTGAAGTGTTAACATATAAACACGAAGTCACAAGTTCAAGCCTTCATAGCTATATTTTTTCAAAATAATTATGTGACAGATGATGAGGTGGCGATGTCATCATCAATGACATCATCGCTGATGTGGTCACGTCGACGCAAAAAATTTCACAAGATGTATTGCCTATTAATTAATACTAGTTTATTGACTCGTGCAAAATTGCACGGGCTGTTATATGACATCATGCCAAAGAATCTTTTTTATGCTACAATCTCAGATCGCAAAGTGTTTCCTCAGCCTGATTAATAGATGCATTGAAAAGTTTTGAAAAATAGGAGGTCACGATGTTACACATGTCAAAAGCTTATGGCCCGTTCGGTATCACTGCCATTTTCAGTTTTTGGTTTTTTTTGCTTAAAATAATTAGTTAAATAAGTTACAAAATTAAATTTAAATTGTTTGCTCTATAATAGTTATACAGAAAATGAAAACTTACAACAGAAAACTGTAAACCCCTTTTTCTGGTTTTCAAATACGGGACTTTGGTTTTCAAAAAAACTGAAAACCAAAAACAGAAAACGATACCAAACAGGCCCTTAACTTATATGGTAAGTCGTCGGGATCAACTCATTTTAAGATAATAAACATGTATTTTTATGACCAGTATCCCATATTGATTTGAAGTAGTTTCGTCCTGCATATATTTGGGTCAAAATAGACCCGAGTCGTAGACCCCATTTGACCCTTCGCCAAGACATAATTAACTTGGTTGGAAAATGCTAGGAGTCTATATGTAGACAAAGAAAAATGTGTCTACACCTAGTGTGTAGTAAATTTAATTATGGTTGCAGTAAATTTTTAGTGTTTAAGTTAGGAATTAATTAGATAATAGGAAATTGAGATAAATTAGGATATTAATTAGGAAAGAAATCTTATATATTTGATTTTACTTCAGATGCCCAAAATTTACTAGTAAATCATGAATATTTACTTCAATCACATATTCTTTTACTATCTAGCATCTTGATTTTACTACACTTGAGATATAAGGACTAAAGTGTAGACAATTTTTGATGTGTCTATACGTAGACTCCTAGGATCGCCGAACTTGGTTTAAGCCCAAAATATATCACAATATATGATATATGAATCAAAAACTAATTATATTCCTATGATTGTTTATTTTTAAGCTTTGAAAATTATAAGTACTATTACCCATATTTTGACCTAACTCAACATAATCTCGTATTATTTACCTATTTCTAAACTACATATATCTTACCAGACACACCCATTTGACAGTCTACACGACATAGGTATAGCTGTTCACCTATGTGATATATTAACTTTAAATGTTCACCCCTATAATACCAACTATACCAAATATGCCACACAATTTTTTATAAAATATTTATTCCTTTACATATTAAAATGATTTGGCCTATATTATATGAAATTTTTTAAATATGAAACATTATCATTTAAGGAATATATGGCTAAAATTTCGTGTATAATCTTGATGAGTTGCGTTTTTAGAGTAAAAAAGGAACGTATACTGATTTTTAAAAAATAGTTTCCTTTTGCTATATATACGTTCAAACTAATTTTTATAAAGATGCGTATCAAAGTAAATATTTAAGCTAATTGCATATTACTTTACAAAGAAGTGCAAAGATTTTTTTACCAGTATCATATTAATTCATATTTGGTAATTAATTGATTTATCCCGTGTAGGAGAAATTATAATATTTCGATGTGGGAAATGTCAAGTTTACTATATTCTATATTAGCAAAAGATGCTTTTATGCGTGTGAATGCGGACATATCGGGATTTTTTCTGTTTATAGCTAGATTTAAATAATATATGATTCTGGTGCAATTTATTTAATTATGGTAATTGTTGTTTATTCTGGAGATTTACCCGCCTAAAATACGGAGTGTTGACATCAGCATTTGACGTGGCGCGGATGTCAATTCTGATGTGGACGGTCTTAAAAGCTTCTAAATATACCGCTATTGTATTTATACTAGTTTAATACCCGTGCAAAATTGCACGAGCTGTTCAATGGAATTGATATTAACTTAATTTTATAAACTACGGTACAATTAACAACTTTTGATTTTGATTACAATCATTTTCCCTTGTTAGCGTCTAAAAATAAAAAAATAGGATAACTTATGAAAAGTCAATTGTTCTGATGACTCGACCACCTCTAACTGACATGTTTTTCTTGATCTAGAACTCGTTTGATGACCCGCACCCTTATTTAACCAAACCACCATATTTTTAGGACAAACCCTACCTAGTCGTTGACCAGATTTTGTCTCGTATTTAAAAAAAAAACAAAGACGAAACCAAGCCCAAAATGGATTAGGAGAATAAAAGATTAATTAACTACCTCCAAACTTAATTTTACTTGATTAGATGCATATCCTACCAGGTAAGTTTACCTGATTAGACATTCTTTTTACGGGCTCCGAACTCGTTTAGACCCACAAATATTATTTGATCTAACCCATTGACTCGTAATGAGGACAAAACTAATAAGTTTTCGAAATCAATCTAATCGCTTGTAATCGATCATGAACCCTATTTTATTTTGTGAATTATGGTGGACAATAACCCAAATCAGCTTTATTGGCATATATCTTGACTTGTTAAACTATTTTGACCCATAATTAGCCCATTAAGACGCAGTTTGATACGACTATTAAGCTGTTTAGAGTGAAGATTCGATCTAATTTGAATGATATTGAACTGATTGATCAGATCTTAATTTGTCGTAAATTTAAGTGAACTATATTTTATGAGTATAAATATTTGAAGATTCGAGTTAGCTAATAATTTCTCCTTTAGATCAAGGCAAAAAATACAGTATATGATTCGATTTAGCTCACTTATAATGATATGAGATAGATGTCTTGTTAAAAATTCTGTCTTATATTATGAAATCCAACTTATAGATATTATACAAAAATTATACTACAATAAATAGCTTTTGTTCATTTTATAATCATCCGCGCATGGGCTGTTATAAGACATTATTAAAAACTTTATTTTCTAGACCTGTTAAAACTTAAATGCTTAACTAACCGAGTAAATTGACTCGATCCGTCCCTATTTTCCTAAGAAATGACAATATGCTTTATATACGACTTGTGACCCTAATGGCCCGAACCCGTCTTAGCCTGCATAGTTTCGTCTAATTTGACCCGGCCCATTGACTAATTATATCCGGTTTAAATTAACCCATATTTGACCTTAATCGGACTCGTATGACCCATTTGACATGTCTAGCTAATTGTAAACCCGTGCAATTTGCACTTTATTGAATACCAAATAGAGAGGGGATGCCGAGATGTGATTGAGTATTATTCTTATTAAGGCAAATACACCCATTGTATAAAATCGATTTGATTAACCTGCCTTATCGATACTAAATATTGGCAATTAATTAGTATTTTAATTGTTATGAAATGCGAATAGAGAATCGGAAAAGTTAACAATCTGTAAACAAATTCTACAATCAAATAACAACACAACACAAAGTTGGACTGCTGGGGTTAGAAGAACAATACTTTTCGACTTTCGTCCCATGAATAAGTCACAACACACATACATAAACCTATCGAACATACACCTATCACTAAATTCCGTTAAAGAAAACTATAACTTTTATCCTTGTTACACAAAACAATGACATTATGATTTATGGCAATGCCACGTATTGGCCACAACCAAGATAAAAATTGGATTAGAGACATCAATTTTCCCCTCTTTAAAAGTACAGTGGCATCGTCCTATTATGTATCCTCGTTCGTTCTACATACCACACTACGTACATTGGCTACATATGTAATGCATGTACAATTCAAAAATTGGACCATTCACGCTTAAATTCTCATCTCTTATAAGTTATATTGATTATAAGTTTGGTTAGATATACCCAAATTTAGTCAAGATGAATGAACATGGAATCCCTCGAAATCAAGGCTACAAAATTATGCTCAAAATCGAATATATCTATACTATACCTTTAATAGGCTAATCTCAACGCCTACGTGGCAGTCTTTGAAAGCATCTAGAGCAAAACAAATCCAACTCAAATCTTACGTGTCATCCCATTGTTCAATTCCCTTCTCTCTCTCCTCCATGTAGTACACCCTTCAACTTTTTCCAAATTAATTTTCATCAATTTCATCATTTATATGATAATTCATCATCATTATTCATTAAACTAATGACAATCAACTTTGTCTCTCTTGGCTTTTCGCTTACCAATTTATCAGTTACATATTAGTTTGATATACTATATATACCTTGGTGATTTGGAGAGAAAAATTTGCATGAAACAAATATTTGACATGTTGAAAGAGAGAGGGGAGTTAATATCTCATATTATCATAGTGGAGTATAGATTGCTTTCTCATACAACAATTTAGAGGAATATTAGCATCTTTTAATAGTTTTATGTATTAATAGTTGTTAGTCTTTATATAAGTGTTTGTGTGTGTACTCTCAAATTATTGTTACGTCCAAATTATACAACGCTATTTTTTTTATGGTTGTATTGTAGAAGACTATATATAATATAATTTGATAGCTTTGGTCATTGATATTTTCAATTTTGCATTAGACTATGAAAATATGATTTTACTAAAATGCATGCACACACTATATATCGATTATGGTTACATGAATCTTAGAATGATTCGCATCAAGGTTTAATTTTTTTGGATCAATTATGGTTTCAATGAAGTGTAGAATATGTGTTGTGGTAAGGTTAGATTAAAAACGGGTGAAGCTAAATTGCAGTCTTTTACGAATCATGTCAAATCATTTTGAAATTTGAACTAAATTTGGAATGATAATAGGTCAATCTGGTTAGGTCATGGTGAGGTTTGTCATATTTGGTCACTTCTTGGACAAGTTCAATCAAAATTGGTCATTTTAAGTTTGGTCAATTATGATCGAATTATTATCGGATATTTCAATATTATATCACATAATATATCAAATTGATGTTCTATTGCTAAATATGTTTTAATAATTGTGATTTTAATGTGGTTAATTTGTGTCATTTAGGCTAACAAAAAGGTTTCATAAAATCCACGGGGCATGTCAATGGCGAATCATTTTAGCCTAATTCCACATTATCAGCCTACGTGTCACTCTCATATTATTTCAAGTCTCTTGAGTTGTCTTTGCAAACGTTTAGAAAACATTTCAACTTCTTTAAATTTAATTAGCATAAATTTCGTCATTATTGAATCATTGATCAGCATCTTAATAATGGTATTGAATATGTGTTTCTTGGATTTTCGTTTGTCAAGTTTGTTAGTTACATGTTAGATCAACACAGTATCTATATGGCTCAGTTATTTGTTTGAAGTTAGTAAGTTCAAAAAAAAAAATTGTCATCCACACATGAACGATATGTCGAAAGAAAGAATTAAGGAGAGGAGATAAGAAAATAGTGGTGTAGATAATTATCTTTTACAACAATTTAGAGTGATATTGAGAAGTTTTAATGACTTTATGTATCAATCAGAGTTAGATGTTATGAACTGTAGATTATCTTTGTACATATCCAAGTTATTGTTAGTTACAAATTAATATAGAAATTATTCGAAATAATTATAGTGTATTATAAAAAAAAATACTCTTTTTATAATGAAAGTTGATCGTTGCTCACCATATTTTTTATCTTACAAAGTTACAATTGAACCAACAAAGGCGATAATTGTATTTTGATTACTAAATTCTACACACCTACTGTGAAATCATACAATGTTACTTAACTTTTGATATTTTTTTCATTATAATATGCAAATCATGACTATTCGTCATTTTGGAAATATAATTTGCAACAATAACTTTTTTGAAATACTTTGGATATAGCATCACTACTGGTTTAAAAAAGCCTACCAAAATCAAAATGATAACCGTGTCAATATACACATATTCTTAACGAAGTTAAAAATTAATGTTCCTATATTCACTTTATTTACGTAGTGTTTGGTTCAAGGTCGGAAATGAAATATAGATGTCATGGGTTTAAATTTGTGTACGTTTCGGCATCCATAGGCAAAGTAATAGTTATTGGGGAAGGAGTGAGGATTGAGATTTGTTTGACGATATCTGGGAGTGAGTCTAGGGGTTCGAAAGAGTTTGATTAAAATGGAGGAAGAGAGAGTCAAATCATAAAATGATAGATAAAGTAGGCGAATAGATCGTTGAACGAGAGATAGTCCAATCACGTTTAAAAGAGGTCTGGCGGCTAAGGGTTATTAGTGTCCGTGCAGTGTGGGAAGAGAGGTAGTAAAGTAGAGAGTATCCATAATTTAATAAGTTTAGAGGCGGAAGAGTTTCATTTTGGGGAATTAGATTCATGAAATACCGAATGAAAAACAAACTTTTAAACAAACAATTATAAAAATAATGCGAGCATGAGTTTGTCTCTTAAAATAAAAAACTCCCTACGTTCCAGTGAGATGTTGGACTTTACTTTTCGACCAAAAACCAATAAAATATGGTGGGGCGAAGGTGGGAGAAAGGAGAGAGAAATAGAAAATCCCCACAAAACCAACAAAATGTGGGTAGAGGTGAGACCTCTTGAGGGTACTATATTAACTTTATAAACACCAAACCCTTCCTAATAAGGAAAAGTCAACAATTCACTGAAATATCCCAATATGAAATAGTCAAACATCTCACTGGAACAGTGGGAGTAAATTGTTTACAAACATAATTTCAAGTGGACAAGACACCTAAGAAAATCACGATTGTTGTTGTTCCATTAATGTTGAGATCAAATAGTTATAGAATAATGATTCTTATATTATTAATTTAATATGTTAAATTAATTTTTGAATTTTTTTAATATGTGTCAATATCATTCTCATTTGTCGAAGAAAAGGGCACTCCAATACATAATTTTAATAATTGGAAATACACATTAATATTTATATAAAGAAGAGTACAAATAAGTTTGGATACGATCAAAGGGTGCTTATATGTGAGGATAATTCCATTGGTTTAGGGGGGTGGGGGTCATGTTAGCTATGGTTAATCATAGCTCTTATGATGGATAAAGCCACTATTTCCCTTAATCTCAAATACAGCCCCGTGATTTCACGGGGCAAATACTAGTTATATTAATTAATAGGCAAAACATTTAGTGTAAATTTTTGCGTCCACATCATCGACGATGTCATTGCTGATGTCATCGCCACCTCATCAACTGCTACCTAATAAACTCTGATAAAATGAGGCTATGAAGGTTTGAACCTCTAACCACACAATTATATTATAACAATTCAACCACTAAGACAACTAATTTTGTTGATTCTTTTCTTAACAAAATTATATATAAAGGACATTAGTTATCCCTGATATATAAAGGACAACTAATTGCCTAACGAAACCGCATTCATAATTTCGTCATAAATCTTTCTTTGTTCATCGGTCATGCTTGAAATAAGCTGGCGGTGCTCTTCTTGCAATGTCGTGGTGTCATAGTTCAACTCTTCAGCGATGAGCTTATTAAGCCTTTCTGACGTGACCCTTCATCTGGGTAAGGCATCTTTGCGAACTTGCGAAGCGTACTACCATTGCTTTGAAGGATTTTCTCTATCTCAGCTAAAGTGTACTCTTTAAGCTGCTCATCGCTTAGTTGCAAGTCTGTTTTAAAGACTTTTGTTAAGAGTTTCTAAAACAAAATTCCTTATAACGTGCAACAGAGCAGCATAAAATATATACTGGAAATGCAATTTTTAATGAAATATTACCGTCTATCTTCAGCAACCTTCTTTGACGATATTGAATGTCGTTACAGAGCGTATGCCATGTCTTTTCCCATACATACTCCGGCCTTGTCAAAGTACCGGATAACAATAAAGTGTTGAATAGGCTTCTCAAGGAGTGTCCCGTGCGCCATTCATGTGCCTCGTTTAAGCCATCTATGAACTCTCTGTCGTCATCCACCAACCCCCTAGCGTAGCAAGCCTCCTTGAAAGTAGGATATAACACACCATCCATGGTTCTTATATCTTCCCAACATGTCGCCCCTTTAACATAGTTCAATAAGGTCCGTGGGTAGTTCCTTTCACCAGAGTCGGGCGTAACATGATACATTCTTCCAACTTGGGTTCCTTTCATCCTAGTTCTCTTGATTGTGGAAATTGGCAATTACATTCCATCCATGCCGTAGACATTGTCCTCTCAATGTTAGGATTCGACATTAGTTCTTCTAAGTCTTGCCCTTCCCTAAACAGTTGACCTGGTGATGAAAGTTAAGTTTCAGAATTGACGTGAATCTATAGTTCACCGGGAACCCAAGAATTGAGCAAGTTGCTTCACATGCCAGGATATAACGACAATTGTGGTACGTTTCAATCTCATCGATGATTTGCGGGTCTTTATTAGACTTACAGCTGTGTGACAATACTGCAATCACCCGATCGCTGCCTTTGTTCACATACTTGAATAAGTATTTGATTATTGCTCGCCCTTGGTTGCACCACTCCACATTGATGTGTGAATGATATTTCAGCAGCAAATCGGGGTTATATGGAACTACAAACCTACTGTCTAACTGCACCCCATTCTTTTCTATTGTTTCACCATTGTCTCTCCTTCGGTATATGGGGAATCTGTCTCGATCAATGCTAGTAGACTCTTGGAATCTCTTGGGGAATTTTTTTTGGCACACCCCATCAATCATGCACTTGGATTTTGGGTTTGAGTTTCCGCAAGGTCCATGCATCATACAATCTCTTACAATTCCATATAATCTTGGGTTTTCCTCTTTGTTGGGAATCTCAACACTTATGACTTTGTCAAAATCTTCGGCTTTTGCAATTTTGGATTTATTGTCGAACCACAACAAAATGTATGCACGTGGTAAACCACTCTTTTGAAACTCGATGGTGTGAACAACTGCACATGTAAACAAATATGAAGGCAATTAATCAAACGACCACAAATCATAGAGGATATAGAAGTCAAAATAAGTTAACTGACCTGCATTGGCTTTGCCGAATAGTTCACCGACCTTTATATCCTCAATAAGTTGATCTAGCTTGGTCTTGAATATTTGACATATAATATCAGGTCTGTCCTCAACCTCCTTACATTATATATACCCCAAAAGACTCAAATTAAGACATTACAATATTCCTTATGAGAAACCATCCAAAGAAAATAATTAAGATCATGGATCCAAATTCATATTATCCCAAAAAGTTGTATCCTCCCATAATGTTATTAATTATAACAAACCCAAATCCATTAAGCAATCAAGCTATATATCTTAAAATAAACCAGTCAATAAATTTCAAATTCACCCCTCCAAAATCCACCACAGACTATAATTTCGAACTCTAGATAGCAATCAAACTTTAAACTCAATTTCATAGTCGCGCTTAAGTTTCTTAGTTACATTCCACAATAATATTTTCCTTACAAAACTCGTGAGAATCACCTTCGAACAATACAACTCAATTCTAAAACAGATTTTTCACATAATTTAAAATTCATAATTAGTATAGTCATCACTAGATCGCCTTATAATAGAAAATCCATTTCACCATATGACACCCACTATATTTCTCATGTTTGACCAAAATCTCATACAAATCATCGACGTAGCGATGTCCAGACACATGTCTAAAATGCTAAACATAGATCATTCCAATAATACTCAACATATTAGTTACCAGCCACACTACTAAGGGTAGGGTGGGAGGGCACCATCTACATTTTGGTATATTTTCTCTATGTTTAGTTCAACTCCTTAAGAATGATGCAGCAATTTGCTATCAAGCACTTAATAACGATTCCAACACTAATAAATACCAAAACAATATATGTCTCAAATGAGGCACATTCCAGGAAACCAAGAATACGTATACATGTCGAACATACTTCAAATAGACATACAATAATTTCTCATTCCAATTCAATGAATATCATTCCAAATAGATAAAGGTGCGTCTGACTTTCAAAGACCAACAATTTTCATACATGTACATCAATTTCGTACTTTCTAATTCAAATACCACATTACATTCACCATATATTTCCAAGTGAACCAAAACATTCAAATCATTCAATAACAAGTCTATATAAAATTCACATGTGAAAACAAGTGCCAATTCATATATAAATGGATGTTAAACACACATGAACAAACAAAGCAATACCTCTATACCCCCATACGGCTTGGTTCATTTTAATTGTTTTTTATCCTAATTAAATTATTTCATTCATTTTTTTTAGCCTTATTAATTCAATTTAGCGTGAGACCTAACCTGGACTCTGATACCAACTGTAACACCCCCAAATTTCCTTTCCTTTTTAAAAACATTTTTATTGCGAATCAAAATCAAAATTTAGGAATTCAGAGGTGTCATTTTGCACTCGAGTCAAAGACCCGAATGCAAGGACATTTCAGAAGCCGAACTACAAATGTCTAATGATCCAGAATAGTCTATTACAATCCATTAATTAAGTTACTACAACAATACCAAATCCGAACTGTGAAATAGTCTAAGTATAATAAATGGTCTAATAACATAGAGTCCAACTAATATATAATAAGTCGTCGTTCCTGCATGCGTCAATCAATATAACCTGTGGTGGATTTAAAACACAAAAACCATAGTTGAAAAAGTCAGTGAAATTGAGTAAGCTAACACCTCAAGTCGTAGAAAACCAGAACTATTACCTGGGTTTTGTAAACATTTAAATTTTATTTTCGAAAACCACACTTAGCACGTTATTACAGAAATCAATCGAAAGACAAATCGAATCACCAAAATAGAAGTATCACAGTCACTACAACAAATGTATATCATTTCATTAATATAATTGCAAATCATTCTTTACGATTTTTAATGAGGAATTCATAACGAAATTTATAAGTGGGATGAGTCGAGTCTTTGTCAAGTCCTCCAAACCATACCATTCATGTATTGATAAGTGGGTGAGCCGGATTTATACCGAGTCACCAAACCATACTATTATATACGTGGGTGAGCCGAATCTTTATCGACTCACCAAACCATACCATTATATACGTGGGTGAGTATGTTATTTGCCGACCCACCAAACCATACCATTATATACGTGAGTGAGTCGGTTATTTGCCTACCCACCAAACCATACCATACAAGACTACTAGACCTTAAGTGTGCACACCCCCTATTAAGTATTGCTAACCCAATAGAGTAGTACTAGAGCCAAACCCACTTAAAAACCGACGCGGTGGGGCAATAAAGTGGAGTCGATGTGACTCAAACCAACAAAGTGGAGTCGATGTGACTCAAACCAAATAAAGTGGAGTCGATGTGACTCAAACCAATAATCATAGTGTATCCTCATACTTTATTTATTTATTTTGTTTATTGTATCGATAATTTACAAAAGCATATAATGCAATAATCATACAACCATTCATAATTCAGTCACATCAATATCAATTGTAGATTCATCAACCATAATTCCAATAACATCTTTTAAATTATAACCAAACAATATATCAATGCAATAGTCCAATCCATTCAAATCAAGATATGATAACCAAAACAATAAATCGTTCTCCACCTAGCATGATACTAAGTTTTCACCCAACACACCAATCACTTAGCATATAATTTTGAAATGTTTCTACAAGTTTAAGAAAGGTTGAGCATGTTGGCTTACCTTTTTAATCAACAAAAACTCAATATCGCAACAATCACTAATACTCCTCGTCTATGAACTCAAGGGCTACAACAATACAACCAATAAATCCCAAATTAATACTAATCTCACCCAATCATTCATGTAATACTTCTGTTAGTTCTATTCTTTATGAAATGCCCATGAAAACTTAAATTATAACCCAACAACGAACAATTAACCAACAATTCTAATTCTAATTCAATAATCAACTAATAATACTCAATTAACACTCAATTTATTTTAAAAATTCCCAAAGACTTAAAATCAATTTTAAAACGGAATCTAATTCATAAAAATCAATCCTTAATTATTATGATTTATTTAGGATTTATTAATACAATTTATATTGTGCTTTAATTATCAAAAACATGTTTAAATTACATAAAATTACATAAAAACGAATTTAATCAACTAAAATCTGAAAATCAGTTCACAATGTCTTAAATTATCAGAATTTTGAATTATTGATCATCAAAATTAATTTGGGCTGATTAACCTAATTAAGAAACAGTTAATCAAAATTCCCCCATTGCAATTTCTACAAATTTGAACAAAACCCAATTTAAATCTCAAACTAAATTCAAGAACTCTAATTGACAGATTATAAGCATACTAAAGTCATAAGTTTCAACATTAATTGAACCAGTTCGAGTAATTAAGCTAATTAATCCCAATTTCGTGATTAGTGAAAATCAACTCAAAACAATAATAAAGATTAATTCTTTATGCATAAAACTAACCCAAATTTATTACCCACTACTAATAACATCTACTAGAGCCAATTAAACACAAAACAAAACTTGAAAACGGATTGAAATCCACGCTTAATTGTAAGAACGAAAACAGGGGAAGATGAGGGGTGGTGAAGCGTTACCCACGGTAGCAGAAGGAGGAAAAGGAAGGTGTTGCGGGTGGTTGGCCGGAGCTCAGGTTCAGTCGGGCGTGTGTGCAATGATGAAGGGCGAGAGAAGAAAAGAGGAGCAGGGGTTGTTTTATATAGAAAGAAGAGAAGGGCAGTTGGTATACCATACCCCCGGCTGATGTCATGCTGACATCACCACAATATTAAAAAAAGAAAAACTAATAAAATGGAGTAGTTTAGAAAAAAAACTAAATTCACACTCTACGGTTACCATTTTTTTTTTTTATATTTTTACCCTAATATCTAGCTTCTTTCCTAATTGTACGTAACTAATCAATTCAAAATCATATCAAAATAACATTCATAAAAATTTTTACGCAGGGTTCTTCCAATTCACCAATATTGATCAAGGTACTCCCTCCATTTCATTAGGTTATTTGCATTTGGTTTGAATTCCTCTCACAGATTCAAACCAAATGCAAAGAACCTAATAAAATGGATGGAGTATGATAATTTTACGCAGGGTTTTCCAATTCACCAAAATTTATCACTATTTATAGCACTATTCCAATTTTTAGTTGTGTTTTGCAGTTTTATTAACAAATACGCAAGATTAAGCATAAAAAAAGCTCATCAACACCAAACAATTTGTACTACTCAAAGGTCAGTTTGTTAATGTTAATTGAAATTCTATTTTGAACTGTTTTTAATTCTTGAGAATATGCATTTTAATGTCTAATTTTTTAGCGTTCTACAAAATTTCGGAATGCTCGTTAGTTTGGTACCAATACTCGTTAGTTTGGTACCAATACTCGTTTGTTTAACCTAAATGCTCGTTAATTAACCATGAATGCTCATTGAATTTAAATTTGTTCGTCGGTTTGATCATTGATTTGAATGCTCGTTTGTTTTATAGGAATGCTCGTTGGTTTAATGTGAATGCTCATTACATTTTTAATATCGCTCCTGAGTTTTAAATGCATTGTTATTACCCTAACGTCTAATAGTTTCTAATCCTCGTTAATTTGATATGCATACTCGTTAGTTTGATCTGAATACTCGTTAGGTTACGCGAATTGTTATTAGTAATGCTCGTTCACTTTTTATAACTTATTAGTATTTTGATACATTAAATTTGCTCGTTTTGTTTTATGTGTATGCTCATTATTTTGATAAGAATACTTGTCAGTTTAGTGTGTGAGCTCGTTAATTTGAAATATAATTTGTTTGTAATGTAATGTGCACGTATTTTTGATGTACTGCTGATTTCATTAAATTTGCTTGTTATTATGGTGTGTATGCTCGTTGGTCTGATCTAATTACTCGCTAGGTTTAATAATTTCATTTTTTATTACCTTTCTAATAATTTCAATCATGCTCGTTATATTTTGGAGAATACTCATTAAGTTTAAATTATTATTTTTAACTTTACGTATATAATTTTTGATGATGCTCATTTTTTTTTTTGTTGAATACTCATACGTTCTTAATTAATGCTCATTAATTTCATTTTTTTATATAATGTTAATGTGCTCATTAGTTTGATGTCAATGCTCGTTAGGTTGATGGCAATGCTCAATGGTTTGCCGTCACAATTTTAATACTCACTGATTTGCAAGCAAAGTAATTCCTAACAATTTACATACTCAACAATTTTTACTAAATGCTCAACGATTTACGATGATAAATTTATTAAATTTATCCCGTACTATATTGACACACACGTTGTGTTATTTTCTCGCTAAATACTCACTAATTTTGAGTGCATGCTCATTGATTTCCAGCATATACTCTTTGTTTCACTTGTGGCCAAATGCTCAATGAATTTGACGTTGTGTGAGTAATTTTATTTTGTTGAGATCACAAGCTTACCAATTTTGGTTATGTTCCTATTGATTTTAGTAAGATCATACTAGTTGTGATTTTCACCAATCAAACCATTAATTTTTTATAGTAGCTCAAAAAGTTTTGGTTATGTACTCGTCAAAAGTTTTTATAATCTTGATCGATAAATTCGTTAGATTTTGTTAAATGCTCATTAGTTTTGGTTCGATACTCATCAATTTGTTTTTTTGTGAGAAAAAACTCTTTAACAGCATTTGTAAAGTCGTCCCTTACTATTTCCCAATTCTCCTTGAAAAACCCTGTAGAAAACCCATCTTGGCCAGGACTCTTGTTAGAGTCAATATTGAAGACATCATTCTTAATTTCCCTGTCTGAGATTGGCATTATCTGTAATAGCCCGAACCGCCGTCCGTCACACCGTCCGTCGCAACACAGCCCAATAAGATGGGTAGTCACCTCCTAGGCCCGTAAATCCTCTCGTGGGCTCTAAAAGGTGACGGCCTTGTTGTTAGTATGATGGTAGGAATCTATTATAAACTGATCATATGAGCCTTATTTTCCCAATGTGGGACAAACCAACTCCATAATCCACTTTCCATATTCCGTAGTTTTACAAACTCCCCCACTTAGAGAACGCGACGTCCCCGTCGCGCCTCGGCCACTCCTTACCAACATCAACACAGGTCCAAGATCTCCCCCGCTAAACGGCTGGTCTGGGCCTCGCCCCAGCACCCAGCACGCAGTCGCAGGGTTGCTCTGATACCATCTGTAATAGCCCGAACCACCGTCCGTCGCAACACAACCCAATAAGATGGGTAGTCACCTCCTAGGCCCGTAAATCCTCTCGTGGGCTCTAAAAGGTGAAGGCCTTGTTGTTAGTATGATGATAAGAATCTATTATAAACTGATCATATGAGCGTTATTTTCCCAATGTGGGACAAACCAACTCCATAATCCACTTTCCATATTCCGTAGTGTTACAAACTCCCCCACTTAGAGAACGCGACATCCCCGTCGCGCCTCGACCATTTCATATCAACATCAACACTGGTCGAAGATCTCCCCCGCTAGACGGCTGGTCTGGGCCTCGCCCCAGCACCCAACACGTAGTCGCAGGGTTGCTCTGATACCAACTATAACACCCCCAAATTTCCTTTCCTTTTTAAAAACATTTTATTGAGTAACAAAACACAAATAAGGAAATTCAGAGGTGTCACTCCGAACTTGATTCAAAGACCCGAATGCAAGGAGATTTCAAAAGGCACAGTATAAGAGTCTAATAATCTAAAATAGTCTATTACATCCAATACTTAAAAATTACAATAATCCAAAGTATGAAGTAGTCTAAGTTCAATAGATTGTCTAATAAACGAAAGTCTAATTTATTAAATCCATCTACTGTCTAATGAGTCGTCGCTCCCGCATGCATCAATCATCCCAAATCTGTGGTGGATTTAAAGCACAAAAACCACAGTTGAAAAAGTTAGAAAATTGAGTAAGCTAACACCTCAACATGTTTAAAACCCAAAATACTTACCTGGATTTTGAAAACGTTTTTAGTTTTATTTTCGAAAACACACTTAGCACATAATAACATATAATCATCCAATAACAATTTCAAACCATCAATCCAAATTCATATTCCACATTCTATCATTCAATTAATACTTATCAATTGTATAAGAAACATTCAACAACACGTATCGAACATTAATATGATCACGAGTAAGAAGTTATTAGTCATAATCTATAATCCACAATCCATAACTCAACCAATCAGAGATTAACAATAAATAAGAAGTCATAAGTCACAATTCACAATCCACAATCCATAATCCATAATCCATAATTCATAATCCATAATCCATAATCCATAATCCATAATCCATAATCCTTATTATTTAGTAATGGACTGAATCTTTTGCCAATTCATCCTATCAACCATAATCCATAATCCATAATCCAAGACTACTAGACCTTAAGTGTGCACACCCCCTACTGAATGTTTTTAACCCAACTAGAGTAGAGTAGAGCGTAATCCTCTTAAATACCGATGTGGTGGGGTAATAAATAGGAGTCGATGCGACTCAATCTAATGAATAGGAGTTCTTTTGACTCAAGCAAATAGATAGGATCTCTGTTGGCTCAAACGAATAAATAGGAGTTCTTTTGACTCAAACGAATAAATAGGAGCTCTTTTGGCTCGAATAATTAATTAGGAGTTCTTTTGCTCCATCTAAGTAACCAGTATCTTATTGAGAGAGTTGATGATCACAAATCATATAAAACGATATCAAACCAACATCATAATATAAATGACTATGCGCCCACAAACCAAACCAAATCAACCAATTCAATATACATTCAACCTTACTTTTCAAAATCACATTTATATCACAAGCCAAACCATATACCAATATCAATACAATAATTCCAACCAATCATGATAAAAAAATTATATAAATTGAATCGTTCTCCACCTATCATGATACTATGTTCACATCCAATCACACCATTCACATCTAGCACATAAGTTTGAAAGGTTTCTACAAGTTTAAGGAAGGTTGAGCATGCTAGCTTACCTTTTTAAGCAAACGGAAAACTCAATAGCACAAAAATCACTAGTATTCCTCGTCTATGAACTCAGGCTCTACAATTATACAAACGACTTTCCCAAATTAAAACTCAATCTTTCTCAACCAACCAACCAACTATATATCTATATGTTACTATGATCCTATATGCAATGTATGAACATGACAATACCAAATTCAAACCAACAATAACCAATTATCCAATAATTATATTTCTATTTCATTAATTATCAACTATAACTCAAATAACACTCAATTTATTATAGAAATTCTCAAAGGCCTCAAAATTTGTTTAAGACAGAATATAACTCATAAAATTCAACCCTTGATTATTATAATTTAATTAGAAATTAATCTAACAATTTAAATTATCTTTTATCAATTAAAAACAATCTTTTATTCCATAAATCCCAAAAATTCGAATTAAATTATTTAAATATCGAAAATCAGTTTATAAATTTATAATTCATCTAATTTTCGAAAATCCTAATTAACATAATTAATTGAGCTAATTACACTAATTTAGAATCAATTACCCGAAATCACAACAATTTACAATTTATACAAAGCATGAACAAACCCAACTCAAATCCCCAATTACAATTAAGAACCTTAATTAACTAACTATAATTATACCCAGTCTATGATTACCGAATTTAATTAAACCAATTTCGACTAACTAAACTAATTAACCCAAATTCGTGATTAGTAGAAATCAATTTAAAACAATCATCAAAATCAATTCTTGATGCATAAAACTAACTTAGATCGATTACCCACTAACCATAGCATCTATTAGAGTTAATTACACATGATTTAAGACAATAAAACGAATTCAAATTGACGTTTTAATCGAAAGGACGAAAACAAGGGAAGAAGAAGAGGAAGTATTGCTCACGAAAATTGGCCGAGATAGAGGAGGTGGTGCGGAGATGAGAAAGAGGAATGGCCGGCGGCGAGCTGGGCAAGTGTTGAGTGCGGGCGAGGTCGGCATACGGCGAGGCTAGGTCGAGCGAAGGTGTGAGGCAAGAAACAGAGGAAACTCTGTTTTATAGAGAATAAGGGGGGGGGGGGGTTTGACGTGGGTTAAGAGAGAGAAAGAGAGTGTTTTTTTTTCTTTTCTTTTCCCTTTTTTCCTTTTTCTGATTTTCTAATTTTCTCTAATCTCTTTTTTTTTTTTTCCTAAGTTTTGTTTGGGTTGGGTATATGAAGTTTGGGCCAACATGGTGTTGGGTTGATGTTTGATTGTTGCAAGTAAAAAGTGACCCAATTTGGAAATAGAAAACCCAAATCGCAAGTCCAAATTTAGAACCAATTTCCGATCCCGTTTTCGAAAACGATTCACGAAATAACAACTAATTCATTTTTGCTGGAATAACTTAGCTAATGATACTAAAATATTATTATTAAAATATTCCAAATTTTTAGAATATTACATCCTTCCCCCCTTAAGACAACGTTTCGTCCGCTAAGCGCAAAGTAAATAAATCAACTCAACAGACAACCACACAACACAATACTAAACTCATATGACGCAAATATATGAATGCAATGCATGATTCTAAGTATAACCCTAAGTTGGCATTACAATCCACCCTCCTTAAAAGAAGAGTTCGTCCTCGAACTCACGAGTTAAACAACCCTATATGTAATTAAATAATGCGAACGCCTTGATACACGAGAACTAAAAAAAACGGCAATAAAATACAGAATCTTGTCATCATTTTTGCGCTATCAAACCGATACACCTTAGAAGATACATCATGATATCAATCTTATAGTAATCCAAAAATTAAAGCATCGCTAAGAATTCTGAAACAAACCTCCGTGTAATTTAAAATCTATAGTTAGTATAGTCGTCACTCTACTTCTTATTACAATTAAATTCACCATATAACCCCTACTATATTTCTCAGTTTGACCAAAATCTCATATAAATCATCGACGCAGCGATGTCCAAACAATAATCTACGATGTTGACTATAGAGCACTTTTACTATCATTATTATTATTATATACCCTGCCCACTAGCCCTACTTTTAAGGGTAGGGCGGGAGGGCACCATCTATAAAAGGCATCCTAATCTCATCCGTAGTTGGTAATGATTCATATTAGTCATACACACTAATTAGTAATTCTCCTTAGTATTTAGGAATTGTAACTAACATTTAAATAATAATGCAACAACATTTCAATAATAATGAATTAACATTGTAACTCATGCCAACAAATAACTCATGCCAACAAAGTTATCACCACCTCCTAATCATAATTACAGACTTACAATAGAAAAAGGGTTAAAACAGTTTATGCTCCAACCAAAACACATTATCCAACCATGAAAACAGATATATAAAAGCATGCTTATTATAATGTACACTTTCCTCATTTAGTTGGCACCATTTGAAATAATTAAGGTACACTAGACCTTCACATTCAACAATCTCATCCATATTCGAACCATTCCAAACATTCAAATTCCAACATATATCACCAATCTCCCATCAAAATTTGAAACAAGAACCATACAGGAGCCTCACATGTGTAAACAAATAGCAAGAAATAAACAAAAGAGGCACTAAACACATAAAACAAACAAACTCATCCCCTATACGACTTGATTCATTTTATTAATCATTTATTTATTTATTTTGCGGGTTGATTCGTTTATTTCATTTTTCCTAGTCTTATTAGTTCATTTTTCCTAGTTTTATCAGTTTATCTGCACCCTCCTTTTGCATTTTCATTGAATCCTCAAATATATCTGCATTTATCTGTTTGACTTCACGATTAGTTCCCAACAGATTGATGTAGTAGTCAATAAAAGCCTGAGCAATACCCTTCTGATCATCATACACATTCCCCTGCATATCCTTGATTTTACCTGTTATACTCTGATGTTTTCTCTCAGCAATTCTAGTATAGAAATACCTAGTGCTGCAGTCAGCTTCTTTAATATGCTGTACTTTAGCCCTTTTGGCTCAGCATACTCATTTCAACTTGCTTTAGCTTTTGTTACTTCTGTTTTAGATCACTGACTTCCCGAAAAGCATCATTTGAGGCCCTCCTTTGCAGGTTTTCCTGAGATTTAAGCAATTTATTCCTTACTACCTCCACCCTTTCAGAAAGTTTGGAGAAATGCATGTGGTTAAGCTCTATAAGAGCATGTTTGGCATGCTTCAGCTTCTGAAAGAGTTTCTGCATTGCTGTACCCTGAACTTCTTTTTCCCAAGCATTTTTGACTATGCTCTTATAGTCAACATGAACAGACCAACAATTGAGATATCTGAACACCTTTTTAGGCTTGTTCTCCTGGAAAACTCTCACCAGAATAGGAGAGTGGTCAGATAAACTTGAAGGAGAAATTCAGCAGCAGAATTGGGAATTTTTGAAATCCATTCTGCATTGACTAGTGCTCTGTCAAGTTTGCTCCAATTAGCATTTTCCCCCTCTTGATTATTGGTCCAGGTGAAAAAACACCCCTGGCCTGCAATGTCATCTAAGCCACAACTTGCTAAGCAATCATTAAAATCCATCATGTCCATGATATTTGGGGGGGTATTGCTGTTCTTTTCCTCATTACTCCTGGTGACATTGAAATCACCAAGGACAAGCCAAGGTTTAGCACCTGGGTTAAAAGTTTCCAACTCCTGCCATAAAATCCTCCTCTCAGCAGCATCATTACTTGCATAAGTGAAGGTAATGAAGAGCTCCTGATTGGTAATAATATGGTATACCCTGCAACTCACAAATTGTGCATGAGTTTTTAAAATATCAACTCTAACTTGCTGTGGTTTCCAAACCACCCAGATTCGACCATTTCTATGGTGACTGTAAGTTGTAATAACCTTATAAGCAACAAATTTCCTTCTGCTGATGGAATTTGCTTTGTGCTCCTTTACTCTAGTTTCTAAGATTCCAAGAATATCAACTTTGTACTTCAACAGGAGGTCCTTCACCTCCTGTTGCTTGAGGGTGTCATTGCACCCTCTGATGTTCCATGCAGCCACTAACATTGGGGAGGGTCAGGTGGTTCCCTATTTCCCCTGTAATCCCATTCATTACTCTCCAAGTCAGCATGACCAGGTGCCTCCTCCTCCAATAACATTAGATCCCTGAATCTGTTCACAATGGTAGAAGAAGTAGTCATCTTAGACTATTTGCTTCTCCTTGAAGAATACTTCCTGCTTACCATCTTAAATCCCAAATCTCCAGAGAGTGGTGAGTTTGGATAAACTCATGGAGATATGTGATCTATATATTCTAAGTCCTCCACAATATTCTGCTGATTATGAGGTTTTACTAACTCAGGTTCAGTTACTACTGCTGCCTGATTAGCCATCTCATTTCCTGCCTTGTCTGCTTTGTCATTCTTTTCATAGTTCTTGTTTGTGAGTATTCCATTGCTCTCCCTATCAGGAGACTTCTGCTGAGCATTTTGGGTGACATTCACTACAGGTTCAGGTGCTACTGCTGCCTGAGTGACATTCTCATTGCTCAATTTAACTGGTTTATAGACGTGCTTGGCCATTTTTGTTTGCACTTTGGGTTTGCTTAGCAAATCATGGCCAAGTTTTTTGCATCCTGTGCAATAATAGGGCACCCACTCGTACTCTATAGTTTGGACCTGAGTACCACCATAAGGAGTGTTGATAAGAACTTCTTTTGGGAGATCAGTAGATACATCCACCTCCACTAGAACTCGAGCAAATGAGAGTTTCTCCTTATGGGTGGTTGTGTGGTCAGCAAAAAGAGGTATGCCAACCCTGCTTGCTATTTTGCTTAGAGCCTTGTCAGACCAGCACCAAGGTTCCAGTTCTGGAAGCAGAATCCAGACTGGTACATGGCATAGACTTTCCAATTCCTGAGCAAAGTAAGGTTCCCGGCCATTTTTTCAGAACCAGTATGTTAGATCCAATCTTCCAAGGCCCACCTTTGAGAATAGTTTGCATATCATCTTTGCTAGAGAATCTAATGCTGAACCATCCTCTTTTATAGTACTTGATGTCAGGATGATCAACATGGTTCCAATTTTTCTGGGCAAAATTCATTAGTGTTTGGTCCACTCAGTTCATTAGGACTGATATGTATCAAATCATGATCAATAAACTGGAGAGCTCTATTCATCATTGGTCCACTCAGTTCCTATCTTTTGCTGGTAAAGTCCAACTGATAAATTCTGTGGTCTTTGGTCTGGAAAATTTCTGGAGCTCAAGTCTGCTGATACCTAAAAAAATCTTGAAAAAAATCTCCAAAGTTTGCAGGAACTTTCTCTGGGGCATCACTGAAGGAAGGAAAAAGTTGATCTACAAAAGCTGGACCAGCTTATGCTCCCCTAGAGATGAAGCTGGTATTAACATCAAGGAAGTACTAGCTTGGAACAAAACGATGTTGGCAAAATGGGTGTGGAAACTGGAGACTCAAAAACATGGTATTTGGTGCAAATGGACTGCAGCTTATATGCTTAAAGGGCAGGACATTTGGGGTGTTGAAACTAAAGCTGCAAATACTGAGAGCTGGAAGGGCATTCTGAAAGTTAGGGATGAAATCCTGATGATGGCAGGAAATAAGAGAGCAGCTGCTGAAATGCTACTAACCTGGTGCTCTGTAGATAAATTCCAAGCTTCAAAAGCTTATAATGGGTTTAGAAGGAAATTCAGTAAGGTTGACTGGCATAAAGCTGTTTGGGACACTGTCACCATGCCTAAACACAGCTTTATTGTTTCTCTGGCAGTTCAGCAGCACCTAGCAACTATAGATAATATACAGAGAAGAGGCATTCCTATTGTGAACAGGTGTAATCTGTGCAAAAAAGCTGAGGAGAATCATAAACACTTATTCTTTAAGTGTGAGTTTTCCAGAGCAGTTTGGCACAGAATTCAGGAATGGTTAGGCATCAACAAGAGAAACTGGGACCTAAGAAGAGAACTAGCTTGGATCAGCAAAAGTTCAAGGAGGAAGCACTGGAAGACTAGGTGGACTAAGGCTAGCTTAAATGCCACAGTATATCAGCTCTGGTTAGAAAGAAATGTGAGAATCTTTGATGAGAAAGAGCATAGCAAGGAATGGATAATTCATAAGATCAAGTATATAGTCTGTGTTAGACTTTAATCTTGGATTGGAGATGAGATCCACCAAGATGTAATGGATAGTCTAGCTAGTGAGTCATAAATTCATTAGTGGGTATTATTTTGTAAGAATCCTTCTTTTTATTCCCAATTTGGATGAATAAAAATCAATTTCTTACAAAAAAAAATAAATACTCATCAATTTTTACTAAATGGTCAAGAATTTACAATCATATATTTATTAATTTTTACTACCTACTCGATATGAGCATGCAGGAGTTCAAACTAACACAATGACATACCATTGTAGAAGGAGAAGGAGGTCATAAAGTAACAGACGAGTTAGCGGCAAGGGCTACACGTTATTAGATTATCGCGAAGTTTACACATGCTTGTTAATTTTTTGTATTTCTCATTAATTTTCCGTGAAAACTCATTTTTTTTTTCTGTGTAATTTAAGTGCACATGCACTTGAATTATGACTAAATGCTCATTATTATTTCATTAATACTCGGTGATATTGATTATAAGCTCAATACTTTTCGTATTTGAAATTCAATACTATGTATCAATTCGTTTTTTAATATCCTTATTAAGAGTTGTCCAAAACTCACTCATTTGTACACATATGCTTATTAATTTACAAAATGCACATTGATTCTCAATAATAATTATAATACTCCGTTATAGATAAATATATACTCGTTGATTTCTAATATATGCGGGATAAGCCTTAGCTCAAACAAGGATTACAAAATTTACGGAATGTATTACAACCTACAAATTAAAGCTCATCTTGATAGAAAGATGTCAATTAGATTTGAAACTAAACTTTGATATAAGTAATGGAAAAAAATATAAAAGAAAACAACATAATAAAATAGAACATAGTTATAGCAAAAAATTATTCAACCATTAAAATATAACAAATGTATATATATAAAAAAAAAAGAATCCAAATCTGTTAGCCGTACGTTGGATGAGGAGGTTGACAAAAATGTTTTTTTTTTATTAAAACATTCACCAGCAAAAAAAAAGCTACTAACATCATCATGACATCAGCCTGGGGGCACTACCCTCGGGTGTATGATAGTATTTTGGAGAGAAGGGGGGGTTGGGTGTGTCGTGATATAGGAGAGAGAGGGTTTTGTTTTATTTTTCTGATTTTTTCTGATTTTTTTTCTCTTTCCTTTTGTTGTGGTTGGGTGTTTAATGTTTGGTCCAATATGGTAGTGAGTTAGATTATTTTGTAGCAACTAGAGATGGCCCAAGTAGAAATAGGGAGACCCAAATAGAAATCCAAATTTAAGACCCAATCCCGAACTCATTTTCGAAAACGACTCACGAAACAAAAATTAAATCTATTTTTCGCTATAATAAATAAATTACTAATACTAAAATATTATCATAAACGTAACGAAAATTCGGGATATTACAGTTATAGTCGCCCATTTCTCCTTCTACTAAGGCCGCAACTTCAGACGTCATGGGGAGATTGTACTCCCTGCCGTCTTTCTTCCTTTTCGAAATAAGGCGTAGCCTGACATCCGTGCAATCAGCTTCCTTGAACCGATCTTTTTCCATTCGAAAATTTTGAGCGATAGGATTGTGCGCATCAACCATATCCCCTAGATCTTTAATTAGAAAGTCCTCGAATCTGTTAAGGTCGCTGGGGCTGTTAGAAGAATAAAACCACTTGTTAGTTAGTCCTGTATTATATAACTACATATAAGTTTAATAAGTATTTTCACGCTAGAAAATTAACTACACTGCATTTTTTTCTATTGTTGATTTCATCTTCCATATCGTATATATATAGTTGCGAGAATTTTGAGGGATTTCCCTCATGCAACAAACTTCCAATCAAGTGTTGATTCTGGCCACCTATTTTAAAGTTGTAAGGTCCAGGTGCTGCAGTGACATCTTTATCTATTTTTCCCCCATCGAAGTAAAATTTCACAATATGTTGTACGATATGATATTTTCTATAAAATGTTTGCTATGAGGATGTCGTTTCTCCAAAAGTTGACAAAGTAGTTTAGGAGGCATTTCTAGCTAGAAGAGGTAGTTGGACCTTTCCATGCATACAACACATTGAGAAAGCTGGGTTCCTTGTTTTTTTTTTTTTTTTTTTTTTTTTTTTTTTTTTGCTCTTTCCTCATACCAAAATAAGGCCCCACAATGTTGACATTTGTAATTTGGATTGCCTATATCCCAATAATCTTCGGAGAAAGTGCTGGTCGTATGCACTTCCTCATCATCTACGTCGTCACAGTGTTCATCCGTGAGATCCTACAAAATATAGGATTGTTAATTTATAGTTAAAATAAGAAAGTAAATATTTATCTTCTACATCAGAAGTATCTTCAACTCTTCCCTTTTGGGATAGATGTGTGTCATCATCTAAATGAAGATAATAGCGTGAGTTTATGGACACACGATACATATAGTAAACGTGAATTAATTGTTTATATTTTTATTTAATAAATTTACCACCTGGACCATCGATTGGAGGAGATCGTTTGTTGTTTAACTATTGATGCCTTTGGGTTTGACCTTTATTTAATGTGCAATGTTCTTTTCTGCAAGATAAGTCCGGCATTAGCATATGTATGTCAACTATAGACTTTTATTCATAAAGTATAACAACTGAATACTAACTTCACTACTCTTTCCAAGCACTGATCTTTTTCTCCGTAAAACCTCCATCATGTGTTGCCTAACCAGTTTTGCCGCTAAAAAAACATTCGAAATTCAATAACTTGAAAGTAATAATTCATTCACTTGAAAATTTTGTGATTAGACTTGTGCGATATAGTTTTTCCAAACATTTCAAAATTACCACTTGAAAGGGCAGTGCCTTATGTCATGATAATCATTCCGGTCTCACTATAAACAAATGTTCTCATAGTTATTAATGCACAACTGTTAATGTGGTATGCAATTTCAAAGATATGTTCAAATATACTACCGAACACCTCCGTCTTTAATATATGATTACCTAACTAAGAACTTGATGATAATAGTTCATTGAATGAAACAATATTACGTCTAACAGAATCAATAATGTTTTTGCCTTGTGTAGCATGTTTCAGGGACACAACTTCAGCACATTGCGTGGAAGGAGCATTCTTGTTTAAACCGCTTGGTTGTGATAGGGATATAGTTGCAGGGATACCATCTGGAAGTTACATAAGGTTAGTAGTTAACATGTGCTTAGGTAATACGTTTAATATCGGCTATAATATAGATAGACAAAAATTACTTCTTGATTCATCTAGTCGTATCTCTGATAATAGTCTTTTAATTCTTTCTCTAGAGGTCTCTCTTCTAGATTTGTTCAATTCATAGGGGTCGACACTGTTAAAATTTAAGTAGCATTGCATTGTTATTAACTATAACAATAGACATTCTGCCACTCTAGCATATATATAAAGGAGTACAGATTTTGTACCTATTTGGATTAGAATTTTGGAGTTGGAAATGATGTTTTGGGGGGATAACTGTATTAAGAAAATTGCTTCGGGTGTTGGCAAGCCAATTAGATGTGATGAGGCGACAACTACTAAGAGTCGATTGGGTTTTGCTAGGGTGATGGTTGAAGTTGAGATTGGACAAAATTTCCCTGTTACAGTGGATGTGGAAGAGGATGATGGTGTTTGCCATGAACTGAAAATTGAATATGAATGGAGACCCATCCAATGCAAAGTATGGAGAGGTCTTGGGCATGGAGAACAGGATTGCAGGAAGAAGGAAAGGGTTCAACAAACTAAGAAAATTTGGGTTCCCAAAAGAATCCAACCTGAGCCTGTAAATAAGGAACCACTGAAGGACAAAGTTTCTAAGAATACAACTATAACTCCCCCAAACCAAACCCCTCCTGCCTTTGTATCTCCTACTGGTGGTGGATATGGGAATGTTGGTCAAAGACCAATGCATAGACAACTGATATTTACTAAGAGCATGGCACAAAGACAATTTGGATTGCCAGGATTCAGTGGAATGTCTTTTGCTCAAATTGTCCAACAGGGGTCAGAGAAAACTAATAAAGGGGTCAGTGGACAATAGGATATTAGTCATAATCAACCTGATCATGGCTAGTGTAGGGTTTTGGAATGTGAGAGGGCTGAACAAGTTAATTTTAGGTAATGTGTCTCTCTCTTTCTCCTTAATTTAGGTTAATTCCATTCATTCTAATTTAGGTTAATTTCCATTCATTAGTTTAATTGTTTGTTTTTTTAGTTAGGTTATTAATTTATTCAATAATTTGTTTTGTTAGTATTGATTATGATTTGCATTTTCATGGGTATATAGTAGAAGTTGATTTTTTAGGGGTTTTGTTTAATTTTGTAATTAAAACACCCTAATTTTGGTTAATTTGAGTTCATTGAGTTTTAGGTTAGATTACTAATATTTTTAATCCAATTTAGTTAGTATAGATACTTGAGTGTATTTATTGAAATTCATAAGTCGATTTTTAGGATTTTTGGTTAATTGAACATTTATGTTAGTTGAATTTCTTAATCAAATTATTTTATTTTTCTCATTATAGAATAGAAATTACTGGATATCCTTTTATGTTATTCGGATGGAGAAATTGTTGAAGCTAGTGGAAATGTTTGTTATAAGGGTGGAAATGAGAGTTTTGTATTTACTAGTACTAGTATGACTTATAATGACTTCATTGGGTAGATTTGTGACGCAATGAAAATCAATAGAAAGAGTGTTTCATTGACGGTGAAGATAAAGTATCCGAGTGCGGGGTGTTATAAGGTTGTACCCCTTAATAATGATCGTTCTTTACTTGCTATGTGGGCAATTCTTCGACACTCAAAGGTTCCTTCTATGGACATTTATGTTGAAGTGGGAAGACTAGACTCTAGAAATGTATTGCTAACAACGATTTCAACAACGCCCAATACTTCTCTCACATCAATGTGATTAGAGGATGTTGCGCAATATGTTTTTATTGAAACCAATAACATAAATAAAGGAACCTTGGACGAGGATTTAGAAGGAGATGAGACTGAGGAGGAGTTGAATGTTGTTGAACGTATGATTGATGATGAAGATGAGCATGAGCATGATGATTTGGTTTGGAAGAGTGCTCCACACGTAGAATTCAATACGATTCATTAAATTGATCAACAACATGTGAATCCTTGGAAAATATGGGTCTATGAAGTTGCAGTTAAGGTTGGTGGGGAGTTTATAGTTGGCCAACGATTACCAAAGAAGGTTGCTTTGATATAAAATGTAAACTTTGTACTCTATAAAACGTAACCAAACTTTCAAAGTGCCTGAATCCAAACCGCATACTGTCACTTTTAAGTGTGGTTGAACGTCAAACCCATGCAATTGGAGCCTTAAGACATCACAAAAACAAAAACAGTTTTCACAAGCCTTCACCATTGTCACTTATCTTGGGCCTCACGAAGCTACCCGTGTTGGTGACGTTATTCCACGCGACCATATGAATTTAAAACGAGGTTTCATTAGTGAAGATATTAAAAACCTTGTTGGCGAGGATTGGTCCATTAAAGTCCTAGTTCTTATTGAATTTATCAAAGATAAATTCTATTATATTATCTCATATATGAAGGGGTAGAGTGCTAAACAAAGGACAATTGCAAATTTTTATGGTGATTGGGATGAATCCTACACTTTGCTTCCTCACTTCATGCAAGCAATGAAAGAATCCAACACGGGAACATTTGTGCATTTTGTGAATATGCCAACAGGCAAGCTTAATGAAGAAACTTTCTTTCGAGTGTTTTGAGCATTTGGACCATCAATTCAAGGTTTCAACCTTTGTCGCCCTCTTACAACTATTGATGACACTCATTTATATGGGAAATATAAGGGTACTTTACTTATTGCAATGGCAGTTGATGCGAACGACTAACTTTACCCACTTGTTTCGATATTGTTGAGAGTGAAAATACTAATAGTTGACCTTGGTTTATGGCATGTATAAGGAGGTTCGTGACAGATAGAAAAGGTCTTTGTGTTATATTAGATAAACATGATGACATCAAAGCTGCTATGAATGATGAACACATCGAAATCACTGAGCCTCATGCCTACCATAGATTTTGCATGCGTCATGTGGCATCCAACATCAACACGAAATTTAAAAGTAGGGATTTGAAAAACTTGTTTGGTTGGACTGCCACACAACATCAGAAGAAGAAGTTCAATCGTGGTTTCAATCGAATGGGTGAAATAAATATTGATACACGACGATATTTGATGAAACATGGCTTGGAGAGAGAGAAATGGTCAAATTATCATGACGGTGGCTTCAGGTATGGTATAATGACTACCAATATGTGGAGTGTTTCAATGGAGTTTTGAAAGGAGGCCGATTCTTACCCATCGTCGCACTTGTGAAATTGACATTTTATCGAATCAATGCGTACTTTGTGGAGCGGCATGTGAAGGCAAAACAAAGGCTTGAAGAAAGACATACATATTGTAAGAAAGTAATGGATGCCATTGCTGTAAAATTTTGAGAAAGCCGCACACCATACCATTGTGGCATTTGATAGAGGACAGTTTCAAGTGACCACTGGGTCGGGGCATAGAGGTAGTGGAAAAGGGAAACATAAGCATACTGTGAATGTTGTGACTAAAACATGCACTTGTAAAAAACTTGAAATTTACAAGTTCCCTTGTTCACATGTACTTGTCGTTTGTAGCTTAATGGGTTTAAGTACAAATGCATTTGTGGATGTGTTTTACACTAGTGGTGAGTATTTGGGGTCATACACACCCAAATTTCGACCCATTCCGGATGAAACTTATTGGATACCTCTTGATGGTCCTAAAATATTTGCTAATAAGGATATGAAACGTGAACCCAAGAAGAAGGGTATGTAAGAAGGATAAGTCACATTCAAAGCGATTGGCTTGCCTAGTTCGAAAGCGCTGAAGTGATTTTTGCTTTAAATGCGTAATGAGATGGATTAAAAACCACCATCAAAATCATTATGTGGCATATGTCGTCAACCGGGTCATAACAAAACACATGTTCTTTAAAAGGGTAACATTTGTTGTTGATCTTTATATTTTTGTGAACTTATTTTCGCCTAAAATTTTTGTTCAACGTTTTAACCCTCTTCTTTTTCTTTTTGTAGCTCTCATGGAGGCGGATCTTCATCCGGGACCGATCGACCCGTCTTTGCTCAAACTGCAAGACAAACACATGAGTCAAGCAATTTGGGACGGAGAGGAGGTGAGTCCGCTTAGATGTAGAACTCACATAAAATGGCATGGCGAATATCGTCCTAGTAAGCCAGTAGTAAAATTTATTAGGAAAACCAAATTTTATGGGGCGCATAGAGTAGCTAGTGGTAAATTAGATGCGGATTTAATAAGTGCATTGGAAGAACGATCGAGGCAGGAAACCCACACTCTTAACTTAACCGTTGGGGAAGCCACCATCACTTTGCAAGATGTGCAAATTATGTTAGGGTTGAGGATAGACGGAAAAGCTGTGACTGGTGATACCAATCAAGATTGGAAGGGATTGGTAACTGAATTGTTAGGAAAAGCACCGGGGGAAAATTTGAAGGGAACTTCTTTGAAAATTTCTTGGTTAATGACAAATTTTAATAATTTGCCAAACGGTGTGGACGATGCCACATTCCATTGGTATATTCGAGTGTATCTGCTCATTTTGTTTTGTACCGTTCTATTTCCTAATAAGAGTGGGGATGTAGTTCAAGTAATCTATTTGCCATTATTGAGTGATGTTAGTAGATTGGATGATTACTCGTGGGGAAGTGCGGTACTTGTAACATTGTATCGTAACTTGTCTCGAGGGTATTGTAAGGGTTCATTAGAGATAGCTAGACCTCTTATCTTCTCCAATTGTGGTATTGGAAACGTATTGCTATAGGACGCCCTATGAACATGGGACCATTAGATTCCTATGAGGATGAGGATGAGGATGAGAATGAGATTATAGCTAGTACATTTGGGTTAAAACATATCTATGGGAGAGATGCATTAGGGCGTAAGTGGTTTATGATCGATCGACGAAGAGCCGATGGGGTTTTCTCCCTTACCTCTTATAGAGATGCATTCGATTGCATGACTCACGATCAAGTAAGTTTACTTATCCAATCCATTGTTTTGTGACTTTTTAAGCATGAAAATAATTTGGTAGTTCCCTTATTTCTTTGTTTTATTTTAGTTCATTTGGCAGCCATATACAGCGGATGTCATCTCAGCTCTCTCTCCGACTTGCTCTAAGGATGAACAAGATTGGTGTGTTTTAGCTCCTATGGTCTGCTTCGATATTGTAGAGTGGAATTGTCCGAATCGGGTAGTACGACAATTTGGTTTGAAGCAAAGAATCCCGGTGGATTGTGATACTTCGAACACTCTTCATAAAATGGATAGGAGAGGAAATCGCAAGATAAGTTGGAGTGAAATCCACAATGTTTATATCGACTTTAATTATGGCGTAGGCGTCGAGAGAGGGTGGTGGCTACTACCGATGTAGATGATGGCATGATGCATTACGATGATCCATACATGGTTTGGTATCGAAACCACACTGGTCGTATCATTGGAGTTGTTAAACAATCTCATGGCGGCCCGTTTTCCTACCATCCTTCTTCTCCCTCGATGCAATTAATTGTAAGTTTGGTAACTTATTATTTCACTTTTATTGAATAGTAAGCATGTTTAGGAAATAATAGTGCAAATTTCTCATTTTTGTGATTGTAGACTCCAGGTTTTGCTACTCTACACATGAGGTGTGAGCATGACCTTGAAGCTGCACTAAATGACGCGTCTAGTGTCGATTTTGTCCAAACCTTAACCGACATTCGCAAACATTGTTCCGAATGTCACGAGGAGGTGGGATTTCCACATCTTATCCAACAATCCCAAGAACAACCAAGTGCAAGTTTGGAGGATCATTCTCCTCTAACACACTATATGCGTCGACGTAGAGTTGGTTCTCCTATAACACCAATTATGGAAGGCAACACTTCGGGTTCTTTCTCAAGCCAACCCGCTCAATTTGTCAAACATACGTCGAGCTACACGCCGTCGCCGCCTAACAGAAGATTAGCTATGCAAAAGACAAATTAAGTTATGAAATAACATGCCATGCCATTGGAGTTCTCATTTTGGGTTGTTGAACGATTCTGGTCGAAAATTTTGGTTTATTTCTTGTTTGAGTTGCAGGTAAAAGGGAAAGAAGGGAAAATAACTTAAAAACAAAAAAAAAAAACCAAAAGTTAGAACCGCCATGGAGGACAACGGTTTCACTTCAAAGAAAACCGCCATCCTCCATGGCGGTTTGATCACAGAATTGAGGAGAATGCATATTTGATTGCAACAATTTGGCAAGGGTGAAACCCTTAGGCAAAATATTACACTCAAACATTGTGCTCAGATCTGTGAAGAAAACGCCATGGAGGGTGGTGGTTTTCTTTGCAGGGAAACCGCTGTCCTCCATGGCGGTTTCATATTTGCCCAAGTATTGGGCGTGGCGGTTTTTGAAGTGAAACCATTGTGGGAGCTGGCTGTTTTAGGTGCCCACCCAAACCTGAAATGGGGTGACACCCATAAGATTAAATATTTTTTCATCCAACCCATTTTGTTTAATATTTATTTTTTGAGCCTTATTTCGGAAAAAAATTCCTAACTTTACCCCTCTGTGAATAAGAGGGGCACCATGTGCACCAAAGAAGTATTTTTTAGCCACCAAACTATCAGGGGTGGAATTTAAAAACCATCAATGTTAAATTTGATATTTATTAAACACTAAAGTCACTAAAATGTGTTTATAAACCACTTTATCTACTTTTAGGATTTAAAAACCACCACATATTATTGTCAAATAATTTTAAAGTCATGTATATAAGTTTTAGTTGAAAATTTATGTTATTTTATGTAATTCCAAAATTGAACGCGACCTAAAAAATTCATGGAGTGAATGTCTGAATATTGATCGATCGTTTCCGTAAAGTGAAATTAAAGAATGCATCTACGATGAACGACTTTTTTTTTCTTCCATTGATTGAATTACCCTCTAGTCATCTAACTCAAGAATAATATCAATATAACAAGAGTTTCGTGTAGGCATGCTAATAAATTCGTTCATCTTGAAATTTGACAATATTGCATATAAAGACTATGAGCTTTAATTATTATGGGTTGACAATTGACATGTAATAGAAATTTTTTACTTATTAATTTTCTGGGATGATAAAAATTTCGCACAACCTTGACCGTAAATTTATGGATTCGTGCATAGAGGTGAATAACATTTGATAAATAAGTTTTTCATCTAAAACTGTATAATTGCTAATAAAAGTTATTTCATAATATTTTGTGGTTTTTAAATCCCAAGTTTAGCTAAAGTGATTTATAAATATACTAGTTTTAGACCCGTGCGTTGCACGGTTAAAATATTACATCGTACGATGTACGTAATAATTATTTTCTTTTCTTTTAGATAAAAGTTGTAGTATTATCCTTTTCTTTTATTGCCTCACGTATCCACTCCGTTTACAACTCCTAAAGACAGCATTTGGGTGGGTATAGTATGAGACACAAATGAGGGCAGAAGTTGGTATATGGTGTAATGGTTGGACAAAAGTAATTATATTAGGTGTGGTATGATCAAATTTTACTACATGTAGTTCAACCAAAAAATCCTAAATTATATTGACTAATTAAATGTTTGTTAGCTAAGATGTCTCCCCATCTCACTGAATCAATTCCGGAGTATTACTTTATCTTTATCTAATTTATTTATTTTTGTTTTTTTTTTTTACGCATTTTTCACAAAAGTCTCAATCTTGACGATATATTTCAACCAAATTTATACTTCATTTAACTTTTCAAACATATATGTGTATGGATCTTATATTGAAGTACATTTCGACACGAATTTATTAATACATGTATCGTAATATTCTGATATATGTAGCCCAAATTACCAATTATATACGTTTCATGTAGATAACTTTATTTGAGAGCTTTACAAATATTGGACTCTCTCTGTGCCTTTCTTCATTTCTAGTGCGTCGTGGGAATTTCTTAGTTCAAGATGCGTTGTAAAAATTCCTTTAATAATGTAGAAAAAAGCCTCTTATATATATATATATATATATATATATATATATATATATAGAAATAGGATCAAATGAGTCCTTTAGGATTAGATGAGTTCATGAGTCCTAATCACAACCGTTCATCTAATCTAATCCAACGCTCGTTATTTGGCCACCCCTTAAAGGGTAAATCCGTCAATTACATCACAGATTTAAAAATAAAAAAAACCGGCCTCCCCCTTAATTTTACAGTGTCAATTTCTCTCTCCTCAATTTTTCTCTCTCCTCACCTCGTCCCTCTGATTTCTCTCTCCACACCTTCGATCTTTTCTTTTCTCTCCTCGCCGCCGTCACTGTCCATCGCTGCCGCTGATCTCCGTCGCCGTCGATCTCCCCGTCGCATTCAATCGGCGACTGTGCAAATCAACTCTTCGCCGTCGAGGTATGATTTGATGAATTTGTCATCAAATTTCTCGATTTTAGGGTTTGATTTGATGAATTCATTTTAGGTGAAAGTTTGATTTTGATTTTAGGTTTTCTATTATTTTTTCTCTCTCCTCGATCAGATTAATTAGGTTTATTTTAGGATGAATTGTTTTTTTTTCGATTTAATTTGTGATTTGTGAAACTTATGATGTTCGCGAAATTACTTGTGATTGAAGTTTGTGATCAATTTTGATTTTCGATTAATTAGGTTGATTTTTGGATAAATTTTGCTCTTTGTTATTATTGTTTGTTATTGAATTTCAGTATGAGATTGTGATTTAGGTATGATTTCGATCTGATTACTTGTTATTTTGTTCGTCATTCTTATTGAATGATTTAGGTATGATTTCTTATCTTTAATTTAATTTTTCTGTTAAAATTTACAATTTAGATTTTTATATAATTCCGGCGACTGTTCAAATCGGTTTAGATTTGATTTTTAATTCTTTTTTCTGCGTAAAAATTATAATTTAGGTTTTTGTGTAGTGATTTTTGGTTGTATTGTTGAAGATTTTGAGATTAGATTTAGACTAAAAACTCTAAAACTATCTAGCAGCTTAACATCACGAAATACAAAATACATCTTCAAAGTTGTCTCGTATGTAACAAGCAATCGTAGTACATATCTAGAATGATTGAAATGAAGTAGGTAGGCTGACTTTGGAACACAAACTCATGGTTATGGTTGTCTGCATTATAACACATACTAAGTAAGCAATTAATCAATGAATTTAGTTGAGCATCCACATTACTTGGACAAGTTTGAGAAGGTTACTTTGACAGTTAGGAATGCAACCTTAGGACTAAGTTGCGAACGATTCTTATCTAAGGCATTGGGGTTACAATTTAATTTCATAATTGTTGTATTGACCTTTCTAGAAGTCATGTTGGTGGCTTCCTTGAATGCATGATAGAATATCATCTTATGTGATAGAATATGTCCATCTTATGTATAAGTTCTCTATATGTAGAAAGAGGCTAACTAGAGATTATTTTACAATTTTTTTATCAAGTTAATGTTGAACAGATACCCCATGGGATTATGGTTTCAAGCTTTCAGAGCCCTTCAATTAATTTGGATCAGATGTTAAAAATAGTTGGTTTATGGAGAATTGCATTAAAAGGTATGATATTGCTGTGTTGTTGGTGTAAATATCTTAGTGACAATAGTGGGCTGATTATTTCTAACTTAAGAGTAATCATCAAAGTAAAGTTATGTTATGTTATGTTGCTGCTTGCTTTTATGTTTTACGATATTGCTTTTCTTTGCTTAAGAAACTGAAGAGGTGACGATATAATGTGTTAGGCGCACAACCTTATTTTATAGTGCTAGGATTATGTAAGAGGCTTTGGTATGAGGATTCTGGTTGGTATATTGTGAATTGGGTATTAGAATTTGGAGATGTGCAGTATGCAGTTGATGTGATGTGATGTTAATTTTGGTGTAGGTTAATTATTGCAGCTAGTGTAAAGGGACAGTGAAGAGAGTTTGAGACGTGATGAGAGTTTTAGGCATTATCTAGTAATACTAGTCTGCTATTATGATGAAATTAATTTATATTACTTGACGTGAAGAATGAACATATCTACTATTTTTTTTAACTGTCTGCTCGCTTTTACAACACAATAACTTAAAGTAGACGAGCTGTGTTTGGCAAACTTGTGCCGTAAGCTGTTAGGTGTCTAGCAAACTTGTACTGAATGCTCTAGACTCTAGAGATCCTTTTCTATATGATTTAGTTTCATTCTGCATTTTAAAGGAAGACCTTCTAAATTTTGTGAGATAAGTCTCTCTGTATAACTATGTGATGTATAAATGATGCCTCTTTTGTTAGAATTGGGGGCCTTTCTAATGCAGATGCAAAAACATGTAGATTCGACATCGTCGTGGGTTAGGAATGCCGAATATGTGCAGGTTATCGGCCTGTTTTACTTCATGATAGGTTGCCTGACCTTAAACACACTGTGTAGGTCTTGCGTAATATAGTCTCACATGTACTGTTGATTTTCTGACTTTGTGTGTTAGAAAAATTCAGTTGATTGTGTAAAATCTAGAGCATCGGCTTAGAACCTGTTAGGATGTTGAGGTGAATTTTCTAATACTTACTCTTGAAAGCTGGCTAGCTCAATCGGAAGAGCATCGTGTAATGCACGAGGTGTGGGTTCGACTCCCACGTCGGCTACAAAGTTTAGAAAATATTCATCTGCTTCTGATTGTCATTGTTTTGTGATTGGACCTATGTGGTGAATGTTTAGAGAGGAGTCCCAATCAATGTTTAGAGAGCTCATGTAGGAATCGAACCTACAACAATTATGCATATGCACAAGTGTTTACCAATTGAGCTAGAATTTCATTAAATCTAAGATCATTTGGTGTGCTTAGAGCTGTTTAACCGGGCGTCCAAGCAACATAGGTTTAATCATAGTGTATCTACCTTCCACATAACCCATTCAGAAGGTTGGTAGTTCTGGGATGATTTCAGAGATGTATAACGTTGTTGGCCAAGTCGTTGCTCTTCCTGATTTTGGCACAGAGGCTCTGCATAATACTATTTTCTATTACTACCTTAAAGCACAGAAGCTGAGCAGAGCTGTAATTGTGTTCAAACACATGAAGAAGCTAAGTAATGCAGACTGCAGACCATTAATTAGGACGTACAACCTTCTGCTAAATGAACACATACATTAATCATATGTACGTAGGTACGATGAGTTGCCCTTTCAAGCAAATGATAAATGATGGAGTCGAGCCTGACATCTTCTCTCTGAATTCGATGATGATATCAGGGTACGTCCTATCTAATCATGTCAACGATTCTTTGAGGATATTTCATCAGATGGGTGTCGTATATACTTGTGCTCCTGATTCATGCACTTATGATCACCTTATCTATGGACTATGTGCTCAAAGTAGGACAAATAATGCTAGGGAGTTATTCAACCAGATTAAAGAAAAAGGGTTTGTTTCTGGTGTTAAAACTTATAATTCTCTTGTTAGTGCAGTGGCCATTGGAGGAGAGATTGATGAAGCTCTGGAATACTTGTCGGAGATGACAAAAATCCAGAAGCGCATAGAATCAAATCACACACTAACACATAGAATCACACACACCATCCAATAAAATCACACACTAACGAATTGAATCACAAACTCACGAATAAATAAAACAACATACTCGTACTAACTAATAAATAACTAATAGAATGATACACTCTAAATCATAGAATCACACTAATGAAATACACCAACAAATAGAATCATGCACATAATCTTATAGAATCACACACACAATCTTATAGAATCACACACTCTAAATCATAGAATCACACTAATGAAATACACCAACAAATAGAATCACGCACATAATCTTATAGAATCACACACACAATCTTATAGAATCACACACTCTAAATCATAGAATCACAAACTCTATAACATATAATCACACCAATGAAATACACCAACAAATAGAATCACGCACACAATCTTGTAGAATCACACACTCTAAATCATAGAATCACACTAATGAAATACACCAACATATAGAGTCACGCACACAATCTTATAGAATCTCAAACTCTAAATCATAGAATCACACACTCTAAAACATAGAATCACACTAAAGTAAAGAAGATTCAAACGAATCACAATATAATCTTATATAGCATTACTTCTATATATTCTGAAGTTAAGAAAAGAAGAAGAAGAAGAAGCAACCGCAAAAGTTTACTAAAGAAGAACTAGTAATCCATGGTTTTCTCCAAGAAGTTTACATAAAATTAATTCAAACATTCCGTTTCACTTTCGTCATTATAATTCTAGTAAAAATAATTTCATTATAAATTCGAAGGCGAAATCGAAGAAGAGTTGTGTGATTCAATAACCAACACCTTGTGATTGCCAATAATATTTAAAAATCGAGAAAGTGTGTGATTCAATAACCAACATGTTGTGATTGCAAATTCTATCTAAATCGAAATCATATAGAAATAAAAAAAAAACGATCGAATTTGGGATTAAATCAAAAGAAAACAAAACTGACCTGATTAAGATTAATTTGAACTTGTACTCCGCCACCTTTTTTCGATCTATCTTTGGTGCGAATTTGCCTTGTGAAATTCGAATTTTGTTTTGCCAGGAATTTGATTTGGGGGAAAACTTCGAAGTACAGATAGAAAGAAAGAACACGGCGTCGGCGGCGGCGATGACGAAGTAGGGGTGGTGGCGCGAGGAGAGAGAATGGCGGTGGCCAGTTTTTCTAGGAGAGAGAAAAAAGAGACGGGAAATGAGAGTGAGAGGGAGTTGTAAAGAGAGAAATAGAATTTTGGTAAAAATGACGTTGGTTGTTGAGGGTTGATGACCCCTTCCTCTATTCTTCAGATAGTTTTTGGGAAGCATCTCGGCCCTCCAATAGGATCAAATGAGTCCTTTAGGCATAGATGAGTCCATGAGTCCTCATCTCAGCCATTTATCGCTCTAGATCCTACGCTCCAAATATCGCCGCGCCTATATGGGTAAAATAGTCAATTAATTCAGAAATATAAAAACACATATCCAACTATTTCCCCTCATTTTTTCAGTTTTAGTTTCTCTCTCCTCAATTTCCGTTTCCCCCAAATTTGCTGCAACCCGATTCTTCTTTCTCTCACCTCCGCTTCGCTGCCGATCTCCACCTCTCCACCGCCTCTTTCCACTGCTCTCTGCTCGTCTCCGGCGTCCATATTTTCCTCATTTGTGGCGCATCTATAAACAAGGTATGATTTGTTGAATTTAACGACAAATTCCTCGATTTTTAGGGTTTGATTTGAATAAATTGATTATTTTGAATTTCTAATGAATTTTTATCATAAGTTGATGCTGATATGTTTGTTTTGGGTTGAATTTAGGGTTTACGGCGGCATTTCAGAAATCGGAGCAAATACAGCGGCGATTCGACTTGAGAGCAACTACGGCGACCAAATCCGGCGGCGATGTGGCGGCGCTTTCGAAGTTTCGCCAGATTTTATCGCCAGGTCTCCGGCGATATTAACGGCGACAAAATCCGGTAAATATCTCCGACAATCTATTCATTTTCTTTCGAAATTCAGATTTAGGCTTTATTGTGGCAGATTTATCGACGACAGATTCATTTTCGTTTAACTGTGTGATTATTCGTCGATTAGATTTGTTCGGAAATGTCACCGGTCTCGATTCACGCTGCCGCCGTGATTCCCATATTGCAATTTTCTTTTGATTTAGTTTGATTCAATCTGTTGGTGTGTGATTTTATTTGATATTGTGTGTGATACGATTTGGTATGGTGTGTGATTTAATCTTCTAGTGTGTGATTCAATCTGTTAGTGTGTGATTGTATTAGTTATCATGTACAAAGCAAATGTTATTGTTTGTAATTCTATTTTTTTAATCCAATTTGTATGATTCTATATGTTACTCTATATTTATGTGATTTTTATGTCTGCTTCTTGGATAGAATTTCAGGTTGTGGTACTAGTGTAAGGACTATTGTTGCTGTTCTAAAACTACAGTTTTAACTTATAGACACGGGAGTGAGCTTGAGTCTCGTCTTTCCTGGAAATGTTGTTCTCTTAAAACTCGTAAAAGGGAGAGCATATGTGCTAGCCTTGAGGTTTTTTAGATAGTTCACCACTAGTTCTTCCTGATGAATGTTTAGTTCTACTCTGTATTGTGTTTCATTTCCTTCGAGTTTGGAGATAATTTTAAGTCGATCTGCCTTTTCGATTTCTTGGCGCATCTGTTTATTGAGTTCTCTAACATCCTTGGGTGGTATTTACCTTGTCCTTCTGAAGTAATTAGTTATGTTTGTCAATCTGTGCTAAAGTTTTGATGAAATTTCCTGCCAAGGTTTCTTAGTGCCTGAGCATCTTTTGCATTCATAAGGTCTGGTGGCATTTCCTTGGTAAAGATTAACTATTCCATTGACACTGCGGTCTTTTCTCCTGCTTTTGCAAATCCACTCATAAGTGTAACATTGTACATCAAAAAAGCAGTCTATTTTATTCCTAAGATTCAAGGAGCATACATAATCGATATCGAATATTTGCATATGATGATAAGAATATGAAGCTTTTTTTTTTTTTGGTTTTGAGATATTGCTTCAGGTTAGAACTTGAAGGTTGATGGATGTTAAATTTTGCAGCCAACAGAAGTAAAGAGTTAATCTTTAGAAGTTACTTTTATTCTAATGTGTGGATGGATGGTCTGTGTTCGTGTTTTCTTCTCGGCAATTCCATCTCCTTTGTGAAGTCTTATTTCCCAATGATAGTTTATGTAATTGTGAATTGACATTATCGCTTGAATTTGATAAGAACTATTGTGCTTCAACATTTTCATTTGTATAATTGTATTGCACTACTCTGCATTTTCTTGTTAAGGTTTAAAAGCCTTCCTAAACCTGTATGCCTTTCTCTCTTCCAGATCTCAGATTTTCTGATTAACATCACCAAGCACGCCTTGTCACCAAAACATGATATGCTGACTCGGGAGGAGAAACAAAGTCTCCTACAGAAGCATGAGTTGAAGGATCAACAGGTAAATTTTGTGCTTTTGATTTCGCCATGATGGGTGTAACTTGTCTGGCGGTGATTATACAAGTGATTTCCATCTATATGCAGTAGTGCTACTTTATTGGTGAACTTTGTCATGAACAAGCTACGTATGCCCTTACGAACCGAGAATTTGAAAGAGTACATTTAAGATCAGAACTTAGTATGAAGTGAGACATTTTTATAGCTTAGTACTTGGTAGGCAATTGATTGAACACTAACCCGAGCACCATTGTTTATCTGTTTTCCCTTACATACTCTGTGTAGCTGTTGGGGTGGTTTCATGAGAGGATAAAATAGAAGTTGAAAGCTTTTCTGTCCTGCGTTGCATTCCTCTGTATCTTTTATGAGCAGTGGGCATTAATGTATCTGGAGTTCTGGACGAAGTTCTACATGTTAGCAAACCATAGGGTATAACTCGTTTGAAGTGGAGAATTGTAAATTGTTTGTGCTTCCTTAGTCGTATGTCGCCTGATGTTTGTGCTTAAGAGGGGATCAGTCTAAAAGAATTTTAGACGTTATCCAGGGTTGTGTGAATTTTGTGACGTTAATTTCCATGTCATATGAAAGACTAGCTCAATTGGTATAACACTTGTGCAAATATGCATATTTGTTGTAGGTTCAATTCCTACATGAACTCACTAGTCTTAACATTGATTGTGCCTTCTGTGACATGATTCTTCCCAGTTCTGCCCAATTTCACCATTTTGTAGGTTCAATTACATTAGAGCAATAAGAGTCGGATTAAGAGTTTCTGGAATTTTGTAGCTGACGTGGGAGTCGAACCCACACCTCGTGCATTACACGATGCTCTTCCAGTTGAGCTAGTCAGCTTATAAGAGGAACTAGGAGTATTAAACGACACAGAAAGTCTAGAGTTCTCTGAAAAAAATCAAAACTGAATGAACAACCTCAAGAATAAGAGAAAAAACTAGAACTCAGGGCAAAATATGATTTCATTAATCATCACCGAGATTTATCAGCCACTCATTCAATCAGATGGGGCACAATTTCAAATAGATTTGCATCACCTTCATTGCTGAACCTAGCAAAAACTGATAAAACAGCTAATGCTCCAATGTTCAGGTTCCATATTTAATAGGTTAGATAGATATGTGCATATCCGACGATGGTTCGAAATGAAGCTGACGACAAGTTAAGATTGAGAAAAAAAACTCCAATCCTTTCTCTTTTTAGTAGGCACAATGCCCCCCGTAACATCAAAACAATAATGGAAAGAGAGCAAGATCGCGCGAAAACAATGCACGCCAAACACCATACAAAGACACTAAACTACCATAGAATGACATAGACCCAATGTCCCAAAATCTATGTATCACTATGAACCAAGCACTATTAAGATTAATGAAAATGATAGCAACAAGTGAAACTAATACAATCACTTTAGATCCTAACTAACCGTCATTAGCTCATTCAAAGACCACCAACTATACAATCACTTTAGAAATCACATATTCTCACATGTTCTCAGCAATTGCAATCAGCTTCCTGCGTTAAGCATAGAACGACACTCGTTTGTCCATAGAATGACACAAGATTGTTCATAGAATTACACAACCATAGAGTGACACAGGTTTGTCCATAGAGTGACACACCAACCCACCCCACCCACCCCAAAACACGAAAGCACCCTCCCACCCACCCCAAAAGAACCGATTCCACTCACGATCAAAGACTCGAAACACTAACAAATAGAATCACACACATAAACTTATAGAATCACATACGATCTCAAATAAAATCATACATAAACAGATTGAATGACACAATAACAAACAATAACACTAACTAACATATGAATCGATGATTTCATATGAATCACACACACTAACTAATACAATCACACACACGATCAAATAGAATCACACATAAACTCATGGAATCACACACACAAACTTATAGAATCACACACTTAGAAATTGAATCACTCACGCCTACAAATAGAATCACACCCTAACATATTGAATCATAGTAACCAATGCATAGAATCATACTTACAAATAGAATCGCACACACTAAACACACTTACTAATCAATAAAACCATACACACTCGAGAAATACAATCACACGCGCTAAAAGAAAGAATCACACACACTTCAAATAAAATCACACACACTAACCTATTAAATCATACACACGAACTAACAGAATCACACACACTAACCTAAAGAATCATACACACAAACTAATAGAATCACACAGTGACAAAATTGAATCACATGATAACCAATTGAATCACACTCACGAACACATTAAATCACACACGATAATAAATTGAATCACACATACTTTCACTATGAGAATTGAATCACACACGATAAGATCTTTGCCATAAATTCAGAGCTTGACGATAAGGTTTTTTCATTTAGTACTTCAGAAGAGCCAAAACTTTCATCCGAGTGCTGAACAGAAACTATATGCTTCGTATGATTAAGTTCCTCCAGCCACATCAAACTAGTTACTGAATTCAATTGAGTGTGATTTGCAAATTCCACTATAAAATCGAAAAAAAAAACAAAGAGTTGTGTGATTCAATATACAATACACTGTGATTGTAAATTCATTACAAAATCGAAATCATACCGAAATTGAAAAACGAACGAATTTGGGGGTTTGGAAAAAAATTATTCTACAAACACAAATCAATAGAGTATAATTGAAACTGCTACAAACACAAATCAGATATAAATTGAGAAAGGAACAAATTTGGGGATTCGATTATCCTAAATTAGATCGTATAACTAGTAAAAATGAAAATTAAACTAGAGAAATCGCATAAAAATATCACGAGATTACCTGATTTGCAGTTGTGTTCATTTTCGATCGTTTTAAACTATAATCGAAACGATTATTTTTCTAGGGTTTTGGTTTGGGGAAAAACTTCACCGTAGAAGACAGAGAAAAAGAGCACGACAACGGCGATGGCGGCGGCGACGAAGAACATAAGCGGTGGTGGCGCGAGGAGTGAGAATGGCGTAATTTGGGTTATAATCGAATCAAATTTTTCTTGGGTTTTCATTTGGGGATTTTTTTTTTCTGAAGAGAGAGAAGACGCAGAGAGTGGTAGCTAGGAAGTAGAGAGAGAAATAGAATTGGTAAGAATGACCGATGATCTCATGACCCCCTCCTTTGTTTTTTCAAAGCTGGTTTTAGGACGCATCTTAGCCTTTAATCTCATTAGATCCAACGGCCTAGATGAGGACTCATGGACTCATCTAAATAGGCGGACTCATCTGAACCCACCTGTATGTATATATATAGGGGGCCTATCCAGTGAGAAGTGGTAATTTGGTGAGAAGGGAGAAGTAATCTCAGCCATTGATTTCGTATAACTGTAGTAACTAAACTGCATAACTCCAGTTGTAACTCCACTAACTAAAACTCTTAACTCTATTAATTAAATTGCCTAACTCCAGTGAGCTAACTGCATAAAGTAAATTGTCTAACGCTAACTTATTATTAACTCCACCAAATTCAACGAAAATTCATTAACTCTAACGTAACTTTACTAACTCTAATTTAACTCCATCAACTAAAACACATAACTCCAACTTAATTTCATAAAATAAAAAATGTAATTCTAATAACTCCACAACCTAAATCACGTAACTCCGACATAACTCCATTAACTAAATCACATAACTCCAACTTAACTTTATTAAAAAAAAAAAGTAACTCTAATAACTTCACTACCTAAATCATATAACTCAAACTTAACTCCATGAACTAAAACACCTAACTCCAAATTAATTTCATTAAATAATACACGTAACTCTAATAACTCCACTACCTAAATTACGTAACTCCAATCGCGTAACTCCAACTTAACTCCACTAACTAAAACACGTAACTCCAACTTAACTCCATTAACTAAAACACGTAATTCCAACTTAACTCAACTAATTAAACACGTAATTCTAATAACTCTTCTAACTAAAACACATAACTCCGATAACTCTACAAACTAAAATATGTAACTCTTAATTAAACACGTAACTCCAATAAAAAATGATAAAAAAATTTAAAAAAAAAAAATCAATTTTACCCGTTTCTCTCTCCTCCCACGCACACCACCCAACCCCCTCCCCCGCCACTACCCAGACCACCCACGCAGCCACCAACAACAGCACCGTCCACCACCTTCTCCGGCTCCACCACCACCACCACGTACTCCGTGCTCCGGTGAGCGGAACCCCCCCTCCTCCGCGGCATCTCCTCCACCTCTCTCACGCGTTCTCTCTCCTCAAATTCTTCTTTTCCCGAAATACCCCCGCCCTCCGCCTTCAACTCCTGCTTAACCACTTCCTCACTCGCACACAACGAGTCGCAACCACCTCCAATCTCCGACGCCACCATCACCACCCCTAACATTTCAACTTCTCCTCACATTTCACTCGTTTCTCCTCCCAAAAGTACGAGGATACGGCGATAATAGGTACATAAATGAGAGTGAATGTCGGCGAGGGTGTAGATAACGGTGAAGGGGGACGTCGGCGGCCAGATTTGACGAAAACAAGAGCGAAAATCGGCATTGAGAAGGCGTTTTTCGCAATCAAATAGTGCTCGAAGTGGGCCGTTAATGCTCGGCGAAGATTCGCCTGAGACGGAGCTATCGAACGGCGGCTTCACAGTGGCCGTTGGTAGTTTCCGGTGTACACCGGCGGCGGCGGTTGGGCGGCGCGGGGGTTGGGGCGTGGAGAGAAGAGAGAAGAGGAAATGGGAGGAGAGAGAAAATAATGTGAGATTTGGGTTTGGGTTTTCTTAATTTCGGTTTGTTTGTTTTTATTTTCAGTTTTTAATCTAGGCCATTGATCTAGTTTGAATGAAGGGATGAGATTACTTCTCACTTCTCACGAAATTAATACTTCTCATTTGATAGTATATATATATATATATAAGATTTTAGTTACTTTAGTGTTTAATAAAGCCCATTTTTGACATAGTGGTTTTTAAATCTCACCCATACTACTTTGGTGGCTAAAAAATACTTCTTTGCCATGTGCACTGGGGGGGTAAAGTTTAGGGGCACCATGTGCACTAATTTTTGTAAATTTGGATTTTTTTTTTGAAAATTTTTCGAGTTTCAGAGAATTTTTTTTTTTTAAATCTTTGTAATTTTTTTTAATTAAATAATAATTAATCCTTAATTAACTTTTCCGCTTACCGCTAATCACTGCCACGTCAGCATTTAACAGTTGGGGGACTAACAGAGTTAATAGACAAGGGTGGGAAGGGCACCATGTGCCGGTTGGGGTAAAGTTCAGGGGCACCGCAATGTACAAGTTTCAAACATATGGGCACCATCGGCATTCTGACATAGTTCGGGGGCACCACGTGAAGTTGCCAAAAGAAAATTATCCTCTATCTTATGCCCGCAATCAGGCATTGTAGTATGCGAAAGAAGCAAATAATAGATTTATTAATAGCGATGGATTTAAGAGTTTTTAAGCATGTCCACGTAGGATGCCACGTAGGTGATGATGTCAAACGAAACCTTCCTGAAATAGTACAAACAATGAAACGCATAATTGTTATCTCTACACGCCACGGTACAGATTCTTAAATTTGACTGTTTCCGATTTTTTCAAGAATCGAATCATTTAAATTGATACAAATACAGCAACAGAATATATATCGTTGTGTAATATATACTCCAGCGTATTCCTTCCGTGAATATCACAATTTAGAAATAAAAAAACGCAACAAAAATAGTTGCAACTTGCAAGTATATGGTGTATTTAGAAATTCAATTTATTACAGTATGGAAATAATTTAGGTTAGTCATAATATAGAAATCCAAATTTTGATATTATCATAATATTATGAAGGGAATCAAATCTCTGTAATTCATGAAACATTAATTAGCAGTTACCAAACGGCGTGATATTTTTCGAAAATTAGTGGGTAAAAGAATAAGAAAAGCATACAAAAATCTTCTACAAACTACCGTAAGAGTAAAGATTGGAACAAGAACTTAAAACAAAAAAAAAACTTAAGAGGTGATCCCACCTATTTCGTTTGACTACAATATTACTCGACATATGCTAATCAAAACGTTCGCCCATCGCTCTGTTTTCTCGCCAGGCTCTGTTTTGTCGAATGCTTATAATTTATTTTTGGTGTTTTATTTGCACAGGCCGAGATGATGATTAGGTTTTTCTGTGGTTGATCAAAGTATTTGGGGAAAGGGAGTTCCGCGAATCTTGGATCTGGGTCTCTCATGCATCTAATCTTAAATTTTTGTAGGTTTTCTATGTGATAGTGCTTAATTTGTTTTGCTTAAGTGGTCGAGGGTATTGATGTTGTCAGGGCTATTAATCAAGGTTTGTAATATAGTCTGATCATCATATAGTTTGGTCTTGGTTCAGGAAGCCGAATTACAGAACTCAGAAACAGATCAATTGTTATTTTAGCAAGCAATATAGTAAGTAAACAGATTTTTTTAGGCATATTAGGCACATGGGGATGTTATGGCTAATTAGGCATATATAGAATCACTCTTGGATGGACTCTGAAATCGCTGCAATATTTTCAAGGCTAATAGGGAGGAGATTAGTGATGCCGATCAACTAGCCACGTCTCGCAGGTCCGGAGCTACATGCCCATTCACTTCCTCAGCTATGGTAAAAATGATGATTTTGTTGATGAATGATATCAATATAGTCTATGAAAATGAAAATCCCACTCACTGTGTTCTTTCATTTCATATCATATGATTTGAATTCTTCGGACACATGGGAGTAAATATTTTTTTATTTATGAACGTACATTGTTTGATTTTTACACTTACCGAGTTACCGGTCAAGTTAACAAATGATCATATGTCGGATTAGGACACAATACTACAGAAAAGTAAATCGTGACAAATGTTGTTGTTCTTTTCATTTTTGGCTTATGTCTTGCACGGATCACGAGATTTCAGTTGTACCGTGTATTTTCACACTTTTTTTTTGGTTATTAGATGCAAATTGACATAAAAAAATAAGAGTACGGACGTGTTATAAGACATATACGAAAGCAAATCAACGAGATTGAGAGGGAAGCTAAAAAGTTCATAAATAAATCAAGATTTCACATACCTAATAAATCAAGACATATAAGCTAAGCAAAAGTTTAGACGTACGTACGCGACAATGAACAATAGAATGAGAGGCCACTACTGTCTTTTGCCTTGCGGCAAGCAAGCTGCTAAGCAAGCCTCTTGAGGAAAAATTAGAGAATTTGCTAACCTCCTCAATATTCACGTTAACTACTAACTCAAATGTCCCGAAATTAATTTTTAGGTCTCAGTAGTCCTTTCCATTGCTAATCATATTACAGACAGTGGTGTGTGGGAGACTGGTATACTAGTGGTAGCTATCTATGTGCACAAGACATGTTTACTCAAATGGGTAAACACGAGTTGCACGAATTAAATAGTGTTTAATTTCGCAAAAAAAAAAAAATTTACTTTAAGCTAGTCTTTTGCAAATTTTCTTATAAAATGTAGGGTTTTGTAAAGTCGGACTTTTTAAAGGTATGGTTTCGCCAAAAAACCCTTCACTTAATTGTAATTCTACGGTGGGAAAAATGTGTAATGCAGGCGTATATAATAAAACATGGTAAAACAAACCAAACGAGAAAAAAAAAGAAAAGAAAAAAAAATTCCACAAATATAAAAAAGGTGAAGGGATTAAGAAATGAATCACATTAACGAGCCCCACCTGAGTAACATACGTGTATATAATATTATACCTTAATATGGATTTGTATTCCTAGACATTTGCATTTTATAAGATTATCTCCACGTTAAACTATATGATGTTTTCGATTTTCGAGATGGGGCGTTGACTTTCGATTTAACAAAAACATTTTTAGGATTTATATGGGCAAATATACTCATGAGATTCGTATCGGAATAAGATTTTATAATTTTTGACTCTGTCGTTTAAACGTTTCATCTATGATTATATGAGTTAAGTAAGCTTTTGACACGTTAAACAACAAACGGGTCAACAAGGCAGTTATCTCTAACTAGAAATATGACAATCAAAGTTGTTTTAGGTTATTGTTGACCATAATTCATCAATATAAGATTGTGTAATCAGCTATGTTTCGCGCTGTCTAAATTTTTTAGTAGAATGATAATATTTTTCTTTAATTAAGAAAAAAAATAGAGCTAATGTTATGTCATATAATAACTGAGGCAATTTCCACGATCAACAACTGCGGGTCAAAAACAGGTTGGATTAACACGAGATCATGTCGAGTTAGGTCATAATAAAGGTAATGCAATACAAACATACTTTACAAAATGTTTCTTACTTCGCTAAAAATACCCCACGTGGTGTTTGACCCAGTAGTATGTTGACCAAAACTGATTTAGATTATTGTCAACTGCAACTCACAAAAAATGGGTTCATGACCCAATAAAAAGCGGTGAGTAGGATCAGGTTTGTACGATCAGATAAGCTATTGATTGTTATGATATATTAATTAATTTATGGAAAGTAAACAAATTTAATACTAATATCATACAATGTCGGAACGTGTCAAGTTGGGTTTAACCCAAAATGTAACGGGTCCAGATTAAACGAGACATAGGTACTAAAAAACGGGTTCATGACCATCCATCGATGGATTGGATCATGTTTTAGTTACCAGATTAGTAAACCTTATGTCTAATGTCGTTTGTCCGGTTTTATCTTTTGTCATACTTATACACTAATTTGCCTAATTTAATACTACTCACAACTCTAATAATATTAGTAATAAAATGATTTGAGTTTATACTACTTTCTAAGCACAATCTATATAACTGTATATTAAAGCAGCCCGTGCAATTTTGCACGGGTCAATAAACTAGTATTATATCAGTGATCTACGTTTTATGGTTAACTGTTGTGACTTACTAAATTTCCACCACATTTCATGGAAGACTTATAGTAAACCCGTATAGACTGGTATAACCCAATTTCGACTGCGTATATTAATACATGTCAATATGGTACACTAATTTGTAGCAAAGGTTATCATAAGAAGACATATATGTAACTTAGCTTGTAACATTCTAGATGTTGTTTGACGCATGATTGCTACTGTCTTCTCCTTCTTTTTGCTCCCACTTTTCGTGTTATTTGGGTCCATGTTTTCAGTACAATTGTTAGCGTTCCAATTTAGCTGTAACCTTCGTTACACTAAAGTGGTAATGTATGGTTCAATTTATGGTGTAGTAGATGTTTTAATGTGAAAATAATCTTGTTGATGTTATATGAACAAAAATCACATTTAAGTACATTCACATTTCGGTTAGTAACACTTATGGCAAAAGTATTTAAAAAATCTGAAGTAGAATGAATTATATTATCTCTACAAAAGTGCAAGCAAATAAAGTGGAGTAGTATAGTTAGTATTTTTCCATGATTCCCTCTTCCATTTTTTAGTAAATAATTCAATATCTTATTTGCAGCATTTTCCATGATTTCCTTTGACCAAATTGATATAATGATCTTGTGTCTTTAAATACTTTTATTTTGAAACGTGATCACTTGACTTGCAATTCTAATCATATGAGCTATAGGGATTTCCCATTTCACTCCATCAAAATTCATGGCAGCAGTTTCGTAACATGTTCATTAGCTTACAGCTTTGTATGTTGGACTTGATTATAATCTCGCTTTTCATAACAACATAATTACTGTCCCTGGATTTCTGATTTTCGAATAATGTTCGGATGTTGTGCATGTGCAGATCCTGTTTACATCCTATTAGTCATAACTCTTGTTTTTTCGTGCATCTTTTTTTATTAATCTAAGTGATCTGATGTATGATTACTTGTATTAGGGTTGAAGCAATATACTCATGCTGGTCAGAATGTCATTAGATCTCACTGAAGTCTTATATCGAGTACACAAGTACGTGCTCTTTTGAATAATGAAGCGGTAAGTATTATCTAGAAAATCCTCGTCTATATGGGTTTGCAACTTAATACACCATAAGTAATTAAGCATGTTGTTTTGTAAACATTAGATTGTTATTACACTACTTTATCTGAAAGCGCAGGTTTTAGTGTACATGATCTGAAAGGTCAGGTTTTTTAGTTATAATTGAGGAACGTAACAATATGATTAATCGATTTAAATTATTTTAGGGAAAAATATCTAACAAATAAATAACATTAAGCAACATTGTGTAAAGGCCACTTATAGTAAATTGTGACCTATCAAAAAGCATATTGTTCCAAGAAAATCAAGCAAACACAAATAGAAACTAAAAACGTCTTGTTGAAAAGATTCGAGAAACGAAATTAAGTAATTAAATAAGGGACTTCTCGACTTCTTTAAGCCTCTCCTTCTTAATTTTGATCACTGATTTGGTAGTTGATCGCTGCCCATCCATATTACTGGCTTGTCCTTCACTGCCACCATCATCCAGGATTTCAATAGAGCTCCGCTTCATGGGAGTAAGGCCATGTGCGATTTAACTTATTCAACGGTGTTTTCAAATCAAATCAGATCAGTTTTATTCAAATCAAATCAAATCAGATCAGAAATATCCAAATAACAATCAATGAATTTAGTCTATTTCTAGATCTAAATTCGTCTAATTGCAGTTAATTTATCAATTAATTCAGTTCAGATCAAATCAAATCAAGTTTATTCAAATCAAATCAAATCAGATCAGTTCAATTCAAATCAAATCAAATCAGATCAGAAAAATGCAGTCCAATCGCACAGGGCCGCCACTGCTACCACATTCTGAAGCTCATTTTTCCTGATGGAAAAGATTACTACATTAACTATATTGAAGCAATATCTGTATTTAGTATCACTGCCAACTTAGAATTCATCTCATACTTACCTTGTCTTAAGAATGCGTTGTGATAGAGTCTTCTGTATCAATGTTATCCCTGAACTTGGAGGTGTTCTCCTATAAATAAAATTAGTTTTAAGTTCTCGTCTGGAAAGAGTTGTTTATAATAATTTGAAAGTTACCATATCAACTATACAATAACTCACTATTAGAGATCTGTTTGAACTGTGAGATCAGTTCAGGTCATCATAAATCTCATAAAATGTGAAGCTCTTATAGCTTTTGTCAATGTTGTGCTCCTGATCAACTTTAATCATGAAAATGTATTCACGATAGAGCAAGTCTCTAAACTCTCCTGGAAAAGAGTCAAGATCTGCAGCCTGAAAGAGACATTGGTTAATCTATCTATATGAAATCAAACAACATAGTTTGTATACGCACAAAGTGTTAATGTAAATACTAAATATACCTTTTCTTGCTCTTCTTTGATTTGTTTTGCAGTTTTTTTGAAGTAACATCTCAACAACCCGGTTGAACAAAGTCAATGATATGCTACATGAATCATCCGCAGCCCTAGCAAAGACTTTAAACCATGGCAAAGGGTACTTAACATTTTTTGCACATTGTTTGCAGTACGGTTCCCCTTTATTTCGGGCAGTACCAATCTTGATGCCTTTATGAATGTTGCATGAGTTGTACCACCAGTCTTTCTCAATATAAATTAGGATTATGATGCCTCTTGCAAGATAAATGCCAGCCTAACAACATTAGATGAAATTTATTAGAAGTCAAATATCTACAAATTATGAAATTAACATTAAACATGGTTAGAATGAAAACACATACCACTTCACATTTTTCAATTTTAGACATTGTTCTGATTTGTTCGGGGTTAAGCAATAGATTGATTTCATATCCATTATTAGACACTGTATGATCTGTCAATCTTGTCGAGTCAATCGACAGTCCTTGGGCAAGCCTCTTGTTGGAGATTTAAGACGCCATCAAAATAAAATTAGGACTAATAAAAAAATATATATAAATGAGCAACATGACATTGAATTACCTTTCTTTGCACTTGTCTACCTCTTGACATATTGGATTGATCAACAGTCGTGTTTCATAAAGGGCGCTTGAAACGTTCGTCTTTCCTGTTAGTTCAAAAGTTATTGATGTATTATTAAATTATTACAAATGTGAGCATCACTTACTGCTTTTTATTACCTTCCTATGAACTAATCTTGACAAATGTGACTACGAAAATTGGTGAATGACCCATATCGTTATGCTGTCTGAAAATCTGAATTTGGTCCATCTAGGAACCAAAAAAGGTGCACTCAATATCATCATCACTACAAAATAGTCAGAAAAAGAGATGGTATTAATGGATCTCGTTTCTCAAACAAAAAGGTAATGAATCTCAGAATATATAAATTCATTAATACTTACTGCTCATCATCTTTGAGGACTACAGTCATCCTTCTCTTTGGTCATAACTCAACATAGCTATGTGTCTAGATGCCCGTGAAAAAGGCAATAAAATCTATACCAAAACACATTTTCAAAAATTATTGTCATATTTAGAGATTAACTATACATATGGATAGATATTTACCGGCCATGAATCCTGATACGAATCCTGATACGAATCCTGAGAGTATCTCTCAAGCAAAACCAAATCAGTTTCAACGTTTACAATATGTCAACTTTGAAGCAGGATATCCCCTCAGATATTACGGTTTTTTCAGTAAAACCGGCCTACAGGATATTACCCTTCATGGTCTGAGCTTTCCGATGATATCTTACGGGCTTATTTTGGGCAAGTAACGAAGGAGATACATGCTTTTAAAGTCGGGCTGCCAATAGTTACCCGGGTTACACGTTTTTGCCGCAAATTTCAATTCTCTCATAATAAAGATATTAGGAATACTTACTTTGATTTCTCATATCTAGATTTATTCTTAGATACCTTATTCTATATTTCTTGCTTATTTTAGCTAGATACTACCCTGATTTGCAGCAAGTATCTCAATAAGTTAGGATAGTTTTTATTATTGCTTAGTTTGGCTATATCTTTGATTTCTTTCTTTTTTTTTGGTTATTACTATAAAACCCATTGCATTATTGTTGTATTACACAGATTTCACACTTGAAGAATAAGATTAATGCAAAAGAGTCGAATGGAGAGTTTCCCTTCAATTCTTGTGTGAACTTAGCTAAGATGTACTTTATCTGTTGTTGATTTACTAGCTGCGCGCAAGTGATCAAAGATCAAAACTAGGCGAGGTAGTCTAGGGATTGATCATAGTTTGAACGAGTTATAGGTCTAGCCTGTTCATCCATATCCTTTATTGTTTTTCGTTGTCCTTATTCTCGTCCCATAAAACTGAAAAAACACAAAAATAGTATTTTCCCAATCGTTCTTCCGCTTCCGCAAGATTGCATCGCTTTGTATTCGTATCAATAGTCGTATCACAATTTCGGCTCTTGATTTCCTTAAATCATGACGGTCCTTGACGATGTGTGTCTAGATCGAGAACATTGCTTCTCCATATCATCAATTCTTAGTGAAGATGATAGTAATGTTCTTCTTAATTCGGAATTGCCACCAATTTTTGATGAGCCAGATTTGATCGATGAAGAAGGGCTTGTTTGTAGTAAGTTTTACTCTCAAGCTTCATTCAAAACAAAACTTCAGATATGCCTTGATGAGGGAACCGTGGTGGTTGCTGCAAAGAAGATGTTTCAATCATGCGAAAGTTTAATGCAATGTGAAAGAGAACCGGTGCAACATAGAAGGCACAATACGTTTAAGTTCTATGTAACATTGACAATTGAATTCTTAATATTTGTGTTTGATCCAAGGGGTTCTAAGTACCTTCAAGAATTGGGACAATACTTTTTGAAGAAGGGGGGGAATATGATGCGAAGCCTAAGAGTATCTCTCAAGCTAAACCAAATAAGTTCCTAGGTTTACAATACGTCAACTTTGAAGTTGGATATCTTCTCAGATATTACAGTTTTCCTAGTAAAACCAAGGGGATATTATTCTTAATGGTCCAAACTTTCCGATGATATCTTACGGGCTTATTTTGGACAAGTAACGAAGGAGATCGCTTTTAAAGTTGGGCTGCCAATACTTACCCGGGTTACACTTTTTTGACGAAAGTCCCTAATAGAATAATATATTTAAGAATAAATATAAATACTAGAAATCAAACTAAGTGTTCCTAAATATCTTGATCATGAGAGAAATGTTTCTTGCTTATTTTAGCTAAGATACTACACTGATTTGCAGCAAGTATCTCAATAAGTTAGGATAGTTTTTATTCTTGCTTTGTTTGGTTATATCTTTGATTTCTTTCTGATTTTAGGTTATTACTGTAAAACCCATTTCATTTGTATTGTATTAGACACATTTCAGACTTGAAGAATTTGATTAATGCAAAAGAGTCGAATTGAGAGTTTCCCTTCAATTCTTGTGTGAACTTAGCTAAGATGTACTTTAGCTATTGTTGATTTACTAGCTCCGCGCAAGTGATCAAAGATCAAAACTAGGCGAGGTAGTCTAGGGATTGATCATAGTTTGAACGAGTTATAGGTCTAGTTTGTTCATCCATATCCTTTACTGCTTTTCATTATTCTTATTCCTATCCCATAAAACTGAAAAAACACAAAAATAGCATTTTCCCAATCGTTCTACCGCTTTCGCAAGATTGCACCGCTTTGTATTCGTATCATTAGTAGTAACAGAGCCAGGTTTCGATCCTGGGACCTGTGGGTTATGGGCCACTAATGATACGAATACAAAACGGTGCAATCTTGCTGAAGCGGAAGAACGATTGGGAAAATGCTAATTTTTTTGTTTTTCAGATTTATGGGACGGGAACTAGAACAACGAAAACCAATAAAGGATATGGATGAACAAGCTAAACCTATAACTTGTTCAAACTATGATCAATCCCTAGACTACCTCGCCTAGTTTTGATCTTTGATCACTTGTGCGCAGCTAGTAAATCAACAATAGCTAAAGTAAATCTTAGCTAAGTTAACACAAGAATTGAAGGGAAACTCTCCATTCGGCTCTTTTGCATTAATCAAATTCTTCAAGTCTGAAATCTGTGTAATATAATACAAATGCAATTAATGGGTTTTATAGTAATAACCCAAAATAAGAAAGAAATAAAAGATATAGCCAAACTAAGCATGGATAAAAACTATCTTAACTTATTGAGATACTTGCTGCAAATCAGTGTAGTATCTAGCTAAAATAAGGAAAAAAATATAGAATAAGGTATCTAAGAATAAATCTAGATATTAGAAATCAAAGTAAGTATTCCTAAATATCTCTATTATGAGAGAATTGGGATTTGCGGTAAAAACGTGTAACCCGGGTAAGTATTGGCAGCCCAACTTTAAAAGCATGTATCTTCTTCGTTACTTGCCCAAAATAAGCCCGTAAGATATCATCAGAAAGCTCAGACCATGAAGAATAACATCCTCTTGGTTTTACTTGAAAAACTGTAATATCTGAGGAGATATTCTGCTTCAAAGTTGACGTATTGTAAACCTTGAAACTGATTTGGTTTGCTTGAGAGATACTGTAAGGATTCGTATCAAATCCCTTCAAAACTTTGTCGGCCATAATATTTGCCACTGATTCAAAATGATAATGGCCTTCCGTAGGCACTCTCAAACCATGTCAAGGGCTAACTTTACTAGAAAGTCGAATTGTATTTTGAATTCAGGTTAATGACGAGGACAAGCACAATGTGGAAGGCTCGCCATTGTTTTGATAAGCCATGTGATTTGCATAGTGGCCTCGGCGATTTTTAAACACGAGGGTGACTCCACAACGCTCATCTCCGGCAACGACCTTTTCGAAGACGCTCATGCGAAGCGACGATGCAGGTCCGGGGTGGCAAAGTTGTGTGTGGTGTCGCGATAAAGGGGCAGTGAGAGGAGCACCGCTGTTGTGGTTTCATGTGAAAGAAGGGAAAAAGAAAGGGGTGTCGGAAACAAATTTGGTTTGGGCTATAATTAAGCCTAAAAGAGTAAGAACTCATAATATGGTATGAACTAATAACCGACTCTATGCATCACATTATCCTTAACCTTGATAGGAAGATGGCTTTTTCAATAATTCGTGCAAGGGAGAAAAATGAGAGGATAAAAAGAAACCTTGGACTTTGATTTTCAAATTCAATAGTGAAAGAGCTCTAGGGTTCTCATTTAAACCTAGCCCCTATTATAATTAAAACAAGCAAACGAATATAAATGTGGATATGGGTAGAGGGGACATCAATGGATTTGGATATGAGGGAGGCCACGCCCGATCCAACTCCTATCCATAGCCATCCCTAGAAGAAACCAGTTTTTACAAATCCTTGAGACATCGTTTTGTACAAATCTAAAGCATTGATTTTATTACATGCGTGATGCATCCATTCAAGCGGACTCCCCAAAATGCTGCTTATCTTTGCATGCCTTGAGATAACATAGGTAAATGGATTCTAGTGACCACATCCAAGTAAATGAACTAGACTGAGATAAGTCAAGCCTAGTCAAGTATAATAGGGTTATGTAAAAGCCAAACTAATCGACTTGGGGAGTCCTTTGAAGCTCTAGGTTGAGCTTAATTCCAACTCATATAAGCTTCTCGGATATAAAGTCACTGAATCACACGAAACATTGTAAACACCAGCTAACGAGATCGAATAATGAGGGCGGGGACAGCATAATGCGTTCGAGAAAGTCATGTGCCTTCCTAGTTACACGAATATAAATGTGGATATAGGTAGAGGGGACATCAATGGATTTGGATATGAGGGAGGCCACGCCCGATCCAACTCCTATCAACACATGATGAAGAACATTGTGGAATCAAAAGAGAACAGTAAAAGACGCGCTCTCTATGCTCAATGTTGTTAGCTGCTACTTTGAGTAGGCACAGAAGCACATCTGTCCCCAGAATTCTGGGAAGCTTTCAGCTTCTGAAGAGACCGATATTGCAAGCGGACACTTTCTTCACTGCCGATGATTTTCAGTAAGTACCTGACCATATACAAAGACAAGGGGAACGAGATCATTCATATTGTCAAAAATTACCAAAGTCCTAAGCACAAGAATTGGAGATCTGACAGGCTAACAGAGAATAGTTAACACAGAAGAACTTTCAAGATTAGGACTCCATAGCTGAACTCCTAAATAGCTAAATTTAAATGGTTGTCCCCTAACTATTTACTATTTTTGTTTTTTTGGGCAGGAAATCAGAGTACTTGTACCAATCGAAATTAAATGAAGATAAATACAAGGAAAAACCTACAAAAAGAGTTCAGACCGAACCCTCGAAAGAGAAACAAAAACCCAGCCAAAACACCTAGGTAAGCTAGTAGATCAGTTATACAAATGCCAGGGAAGAGGTTAAAGATTCTATTCCGAGATTTTAAAACTTTATTTGACCCTCAAAAAGAAAAAAACATTATATTGGATTTTCCGGACAATAACCTCAACACTTTGCTCCAGATCCTTGAAAATGAGACTGTTGCGCTCCTGCCAAATCTAGTATATAGAACATATCAAAGCGCATCTTCTCAACTTACTTCTCCAGCTTCTTCCTTTTACTTATTTCTTGAAACAGGACATTATTAAATGGACAACCAGCTTTTAACCTGTTTCCAAACTTCTCTAGGTAACTTCATTTGAAGAATAGATGAGCTGCTGATTCATTGTCGTCTTTGCGGGCTGCATCTGTTGACAAGATAGATCCCTCGCTTGCAAACATTATCAATAGTAGCAATGCTATTTCGAATCACCATGGCTGAAATTACAGAGTAGTTTGGAAGTAATACTATCCCAACAGATGGAATATCAGTTTCTCCTGGTTCCTGTGTTCTTAAACAAGTCATAAAGTTTTGAGGGCATAATCTTATCATTATTCACACTCCTTTCCAATAATATCCGAGCCTAAATCTCTGAAAACGTGGCTTGTGCTAGCATGTCTCTAGTGCGAATTATGTTCTTTTCCAGGTCCAAGACCACTCAGGTTTGAGGCTTATCAGCCAAGGATCCTCCCCTTTTAAGATGTAAACATAATCCACTTTCCCCACACACTAGAACCTGGATTCATTACTCTCCATAACCATTTGAGAATCAGACATTTGTTCGAACTCCAAATATCTTTAATACCAAAGCAGCCCTCGGCATACAGCAAGAATTCCGCTACTTGAAGACCATTTTCCTGTGAGATTCACCTATGTTCCAAAAATAATCTTAAAACAGCTGATGAATTCTTTTAACCACACGTTTAGGAAGCAGGACATTAGCACCCCAAAAATTCTGAAGCCCATAATTAACAGAGTTGATAAGCTCTGCTTTCCCTGCATAAGACAGGAACTGAATTGTCCAATTTGATAAAGTCTGCCTGATCTTAAGGATGAGAGGAGTAGCCTAAATATTTGAAGGGGAAACTTCCCTCGGAGAAACCAGTGCTTGACATAACAAGAGTTTTTACTTCAGCCCTAAGCCCCTATCACCTTCAAAGTAAGCATTGGTTTTTATAGGATTAGCCTTAAGGGCAGAATATGAAGCAAAGGAGTCCAAACCAGAAGTAACAGCAAGACTTGATAAGCCAGTCCCCTAACTTACAAGTAACTAAATTGTCTTACATTTTCACCCATTTTTTTTCTGAAAACGACCACTCTTGAAGAAGCCATGCATAACAGTCATATGTGAGGGTATCACTTGGAAAACGCAATAACATAAACACCCCATTTAAAAAATTGAACTTAAGCCACTAACACTTAGTAAACTGTTATGATCGGATGAGAAGTTCTAGGACTTCAAGCAACAAAGAGATAAGCAATAATCTGGAAGTCCAAGAAATAGATTGCCATATTAAGCCAATTACAAAAACATTCGTAGCGCCAGAATAGCACAAGACATTCGCAAAATCTGATCATACTTTTACTAGTTACTAAAATCAGATCAATTTTTCGGATGTCACATACAACTTACTTCAAATAATGTCCAGATTGATTGTTGAGAAATGGGAACTCACCAGCCATTAAGGCATTGCGATGTAATAACAGCTTCTTTCCCAACAAATTTATCGGGCGTTCTCCGATTTCCCTGCACAACTTCCTAATGTCATCAGCATAAATTATATACGACTAGAGATAAATCTTGGGTAGAAGGAAGCATGCACAAGGCTTACCTTAATCACAACTTTCTCATTGACTGAAAATGGATACTGAACTCCTCTGTGCAGACCACCATCAGAAGTGATATGTTCTATTTCCTGATAATTTGTTATGTGAATTAGTATATAAGCATTTAATAACTTGGATGACAGCAATTTTGCGTCCGTTCTACTAATGAATCATATAAGCACTAAGCTAACAAGCAACAGGACTAGTTAACTTTACCAACCGCCCATTCCCACACAACTGGCACAAAACCTGTTTTTCCCAAAACTTGCCCGCAAATGTTAAGACTTGGGAGCATATCAGGGTGTTATGTTACATTGTTCTTTGAAGTTTGTCAAGGTATGACTTTCAATGAAGTGATCAAGTGCTATAACGAGGTGTCCAAGTAGAAGAGAAGGGTAAGAGTTAAAGCTAAGTTGAGGAGGATAGCATCAAATAACCAAAGTTGTCAAGGCAACTGAGAAAACACTAGTAGCTAGACTCAGGAACCATTGTGGCAGCAGGACTAAGCTAAAAGCTACAATGAAACTACAAGGCCAACACCACCATATAGAGCTAAGGATAGTAAACTATAGACAGAAGACATACCTTCCAATACAATGTAATCATCATCACCAAAATTGATATCATCTAAAGAGTGAAAAATGTAGTAAAAAAAGAACTTTGGCAACATTACTAATTTGGGACGAGTATGTTCAGATATCTCTATGCACTCATTATAAAATAGAATTTAAGGGATTAAACAATCTTGGAAAGCAATCTACACAGAAAACAGGCATAATGAACTTACAACAGAGAATACCTGGACCACTAATCATTCTATAAGAGAACTCCAGTACCGTGAACCATACCAGATTGGACAAAATATACCTCATCACATAACCTCTATGAGAATTAGCATTTGCTGTTGGTACCCATTTTGTAAATGGGCCACAGCGGCACAGCCCTTAGGAAAGTGTTCCTTGGAAAAGGCCCATGTGATACTCTCAAAGCTCAAAGAATATTGATCATCAGATCTTGGTAAAATGGAGGGTCAGGATTGATTAGGGGTACCTAGGTTAATCCCTTGGACTCTTGACATTTCCTATAAATACCCCCTCATTTGCCATAATCAAGAGGACCTCTCACACAATATATATTCTCTCTACTTTATTGCTATCTTAGTAATAACTATTTTGTGACTACCCCATCCTTTCGTACTCAATACTGACTTGAGCGTCGGAGGGGCTTCACCTGGTAAAAACCGGGCCCCCCTTGAACGGGTGTTTGTGCACGCAGGAAACTAAGGTCGATCCCGGTCTATCCCAAAGTCGAACTCACCCCAACATTTCCAACATAGAGAAAATGGGTATTAAGCAGTAGATAAATTCGCTTCAAAAGTTAAGATTGAACTTGAAATCACTGGTACCCTCGAAACACACTTTCTTTTTATAAAATTAAAGGGAGTTTATATGCATTCATATAGAGCAAAGATCACCGAAAAAACCTCACAAGAGAGAATTAAATCTTAGGAATTACTACTCCTCGTGCTTAGGTGAACCTCAGTTTAAAAAGGTGTGAGGCACACCGAGGCGATGAGGGCCTGTGGTGACGAGACTGAGGTGTAAGGCAAGGCATGAATCTCTTGGAACCGCTTCACTACATACCTTAAAGACTTAGCATATAGCGAGATTTTCTCACTTGCCAACATATTCACCTAAGAAACTAAGAATTCTAAAGAGAAAAAACTTTTTCTATGGACAAACCCAATCAGAATACCAAAAAGAGCCCCATATGTATCATTACGACACCATAACTGTCTTATGAATACTATGCTAATGATGGCATTCAAATAACTAACTGGGACTAAAGGTCATTGGCAGGAGAAGAGATTTCTCTTGATGAAATAAAAAAGATAACCAATTAAACTAGCACTTTCACATTTCGAGTTGGTCAGCTGTAGACACCAAAACTTTATTATATTAGGTGTTTTAAATTAGGTAGGATATCATTCGTATTTTCAGATGTGTACCCAAACGAGAGTTTTTCATGGATCTAAAAAAAAAAAAATCTTATCTTACCTTCTAAGTCGGTTTACGACTATAATAAGACCCCTACTCCTAAGATTAGAAAAGAGTCGAGATGAACTAAGCCACAAAGGCCTCAGAAGCCCCACCAAATTAGCTCAGATGGATCAAGCTACAAACAGGCCACGTCAGCTGACCAACAAAAATCAGTTTGGGAATCCCTTGGAGAAGAAATCAAGAGAGTAACGGAAGTTGAAACCGGCAATCTTTCAATTAATATGTACTCCAGATTATATTTTCGTTTGAACTTTTATGGTTACTGCATCACTTTCCTAATTATTTGCGTCTGTTATATTCATTGGTCTTAGGCTCATAGTTGCTACATTACAACTGTATCAGAACTATTGGACATTTGGACCAGGTAGAATAAATAGTATTTCAGTTATTCAATTAAGATAATATTTCAACAAGTAAAGGAATTTGAATATGAACGTCTAGTATACCAATGCAAAACAGTAAGATCCTGGACTATGAAAAGCTAGCAGGCTACAGAATCATGATAGTAACATAAATACCTTATTTGTCCTATTTCCTGGATCAGCCTGATCACCGATTTCTTTCCGCCGTTTTCGTAAAGCTGCATTATGGAAGAGCTTTCGATCGTCCTCACATCTCACGGCCGCAGCAGCAGCCCTCAAAGCTGCATACACAACAACTTTGTTTTTATCAAAAAAAGTGGAACCTTGACTAACAATTACCATAACTGGACAACAGAAAAAGGAACCCTTGACACTGCACATAACAAAGTGGAAGCTTAAACAAAAGTCACTTATTTCTCCACCATTTTGCTATAGAAGGCATAAGAAAACTGAAGAAAAGAGAAGCTGAAAATAAAGCCAAAGAAGAACACAGTTACAACCGTACCAAGATTAGGAATCATGGAACGGGTCTCAATGTCCGCATGACAGAGCGTGCACCTGGCCTGCAAGACAAATAACTGTCATGAAGTCTCACATTTTACACGAGAATAACAGAAGCAAATACACAAGTTTAGCCTCACACAAATTCTGGTTTAGATATGTAGATTCAACCTCATGGGCTATTCTCATTCTAATACTCCTACAAGGCTACAATACAAGAAACAAAACTTAAAAACCTCCAAGGATGCCCATTATGCAACTTATAATTAGGGGAAGAAGAAATGGTTGGATTATAATTCTAGTATCCTACACAAACCTCATATTCCACTTATCACTTCAAAGTCATAATCATCAGCATTGTAGTTCTACTTGGTTGGAATTACTTTACTGGCTGTTCCTTTGAATTCGTAGAAATTTGACCGCACCATTCTTCCCTCTTTGCAAAACTCCGCCATGTGTTATAAAGAAAAGTATAAGTGGTTCGGGGGCAAAGAGATTATTTCATGTCAATCTACTTGTGATCAGCAGCAGCAATTTCTATCGCCTGGCTTTTTCTTATAACAAGATTCACCTTTCTGTCATCACCCGGGTTTGTTTCACTTTATGTTGAGAAATAAGGTGAATTTCATGAATTATTATATCTGAGCATTAATTGAAAAGCAGTAGTTCTATGTCATATCTTACTATAAAAGCATCGACAAAACTTATCAGACTAGTCAGGCAGCTCATCCACACTTACATATAACTCTAACCTGGAACCCATGGGAAATGATATAGGAGCAGAAAATTACACAAAATGACATAGTGCGGATGCAGTAGCTGTAGGCAAGAAAAACAAGTAAACGAAATTAAAATATAGATTCAGTTGGGTGAATGCTTGTTGGTAGTGCGTTTGGTGGTTTGAAAACCTACGGCGTCTTTTATGAAGGTATACATGCACAGATTATGATTGGCAGTGATTAAGACAACATGAAAAACAATGCCATCACAAGGGCGGGGACTTCACGTCAAAGTCTGATAATATCTGCATAAATCCCTAACGATGTCTATGAAAAGCCATTCTGACACCATACAATCATAGAGTCAGTCATGTTACCTCCAAATTATATACTTCTGTTACGTTCCTAATTCACATACAGAAGAACCATACCCAGTTAGTTTTCATTTCCCCTCCAATGCCCTACAGAGATAAATTGCCATAAGATCGCGCTAATCTTAAAAAAGTGACAACCATCTTCCAATACCTCAGTTTTTGTGTGAAGCACCCAATTCAAATTTTTGAGATTAGAAGTTGAACGATTCTAGACAAATTTTACCCTCTTTTCCTTTTTAATAAAGTGAATATCCCGTGCATTTATTATCATTCCCACCAAAACTAGCAAGAATATTTCTTCCTACAACAATATGAATGCCCACCCTGAAGATGAAATCCAAAAAAATCTCTGACAAATTTTCTAATGATTACTCCATGACTTATACTTCTAATGAGTTACGATAGAATTGCAAAGGAAATACTGTGTAACCAGGCTTGCATCACAACTCCCGAATTCCCATCACTTTCAACTTGCATAATGAGGGATGTCAATATGAGTCGTATAGGAGAGGAAAAACTAATTGAAGAGTAGAAAAGAGCTCTCAGTATCAAAAACTAGGTAGGGATATGTTTTGCAAACTTGTATAAATACAATATATTCATCCTTCAACAACCTCAAACAGTTTTGAGTATGGTCTTATGTGGTACAGCTGATTAACAGCCCCAACAAAGGGAGAATCCCAAGACCTAAATCATCTACCACAGTATCACTAAACAGAAGGGTCACTTGTTGCATCTTCAAGGACAGCTTAGTTGGCGACTCAATTACATAGAATAGCTCAAAACCCATAATTCATTGTAGAAAGTGACCACAACTGGATAACCAGGCAACGATGGATAACCTCATGCCTTAGCAAATCAAAGGACGAGAACTCCACCATCCCACTGCCTTGGCCATTAATTGTCTCACTTTCAGATCTTCAGTGCTTTTCGTTTATGGAAATTTCAACTCATTAGCCTAAAAACAGAATGTATGCAGTTCCAGACCACATCAAGCTGAAACCAGAACATCCTCTAAAACACATAAACCAGAAAACACATAAAATGTCATACCGTTTCAACAACTTTCCTCAGCATGAGACCGCCAAATGAATGTCCACAAGAGACAGACATTGCATCTTCAAGAAACGAACCACTGAGCATCAAGAAATGGTACGAGTCAGAAGAATAAATAACTGTTGAACAAAGAAAACAAGAATCAAAGTACATGATATTCTACAAACAGTATAAACATACGCCCTTGAAAAGAGAACGCACTGAAGTCTCACACAACAAAAATGAGCGCGGCCACCCAGAATCCATTACTACATATGCAACTAGAACAAATTCATAATCGCGGCCATAACACTTAAAATTTTTCCAAGAAATTAAGTAAATCAGAAGATCAATAAATACTGGCATACTAAAAATAAGAACATAGAAAGTTCAGCATCTTCTACATAACTTTGTAGCTTTCTTATAAATGTGTATTGTCAAAAATATTCATCAAATTTCGCACGGCGGATTGTAAAGCTTGTATATGTTAGAATAAACGATCTACTAGAAACAGGAAGGGAGCACAATTCAGCTTACATGAACTTATTTATTGCTTGTTTGTCTTTAAAGGTAAGAAAAAAGTTGTAAAGAATGAGATAAACTCTCAGGGGAGTGAAACCGTGACTCCACGAACCATAACACTAAATACAAAGAGACTACACGTGTCAGAAGCTGACCCGACCCGAAAAACAGCCCAAGACCCGATCCGGTCAACCCGAATGCTTGGGTCATAACCCGACCTGACCCGACCCGATCAACCCTTGGGTCAAATTAATTAAGCAATATATATATATATATATATATATATATTATAATAATAAAAAATAAAAAATAAATAGATAAATATTAATTAAATATTTATAATTGATTAATTTAAGATATACGGAGTATAAGACATAGCAACAACAACAACATCTTTACCCCAGTGCCTTTCCCGCCATAAGGCGAGGTAAGGGGGGGTCGGATGTACGCAAGCCTTACCCCATATTGAAACATAGAGAGGTTGCGCACGGATGACCCAAAACGAAATTGCTTCAAGAATCGCACCGACCGACTGCTACTTCACAAAATAAGAAGCACATACAGTTTTATGAGCCATTTTACTTTATTCCATTATATCCCAAAGCCAATGAATAATTAGTCTTTTTTATGAGATATGCGTCATTATTCCGGAAATTAACCAAATAACATCCCATAAACCTCAAAAACAGTCAAATCCTAGATCCCTTAGCGAAAAGGATATAAAGAATTGTAGGTATAGGCTAATATGCTGGATATTTGTGGAGCTCAAAGAATCAGCCACATGTTACCCAACAGTCGAGTAATCTATAAAGGTGTCCGCCTATGTAAGAAGTAAGTAATCCTCATCTGGTTCACCATCTAGTGGACTACTAGCCTACAACTATAACGCTCGTAAAATTGTGATTTCTAACAGACCCCCATTACTCAAAGGCATTCAATTTAATCGTTCATAAAACAGGCATGCTTTAAGTTTACTCCAAAAATGTCTCGGAGCATGAAGATAACTTTATGGACTGCAAGGGTATGTATTAACACTGTGCTAAGACACCATCTATGTTGCCAGAGCAACCACAAAAAAAAAAAAAAAAAAAAAAAAAAAAAAAAAAAAAACAAACTATGCACCATTGATATCCTCTACTCTTTGCCCACAACTCCACAACCATCTCCCACTGTATCCTGAATGTCATTCACTGCATTGGTGGTTATTCATTGCTGGCACTTTCCTTATCTTCACAACGACAATCATGATAGAAGATTCCTATGAACATATAGCCATAGACCTGCTGAACTTGAGTAATGATCAGCCTTTGGCTGCAATGGAAATCAACTGTCCTGAATGTTTCACAATTACTAACAGTATGGAACCAAGTATGATCCTCATGGTAGTTGCCCAGACACATATGCATGACGAAAGAATCGGTCTCAGTTCTTAATCCAAGAATTTTTCAAGATCGCTGACAAAGTGAACCACCTTTTAAGAATTGAGAATAACTTGTTCTCTAAGAGCATATCATGCTGAACCCAATGATAATTCAGACCTTTTTCTCATCGAACTTCAACAATTATTCCTAAACCTTACGGCGTTTAAACTGACTCTAGATGAAATCAGGTCTACTTGATCCAACTTGAAGCTAACTTCTGATGTAAAAGAAAAGGACAAAAAGACATCTGAGCTTTTTAAGTAAACTATCGCATATGATGCAGTTTATAAAACTGCCTTCTTCTGAGAAGCAGTAGAAATTATTATGATATTTTGGCGCCCAATTTAATGAGGTGATACAATACTCTTCCTTGCTGCTGATGCACAGAAGTTCAGAAATATTCCAACCAGTTGAAGCTTATTAAAGTTTCCAGTATGAATATTATTTTGCTTAAGTGTGGTATTGCTGGCATCAGTATAATGCTTGGCGACCAATCAAATTTTTACCAATGGCCCAAAACTAGTTGTGAGATACTTTAGGAGTTCAAAGCCACCATGGATTTGAGATTTATCATCGCATCAAACAAATCCATGGTTGGAAGGACCATGCCTCTTTGTGGAGGAAGAATAAACTTGCTTCTTTTATGCCTGTCAGGTCTACCTTAAAGCACATTATCTTTATCTATCTAAAAATCCTGCAAACTGTTGCCAAGGAAATCAAGCTATCAAGAGGAATCGTTTATCATCTGGAATTTCAGATTTCGGTACAGAAGGGAAGAATAGGGATGATGAGACAGGGGGAGACGAGAGGTTAAGCTAGGGAGAAGCATGAACCCGGGACCCCACCCAGGCCAGTCGAAACCGACCCATATGCGTCCTCAATTTTTAGGACCCATCAGGTTTGGGTAGGATTCAGACCCGGATCGGATTTGGGTCTCTCTATTGAGACCCAGACCAATAGACACATCTATACTACTTACTAAAAAAAAACAAAGGCCTAAAATTCTCACCTATGAATAAGATAAATCACTACTCTGCTGCTTACTAGACTAGACAACTAATGGCATTCATTCAATCCTCTAACTTTTCTCTCCATCCGCATTCTTTCAATTTCACTGTTCATTTATATAATGATCTTACTATGTAATACTTCATTAGATGATTACAATTGACAGGAAAAGTCATGACTTGAGGTGAAAACTTCCTCTCCAAGCTTCATATGGCAAATACAAAAGGAAGCTCGAAATCCATGGCTACAACACGAGGAAGAGGACGACCGCGAAAAGAAAAAAAAACAGGAAGAATCATCGGACCAAGAGGAACAAGATGGTACCAAAATCATAGAGAAAGGTGATGTACCCACGAACTCGGAAAATCGGCCACCGGTGTTGATAAACGATTTTCTGGAGAAAGCGACTTCGAAATCAGGTAAAATCACTCAAATCCTGACTAGACAAGTTAATCAGTATGAAACTGGGATGAATGTTGTTAAGGATAATTCAGATGTGAGTAGAAATGTGAATGAACTGATGCCTTAGCTACTGAAACCCCAAATACTGTGGAAAATATGGCTGGAGATGTGGAAATTAGGGATAAATCAGGAGAAACTAAGAAGGGGAATACACCACCAGTTAAGACATGGAGCAAAATTACTAAAGCTAAACCAAAAATGGGAATGTCATTGCAATATTTCGAGGAAAATGCAAATGCAGAGGAAATTGTGATTGAGAAGGAAGATGTTGAGGAGGAAATGAATTACTGGGCTTTTACTCTGATGGGAAATGTAATTGGAGCTAAACCAACATTGAAGGACATGAAAGCATTTGTTGCACAACACTGGCAGCATCTAGCTAATCCTGATGTAAAATATTTCAAAAAGGGGTGGTTTAGGTTCAGATTCCTTAACCAAGAAGATATGGAGTTGGTTTTGAAGGGTGGGCAATGGAAAATGGGAGGAAACACACTCATACTAAAGCAATGGGAACTTGGCTTCTCACAGGAGCTGGAGAGGATCACTCATGTGCCTGTATGGGTATTGTTTCCCGACCTAGAACCATGGTGTTGGTCTGGTACTGCTCTGAGCAAATGAGCAAAATTGCCAGCAAAATTGGGAAGCCATTGTTTGCAGACTACACTACAACTCACAAGGAGAAACTGGCTTATGCGCGTGTTATGATTGAAGTGGATGTCTCTTCTAATCTGCCAAAAGAGATACTGATTTCAACACCATTTTGTCTTCCTGTAGAGTATGAATGGGTGCCTTACTTCTGTAAAGAATGTAAGAAACTTGGACAAAATTGAAGAAACAGGCAGCCAAAAAGCCTCCCAAGCAAATCTATGAACCTGTGGAAAAGGTTAAGGAGGCAAACAAGGAGGCTGAAGGTGTTGCTTAGGCAGCAGTAGCACCTAAACCTGCAGCAACAGATGCCTTGGTCACTCTGATCCTGCAACTCCACTGCAAAAGGCTGATAGCATTGCAGGGGGAGAACTCTGGGTGGTCAACAGAAAACACTCAGCCAGGAAGAGTAATAATCAGATAGAAAGTTTAGCAAAGTGAACTGGAAAAGAACAGCCTGGGATAGGGCAGTTATGCCAAAGCATAGTGTGATCACTGTCTTGGCAAGTCAGGGAAAGGCTACAATAGACAACATGAGGAAGAGAGGATTGCAAATGATAAACAGATGCAGCCTATGCAAGCAAGCTAATGAGTCCCATACTCATATTTTCTTCAAATGCAGGCTAGCTAAGGAGGTATGGTCTAGTATACTCAGATGGTTGGGAATTCAAAACAGAGTGTGGGGATTGCAGAGAGAATTGAGATGGTTTGAAAGGAAGAAAAGGGGAAAACATTGGAAAGCTCGATGGGCTAAATGACGCATCACAGCCACCATCTACACTCTTCGGGAAGAAAGAAACCATAGGATATTTGAGGAAAATGAGCATGGCATAGATTGGATTGTCAATAGAATTAAATTTATGGTGTGCACTAGAATGTATGGTTTTATGGGGGAGAATATCTCCATGATTGGAGTAGACGAGCTTCTTGATTGAGCATACTCTAGTTTTTTGTAAGATCATTTTATTCCCTATATGGAAGAATTAACACCTTTCTTACAAAAAAAAAAATACTTCATTAGATGATTGAAATATTCATAGTGAATTTTTTGACACTTTGCATATTGACATCTATTTGACACTTAGGATTAAGGTTGGCCTAGCTGATAGCAAGTCAACCTGCCTCGGGGTTGTCCCGGATTCGAATGCTCATACCCCATACCCGCAGCACTAGCTCCTCGTAGGTACCCAAAAAAAAAAGAAAAAAAAAAAAAATTACTTGACAATTATGGAGTTATGTTGTTAGATTACGAGAATTATATTTCAGTTGCGAGTTGTCTATCGCGCATATGATTTGATATACTAATAGAATTGAACTATATTTTGAGTTATAAAATATCAGAGAAGTCGCAAATTCGATGAACTACTCGCATGAGAACCACACCCTGCCCATACCCACCAAGTCGAAAACTTTAGGGTCTACATAAATCGGTTGGGCCTAGACTTTAGGAGAGCCAGTTGATTCAGGAGAGAGGGGAAAAAAAAGACGACTTGATGATTATCTCATGTGGGCCAAATAATGTTAGCAGCAGCCAGTCAACAACAATGGAGAAGACCAAAGAAAGCAGAGAAAAACAGGGAAATGTTTTTTTTAATAAGGCAGGGATTGTAAATATAGGTTGGTGGGGTAGGAGGAGTCTCAAATTACCCCCTACCCCCCTTATTCTCGTTTTATACAAGGAAAAAAAAGGGATTATTTTAGGAGGTCAGACAGGGCTTGCAGGTCACACACAGAAAAAAAATTGACTATGGGGGCATTGGTTCCATATAACAGTTACGAAAACTGAAAATTACATTTCTTTCAGAATATCAGTCTTTGTAGTAAAATGTGGTCTTCAAAAACTGCGAGCTTAATAAACTTGGTCCAAACACCCATGGTTAATTCACTTGTACCTATACCTGCCTATAGATATATATGGCACCAAATCTCTTGTCCTCGTTTTTGCCAAATAATAGTTGGAAATGCTTCTGTTTCGGAATTTGGAAAGAAAAGGGGATTGTTCTTCATAATTATTCTCCAAGTCATTAATCATTTCACTTGCTTAGACACCCATATGATTGCTCACCTGATCTGCAACAGGTACCGCGAATTCTCCATTTTTGCTTTAGCAGATGAAATTCTCATCATTTCATTTGCTTAGACACCCATATGATTGCTGAGGAGCTCTTTAATTTGATTACTACTGTCAATTCCCTAAGGTACGTTCTGTCAATGTTCACTAATTTGGTTACTCTTTTAGCCAAAAACAAAATTTATTCGGTTACTCATGAATTGTGGGAGCAAATTTCCTGGAATGCCATTCGACATCCTTGTTTTACTTCTCTAGCCCCTTTTCATTATCATATTCCTAAATATACTTGGAACTATTTTCACTTTCAGTATTTTCTGTTCCTTCTCATTTCGTTCATGTCCCGCATTGAGGAAAAATTGATGGGGATTTTCACCCCATCGGACACTCTGACCACCCACGAGATTATATCTCTACCCTTACGAATAAGCCGACAAATCACAGACCGTCACCTAATAGAGCAACAGCCCTCGAGCGCCAGCAATCCGCCACCTCCACTATACCGTCACAAGCAACTGAAATGACATGGATTGTACGAACGAATAGGCTTGGTGTAGTATATGTATGGCTGAAGCTCATACAAGGGAAACATATGTCTACTCCTACAAAGAGGGAAATGCATTACGTATGTCTGCGTTGGTGTAGACATGTGGAAATTTTGTCTAACCCTACATGGGAACACATTTTCACTTGCCTATTTCCTGAAGCAGACAGATTGTTTATCTCCCAAGGAACTTCTCCAAGCAACGATAACATAGCATCATCAATGAAAATAACGAAACAAAAATTACCTCTATTTTGTAATTGAAATCTTCCACAACTTTTAGTAAATTTGAACACGAGACTGGGATTAGGAAGTTTTAAGGTTCCATGGAGGTTTCTGCATTTGTATCAGCAATGCACTTGACAAGATCAATACTATTCCACTTCTATGAAGGCATCCTAGTTTGAGGTGGCTCAACTTTCCTGGAAGCATCTCTTTGTAGTGTAAGATAAAGGAGCATTGGTGTGGCCCTAATTCCCTAAAGGAACCTTAAACAGTCACTTACTCACATCTAGGTCAACATAAGATTGGGATTTGGGACAACTAAATTTAGAATAAGTTACTGCAGCATGCTTTAATGATTGCTTTTAAAGTTTCTTAACCTGGAACGGAATTATCGTACTTAAAAGAATCCCTACTACCTAGATCACCTTCTTTGTGGATGTTCCTTAGCCAGCATGTCTGCTATTAACCTTCTTCGGGTTCTATTAAATGGTTAAAAAACAGGAATAATCTAAACTTTGTGTACATCATATAACTGTTCAATCCTGTTCACTTTAGGAAAGCCAAAGTACGCTATATGTACTGCTACTAATTTACTTTGAAGTGTAAAGGAAATATCTCATACATTGTCCTATATTCAAAAAAATTTGTAGAGTAATTTGTCATTTCAAAGTTCATATGTTTTTCACTATTTTTCAAACTTTTTTATTTCTTGATGACTTTTTAAAACTCCCTTTGTAAGTGTTTCAATATTCCCAAATGATTCACAACATTTTTGAAATTTTATGGCGTACACAAGACGGTTACTGGATGACGATTCATGTTAGCCGACCCCAAATCATTTTAGGAATAAGGCTTAGTTGTTCTTGTTGTTGTAGTAATTAGTGGCTTCATTCAATGCTTTTTTGCACAAAATTCCACCTGAAGTTACAAAACAAGGGCTATGGCTAGTGGAAACTAGAGCCACAGTGGTTGACATGTTCATGCTTAGCTATAAAACATAATAACAAAATGTTTGCTGATTGAACGACATATTGTAGTTGCAGAGAAACAATGAACCCAGGCCCAGTAAAAAGAAAAGTTCATTAGTTCAAAGTTACTTACAAAAAACTGAACAAGCAAAATAGATAGGAGAAAACAGATGAAAGGTAGAACATACGTTAGGGGATCTGAAAGTAGGCTTCTCAATGATGGCTCCTTGTTCAAATTATTTTGCTCCACCTGATATCATCCATATTGTGAAGCTACTATTAAGTCGCTGCCTATCATACTATGCCTAACTACATGACAAAGGTTCGTCACAAAAGAGAACCCAAAACAGGTTTTGAAGGAGTAACGATAAAGCATAAGCAATTGAGAGTCGGGTGCACAGGTCCAATGAAGAAAAAAATACAGTCAAATTCTGTAATTATAAAAAAATCAAGCAACAAAAACAATAATACTGTTAACACACATGAGCACCAAAATTGCTACAATCCAGAAACTGAATTTGGAGTTAGAGGGCAAGGTATATGACCTTGACACTATGGTAGAGTCTCTAGTCACTACACAAAATATTTATTATTTCAGATAGCATCTCTTGAAATAAATAGTTTATCAAAAATTAAACAGACACGACACTTATTCAGATAATCATCTTTTGTCAAACAACAATGGAGATCTGTCTAATGATAAAATAGATCATGTACTTGTCATTATCTTTTGTCGAAGCATGAATTTACGGGAAAAAAAAAAAAAAAAAAAAAAAAAAACTTACATATATACTGTCAGAGTGATTGAGCAAACCGTCTTCCGTAGATAGGTCGTCCATGAACTGGCTCACAGATATTGGGACATAGCAACTGTGTGGGATGACATGACCGGCAGCAGTAATGGATGAGCAGTCCAGAATCGCATAACTTCGCGGCATAAGTCTAAAGGCTAATGATGTCCTGAAAATGGATATCAAATCAGACCATTTTTGTCTCCTTTATCTATCTCTATACCTCTAGACCGCCTCTCAAACCCCCCCTTTTGTATCCCTTTTCTGCAGGTCACTTCTCTTCTACCCAACGGTCGCCATTTGCAGGCTAAGCTAAAGAATGGAGTAATTATTATGTATCAAATGTTTCATTACATCACGCCACAATCTCAATTGGAGCACTAAGATTCTAACTGTTACATCACGCCACAATCTCAACTGGAGCACTAAGATTCTAACTTTTTCATACTGAGCATCAAATGAAAAACTGTAAAAGTACCTTGTAACACCTGAAGAAATATTAGAAGCAGCACGGTACAACGCCGCAGCGTGAAGGCCAGCAGTACAATAACTTAGTGCCTTCCCTGTAAGCAGCAAGACAGAGCTAGAACCTAGCCCACTATCTGCCAGGTACCATCGACCATTGGAGTCACACACCTAAAGAGAAACAGCCAAAGGAAGTGGACTTAAAGAGTGTAACTTTAGTTAAAAAGCAACCAATTCAAATCTATTATAGAACATGAGTTACAAGACCGTCTAGATAATAGTAAAAGGATTCAGTAGGACTCAGACATGATTTTTTTTACTCAAGTAAGCTATGCAAGAAAAAGGGAGTCAGGATCTCTGACAGCGCCTGTACCTGAAGGCCAGGAATATCAGAAGAAATTAGGGTTAGTAATCCCTTCTCAAATTCACCGTTGATAGAGGGTTTGCTGCCTCCTATTGCCCCTTTCCCATTTTCCAGAGAAGCATGCAAATATGTTGCAACAAGAACGGAAGAGGATGCCTCATTGGCGGGTAACGGGATATCATCAAGCAAATGGTTGAAAATACTGTTCAGTAACATCATGATCATTAAACAAACGTAGTAGACGACTAATAGGAGAGCTGATTGTAAAAAGAGAAATTAAGATGTCTCCTTACTCGCTACGCACACGGAGGTGCCTTGCAATGGCGCATAAAGAAGTACGAGCAGCTTTCCCAAGGCATCTAAACATTTCAGCCATGCAAGGGGGAGATGAATAACTATCTTCTACAGCCCTTCAAAAAAGAGCTGATGCAGTGTCAAATTTTACTTGGCTATTCAGCTTCAGAACTTAGCCAAACTAAATCCACATATAGTTATGTGCACACAAGATAAATACCACATAATCCATCGAAACATACGCACAAACGACAACCACTTCTCTACTCAATTGACATTGTCAACAATCAATACAGAAATCACAGATATCCACAAAGGAGTTGTGAAGCAAACTATTCGTCTTTCTTTAACCCTTTTCCCATCGACAAGGCTATACCTTGACCACGAAGATACCAGAACAAGAACATTGCTAAGTCTATCCAATGACTAATCCTTCACGTAAATCAGAGACCATCGGCTGAACTTGAAACGAAACCGGAACAACAAACTCCGAATGTTTGTGGATCCCACTTGTCCATCTCAGTTTGCTACTCAAGATGCAAGACAGATATTTCTCATATATAACATGTCATCCACCCCGCCTATGTGAAAGTGAGTATTTAGATGGTTAATCCCGGTTTTTACTTGAATAGCGTATGGATTTTATATAAAAAAAAAGGGGCCCAAATAGCTTTTGATTATTCCAAAAAAAGCACACCAATGGAAAAAGCTGTAACTAATATATATCGGTCTCCCCCCCCCTTTCCTATCAACGGTGACAGTTTATACATGCAAGAGGCACCCAAGCCTCCTCTGCTTCATCAGATCCGAAAAGTACACTTCAGAAATATGCCAAGTCACTAATGTTTGCAATAATGAAGACAATACATAATTCTTAGCAGCTGAAGTATTTTAAGCATAATGCAATCTGGCCAGAAAACACAATGCCCCGCCGAAGTCACCTTCAACAACTCACGTCTACAATAAACCTTTGGCCGAATAATAGATAGTGGAGGCACTACAATCAACAGGTCTAGCTAGCTCTAGTTTGATTTACTCTACAACATGATCCAAGGGCCGTCTGATAGCCGATGAAAAGGCATTTGATTGAAATGAAGACACCATACAACCATCAAACCAATCCAACATATCAAAAATTAATTCCGAAAATCACATTAGTCATGCTTAAAGCAATTTTCTTCAAAATCCCTTTATCGACTAAAACCCGATTCTCGAATAATTGCAGTAAGCGTCATTCTATAACAGTAAAATGTCAGCTAAAATCAGTTAATAAAAAACTAATTAACCAAAGAGCTTAAAAAACAAGGGCAAAATGACTACCTTCCAGCCCTGTACATATAAACACCTTTGCTTCCCTTGCCAACAACCTGAGCCTGATTCCTGAAATACAGCCTTGCCGCCTCCAATCCACACCGCATGATGGCAGCGTCGTGGCTCTCAAGCTCAATAAGAACCGCATTGTGCCTTATCAGGGACCCTGAAATCGCCTCGACTGCCTTCATGTACAGCTCAGAGGGTGCCCCTTCGTAGGGGCAGATGTCCGAAAGGCGGACCCTTGCCGGTTGAAACGAAGCAACTGAAACAGCAGCATTATTTTCGCGGTAGGAATGGTGGTGGTGGTGGTGATGTTGTTGTTGATAAGGGTTGTTGTTGTGGTTGCTGCCGTTGTTGTTATTATTGTTACTGTTGGGAGTTTGAGCCATCATCATCACCACCACCACCAGTCACAGCAACAACGGCAGCAACAACAACAACAAAATTGCGACTACAGCCAAAGGCGAAACAATTCGCTCTCATTCTTTAGCGATTCTGGGATTGAGATCTCCAATTGTAAATGGTAAAGACCATTGAAATTTTTCGAATTTTGCAGCTTTATGTACAAAATGACCGCGGTAATCGGTATAAATTCGGAGTTGTTAAAGCTGAAAAACCCTATTTGAATTTGAGGGTTGATTATTGATAAAGAGGGTTGAATTTGAGGGTTTTTCAGGGGTTTAGAGAAGTTGGGCGACCAAAGTGTTTCAGTGATACGGTGAGAGAAATGGATGCTGATGGAAAGTACAAGAGCATTTTTTTGTTCCAAATTGCTAAATGTCCCAAAAAAAAACTTGTAATACCCAAAATGCCCTTACCATTCACTTGGCTTTCTCTTCACTCGTTTCACTCATCTCTCTTCTCACACGTCTATCTCTCACCTCACCCACCTCACCTGACCAAACCCACCTCTCAGATCTACTCGTTTCTCTCTCTTTACTCAAATCTCAAATCTATTCTCTCCTCATCCCGAAACGGAGTTGTCGCAGTCAACAACTTAGCTGTTGCGGTCGCCATTCAGATCTTCTAAAGCCGGCATGAACACTTGAGCAACTCAGAAATCCGATTTGCTTTTTCGTCGACCAAGATCGCGACCCCTTTCCACCTCCGTCTACGACGACTTGGGGACTGACAATAGCAGAGGAGGCAATGCCTCCATATTCAAGGTAATTATATATGATTTTTTTTTCTTTTTTTGTCATATGATTGTTGTGAATGGTGATTGAGAAAAAAATATTTTATCACTAAAAATAGAGATGTTGAGTAAGGAATTTGGTCGATTAAGACGTTGCTCGAGCTGATGAATCAAGTAAATGCCTGAATTATTTTTACTGTTTTCAGTAATAAGAATATATTAATTGCATTTCTGACTTGGGTTTAGTGAAAGATCAACACTTTTTATATCAGTCTCATTTCTGGTTATCAATTATTTTGTAACATTTACTGGTAATTTTGACGTGGGATTGGTGTAAAAACTAAATTTTTGCACTTTGTTTGTCTGCATTTTAACTTAGGATTTATTCTGTGGTGGAATTTTGTAACTAATGATGCTGAATTTGTGGGTTTGTATGGTGAAAGATCACGACTCTTTTCAATTATTTTGATTTGAATTTCATCTATACACGTTAATGTCGTTGTTAATGGCTAGAAGGGTAAGAATTTTTGTTTGACACCATTGGATTTGTGTGGAACTCTTTTCAATTGATTTTGTTATCTTGAATGCAAGATGTTCGAAAAGGGCGGAGAGGCGCCATAACTGCGTCGAATAGACGAGCCGTTGGTGAACGAATGGCTAAGAAAAGGAAGGAAGCGAGGCTTTTTAGATCTCAAGGGGTTACTGCTCAATCTGAGGCCAAGGAGGCAGAGACCACATGGGATCCCTTGAGGCACAACCAGCAGTAGAAGTGGGAGAGCAAGGAGAAGTGGGAGTAGAAGTGGGGGAGCAGAGGGAATAGGGAGGAGACCTATTGGGCCCCTCTCCCCCCCGACGGGACCTAGACCAATAACCTGGGATCCGGTGGAGTCCTATTGCCACTGGTGGAGAAGAAACGGTTGAAAAGTTTGAGTTTGCATGGCGTAGTGAGGCAGACAAAAATGCAGCGATTGAAATGCTTGGTGTTGAAGGTAATGTCGATGTTGGTACGGGCAATGTTGATAAGCATGGTGAAAGTAGCTCCCACACCTCTGCCATTGCTTCAAAGAGACACTACTATAATAATGACATATTGTAACACCCCAAAATCGTTGCATTAGACCCAAAAAAGCGTTACCATAGACCTAAGGTAACGCTAAAGGGCGCTGCAATTGCTCGTGCTGCTTTAGGTCTAAGGTAACGACATTTGACACCTATTGTAACGCATATGCATTATCAAAATATAGTGTTACCTTAGCTTATAACCACTGTTGCAATATGTACCCCAAACGCAACAAAGCTAAGGCAACGCTTCCGACTTTCAAAATCAACAATTTTAAGCTAATGCAACGCCTATTTTGCAATAATAATAATAATAATATTTAATATTAATAATAATTATTATAATCAAAGCAATTCATTAGGCTATGTGGGACTCGAACCCACACATTTTGTGCAAATGTTGCACATAGCTCTACCATTAAGCTAATAGTTGTTTTGGTAGATTTTATCGGGTCTACTTACTATTGAATCGGAGTCACTACTTAGTAGATTTGTAAGGAATGTAAATTAAGACAAGTAAAGATGAACACCAAGAATTTTTAGGTGGAAAACCCTTTAAATTAGGGAAAAACCACCGGGGCGTGTGCCTCTCGAATTTGCACTATATGATCTTGTTGTTTGTAATAAGAGTACAATGATTAGCTTAGTAAGATTTCTTGTGTGTCCTCCTACTAGCTCTGTTTCGTTTTATATACAAAAGAGCATATCTTCCTATAACGGCTCCGCCATTATCTTCCCTTGATCTTCTCCCTTTGTTTCTGCCTCCATAATCTACGTTTTAATTATCAACGGGTATGTTCGCATTTACTCCTTAATTCGCTAATCACACAATTACTTCCCCGAATCTCTTGCCTTTCTAACCCTGATCTTGCTCCGTTGACCTGGGCCTTCCTTTCTTTGTTACAATTACAGGCCCAATACAGTTGATCCGTAACTGGGAAATCCACCCCCAACAATAGCCTCTGTAACAAAATAAAACTCATTATAGCTAACATGTATTGCAAATCTGAGGATAAGGTAATGCAAATTAAAAGCACATTAATTTATAAGGAGGCGAGATATAAGAATATAACCCGTGAACGGTGAATCACAATTAAATGACCAAAACTCGCATTTGAAGATCTCAATCACACTATAGTCGTTGCAAAGTGTAGAGAAAACAAAGTTGTAGTAAACAACTCTATATACAGGTTCATAAGTTAAGAGGAAGGGCTATACACATCATGAGCACAAGCTTTAAGTTAACTCGTGGAGTGTTTTTTGTGCTCAATAATGTTGATTGATTGAATTTCAGCAAGACTCCAAAAAAAAAAAAAGTTGTTGAGCAAGTTGCACAGGTATTCCACATCAAATGACTATCGCTTAGCAGGAGTAAGATAACGATAGAGCGAGTACAGGAACAAAAGCATCCAACAAAAGCACAAGGATTACCTTACAAACAAACATACTTAAGACGTATATGCCAAAGTAGAAGCCTTGTGTTAATATATTGCATTAACCCTTAGGATTTACAACAAGAGTTAAACAAAGACTCCAATCAAGCTAAAAAAAAAGGAACCTCTATATGGTGAGTTGGTGATATTTTCGATGAATCTTGTGCATATGCTTTTATTGGTCAAAACTGTATGGCAAAGCGGGCATGGGTTGAAAACTGAAAGAGCACTCCATAAAAAAAGATATTTGAGTTAAACAAAGAGCTAAAACAAACCCAAAAAAAAAAGAATCTATATGGTGATAGATTTTCACTCTGAAAAAGCTTTTGTATGCTTTCAAGTTTCAACATAGGGGCTGCATTCCTCTAATTGCCCTTGTCTCCCAATTCCCCATAGCTAGGAGCGTTTGAGCCTTCAATGTGCTTAACAATTTTAGATTTACACAGTACGTAAGGAAGGACAGAAACCCACCCTCCCCAAATCTTTGCGCATGTCTGATATACCTCACAATTTAAAGTTCATGTCTTCACTATTTCAGACACGGAAGAAGTCTTCGTAATTCTCAGACACAGTTACCATGTTATTCAAGACAACCAACCATTACAATTTAAAAGAAAGACAATAATTTAGATCAGATTAACACATGGACTTCATATTGTGAATGTATTTCCAAAAGGCATTCATAGAGCTCGCCATATTCAGTTTAGGAAGATGTTCACAACCTAGCTAATCTTAAAATAAGCGTATTTGAATAACACACATGTACAAGCTGAGGATCAAGAAACAAGGTTACCACAGTCAAACACCCTTGCATATTCCTGCTCCTTCATGTCCAGATAGATTCAGCCTTAAGAGCAGACCATTAGTAACTCTCTAAATTATTGAGTACAAATAGTGGTAACTCCAACTTCTATACAGGCAATCAAAATGATCACTTCGGCAAATAATTTACTACTGAAGCATAAGTTAGTATTCTTTCTATGATGAAAACCAGTTTATAAAGGCTTGTTTACTATGTCAAGTCCTTATGCATGTTTACACTATGAGAGGTAAAAATAGAGTGGATGAAGCACAAAAAATGGAGTGACATTGTTCACAAAGCGATCCTTCAATAGAGGGGAATGGAAGTAGAGTTCCCTAGTTCTAATGCTCTAATAGTATATTTAGCATTCCATACATGACGCTATTCACTTTCACACACGCCCTGTTTGCACTCAGACATCACCTTAGGTGAGCATCTAGAGGCTTTTTGTGTAGCCAAAACAATTACACAACTTAGTGATTGACATGAAAAATCCCAAAGTTATACACTGGTTATCTCATAAAACCCAATTTACTTCATATGACCATCAAAGCAAATAAAACTCAAATTTTAAAAAATAGATTACACATGTGAAACCCTAGATTTACAATAACTCGAAATCAGCACACAAATACACCAAATCGAATTACCACAAGGCATCAGTAAGGGGAGAGAAAGAGGGGGTGGTTTCCTTGAGGGTGAGGCGGGGACGTGGTCAAGATAACCGGACGGTGAGGCGGGGACGGAGTCAAAATAACCGGAAACACAAACTCCGACATTTTTGGGTACTTACCGGCCTTCAAAACCCAGACGATAAGACCGACCGGAAACTGCAAACCGCTCTTGCTACTCCTCGAGGTCGTCTTCTTCGTTGCATCGGACCCCAATGTTTTCCCTCTTCCAGACATTTTGAGAGAGAGAAAGTGTGAGTTATTGCAAATAAAAAATAGATCAAGAAAATTTTTCTACGAACAAACTTGGATCGAATATCAAGTTGAGGATTACCTGATATTCAATCGAATTCGCTCAAAAAATTAGCTCAATCGAAAATCAAGTTTCGGCGAGAGGTTCCCGATAACACTGAGTGCATCACGAAAAAGAAAACGAAAGACATGTCATGGTTGCTCACTAATGTAAGCCATGCTGGCACGGGGGAACCTTATGAGACGAATGTGATACCGATTTTTGGTGGTCATATAGGATACTTCCTTTGGGAAGATCCCATAACGGTAAGTTCTCAAAAAGAAAACATTACAACATCAAAGTGTGAATTTCTATGAACTGATAGTGCTTTATGCATGTGTCGTTTATGTCTTCTTTGACTAGGTTATTGATAGTTATGTTTATTTTTATTTTTTTTCGCTTCTAAGACGACCGCAGAGTGCTCACTCCTATCAACCGAGAGCGAACATTGAATATGTAAGATGATCTGAATCTGAAAGACGAGGTTGCTATGGGGTTTGTAACCACGTCGGGTTTATACCATACATTTGCCAGATTGTATGATGCAACACTTGGACCTTCTTTTGTTTCTGCTTTTGTTGAGAGGGGGCAACCTGATACTAACACTTTCCATATGCCTTTCGGAGAGATAAGTATACTCTTGCATGACGTGTATTATATCCTTAGGATCCCGGTAGAAGGTGATGTAGTGGGGTTCATTCCCTCGGGGGGCTGCATAATGATGATATAGGAGAGTTGTTAGGGATTTCTCCAACCGAATTAAGCAACCCTTGGATTGAAGGCAAGAGCTCGACCCAGATTTATAAGAGTGGAGGAGTTCTTCTTTCTACACTTCAACATGTCACTGAGCGCTAGACACACCCCATGCTAGCCGCTCAAGGCTACTAGCTAATGCTTTTAGGGTCCACCATATTTCTGGACAAGAGTTGTGACCGCATTCGTTCAGCGGTCAACACTTTATTAAAAGCCATCCCAAAGGTTAAGAAATATGCATGGGGTGCGGGGTGTTTAGCATATATGTATAGGCGATTGGGCATACCTTCTCGTGCACAAGCTAAAGGCATATGTGGTTGTCTGACCCTCCTTCAGGCTTGGATTTATGAATACTTCCTTAGCTCTCGACCTTGTAGTGAGTTTGCCATCGAGTCGAGTAAGGATTCCACTCGAGTTATGATGTGGGGTGTTGGTCGTCGTTGTTCTATGCACGACAAGGGCATGTTAAATGATTATCGTAATATGTTGGATAATCTAGTCGCTGAACAGGTTGAGTGGTTAACTTATGGTATTGATGCTCGTAAATGAGGTTTTTGTCCATGTAGTGGGGCCCTAAGTATGCTTACTGGTCCCCTAGGCCAGCATTGTACGATGTGAAGTTTCCGGTATGGAGTGACATGTTATGGCAAAATCGAGCTGGTCATCTTTTGGTTTTGAGTACTCTATCGTCGCCAGCACAACCTTCACATTCTCATGCTCCTAGTTACAAGGAGTGGTGGCACATTAATTCACATCCGCGTGTCGTTAACCTATCTAGATCCCCTAGTCGGAAAGTACATTCCTTGAGTACCTCGACAAATGAAGCTACTACTACTACTACTAATTATGTTGTTGTCTCGGTACTATTTCCTTCCCATATGTTTTTTACTCCTAAATTTTCAGATCTTCAAACTTAGTGTGTTAGACTAATTGTAAGTTGTTCCTCTTTTCATTATTTTGTTTCCACGGGAAGTTCTTGGTGAGAGAATAACTCCGGTTTTGTTAATTCAGGAAAATCAGAGACCAACTGGCTTAGATGAGTTGTGGAAGTGTGTTGATGAAATTGCTTCTGTACTACGCCAGTTTGGAAGCCGAGGCAAAATAACTAGTGCGGCTGGTATCAGTGCGACAGGTGGACCTAGTACTAGTGCGGTGGGTGGACCTAGTACTAGTGGGGCTGGTGAACCTAATACGAGTGTAGCTGATGGAACTCAGTTGCAATACTATACACATGGAGGTAATATCCCCAGGATTATTTAGAAATTAAAACAAAAAAAAGCTGATTTGGAAATTATCCAAAAAAAACAAAAGAAAAAAAAAATTGATTTCACGTTTCAAAGAAACCTGTATTCTAATTTTTTTTATTTTACCCTAACTAATTATGTATTATATTATACGAAAAATCAAGTATGAATTACAAGAAGTTGATGGGGAGCCGAGATACGATCTGAGCCCCCACACCCTTTACTATGGAAAAACCAATCCTAGTAAAAATAAAAGCTGCAGCATGCGCACCGATATCCTGCGTTCTCGAGAACTGATGGATCCGCTTAAGTAGAGCAACAACCATGTGATCCAACTCCCCCAAAGAGAAGAAAGAGAAGAGAAGGAAGCCATAGCCCAAAGCAGCGCACATAGCCTCATACTTAGCACGCTTACTATTAACTTCTTCCCGCACCACCTTACCTGGCTCAAAAACAATCAATCCCGTTTGAGTCAAGGGCGACGACCCAGATGTCGGCCCCTCTATCCTAAGAGTAAAGCAGCATGTCAGATGGGCGAAGAGGTCGGCCATCTGCACCAAGCATACCAATGTCAACCTTCTTTCCACCCGTGATCCCTGATCGTACGAACAAAATTATGCCGATGTTTGACGCCAACCACTCATGTACATGATACAGCATGATTGTAACACCACGTATATTTTGGGAATTTATTTAACTCGGGTGTTACTAATTAAATTCATTTTGGGTTAATTTTTTGTAAATTATTAATATGACTTTCAAATTTTATTTGGTTTTATAGAAATGACTTAATAAAACAATTTAAACAAAATTTTATTTATAATTTAAATTCCCAAAATTACTCTTTTGCCCTTGTTGGGTTTTACTAAAACACTTTTTGTTTTAATCCCCTCAAACCCCATGTTGTACGTTTCATCTTCATCACCACGCATCATCATCGTCTTTTTCATTCACGATCGCCGTCACCCTTCAATCGCTCGCAGCCATCAATTTTCAGCCCGGTTTTGGACGAAACTAGTATCGTTGTTCCTCTTTTTCTCTCCTCTACACAACGGTATGAATTTCTCAAAGCTTTATTAAAGTTGTCCCGACATCGTCGTTTCGTATCTTCTCGATTAACTTTGGTTTATTACGATTTTATTGGTTTTAATCCTTGTATGAGCGTTTATCATGATTTTTTCAAAGGATTGTAGTTCGTTTTTATGAATAATTTTAAGTTGGGTTTTTCTTTGAGAAGTGTCGTGTTGTTGTCCTTGCTGTTGGTATTGTCGTCGGTGTAATTAGTGTTGTTGGTGTAGCCGTCGGTGTTGTCGCAAGGCTCGAACATTAGCCGTCGAGGTGCTTGTGTAATTATGCGAGAGTGGATGTGCGAAGGCCTGTATAGGAGTGTGTAGGTGGGTTGTATCGAGGGGCTGTTTGTTGTTGTAACACCCCACACTTTTGGGACTTTAATTAGTTAGGGTGTTACGTTTATTAATAATTTTGAGAGAACTAATAAGAGTCATTTTGGTAATTTGGTGAATTATAGACTATGTTATTAATTGGGTAATTCTAATTTTGGGAAGTTCTATAATTGGGTTATTGGACTTGGATCGAGTTTATGGATCAGTCATCTCACTCGAATAATAAAACCCGAACCCGAGTCTAATACCTTACCCATTGACATAAACAAAATAAGAAACCCTACCTTCCTCTCAATTTATTCGGCCTCCCTTTATCTCCTCTCTCTCCTTTTCGTTTTCCTCCACCCGCAGAACATCTCAATAGGACAACATCAAATTCAAACACACATAATTCTCTCATACAATCTCTGATTAGAGCGTGGTTGGTGGCGTTAGAACCGTACTTTCGATACAAATACAGGAATATGTAAATCATGCCAAGACTCTATCGGATGCCACTTGTGGAGGTGTTTTAGTGGAGCTATGTCTATTTACCCGAGAATCTGTTCCGCGAGTTTATAATTGGATGATTAAGGATTAGCATCGCAAGGTAAGAACGTTGGTTACAATCCCAACCACGAAATCTAATCTCCAAAGATTATCTCATCTTGATACTAACCTTGTTTCCAATGACCATTGCTTACGTATTATCCCTATCTTTGTCCTACTATTTTTGTATCATTATCATTTGAATTAACCTTGCAGCGTTTCCGCCTTTCGGCACAAAGAACCGGCCCTTCCGCCTCTTGATTTCGCCGGCTCGGCCGGCTCGGCCTTTCTCCTCGGCCACTCGACCTCACGGCTGAGTGTGTGCGTCGTTATTGCTCCTTTGTGATTTTGATGTGATTGTATGATTTATGTTATATTAACGATTGTATAATGTATTGTTTACGCGCGTATGATTGTGTACACTAATGTTTATGATATTGTATGTCGACGAAAACCACCTAGAGTAAGGTGACGCGACCAGGTTCGGTCACCTCTATACCTCTGATCAAGGTAGTGTAAGGTCGGGTTAGCTACCGACTTCCTAATAGACTTTCCTCCTAGGGGTACGCATCCTACTGGATCCCTAGCGTGGGGTGTGCACACTTTAAGTTATTAGGGCGTGTTTGTTCTACTCTAGCTCGCGCTGGTACGAGATTGTGGTGGCTGTGGGGTTGGAGCCCAGCCTTGATTTGTAGCAAGACCGTCGGATCTTGTAGCGATATGGGGATTATCGCGCTATATTATCGTTGAACGATTTTCTATTATAACGCTTGTTTATTATTTGTTAGCTAAGGCGCGTATCTTTTGTTCATTTGTTTTGTACTTCTTACTCAGCCTGTATGCTGACGTTCTTTATTCTGGTTCGTTCTCTACCATGTTCTGGGGCCTATGTCATTCTTTGATGGCATAGTTGACAGGTTTTGTTGAGTTTGGATGCTTGCTTGAGGGACGTTAACATGCTGGGGTTTCTTAATCGTCTATTGGACTATTTCATTTGATTATGTAATTTTGAATTCCGTTTTGAGAACTGTAGTTCGACATTTAAAGACTTCCGCTGTTTTATCTTTCGTTGGTTTATTGTAATCGAATTTCTAGCCTAGCAATTGACTTGGTAGTCAATTGCGGCGTGACAATTCTAAATTATTTCTATTTATAGTTCAGTCAAAATTTAGGGTTGTCACAGTTGGTATCAGAGCCCTAGGTTCTGATTCGTCGAGTCTACAAAAGTTTTCAAAACTAATTTCGAAAGTTTTAAACTGGGGGCGAGTCGGGTGCATTCATTCGCATGCTAGTTGCTACGTGCTACTTGTCTCTTATTACACCATGGAGTTCTTGGATTGATTTTGAGTGTTCTAAAAGTGAATATTTTACACCGACCCACTTTGGTGCTAACAGTAATTGATGATCAATTGATTTATGAGTTTCGAAATTTAGTTTATTGTTTCGAATGTGATATTGAAATGCTTAAGGCGACAAGGGCATTGGAATAGATCGACACTATTGCAAGTTAAATAGAGGCATTAAGCACCTTTTAGGTTTATATTAGGGATGAGTTGAAAATGATGATAGTATGATTGTATTTGAGCTCTGAATGTTTATAGTTATCGAGGATTTGGCCATTTTAGGTGAGATATGGGAAAGAACATACCCTTGGTTTTGTGTATGTGAGATGGTGGTAAACCACAAATTTGGAGGCAATCGTTTACCTTCTCTTTTCTTAACCATAAAACTCTATTCATGGTATTGAATCAAATAAGATCAGTGGGAAAAATAAATCGAGACAAACCTATGCTTATTCCTGAAGAAACAACCGATACTACTCCATCTAACTTTGCTCCACCCATTGAATCTAGTACAATGATTATTTGAAGGGAAAGTGAAAAGTCGAAGAAAGGACTAGTAAGGGTGAGTCTATTAGGGAGTTAAGCATGAGAAATTGAAGGGCTTCGTGTATATTGTTCAATTTATTATTTGGGTTAGATGAAAAGAACCATATGCATGCTAGTACCCTACTGTGAGTATTGAAATTTGGGAATGAATAAGACGAATCGATATATTAAAGTGTCAATGAAGTATTAGTATGGACGATGGGGTAGATAGCTTATGAGGCTCTATATATCTTTGATCATAGTTTCGTTTGTTGAAATATTGAGGGTCACTATTCTGGTGGAGGATTATTGGGGGTGTGATGGGTTTATTATCCTTTTAATTGTTTGAACTTATGGCACCGAAAAGTCAAATTTGAAGATTGTATGCTTTATCAACTTATAATTTTAGTTGGTGTCTTGTCAATGTATACGTCTAAGTGATGGGGACAATACCCCAATGCTATTACAACATTATGACTATTCATTAAGATTGATGTGATTTAAGTGCTATTTGAAGTTCTAATGTGTGTTGATTGTTGTTATGCTCGAATTTTCGTTTGTCCGTTGCTACTGATCCTGGCGCGACTCGTGCTACGGTGAACAGGATTCGTGTATTCCGAAAAAAAAAAAAAATGAAAATCTCCGATAAGTTAAACTTGGACGAGACGAATAGACGAATGCTGATTATCATGTGTTTATATTTCTGAGATGAATTCTTGACATGATTCACTGATTATGCAATTTATTGTTCGTTTATGGATTGAAATATATTGATTTATGCTTACATATGTCAAGACCTAGTACGAAATCTAATTGAATTGGTTACAACCGATTCAAACGCTATTGCTTTACAGACAATGGTGCGAAACAACGGTCCCGATTTGACAACTACTCTGGCTCAAATGGCACAACATTAGGAGGTAATGGTTCAGGCTGTGACCCGGATGGCCAACGCAGCGCAGAACAACACTGGTAATAATGGGGGTAATGGAAACAACAATGGCCCGGGAAATAATAATGTTGGTAATGGGGAAAATGACGGGGTTTTGAACCTTGCTACATGATCTTGTTTTGGGGGTCACATGATCAAACTGTTGGACATTTGATATACGAGGAGGAGCGGTGCTTGAATACATCTTGAGTAATTATAGGTTTGGAGGATTTAACCCCAATGGAAACGGTGGATTGACTAGAGGAAGACCCAGCTCCAAGACATGATATGCACTTTCTCTTAAGTACTTGGCTTGATTGTAGTCTGAGGAAGGTAAAAGGAAAATATATTTAAGGATTTCTCGGTCTATACGTTGCCAAGGAAACTTACTCAATTATGGATAGGACTCAATCGTATAATAAATGGTTATGAGATTTGGCATCAATTATGGAGTTAGATCGCTATGCCAATTATTTCTACACTAGTTGGGTGTCTACATGCTAAAGTTTTGGTACAATTCAAGGATTGGGGATCGAAATAATAATTGTTTTGGGACTTATAGCACAAAGGTGCAAGAGTAAGAAGAAAATAACCATCCACTATGCTGCAACAATGAAATTTTGAGTTGAGAGACTACTATACCATTTATGGATAAACAGTTGGGCAAGTGAGTTATGTGTAAACGATCTTCCGCCATCTTTGGACTTGATATCCTGAGTTGAATTAATAGGTTATAAGCTCGAGTAAAAGAAAATTGTTACATATCAAGGTATGGGGTTAAGTGAGGTGTCATCAGATAATAAAGTTGTAAACACATTAGAGATGTAGTAAGTAGTATGTGTGTATAAGGAAATGCATTACGAATCGGGAAGTTGAGCTACATTCCGTGGTGTATGGCTATGAAATTTGGTTATGGAGAACGACTTGATCTTGAGGTAATCTATAAGATTTTGAAGTTTAAACTTTGCAAGTTAAGGTAGCGAGAAGAATTTTGGATTTGACATTTTGACGTGTCTATTGTGATCTAGTGGATAAAGTGGGATAATTTATGGATAGTTGGAGGACGCCTCACGTGATTATAAGATGCTACAAATCGTTAATAAAGCTTATATATTATGCGCAAGTGACACCCCCCTAAGGTAATTGTTAATCATAGTTCATTATGGATGAAGCTAATGTGGAAATACGGTGACATTAGCAATCATCGCTTGTATAGTATTGGGTTGATAACGACAATAGTTGTGCAATGAACAAAGCGTAAGGGTGTATTCATGGAGAATGAAAGACTAAGTCTTCTAAACAAGTTGCTAATACCCTCTCGACTGTAGTGGCGAATATTTATGAGGAAAACTTAAGTATCATCTAATTCGGTAGCAAATACTTTTGGGTTAAAGTTGTTAATATAGAGGTTTGGTCATTTGGTAAGTGGCTTCATATGAACACACTGGAGAGTTGGCTTGAGATGATAAAGTTTATTTCGTGAGCAAGATGGTCGAATGTAAACGCATCATGGTATGTAGTAGCCCTGTAGTGCCCTTTTGAGACTCCAACACTTGTAGTGTCGTATCTTGAAGTTTTAACAGTTGGAGACTCTGATTTTATCAACAATTTAAGATATTGTTCTTGTTACGATCTCGCTTAAGTGCGGATAAGGTGAATGAGGTCAATTTTTTTTTTAAAAGGTGAAAAATCATAGGTTGAACCTATCATGAAGGAATTCGACAATATTGGACAATCAATCACAGAACTTGTAGATAAGTGAAACTGGGATTGGGATAATACTAGTTAAATTAAAAGGCAATGATACACTACTTATTTGAAGTTTCGTTCAAGATTCCTTCGACTATGAGAGTCTAAAGTATATATTCACTCCAAAGGAGCTATATATGCGCGAGAAGAGATAGTTAGAGTTGACCAAAGACTACGACATGGAAATACAGTATCATGAAGGAAAACCCAATGTTGTAGCTGATGCTCTAAGCAGAAAGTCTCTACATTCGGTGTCATTAGTCGATCAAAGGAAGAGACTAAGAGACGAATTCCTTAATTTTGGAGTCCAATTGACTGAACCAGAAGTGACTTTAGGAACGACATAAATTGAGGATGATGTCTTGGTGTGAATTAAAGGAGTTGCAGTCGACTGATAAAACAAGGTTGTAAAAACTGGCAACGGAGCCTAAAGTATTAAAAAGTGCGGAATGGTATCATTCGATTTCAGGTTCGGATCTGCATACCTGATAACGCTGCATTGAGGGACAAAATTCTAACCGAAGCTCACGCCAACAAATATTCGGTACACCCAGGAGGAGATAAGATGTATCAAGATTTGAGTAAGGTGTTATGGTGGTCTAGGATGAAGAAGGATGTTGGTAACTTTGTGTCTAGGTGTTTGGTTTGTCGAAAGGGTAAGAGTGAGCAGAATAGATCTCAAGGCAAAATATAACCACTACTATACTGAAATGGAAATAGAGATCCATAGCCATGGATTTCATTGCAGGATTACCTAGGACACCCAAGGAGAAGAATAATTTGGGTTATTGTAGACAGACTGACAAAGTGCGCACATCCATGAAAGACACATGGTGCTCATGTGGGTGTCACCTACCAGAGGTGTGGTGGGGTGGAAAGAAAAGAAAACTAAACCCAAAATTTATTGGACCCTACAAAGTGACTAAAAGGATTGGAGAAGTCGTTTATGAGTTAAACTTGTTTGCGAACCACGATAAGGTACACAACGTATTCCACGTTTCTCAACTTAGGCATTATGTTAGTGATCCATCTCATGTGTTAAACTCGGAAACTATCGAGTTGGATGAAACTATGACATATGAGGAAGCGCCATTGAAAATTTTGGACACCAAGGTACGGAAAACTAGACGAACTGAAACACGTATGGTAAAGGTTTTGTCGTGTAATAACAATGTTGAACAAGCAACTTGGGAAGTGGAGTCAGTTATACGTGAGAAGTACCCTAACCTGTTGGATTAAGATATTTTCGGTTCGGGACGAACCTTTATTTTAAGAGGGACGAGAGCCCTGCACGCCTCGTTTTCCCTCGCTCGAACTCTTGTGTTATATGATTGATGTGATTTTAACTTACTCTTATGTGCACTATTGTAAGGTGCTTTGTGTGCTTTGTCACAACCTACTCCAATATTCATTCGAATACCCTTTTTGCTTATGCCATGGGCATGCTCTTGTACTACCGTTTCAAAATATTCATTCTATCTTGTGATCAACGTTACCAATGAAGAGCGAAACTTTTGAGGAATGAGTTTAAAGATTCGGAACGAATCTTTGTTTTAAGGAGGGAAGATTGTAACACCCCACAATTTTGGGACTTTAATTAGTTAGGGTGTTACGTTTATTAATCATTTTGAGAGAATTAACAAGAGTCATTTTGGTAATTTGGTGAATGTTAGACTATGTTATTAATTGGGTAATTCTAATTTTGGGAAGTTCTATAATTGGGTTATTGGACTTGGATCGAGTTTATGGATCAGTCATCTCACTCGATTAATAAAACCCGAACCCGAGTCTAATCCCTTACCCATTGACATAAACAAAATAAGAAACCCTACCTTCCCCTCAATTTATTCGGCCTCCCTTTATCTCCTCTCTCTCCTTTTCGTTTTCCTCCACCAGCAGAACATCTCAGCAGGACAACATCAACTTCAAACACACATAATTCTCTCATACAATCTCTGATTAGAGCGTGGTTGGTGGTGTTAGAATCGTGCTTTGGATATGAATCCAGGAATATGTAAATCGTGCCAAGACTCTATCGGATTCCACTTGTGGAGGTGTTTTAGTGGAGCTATGTCTATTTATCCGAGAATCTGTTCGGCCCCTCGGTGTTTTGAGGATTCCCGTCGACTCCTAAGGAATTCGAGGACGAGATTGTTTGGAGATGTCCTTTACTCTACCATTAACAATATATCCAAAATTGGTAAGGCCTAGACTTCTTTATCAAAATTTAAATTGGTTTTCGTGAGTAAACCCTAATTGTCTTTCATTGTTCATTGTGAAGTTTATTCCCGTCGATCCGTTTGGTGTTTGGGGACGAAATTTTGAGGAGAGGTTTCTGACATACCCCTCTACAACATATTAAAATTTGGTGGTCATCCACTATCGGAGGTAGACGTTATTCGTGTTTCTTTACCACTGTCGCTTTGTGAAGCTTTCATATTAGTGATAGTTGTGAGTTTTAAGACTTATGGTTACATATTTTTGATTAGGGAATGGTGGATTGAGTTTATAGTTGGATGATTAAGGATTAGCATCGCAAGGTAAGAACGTTGGTTACAATCCCAACCACGAAATCTAATCTCCAAAGATTATCTCATCTTGATACTAACCTTGTTTCCAATGACCATTGCTTACGTATTATCCCTATATTTGTCCTACTATTTTTGTATCATTATCATTTGAATTAACCTTGCAGCGTTTCCGCCTTTCGGCACAAAGAACCGGCCCTTCGGCCTCTTGATTTCGCCGGCTCGGCCTCTCGGCCGGCTCGGCCTTTCTCCTCGGCCACTCGGCCTCTCGGCCGAGTGTGTGCGTCGTTATTGCTCCTTTGTGATTTTGATGTGATTGTATGATTTATGTTATATTAACGATTGTATAATGTATTGTTTACGCGCGTATGATTGTGTACACTAATGTTTATGATATTGTATGTCGACGAAAACCACCTAGAGTAAGGTGACGCGACCAGGTTCGGTCACCTCTATACCTATGATCAAGGTAGTTTAAGGTCGGGTTAGCTACCGACTTCGTAATAGACTTTCCTCCTAGGGGTACGCATCCTACTGGATCCCTAGCGAGGGGTGTGCACACTTTAAGTTATTAGGGGCGTGTTTGTACTGCTCTAGCTCGCGCTGGTACGAGATTGTGGTGGCTGTGGGGTAGGAGCCCAGCCTTGATTTGTAGCAAGACCGTCGGATCTTGTAGCGATATGGGGATTATCGCGCTATATTATCATTGAACGATTTTCTATTATAACGCTTGTTTATTATTTGTTAGCTACGCGCCTCAAGGCGCGTATCTTTTGTTCATTTGTTTTGTACTTCTTACCCAGCCTGTATGCTGACGTTTTTTTATTCTGGTTCGTTCTCTACCATGTTCTGGGGCCTATGTCATTCTTTGATGGCATAGTTGACAGGTTTTGTTGAGTTCGGATGCTTGCTTGAGGGACGTTAACATGCTGGGGTTTCTTAATCGTCTATTGGACTATTTCATTTGATTATGTAATTTTGAATTCCGTTTTGAGAACTGTAGTTCGACATTTAAAGACTTCCGCTATTTTATCTTTCGTTGGTTTATTGTAATCGAATTTCTAGCCTTGCAATTGACTTGGTAGTCCATTGCGGCGTGACAATTCTAAATTATTTCTATTTATAGTTCAGTCAAAATTTAGGGTTGTTACAGTTGTCCTTCTATATGTACAAATTGGCCATGGCTGTTTGGGTGTTGTCGTGACCATTGTTCGTTCTTGGCTTGGCTTGATTTGGCCATGGTTTTGTGGAGTATGAATTTGATTTGATTTGTACCATATGAGGACTTTGGCATAATTTGTTTAGGATTGATTATAATCATCATTTGGGTCTTACGGTGTTAATTATTTAGGGTTCTTATACATTTTTAATAATTTAGGAACTCACTTGTTCATGATTTATTTGGGAATTGCTTGTAATTTATTAATTTTAGTCATTATTTATGAAATATAGCTTGCGGGTTTAAAGAGGTTCGATTTGACGACTTTGAGATAAATAATTAAGGAGAAGTTTAGCGCTAACGGTAAGAACGCCAACTCTTGAGCTTGAGCATGTTATATTGTCTTCTAATGTGATCAATTCTTGTTTCATATATATTGGCTTCTATACTCCTATCGTTTGATCACAATATCTCTTGTTTGGTTGGGAATTGGTTATACATCAAATAAAACATCTAATCATGGTTTGAATATGGCTTATAGTTAATGGGATTTTCTTCTATAAACACTCTAGAGTTCGGGTTAACTCCTCCGGGGGTGCTCGATTACGAATGATTTACTATACCTGCGATCAAGGTAACTCTTAACTGGATTAGCTACCAGTTACCTATTGGAACCTCCTCCTTGACCGGTTACATCCTACTGGCCCTCTTGCGAGGGGTGTGCACACTCGGGTTCTCTTAGGGTGGTTTGGTTGGCCTCTAGAGTTGTTCCCGGTTTGGGGTAGGACCCTTACCAAAGATGGGTTACTGATGCGGAGTGCCCATTCCTGTATGATTGATTCTTCTCTCTGAAACTTATAATATTATTCTTGGTTCATATCTCTTTCTAATCATCTTGGTTAATCCTTTGGTTGTAAGCGTTGCTTGTTCAGCTACGCGTCTCAAAGGCGCGTATCTTACTTTCCTTGTTTTGCTTTGAGTTCTTACTTAGCCAGTTTTGCTAACGTTCTTTTGTTTGGGTTTGTCCCTACCCTATTCTGGGGCCTGTGTCATTTTCCGATGGCGCAGTTGACAGGTGTGTTTGATGGTGATATGTTGAGCTTGCGGACGTCTGCATTCACGGGGTCTTTTCATTTAGACAATTATTAAACCTTTATTAGTTTCATTTGGATTTCGGTTTTGGAATTTGTAAACTTTGACTAAAGTCTTCCGCTGTCGTACTATCTTATTATTTACATTTTGGATTTATTATTTTGGTATTTGCTTTGCAATTAACTCGGATAGTTAATTGTGGCATAATAATCCTAGGTTTTCCTTATTTAATTGAGTCGAAAATTTAGGGTTGTTACAGTTGGTATCAGAGCGATAGGTTCTGATCGAGTCAAAGGTTTACAACAGTTATTTTTTTTATATGTCTTTTCAAACATGGTTTTCCAAAAAAAAGGGGTCTTTTTGAAAATGGGGGTTGGGTTGCATCATTCGCATGCTATATGCTACATGGTATGTCTATATGAGTTTCTGTGAATATTTGGAGTTGTATGTTTTATGGTTGTTTAACTCTACTTATCAATTAGCGTTTTGCTCTTAGTTTTGTGTCAAACAGGGGACAAGCCCCCCTACAGGATCACTCGTGGGTTAAAACCATTTGGTTAGGCTTTTGTGCTACTTGTAAGCTTGTTTGTGTAGTTTTTTGTTCACTCCTATTGTATCATATTCGAAACTTATAATTTGGTTGAATGGATTTACGTTATTAACTTAACCCTGGTGCCTTCTAAGGGCTATGGATGGGAGGAGTGTGAGAATTTATGCTTACCATTGGGTGCCTTGTTTTCCGTCTTATGAAAGTTGTTATCATATAGAAAATGGTACGTGGAGCGTCATCCTTGAACAACATGAGCCCAGAAATAGCTGCATTGATAGCTCAAATGACTGCACAAAATGAGGCAATGGCTCAGCAGCAACAGGCTATGGCTGAGCAACACCAAGCCATGACGCAGACAATTCAACAGGATATGACTCAGCAACACCAGGTTATGACGCAGACCATGCAACATGTGGCTGGTTTGGCAACTACTTTGACCCAGGTGCTAAACAATCACCAAAACAATAACAACCAGGACAATAACAACCAGAACAACAACCAACAGAATAACAACAACCAGAACAACAATAATAACCATGTCCAACCTGCCCCGGTCACTGCACAGTCTATGTCCAAGGCCGTTCAACAAAAGAATCCTCCGACCTTTTCTGGGACGGGAGACCCAGCTGAGTTGGATACCTGGTTTAGGGATATGGATAGAATTTACTTGTCCTTGGAGTGCCCACCAAGATACAAGGTAAGGATTGGCGCATTTTACCTTAGGGAGGATGCTGACAGGTGGTGGCAAGAGATTAAGGAAAGTTTCTTTTAACTATACACTGAGACCACTGAAGATGGGGGAGCGGTTGAGTATGAGCGTGGTTGGGGACATTTCAGAGAATTTATGGAGGAGGAATTTTTCCCCGAACACCTTAAGGATGAGAAGAGATTCGAATTTGAGGGGTTTAGACAGACAGAAGGGATGTCTGTTAGGGAGTTTTATACCAAATTTATGGAGCTTAGTCGCATTTTGTTCCCACTGAAAAATTGAAAGCCACACAGTTCCAAAAGAAGCTACTCTGGAAAATCAAAGACAGATTCTCAGGTGAACCATCAAGGACTATAAGGGGTGTCTATGCTCGTGCAAACAACATTGAGCGCAGTATTATTGAGAAAGAAACGGAATTGGGAGTGAAAAGGAAGGAGGGACCCTCGAACTTGCAAGAGAATGCGAATAAGAAGGGTAATTTTCTCAACTCTAAGAAGCCATCTAACTCTTTCAATACCGGGATGAGCAATTTTAATCAAGGGCAATATTCTACGCGACCCCAAAGCCAAGGGGGTGAACGTCGTTATATCTGTAAGCGTTGTGGCGCTAATCATCCTGGAGTTGACTGCAATGGAGTGAAGGTTACATGCCGACACTGCCAGAAGCCAGGTCACCGTGAGTTTGAGTGTCTTTCCAAGCTAGCTGGAAAGCCAGCAGTACCTGCGGGTAGCACACCTACCTATGCTAGTAGGTTACCCAATCAGAGGGCTCAAAGCGCTTATGCTGGATCCAACACCACTTTTAAGAACCCGACTCCAACTATGGGTATTTCTATTGCAATGGCAAACAAGCCGATTGGTTCGATTAATGTTGCCACTACGAGCAATAAGAAGTCTGGTCAGCTTTATGTCATGAACCAGGAGGAAGCTGAGAACACTGATGTTGTGTCTGGTAAATTTCCTGTTAACTCTGTTTTCGCTCATGTTTTGTTTGATAGTGGTGCGTCTCACTCATTTGTTGCATCCAAGTTTATTGCTTTGTCAGGTTTAAAATTTGGTGAATGTGTAGACTTCGACTTTGCTATGGCCACTGGGGATAATGTGAACTGTAAGACCTTGTTTAAGGATGTATCTGTGATTATTGGTGGTCATGATTTTAGAGCAGAACTGATCGAGTTTCCATTACATATTTTGATGTAATTTTGGGTATGGATTGGATGGGTAAACATAAGGCTAGATTAGACTGTTGGTTAAGGAAAATTTCACTAAAAAGACCTAAAAATGTCAGAGTGTCATACAAAGGAAATATTAAAGGACCTAGAGTGAAGTTGATCTCCGTGATGAAACTAAAGAAACATATGTCTAGGGGAGCACAATTACTCTTATGCCATGTCAGAGACACTAGAGTTCATTATCCAGATTTGAGCGAGGTCCGTGTTGTGAGTGAGTTTGAGGACGTGTTTCCAGAAGATATTCCAGGAATGCTGCCTACAAGAGAAGTGGAGTGTAAGGTCGACTTGGTTCCAGGGACTGGACCGATAGCTAAAACACCTTATAGGATGGCACCACTTGAGATGCAGGAACTTAAGAAACAACTTGATGAGTTGGTGGAAAAGGGATATGTCCGGCCAAGTGTCTCACCTTGGGGAGCACCTGTTTTATTTGTCAAGAAGAAGGATGGTAGCTTGAGGTTATGCATAGATTACCGTGAGTTGAACAATGTGACAATCAAGAATAGGTACCCTTTACCTAGGATTGATGACTTGTTTGATCAACTGAAGGGAGCTAGAGTTTTCTCTAAGATTGACTTGAGGTCTGGATACTATCAGCTTAAGGTAGCCCCTGAGGATGTTCCGAAGACAGCCTTTTCGACGCGCTGTGGGCACTACGAGTTCACAGTTATGCCATTTGGGTTAACCAATGCCCCTGCAGTTTTCATGGATTTGATGAACCGTACCTTTAGACCATATCTGGACAAGTTTGTTGTTGTGTTCATTGATGATATTTTGATATACTCAAGGAGTGAGGCGGAGCACGAGGAACATCTCAGAATTGTCTTACAAATTTGAGGGAGAAGCAACTCCATGGGAAGTTTTCGAAATGTAAGTTCTGGCTAGACAGAGTTGCATTCCTAGGTCATATTATATCTAAGGATGGTGTTTCCGTGGATCCTGCGAAAGTTAAAGCTGTTTCAGAGTGGCCGACTCCTAAGAGTGTGACGGAGATTAAAAGCTTTTTGGGACTTGCTGGCTATTACAGGAGGTTTGTTAAGGATTTCTCTAAAATAGCTAGACCTATGACCACATTGATGAAGAAGGCAACCAAGTTCAAATGGGATGATAATTGTGAGAAGGCATTTGAAACCTTGAAAACTAGACTGACAGACAGCACCAGTCCTAGCTTTACCGGATGAGAAAGCAGAGTATGAGGTGTACACGAGCGCTTCGAAAAATGGTTTGGGTTGTGTCCTTTTGCAGAACCGGAGAGTAATTGCTTATGCGTATAGGCAGCTTAAGAGTTACGAGGAGAACTACCCGACTCATGACTTGGAGTTAGCGGCCGTGGTGCATGCTTTGAAAATTTGGAGGCACTATCTCTACGGAGTAAGCTTTAAGATTTTCTCTGATCATAAGAGTCTTAAGTATATTTTCACCCAAAAGGAATTGAACATGCGTCAGATGAGGTGGCTAGAACTGATCAAGGATTATGAAATGGAGATCCAGTACCATGAGGGCAAGGCAAATGTCGTCGCAGATGCTTTGAGTAGGAAATCTCTTCACACTGTACAATTGGTGGTACAGAGAGAAAGGTTGCGGGATGAATTTCTTAACTTTGGGGTTCAACTTACTGAGCCTGGTGCGCCTTCAGGAGTTACTACGATCCAAAATGATCTTTTGAGAGATATTAAGGAGCTTCAGGGGACTGATAAGTTTCTACAAGACAAATTGACCAATGAGGCTGAGTTGGTCAAAGTTCGAGGAGATGGATTCATTCGCTTCCAGAATCGAGTTTGTGTGCCCGACAATGAGGAATTAAGGAAAAAGATCCTCACTGAAGCTCATGCTACACTGTACTCCGTGCATCCAGGAGGAGATAAAATGTATCAAGATTTGAGACAAGTCTTTTGGTGGTCTGGACTCAAAAAGAATGTTGCAGAATTTGTTGCTCGATGTTTGGTATGTCAGAAGGTGAAAAGTGAGCATAAGAGACCGCAAGGAAAGTTGCAACCATTGAAGGTTCCTGAGTGGAAATGGAGTTCCATATCCATGGATTTTATAGCTGGTTTACCCCGTACTCCTAAGGGAAACAATATGATTTGGGTGATTGTTGATCGATTGACTAAATGTGCTCATTTCATCCCTATGAAAGACATTTGGAAGAAGAAACAGTTGGTTGCTGCTTACATGCATCACGTTTTGAGGTTACATGGGGTTCCAAACGAGATTGTGTCGGACCGTGATGCGCGATTTGTGTCAAGGTTTTGGACCAAGTTACAGGAAGCTTTAGGAACAAACTTGATGATGAGCATCGCCTTTCACCCCGCTACTGATGGTCAGACAGAGAGGACCAATCAGACGATAGAGGATATGTTACGGGCTTGTGCTCTACAGTTTCAAGGAGGTTGGGAGGATAAATTGGAGTTGATCAAGTTCTCGTACAACAACAGTTATCAAGCTTCGATTAAGATGGCTCCCTATGAGGCCTTGTATGGGAGGAAGTCTCGTAGTCCGATTTGCTGGAACGATATCAGTGAGACTGTAGTGTTGGGACTTGATTACATTCAGGAGATGACTGAGCAAGTTAAAATTATACAGGAACGCATGAAAGCTGCACAAGATCGTTAGAAAAGCTATGCTGATAAGACCAGGAGTCACATCGAGTTTGCAGTTGGAGATATGGTATTGTTGAGAGTTTCACCTACTAAGGGTGTACTGAGATTTGGTAAGAAAGGACCTTATAAGATACTAAATCGCGTAGGTGAGGTTGCTTATGAGCTTGATCTTCCTGCAAATTTGGAAAAGGTTCACAATGTCTTCCATGTTTCTCAATTGAGACGTTATGTGAGTGACCCATCACATGTTCTTGACCCCGAGACGATCGAGATAGATGAAACCATGACCTATGAGGAAGCACCATTAAAAATTTTGGATAGGAAAACACGAAAGACCCGACATACAGAAACTCCTATGGTGAAAGTGTTGTGGTGCAACAACAATGTTGAGGAAGCGACTTGGGAAGTTGAGTCGGCAATGCGTGAGAAATACCCTCATTTGTTTGATTAAGGTACTATAGGTTCGAGGACGAACCTTTCAATTAAGGGGGATGAGAACCCTTCGCGCTCTATTACTCTGTCGTGTTTTTATGTCGTGTCATGTTATTATGTGCTATTCGTACAACTTTAATTGTTTTGGTTTGTTTTGTGCCTTAGTGCTCTTGGTGGAACATATAGTTCCAAGTTACTGTTGCTTGGTTTTGGGTGCCTTGTGCACAACTTATTTCTAAAACTTGCTCAAAAGCTCAATTGGCGATAGCGTAGGTACGAGTGTATTGGAGTATGGTTATTAGAGGATTATTGCAAACTAATTTTTGTAGAGATTTGACGTTTTTGGAAAAATATTGCTAAGGTTCATTTTGGAGAGTATGTTTACGCTACGAGGACGTAGCGTTGTTTTAAGGGGGGAAGTCTGTAACACCACGTATATTTTGAAAATTTATTTAACTCGGGTGTTACTAATTAAATTCATTTTGGTTAATTTTTTGTAAATTATTAATATGACTTTCAAATTTTATTTGGTTTTATAGAAATGACTTAATAAAACAATTTAAACAAAATTTTATTTATAATTTAAATTTCCAAAATTACCCTTTTGCCCTTATTGGGTTTTAGTAAAACCCTTTTTGTTTTAATCCCCTCAAACCCCATGTTGTACGTTTCATCTTCATCACCACGCATCATCATCGTCTTTTTCATTCACGATCGCCGTCACCTATCAATCGCTCGCAGCCATCAATTTTCAGCCCGGTTTTGGACGAAACTAGTATCGTTGTTCCTCTTTTTCTCTGCTCTACACAACGGTATGAATTTCTCAAAGCTTTATTAAAGTTGTCCCGACATAGTCGTTTCGTATCTTCTCGATTAACTTGGGTTTATTACGATTTTATTGGTTTTAATCCTTGTATGAGCGTTTATCATGATTTTTTCAAAGGATTGTAGTTCGTTTTTATGAATGTTTTTAAGTTGGGTTTTTCTTTGAGAAGTGTCGTGTTGTTGTCGTTGCTGTTGGTATTGTCGTCGGTGTAATTAGTGTTGTTGGTGTAGCCGTCGATGTTGTCGCAAGGCTCTGTTTCGAGTTGCTGAACATTAGCCGTCGAGGTGCTTGTGTAATTATGCGAGAGTGGATGTGCGAAGGCCTGTATAGGAGTGTGTAGGTGGGTTGTATCGAGGGGCTGTTTGTTGTCCTTCTATATGTGCAAATTGGCCATGGCTGTTTGGGTGTTGTCGTGACCATTGTTGGTTCTTGGCTTGGCTTGATTTGGCCATTGAGTATGTATTTGATTTGATGTGTACCATACGAGGACTTTGACATAATTTGTTTAGGATTGATTATAATCATCATTTGGGTCTTACGGTGTTAATTATTTGGGGTTCTTATACATTTTTAATAATTTAGGAACTCACTTGTTCATGATTTATTTGGGAATTGCTCGTAATTTATTAATTTTAGTCATTATTTATGAAATATAGCTTGCGGGTTTAAAGAGGTTCGATTTGACGACTTTGAGATTAATAGTTAAGGAGAAGTTTAGCGCTATCGGTAAGAACGCCAACTCTTGAGCTTGAGCATGTTTTATTGTCTTCTAATGTGATCAATTCTTGTTTCATATATATTGGCTTCTATACTCCTATCGTTTGATCACAATATCTCTTGTTTGGTTGGGAATAGGTTATACATCAAATAAAATATCTAATCATGGTTTGAATATGGGTTATGGTTAATGGGATTTTCTTCTATAAACACTCTAGAGTTCGGGTTAACTCCTCCGGGGGTGCTCGATTACGAATGATTTACTATACCTCTGATCAATGTAACTCTTAACTAGATTAGCTACGAGTTACCTATTGGAACCTCCTCCTTGACTGGTTACATCCTACTGGCCCTCTTGCGAGGGGTGTGCACACTCGGGTTCTCTTAGGATGGTTTGGTTGGCCTCTAGAGTTGTTCCCGGTTTAGGGTAGGACCCTTACCAAAGATGGGTTACTGATGCGGAGTGCCCATTCCTGTATGATTGATTCTTCTCTCTGAAACTTATAATATTATTCTTGGTTCATATCTCTTTCTAATCATCTTGGTTAATCGTTTGGTTGTAAGCGTTGCTTGTTTAGCTACGCGCCTCAAAGGCGCGTATCTTACTTTCCTTGTTTTGCTTTGAGTTCTTACTCAGCCAGTTTTGCTGACGTTCTTTTGTTTGGGTTTGTCCCTACCCTATTCTGGGGTCTATGTTATTTTCCGATGGCGCAGTTGACAGGTGTGTTTGATGGTGATATGTTGAGCTTGCGGACGTCTGCATTCACGGGGTCTTTTCATTTAGACAATTATTAAACCTTTATTAGTTTCATTTGGATTTCGGATTTGCAATTTGTAAACTTTGACTTAAGTCTTCCGCTGTCGTACTATCTTATTATTTACATTTTGGATTTATTATTTTGGTATTTGCTTTGCAATTAACTCGGATAGTTAATTGTGGCATAATAATCCTAGGTTTTCCATATTTAATTGAGTCGAAAATTTAGGATTGTTACAATGATCTCAGAATATATCACCCATAAAGACCCTCGAGCAAGCAAAGCACGGGTGATCCATTGTGAATAAAGGTACCCTAGACGATAGCAAAGCACGCAACCATAAGTGCGACCATTCATAGTCTGGCCCAACCCCGAAACCGGGACCACTCTAAGCCAATCAGAACAGTGCGCATCCTGCTGAGAACCCCACAAAGCTAACTGACGCGGTGTTAAGGAATAAATAGAAGCAACTTCCCTAGCAACCCGAGCGAAATAAAAATCTGCCAATCTCTTCATAAGTCTGGAGGTAATCTCACCAGGATTACCCAAGATGTCAACCTCTAAAGTCCGATTAAAAACACCAACAACATCAACAAACGCAGGCCCCAAAGAGACGACACCAGCCTGACGAAGGAGCTTAGACTGCAGATGAGCAGACTGAAGTCGCGACGCTAAAAAAGCATAATAAACAGCATCCCCGGCCGAATAAACTCCAAGCCCTCCGAATGAAAAAGACAAAGTAGTGAACCTCCACTGCCAGTCACCAAAACCCGGAGCAGAAGCAACAACGATACGCTCTAAGGAAGAATGTAGGGCCGCATCAAAAGCTAGTCGGGCCGACTCGAAAAAACACGGCGCACAAGTACGTAGGGTGAAATATAGCTTAGAGACCCAGTGCAAGCTCGAAGAAGTAACAACTAACTCTGAGGATCGTTAAGCTTAGCAATTGCGCCCATGAATTCAATGGTCTTACTGTCTTAGCCACCATCTGCATAACCATAGAACTACAAAACTCAAAATCGACACTGACAGGTCCACCTAACAAATTGACCCCTATAAGAGGCCTATCAATATTAGGGAGGAAGACACCGACAAGCCGGCTCCACGGATCCTCCGTAGGCCAAAACACCTCACTTTTGGCAACGTTAAGGTGAAGACCCAAACGAGGACCATCTGTTTGAATCAACTCCAAGATCTGACCTACAACCAAGGTATCACCGACAATAGTGCCATCATCCAAATACCATGCCTGCAAACACAAGTCAAAGGAGTCTCTAATCTTACACGCCAATGGGTGCAACACTAGAGCAAAAAGCAGCGGGCCTAGGGGGTCACCCTACTGAACCCATTGACACGACAAAAGAGTGTGCTCTCCATAATATAAACGAGCAGGGTTGGAGTAACATAACTCCACCCAACGAGCGAGAGCGGGGTAGCGAATACGAACCTCGTGAAGCATAGTAGTATGATCCACCATGTTAAATGCATTCTGAAAATCTACCAATAACATCGAAAGACCCAACTCTTATCCACGACCCTCAACCAAGAGGTTAACAGCATGAAAGATCGCCTCACCACCCCAGACACACCCACACCAAATTGTAGATCAGCGAAATAATCGTCCAAAGTAGGACCCAATAAATAGGCCGCCACCTTGGAAACCAAATGCCGCCACACTGTGCCCACCGCAATAGGGCGAATACCACCGCCCGGCTTAACTAGTAGAGTGAGCGGCGCGCTAGCTACCAAAGGTCCCAAACAACAGGACACTGCCCATCTAGAAAGAGGTTAACCACACGGGTGATCTAGGCAAGCAGCTCATCAGAAACCGCCACAACGACACCACTCGAACAATCCAAAAGGTTCTGAGCCCGGAAACTGTCTCGCCCACAAGATGTACCACGTGGAAAGCTCTTAATCCGATCTAGAACAACAGCAACCGGAGCATCAAAATGAGGTTGATCAACAGGTACGGCTTGCAATAATGGTCCAGAAGCAACGAGTGTTTAGCCTGTAAATCCTCTAAAGTAGCATCAGTGTATGGTGAAATACCCGAGGAAGAAAGAACCAGAACAGCCGCAGAAAAATGACCATCAGCAACCTTACGCCTACACTGCATGACATTACGCTCACCCATCCCCAGGGCCTCATCATCAACATCCAACAAAGGAGGCGAATCCTCAGCCAAAGTATCCTGAATAAGCTGCCAAGCACCCCCAGGCTCAGCCCAAGTGCGTCCTGAACAATAAACTCCTCCTGTAAACGGCGCCTAACAGCAAAACGACGCTCACGACAACTCCGCGGTGAAAAAGTTCTTAGTGTACACAGCGGCAACACAAACAACTGAACCCCTGTCAAGCGCCCCCTTGAGTACCCGAGAAAAACTCAGACGACACTTTGGAGGGATAGACTTAACTGTGCGCAACCGTTTAGAAAGCAAACGATCGAGGAGATCAATATCAAAACCCGCAGACAAATCCCCTGTAGTAGCATCCACAGGCTGTGAGGCTGGGGCAGACGATCTGTCCAAACTATAGAGAACAAAACGAACAACCCCATCGCCAGTATCTGCGAGACCCATAAAATTCGACCTACTACCATGTCGACACTTAGAGAAAAAAGTGTGGGTCTTGAAACAATCACCACAAAGTCAACGACTCATACGCCAGAAAATCGACTCGGTCTCATAAAAAAGGGCCAAAGAAGTCGAAAGAGCATGTTTAGTGACATCAAGGGCGACACCAGTAAAATGATGACCATGCAAGTGACCCACCAACGAACTCTTAGCAAGACCCCGCCCACCGTTATTCTGACACCCGCTAAGGCCAACAAATGGGCAACGAAACCTCACTGTCGCACACATACAAACCAAAAAAGGACAAAAAAGGAGACAAAACAAAAGAATGAAACCAGATAAAAACAAACACGAAAAGGCTAAAAAGGGAGCCCTGCCAAAAATGGTAAGACCCCACAAGAGCAAGCCCTCCACACGGTTACGGTTCAGACCGGCAAGGGACAGGGTCTCGGAGCAGGTCAACCCCGACGAGCCCCGGAAATCAATCCCGAAGAAAGCCGACAGTGAATTGACGGACGGGGAATCAAACCCCCTCACTGGTCGCTTACGCCGGTGCAGCAGAGGGGAGTTTCGCGATGAGAAGTCGCGATGTGCGGAGACGGCGGAACTAATATCTAGCTTTCTCCTAATTGTATATAACTAATCAAATCAAAACATATCAGAGTTCTTCTAATTCACTAACATTGATCAAAGGTATGTTGATTTTCACTTTTTATTGTACCAAACTTTATCAATATTTATAGCAATATTCCAATTCTTGGTTGTGTTTTGCAGTTTTAGTAACAAGTACTCAAGATCAAGCAAGAAAAGAGTTCATCAACACCAAATTTTGTACTTCTTAAAGGTCAGTTTGTTAATGTCAATTGAAATTTTATTTTAGTCTTTTTAGTTATTGATTTTATACATACAAGCTTTGAAATGCACGCTATGCGTGCAGAACTGTATGTAAGACAGCGTAGTGAAGTTAAATCAAACAAATATCTAAGAAAACAATACTTAGCTAATAATAGAAATAGAATAGAAAAAACACATTAACATAGTAAAAGGGAAGATTACAAATGTTCATCAGAATACAACAATAAATAAATTAGACTCCTAATTAACTACAAACTGGTGATGTTCTATGTGTGACCGGTAAATAGACATTAATATAATTAATATACATGGTGAAATAACCTAAAACAAAAGTAAAAATAAAGCATTCTAATAATATATACCTTATGTTAAACCTACGTGTCGTTTGGTAGAAATACTTCTGAATAAACAATATTCTTTGTGTGAATTCCGCCTTTCCCACGTGTTGTCTTACCCTTGGTAGCTAAGATTCCTTGTAGTTTCTTGTGAGTTCCCTCTCGAGACTGCAACATACAATTGACCATGACTATATACATGTTGAGGAAGGTAGATTCCAATTTACATGAGGAATTGTCTGACCTTGTGATTTGTTTATGGTCAATGCAAAACACAATTTGACTGGAAATTGCTTTCGGACCATCTCGAAACGCAAGTTCAAATCATCTGCCGTTTTCAATGGAACGCGTGGTAAAAAAATTCGCGAACCTTTGCAGGTCATCATCTTAGCCTCGATCAAATTATCCCATAAGTTTGCAACATATCAACCTTGTTCCATTACAAAGTCCATTACGTGTGTCAATGTTTCTGAAAAGCATGATTGGCGAAGCCACTTTCAATTTCAGTTCATGAGATGGCAATCCTCCGAAAGACAATGAGTTTAAAAACTCGGGTTGGTATAGGTTGTGACGATCCTCTAGAATAGAGTCAAATGAATAGTATGTTTTGTCTTACCCAACAAATTTATTCACAACCTTTTCATTAAGTTTATCAACTTCGTCATTTTTTGGAGTCACGATAGCTCTTTCAACCATATATGTGACATGACCAGCATGATAACATAAATTAGGAAAGATGGCATCTACCAAGAATCAATCGAGTTGTCGCAATCAGATGTGATACACATTGAAGAAGGCAACCTTATCATATCATCTTCTGTTGCTGGCTCAATTCCATTTCCAACTCTGAGTAAAAACGAAGCAATATGAGGGTCGGACTTAGATCTCATGTTTTCTGTAAATTGAAGAACTTCAACATGGGCCCATAAAATTGATCTTACAAAACACGCATTGACAGTTTCCGTCCTAATGCCCTTTGGTATAACAGGAAGAACTTGTCTGCAATCTCCACCAAACAGCATACCCTTTACCACCAACTGGTACATTAACCTCCATAAGGTCCCTCAAACTACGATCAACGACCTCAAACGCATGTCTGTGAGTCTTCGTTGCTTCATCCCATATGATCACGGATGCATGCTTTATAAGATATACTTCGACGCTTTGTTTGCTGAATTTCCAAGTTGATGATGCATTAAGTTTAACCAAGAGACCAAATGTCTTGTGAACAGTTTTGCCTCGCTGCAATAACGTAGCAGCAATAGATGCAAGTCCAAATTTTCCTCTCATTTTCGTTAAAGCTAAAACTGCATGATATAATAAGGTCTTACCTGTTCCACCAGGGCCATCAATAAAAAATGTTCGACCCTTTCCAGACTTGATAGCCTCCATAACAACATTGAAGGCATGACGTTGGCCGTCGTTTAGATGCTCGACACAATGTACATCCTCGGAGGGTGGGGGTCGGTGCAGCCAATTCATCATGTCTTGCTCTCTCCTTATGAATGTCGCCTTCCATTTCAAAGCTGGTTTCAGAAAGCGGGAAATCGATATTCTTTCCCAATTGCCTCAATAATCATTGTATATAAGAAAGGACACAATCTTGCACAAAGACTTCATCTGCTGAAGAATCATGAGAGAAGGCTTCAGCCATATGAGGGTAAAATTTCTGTCATAATGATTCAATATCTGCTGGTTGGCAATAGACTAATATAGTAACAAATAATTTCCGTGTAGCTGGTGGCATTCTTGAATTTGATGCTTCTCCCAAACATTCTCGAATGCTCCAATCATTATCCATAACCCCCTCTCTCCTTCTTGCAACGGGGTATTTATAGGCTCCTCTTCGTGGGCTTAGAGAGCCCGTGCCCAGCACATCAGGAAAAAGGAAGGTGATCCCTTCCTTTGGGCTGTTTAAGGCGGTTCTTCCTTTTGGGCCTTTTTGCTGGTGTCTTGTCTCGGCCCATTTAGTGTGGCCCGGATCATACACGGCCGCCCCGATCGGAGTTGTATACGTGTATACAACTCTGATCTAATTACCATCTTCGAAGGCCTATGCATGCTTGAGACCGTCAAGCAACGGTGGAGCTGCGTACCTTTCTCAGCATTTTCTTTTGCATTGTGCTTGCTAATAGGTCTCTTGTGAGGGTTGTACCCTGGACGGATGTTCCGTGACCTTTGACGTTCATCTGATCTTATACAGGAAGCCCTGTCGTGACCTCGTGCATGGGCGATGGGATGAACTTGTAAATATATGACAGCCTGGACCCTGTCGAATGAACGTCCAGGGCGGTCTTGTAAATAGAGTTAGCCTGATCCTGCGTAAGGATGATAGGCTGATCTTATAGAGGAACCCCTAGCCTGATCTCGTGGACGAACAGTGGGAAGAATCTTGTAAATAGGGGCCAACCTGGGTCTGTCGGATGAAAGTCAGGCTGGTCCGAAGCTAGCTAATCCTGCGTAAGAATGGTAGGCTTATCTTCTAGAACAAGCCCCGGCCTGATCTCATGGATGACAGACTGTCTGATCTTGAAAATATATGTCAGTCTTGCTTGAGGGATGCTTGACTGAACTTGCAGAAGGGAGCCCTGGCCTGATCTCATGAATGAGAGGCTCGCTGAGCTTGAAAATATATGTCAGTCTTGCTCCGTTGAAGAATGCTTAACTGAACTTGCAGAAGGCAGCCCTGGCCTGATCTTGGGTGAGATAGCCCTGGCATGAACTAGTGGATGTCAGGCAGGCTGATTTTGTAAAGATAGATCAGCCTTGGTCCGCTGAAGGATGCTTGACTGAGCTTGTAGAAGGCAGCCCCGGCCTGATCTTGTGGATGTCAGGCTAGCTTTGGATGAGACAGCCCTGGCCTGATCTAGTGGATGTCAGGCAGGCCGATCTTGTAAAGATAGGTCAGTCTTGGTCCGCTGAAGGATGCTTGACTGAGCTTGGGGAAGGCAGCCCCGGCCTGATCTTGTGGATGTCACGCTGGCTGATCTTGGATGAGACAGCCCTAGCCTTATCTAGTGGATGTCAGGCAGGTTGATCTTGGGTGAGACAGCCCTGGCCTGATCTAGTGGATGTCAGGCAGGCTGATTTTGTAAAGATAGGTCAGTCTTGATCCGCTGAAGGATGCTTGACTGAGCTTTTAGAAGGCACCCCGGCCTGATCTGATCTTGTGGATGTCAGGCTGGCTGATCTTGGATGAGACAACCCTGGCCTGATCTAGTGAATGTCAGGCAGGCTGATCTTGTAAAGATAGGTCAGTCTTGGTCCGCTGAAGGATGCTTGACTGAGCTTGTAGAAGGCAGCCCTGGCTTGATCTTGTGGATGTCAGGTTGGCTGATCTTGGATGAGACAGCCCTGGCCTGATCTAGTGGATGTCAGGCAGGCTGATCTTGTAAAGATAGGCCAGTCTTGGTCTGCTAAAGGATGCTTGACTGAGCTTGGGGAAGGCAGCCCCGGCTTGATCATGTGGAAGTCAGGTTGCTTGAACTTGGATGAGACAGCCCTTGCCTGATCTAGTGGATGTCAGGTTGGCTAATCTTGGGTGAGACACCCCTGGCCTGATCTAGTGGATGTCAGACAGCCTGATCTTGTAAAGATAGGTCAGTTTTGGTCTGCTGAAGGAAGTTTGACTGAGCTTGGAGAAGGCAGCCCCGGCGTGATCTCGTGGATGTCAGGCAGGCTGATCTTGTAAAGATAGGCCAGTCTTCGTCCGTTGAAAGATGCTTGACTGAGCTTGGAGAAGGCAGCCCTGGCCTGATCTCGTGGATGTCAGGCAGGCTGATCTTGTTTACCTATCCTGACGGGATGTGCCATGTGTAATCCAACCTTTTGCTTTAGCCTTATTTTTTCCCACCCTAGCGGGTTGTGCCAGGGCTGACTGATTATCAATCGTGTCTGTATTTAGTGTTTAAACCTGTGTGTGGATTTTTCTGACCCACTTGTTTCATCGCTTATGGCGATGCTTTGCTACCCCTTAGGATCTCTTAGCATCATCGTATCGTGCAATGAACCAGACCTCTGGCCTTGGCTAGTCTGGGCCTTTGATTGGGTGGTTGTGCTTTCTTTGGGCTTGGCGGTCTTAGCACTACCTTACTTACCTCGACCTTAGTCGCGTAACCTAGCTTTGGTCGCCCTCAAGCGGGGCTTTAGACCATCGCCAGGGTCACAGCATTGGCTAGCGTTCCCTCATCATGGCTTTACTTTAGCCCTGGATGGACTTTCTTTGTCCTGGGTGGACTTAATTTGTCCTGGCCTTACTATAGCCTTGGCTGAATTTCAGCCTTCTTACCTGGCTTTACAATAACTCTGGCTGGATTTCGACCTTAGTCTGGCGTTGTGCTCCAACTATGCCTTTTTCTAGCTCCTCGCCTTAGTCTGGGTGTAATCTCGCAACTTGCTTTGCCTTGATATATCCTTTCCGATATCACTTGCCCCTTATTTATTTTTGTCGTATGCGATGAAAAGTAATTATAAGCTTCAGATCTTTGGGTCTATGCCCCTTATTTCTTTTTCTCACTTTAACGTTGATGCGTCTCCTTTGATGCTTGAGGTGATGCCCTGGAATTAGGTTTCTTTACGCTGGAAGAGGTATTCTCGAGACTGTCGTGTTGAAGTCGGGGCCTGGAAGCTGCTTTTGCTGATGCAGGGCCTGCAGGCTGCCTGGACTGCCGCAGGGTCTGGAGATTGCCCTTGGTGATGTTGGATATTGGCTTCCTCTTACGAGAGATAGATGTTGCATTTTCGAAGGTGGAGCCGGAGGCTACTTTTGCGGATCCTGGGTCTGGAGGCTGCTTTTTCGGAGCCAGGGTCTGGAGGCTACCTTTTTGGGGGCCGTGTCTGGAAGTTGCTTCTACTGATGCAGGTCCTGGAAGCTGCCTTTGCTGATCTGATGCAGGTCCTGGAGGCTGCTTCTGTGAAGTCAGGGCCTGGGATCTGTCTTTGCGGAGTCGAGGCCTAGATGGGACTAGATAGTGGAACTTGTCTCTGTCAGTTGCTCCTTCCGGCTCATCACTTCTTTTAGATTGCTTGGAGTTTTCTCCTTTCCCCAATGGATCTTCATATTTTCGCCCTGGCTTCACTATAGCCCGACTGAATTTCGGCCTTAGTGACCTATGATCTTAGTCGTGCTACTGCCCCTTATTCCTTTCTCGCTGTGTGCTATGAGAGAAAATGCTGGCTAGGCTTCAGTAGGCTCTTCACCCAGGTCAGGGGTTTTCACCCACACCAGTGGTCAACCATGGACGGCCTGACTGGTTTCAGATTTTTTTATTTGACTCTTGTTCTGGATCGACTTTGATGGGCCTTTCAGGGTTAGATAGCGGATCTTGTCGCTATCAAGTGCCCCTTAGCCATGCCTGTACCTTGCAACACAATAAACTGAGGTAAGCCCACATGCAACCAATTCAAGTGTGGTAAGTAAACATAATATTTACTCTATAATGCACTTGTAAAGCATATGACAGATCTTTAAATACGTCTTGCTTTATACACGTTTTTCCGTTTTATTTGGGGGCGTTAAATCTTTAAAAGTTTCAATCATGCCTTTAAAGACGTTTTTCAAGGGTAAAAAAGTCTAGATAAGCGATTTCAAAAAAAAAATGTTTCGATCGGACATCCCAACACAAAGTTATGGCCTGCCGAAGTTTTACTAAAAACAACGAAACATTTAATCAAGTAAGCATTGTAATAGCACTTAGGTTTTGCTTCTGATTGTAGATCTGCTTTGTCCACTCGATGCATTCCTCCTTTATGAACGGTGGCCTCAACCTAGCTGTCGGCCTTAGCCTAGCCATTAGCCTTGGTCGTATCATCCGTCTAGCTATTGGCCTTAGCCTAGCTGCCGGACTTTTGATACTTCTTGGCGCTTTCCCTTAGACTTTGCTTTAGCGAGTTGTTGGCTTGCAGGCTGAACGCTATCCTACCGTGCTCGATGCTACCCGCCAGGCTGGATTTGGCTTCGCACACTGCTCCGCCAGGCTTGAAGGTGTTCCGCCAGGACTGATCCTTCACCACCAAGATCGTTGCTGCCCTGCCAAGCTAATTGCTGCTCCGCCAGGCTGTATGCTGCTCCGCCAGGTTGGTTGGTGCTCTGTCAGGCTTCTCTGCCAGACTTGATGATACTCCGCCAGGGTTAATGATCCCACGACAGACTATCTCTCACTCATGTGACGCTCGAATATACCAGATCAAGTAGATTTTGCGAGCTAAGTAGTCTACAAACGCACTTATGCGAGTAGATCTGAAAAACTTAAAACACACATGTGAGCTCTATCTCCACAAAATACCCATCTCTTGACGTGGCTAGCTTCTCTTTAGGAGTTGAAGACGTAGATATGGCTTCTAGCTGGCGTTCCCCACAGACGGCGCCAATTGTTCCGCTGCGAAATGAACAACACGTATTTGTAGTTGGAGGAGCGTCTACTCTCGACCCTGATGGCCGTGTATCTGCAAAAGAGAAGGTTGTCACTACCCCGGGGGAGTATTCGGGAACCCCCTCCGACGGTCTAGTCAGTGGCTTGCTTTAGGAGAGGTAAGTTTTATGTGTTTACGTAGGGATAGGCGACTTACCTATCTCCTTTTTGCAACAAGGGTATTTATAGGCTCGTCTTCGTGGGCTTAGAGAGCCCGTGCCCAGCACATCAGGAAAAAGGAAGGTGATCCTTTCCTTTGGGCTGTTTAAGGCGGTTCCTCCTTTTGGGCATTTTTGCGCGTGTCTTGTCTCCGCCCATTTAGTGTGGCCCGGATCATACACGGCCCAACAATTATTATCTACACTTGAAACATATAGGCATGAAAGCCCGACAAGGAATGATTGACCAACCATATGACTCGCATGGAAATAACAAAAGGATACTGTAATGGATCATAATAAACCGCGGTGTCTGCCACATTTATTAGACCCCCAGTTGTTGAATAAACCACAATGTCTCAGTGATTCAAGTTTGTCACTTCATCCCACAATCACTCTAGCAACCTGCGAAGCGGTTGGTAAAAGTACTGATGGCGATCGGCTGGTTGTTCACGAATAAGAAGCCTACAGTGTAGTATGTTGTTGCGTTGTGCTAAATGTCTAAGTTGGTGAACAAAAGGATTGTCTATATGAAGAATTGTCTTCAGTTTTTCAATGATGTCTCATCTCAAAGTGGATTCATGTGAAAGTCTATGCTCTAGCTTATGATCAATGTCATAGATGTTCAATTGAAGGAACCTGGGTCTACTTGTAGGATTCCATGGAAGACATCCTCCAATTCTATGATATATGAAAACCTTGAGCACGAAAATTATATACTCCATCTCATGCATTTGCTAAGCTTTCGTCAAGATGAACGCCCATAGAGGTGAAAGAAAACAAACGATTATATTTTCTAATATTGCTTCGAAATTGTATTCTAGTTGGTGTTTGATCAATGTACAAATCAAGATCATGTGGCGCCGAAGGCATTGGAACACTTATCTTCCTAGACATACAGCATATATAACTCGGATGTTTCGTGATGAAAAAGTCGAGCTTCACAACGTACACACGTCTTAAGAGTTGATAATCGTAAGGAAGGGATCCCATTTTGTTCATGGTAGTTGATTGCAGAAGGATGGTACACTCTTTGCCTGGTGGTTGTTCTTTAAGGATTAATATTTCTATTGGGGGGGTTTTGATGAATAATGTTTAAAGTGCTACTTTCACCAATATTCCTAGGTTGGGAAACATTATGGGGATGTTCTGAATTGACTCTCGCTCGTGGCTGTATGTGATACATTGCCTTGGTCTGTTACCTTCCCCGTATCAGGGATCGCTAGAAGAAAAATATAAGTGATTTATTATGTTGATAACATGTATTTTGAGTAGAAGTATGACCAAGGTTTGTGACAAATAAAATGCTAGTGTTAGGATAAAAAGTTAATAAACACTTTACCAATAAAGGAACTCGAAATGCTACAAAATAATTCACATGAATGCATTGGGTTAATTAAGTGGTTTGTATAATTCATCACGATAAACTGAAAATTTAAAAACAATTAGTGAACTGGCCTATTATGGATCTCTATAAACAAGTCATGATAACATTTTCAATTAAAGCATATATTTTTTTTGCTAAAATGTAAGAGATTTTATTGCAACTCAAAACAATACAAAGAACTCCGGGACATTCCCCTGAAACCTACAACAAATGAACAGGGTATTACATCAGTTGGCTCTTCAATAGCCAATCCATATCACTAGGTATTAAAGCATATATATACCGGCGTTTTTTTGCTAATGAAGTGAAATATATTGCGTAAGTACCACTGTTACTAAATTAATATTTTTCAAAGTTGTATAAAAAAACTTAATAAATGTAAAAATTGATTCACTTGTCCCTCTTGAGTCTCGGTTTGAAGTGGCAGTTTGAACACATAGGTTCTCATGGTTTGTGATGTCATTAAAAGTTCTCGTCGAAATGCATGAGATATTACTATAACGATGATGGACTTGCTGCGAATTATTTTCCTCATGCCCAGATTGATCATGTTCTTGAGTAGACCTTAATGCATGGTTAGTTGCGCGCCTTTTAGCGTTTCGAGCTAATCGAAGTTGATTCTTTTGCTCAATAGTCAATCTTTGTTGCCTCAATCTTTTATATTGATAAGAAGTTGGCAGGCGATCCATAATAATTCCTGATATGCATATAAATTAGTAAAGGCTGGAATATGTCAACATCAAGAATACATAATTCGTACCATAAGTCAATAGGAATCTACCAAAGCTTCAGAAAGTTCGTATCTTATCCCATTTTACCAACTATCGTTAAGCTTATATTGCAAGTCAAGTTTATAATTGTACTGTAGTAATTTATAGACATTAAAAATGTTATAAGAAAAGTATTGAAATACTTTTTTTTTTTGCAAGAAATTAGTAGCTCTTTTTATTCATCCAAATTGGGGAGAAAAAAGAAGCAAATGTCTTACAAAATAAAGCCACTAATGAAGCCAATAGTCTTTTACACGTGTCCAAAATATAAGAAGAGTTGAGACCTCCGCCTGTGTGCCGTAACCTGTCGTTCCCTCCAGAGCTACCTACCCCATTTTATCTCTTCACTTGAGTGAGTCATAGGGGACCGCCCCAACATCGGGGACTGAACGATATTCGCAAAAAACTAGGGCTGCACGCCCGAGCAAACCAAACAACCTAGCTATTTATACTGTCTACAATCTCCTCATGGAAGCACGATTTAGCCACATCTAGCACTCTCACAGTGACAATGTATTTGGCCCTTGTTAAAATCCAGTCGACATCATGACTCTTATAAGCAAAGAGTCTAGCATTCCTCTCTTACCAAATCATGTATACCACTATCAGCAGACTGCAGATTCTCCACTTCTCAGTCCAGTGCTTTCTTTTCACTCTCGGGTTTCTCCATTGCAGCTCTCTTTTGTACCTCCAAGTATTCCTATTCACCTTCAACCAATCAAGCATCCCATGCCAAATAGCTTTAGAAAAATCATGGCCAAAGAAGAAGTGTGAGTGAGATTCTGCCTCCTTACATCAGAGGCAACACCTATTAACCAGAACTAACCCTCTCCTACACAAATTATCAACAGCGAGAAGCATCTTTTGAGCAGCTAATGAGGCAATGAAAGCATGCTTAGGTAGATTTACATTGCACCAGATAGCTTTATGGCCTTTCAGTTTGCAGAACTTCTCCCTGAAGAATTCATATGCTTTAGCAACACTATACTTCCCTCCATTCTCCCATTTCTTGATCAGTTGTTTAGCATCCTAGATAGACCCTGCTGATTTCAGAATTTCATCTTTGACAGCAATAATACTCCGCAAACTCTCTAAATACTTCTGATTAGCAGTCACCAACTAGATATTAGCCTTATTGCAGATATACTTGCTTATCCAACCGGTCCAGACATTCTCCTTATTCTGATGAATATTCCAAATCCATTGCCAAATCAATGCTTTAATCCAAGCAAGAATTTCTTTAATATTGAAACCTCCCTCATCCCTAGGAGCACAAGTGCTTCTCCAACTTCACAAAAAAAAAAAAACTTTTTCTGACCCTCCTGCACATTCCAGAGGTAGTTCCTACAAAGAGAATTGATTTGCTCGATCGCTCCTTTAGGTATAAGGAGAGCACTACACCAAAAATTCTCATCCCAAATAGGATTGAGTTTATAAGCTGAATTATGCCAGCATAGGATAATAAAGTTACTCACCAGTGCTTCAAATTACTCCTAACCTTAACGATCACCTAGTTAACACTTGTGCAACTTCAATCTTGCAGAATACAGAGGAATGCCTAAGTATCGGAAAGGAAAACTCCCCTCTTTAAACCCAGAAACCTGGAGAATCTGTTCCTTGACAGCAGGACAAGTGCCAGCAAAATAGATCTCTGTTTTGCTAGGGTTAGCATGAAGACTAGAATTTGCAGCAAATTCACTAAGGGTGGAAACTACAGCATCCACAGAGGGAACATCCCCTCTAGTGAAAATCATAAGGTCATCTGCAAATACTAGATGAGTCAGGCTAATCCCACTACATTTAGGATGCATAGAGAAGTTTTTTCTACTATGCATGACCCTTAAGGTTCTGGAGAGCATCTCCATGCCGAGGACAAAGTGGTAGGGAGAGATAGGATCTCCCTGCCTTATGCCACATTTTTCTTTTAAAAAATCCCCTATTTAAACCATTGACTTTAATGTAGTACCAGGGACTAGTAATGCAAGCCATTATCTAGTGTATAAAGATATCTGAAATTCCATTTAGTGTACCATACTTCTAATGAACTCCCAATCTACTGAGTCAAAAGCTTTTCGAATGTCATCTTTCATTAAACATCTCGGGGAGGAGTTTTTCTGGCCATAACCTTTGACAAGGGCTTGAGAGAGTGCAATATTATCAAAAATATTTCTCCCCTTAGTAAATGCTGCCTGCTCTGGACCAATAAGATCAGGAAGGACATATTTCAATCTATTTTCCAAGATCTTGGTGATGGTCTTGTAAATAGTAGAGCAACATGATATATGCCTATAGTCAAGAACACTACTAGCTCCTGGTTTCTTCGGGATAAGAGTAATGAGAGTGGTATTTACCTGTTTTAACATCTTTTTTGTTCTGAAGAAATTCATGACAGCTTTACAGAAATCCTGCTCAACAATGCTCCAAGATTTCCTGAAAAACCCAGAAGAGAAGCCATCGGGTCCAGGACTCCTATTGGGGTTAATACTAAAGATTGCTTGTCTAATTTCATCCTTAGTAATGCTCCTTGACTGAAAAATCTAATGCTCTGCAGAGAGCATGTTCGCATTTTACTGGAGAGGATCCATACTCTTAGTAGATTTTTTTGGTACCCAATAAGCCCTTATAATATTGAATAAATGCAGCAGCAATGCCTTCTTGAGTATCACAATCAGCCCCATTGCTATCCTTCACCTTACCAATAATACTCAAATGGTTTCTAATAGCAATCCTACTATGAAAGTACCTTGAACTGCAGTCAGCTTCATTGATATGAGTTACTTTAGCCCTTTGGCTAAGAATACTCATTTCAGCTGTCTTCAAGGTACAATACTCTTCCCTGAGCTGAATCTCAAGATGATAATATTGATGATCAGAGGGGTTACTAAGGATTTTCATCTAACAATCCTCCAGTTTCTCCTACAAGAGCTAACTCTTTGCGAAATATTAGAGAAGTAGTTCTTGTTGAGCTTCTTAGGACTCTCTTTGACATACTTGAGTTTTGAGATGAGCATGTACATGGGAGTATTAGAAGCTTGTTTACTCTCAGCTTGTCCAATAAGATTGGAAATATTGAGGATGATCAGCTCAACAGTTTAGAAATTTGAAGCTTGCTTCTCTGAATTTTGAGAGTATGAGTAACTCGAATAAGTATAGGGGCATGATCAAAGATATATACCAAACGGAACAAGAGAGGCAATTGAATCAGTTAGCTGATGAAGCCAAGCTTGATTAATCAGAGCTTTGTCAAGCTTAGACGAGACACAACTCCCCCCCTGCTATTTATTTGTCCAAGTAAACTCTCCCCCTTGACAATGCATTTCCATTAGTTCACAATGATCAATACAGTCATTGAAATCCAACATTTCACCAGGATTTGCATCGTATTGCTGAGCCTCTCTACCGAATTCCTGACTGCATTAAATCACCACCATTTATAGTTGTGGAGATATCTTCCAAGCCCTTCCATAACTTCTGTCTTTGCTCCCTATGGTTACTAGCATAGACAATTGTAATCCAGACTACAGTATGAGACTGCAAATGCTCAGCTTTGAAATGGATATATTGAGCATGAACTTTCTCAATGCTCACATTAACCCTACCAGGATGCCATATAAGCCATATTCGCCCATTAAACTGGTGAGTATAGTTATATGCAATCTGATAACCTCTAAATTTATTCATAACTATTTTAGAGGCATTATGCTCTTTTATTTTTGTTTCCAACACTCCCATCACATCTATTTTATGTTGCAACAAAAGGCTCCTAACCTCTTACTGTTTGAGGGCCTTATTGAGCCCTCTCACATTCCAGGTGCAGAGTATCATATGAAGGGAATGTCTGGGGAGGCATTTTCCTCGATTTGGACCCTACTATCAGCAACTGCATGACTGAAATTCTCCTCAAGTCTAGCTGAAGGAACACTCTTCCTCAGGATTTGAGCAACCCTTAGCTCTTGCTTTGCTTGCTTCTTTGCATAGTTTCTTTTATGTGATTTACTTAGCACCATTTTGAAACCCATTTCATACGCAACTTTAGAGGGAGTTGGAGGCGTATATGGGTTTTTGACTAGAGAATTTGGTGTAGTAAGGTCAGGAATGTCTTTGTGAACAGCTAGTTGTACTATTACACTATTTGAAGGCATTTCACTTACACCAGCTTTTTCCACTGGTTGAACATGCTCCATTTGGGTGTAAGGCCCTGTTGGATAGGACTTATTCTCTAATGAATTCAAATCAGATCAGGATCATTTAGGTTAGATCAGATCAGATCAGAATCATTCAGATCAGATCAGTTCCGTTCAGAAATGTTCAAATAACTATCTATGTATTTGGTCCATATTTGATACTAATTCGTTGAAATTCAATCAAATTTTCAACCAATTCAGATCAGATCAGATCAGATCAGAATCATTCAGATTAGATCAGAATCATTCATATCAGATCAGAATCACTCAGATCAGATCGGATCAGATCAGAATCATTCAGATCAGTTCAGTTCAAATCAGAAAGATGCAATCCTATTAAACAGGGCCTAAGTGCACCTCTGTTTCTGAATTAGCGTCCTGCACTGCATGTTAAGATTTATCCACCCTCAGAATAACTCTTTTAGCATGCTTACATGTATAGTTCAGATGGCCAAGTTTTTTAAGGTGTGTACAAAAATAAGGGACCCATTAATAATCCACCTTTTGCATAACATCTCCATGGAAGGGTGTACTCATAGGAACTTGGGTTGGTAATTCCTTAGACACATCAATTTCCACCAAGAGCCTAGCAAAAGCAAGCTTATCATGGTAAGTCGTTGCATGGTCCGCGTACAGAGGATTTCCAATCCTAGTAGCCAACTTGCTAAGGACAGAGCTAGACCAAAGATAAGGATCTAAGTCGGGGAAGATAACCCACACTGGAACACATGTAAGCTTGTCTAACTCCTGAGCAAAGTTAGGATATGATGCAGGAGCAGCAGGTTTACCTCAAGAGGTCACGTTGGAAGAGGAAACTACAAGCAACAACAACAACCTTACCTTATTTGGTTTTGCTCTCCAACCAAGTGAAGTGAATTTGGTAACTTGGGTTTCAGAATGAAAGTGAATACCGAGTTACTTAGGCGTGTCCTAGACGCGTCATATCTTTAGATATCTTTCCTTATTGCAATTTACTGTTTTAGTACTAGTTTGAGTTTAGGAAAGAGTCTAGTTTGTCTAGTCTTCTTTACTTGTTTTCATCAGAATAAAGGAGCCTTTCCTTAAAGGTTTCCAAGTTGTTTTAGGTACTTTTTAGGAGTCTAAACAGCCTATAAAAGGCCTGTTTCGTAGCTTTGTTGGAGGCACAGTATTTTTTATTCTTAATAAGAAAACTCAGAAAACGAGAGTATTCTCTCACCAATTCGTTTCGCAATTAGTCTAGGTTAGATTGATTGTTTGACACCCAATTCTTAGGCAAGGATTAGTGGCTGGTAGCCTAGTGATTCGTGTTTAAGCATTGAGTTCGAGTCTTGTGGTTGGTAGCCTAGAAGAGCTCGTTCATATCCTTGGTTACTTAGTTAATTCCGCTGCAAAAAATTCTAATTTGAGTATCTTTGCTTTAAGATACGCATCAAGTGGTATCAGAGCAATTTTTAAACAAGCTTTTCAGCGTGTTTGTCTTGGGTGATTCGTGAGATGGCGGGAGAGGATGCAACAAACTCCAACAAGTCTGATGAAAGGCTTAATAAGCTAACGGAAAGTGTGGAAGGACTGCAGAAGATGATGGCTGAGATGTTGTAGTTTCAGAAAATAGAAAACTCGAAGCCAAAGACACTATTGCACAAGGAGATTATCGAATCTGAAGAAGAAGAAGAGGAGGGTTCACGACCTAAAGCTAAGTACGACGATGATCGAGGACTCAAGCTGGATATCCCGGAGTTTGATGGTAAGCTAGAACCTGAAGGATTTCTTGATTGGGTTAGGGCTGCTGAACGGATTTTCGAGTACAAGGGCTACGATGATCGAAAAAGCTTCAAAGTAGCAACTCTGAAACTCACAAAGTATGCTTCTTTGTGGTATGACAATCTCAAGAACCGACGTGTAAGAGAGGGTAAATGAAAGATGAAGACTTGGGAGAAACTCAAGAAGCACCTTACGAAGAGGTTTGTACCATCAGATTACTTACAAGAGAAGTATATGCATATGACAACCCTCAAACAAGGTAATTCATCTGTTGAAGATTATATCATAGAATTTGAGAAGTTGTGTATGATTTGTGATGTGCAAGAACGAGAGGAACAGAAGATAACTCGTTTTATTGGTGGTCTTGACTCTGACGTAGTTGACATGTTAGACTTACAACGTATTGTTAACTTCGAGGAGGCTTGTAAATTGGCCTTAAAGTGTGACAAACAGGTGCAAAAGAAGAAGAGTACAATCAGGTCTAAGACTTATACTTCTAATACTTCTAGATTCACTCAATCTAAACATGAACAGCTTAGGGTTGAGGCAAACAAGAGTAGTGGGAAGAAGGGGCCGTTTGTTCAAGATAAGAGCAAGAACGTAGCTCAGATTGATCCTAAGGCAAGGAAGCAATGTTTTAAGTGTAAGGGCTATGGACACTTCCAATCTGAATGTCCGAATACTAGAGCATTAACTCTTAAGGAGGTACAAGAATTTGCTGCATATGATGATGAGGAGGACGAAGAAGTTATTGTTGAAGATGATGATGATGACATGGACATCATAACAGCAAATCCTGATACAGGAGGTCCTTGTTTGGTCATGACACGAGTTCTACACTCTCGTGTATCACCGATAGAAGAGGACCAGAAAAGAGAGCAGATTTTTCACACCAATTGCACAGTTGGAGGTAAAATTTGCAAGCTTATTGTTGATGGAGGTAGTTGTGCTAATGCAGCAGCTAGCACCATGGTGGAAAAGCTAAAGATACCCACACACAAGCACCCAAAACCGTATAAGCTTCAATGGCTTAAAGAGGGTAACATGGTAAAGGTAACAAAACAGGCTCTTATCTCGTTTTTAATTGGTGATGTGTATAGGGATAAAATTGTGTGTGATGTTTTTCCCATGGATGTATGTCATGTGTTATTGGGTAGGCCTTGGCAATTTGACAGATATGTGAAACATGATGGTAGAAAGAATGTGCATATTGTCAATAAGGGAGGAAAGAAAATTGCTCTAACTCCACTTCCCCCTAGTTCATTCACGGCAAAACAAGATGATACTATGACGAAGACTTTGTTTCTGAATGAAACAAGTATGAACAAAGAAACTGAAGATGGAGAATCAGTTTTTGTGCTATACTCTAAGGAGGTGACGGAGGCTGAAACAAAGACTGTTAGCCCTAAGGTTAAGCCTTTGTTAGAAGAATTTGTGGATGTGTTTCCCGATGATGTACCACCTAGTTTACCTCCTATTAGAGGCATTGAACATCAAATTTATCTACTTCCTAGTGCTCCTTTGCCTAACAAACCTGCATATAGGAGTAACCCTGAGGAAACTAAAGAGATGCAACGTCAAATTGATGAGCTGCTTCAAAGGGGTTATGTGCGAGAAAGCATCAGCCCGTGTGCAGTACCGGTGCTTTTAGTTCCAAAGAAAGAAGGTACATGGAGAATGTGTATTGATAGTCGTGCAGTAAATAACATTACTATCAAGTACAGGTTTCCTATGCCACGTCTTGATGATATGCTTGATGAGTTATGTGGATCCAAGGTGTTTTCGAATATAGATTTGCGAAGTGGATACCATCAAGTAAGAGTCAGGGAAGGGGATGAATGGAAGACAGCTTTTAAGACCAAACATGGGTTGTATGAATGGTTGGTAATGCCATTTGGTCTTTGTAATGCTCCTACTACTTTTATGCGTCTAATGAATGAGGTTCTCAAGTCGTTTTTAGGCAAATTCGTGGTTGTGTATCTTGATGATATACTGATTTATAGCAAGAATCATCAAGAGCATATAGAGCACCTCCGACAAGTCTTTGAGAAGCTGAGGCAGCAGAAACTGTATGGTAAGATGGAAAAATGTTATTTCATGTTATCTAGTGTTACTTTCCTTGGTTATGTCATTTCAGGAGATGGAATTTCAATGGATCAGTCTAAAGTTGAAGCACTCAAATCCTGGCCTACGCCTACTTCTTTAACTGAAGTCCGGAGTTTTCATGGCCTAGCTTCTTTCTACAGAAGATTCATCAAGAATTTCAGTGCCATTACTAGTCCAATCACTGAGTGCATGAAGAAGGGTGAGTTTGTTTGGACATAGGCATCTCAAGAGGCATTCGAGTTGATTAAAAGACGTATGTGTGAGGCTCATATCCTTGCCTTACCTGATTTTGATCAAGTATTTGAAGTTGAGTGTGATGCTTGTGGGACAAGAATTGGTGTTGTACTGGTGCAAGGTAAGCGTCCAATTGCTTATTTTAGTGAGAATTGGGAGGTGTTAGATTGAATTACTCTACGTATGACAAAGAGTTCTATGCCTTAGTTCGAGCTCTTGATCATTGGAGTCATTACCTTAGACCTAAACCCTTTGTTCTACATTCTGATCATGAAGCATTGAAGTATATTCATGGCCAACATAAACTGAATGCTAGGCATGCTAAATGGGTTGAGTTTTTGTAATCTTTTATCTTTAATTCAAGGTATAAAGATGGGAAGAGCAATGTAGTTGCTGATGCTCTTTCTAGGAGATGGTCTTTACTTACAGTCCTTGGTTCTAGAGTGCTTGGATTCGAATTGTTACAAGATTACTACAAGGATGATGGTGATTTTGCTGACCTAATTCGAGAATGTAAGGGCAAAGCTAGTGGAGTCTATTTTGTCCAAGGTGGTTACTTATTCAAGGGTAGCAAGCTATGTGTCCCAAAGTGTTCGACAAGGGAGTTACTGGTACGAGAGGCACATGGTGGTGGATTAGCTGGTCATTTTGGTATCAACAAGACATTAGAAGTACTTCAAGAACACTTCTTTTGGCCCAAGACGGTGAGTGATGTACATTCCATCAAGGATTGTATACACCACTACCATTTCCAATACAGCCTTGGAATGATGTGAGTATGGACTTCATTGTAGGATTACCTCGTACACAAAGAGGTAAGGACTCTATCATGGTAGTTGTTGATCGGTTCTCAAAGATGGCACACTTCATTGCTTGCCATAAAACTGATGATGCATCCAATGTGGCTGATCTTTGTTTCAAAGAGGTAACTCGTTTGCATGGTATTCCAAAGACTATTCTTTCAGATAGGGATACAAAGTTCCTAAGCTATTTTTGGAAGACCTTGTGGCGTTTATTGGGTACAAAGTTGCTATTTAGTACATCTCACCACCCTCAAACAGATGGGCAAACTGAGGTTACTAATAGAACACTTGGTACTTTGTTGAGAGGCTTAGTAAGTAAAACCACAAAGGATTGGGATATACGGCTGGCTCACGCTGAATTTGCATACAATAGATCACCAACCTATGCAACTGGCAGCTCTTGTTTTGAAGTGGTCTATGGAATCAATCCTTATATGCCTATTGATCTAATTTCTATAACAAAACAGGAGGTTGTGAACTTTGATGCTAAGGAGAGAGTGGTACAAATGAAAAAATTACATGAGCAAGTTCGAGCTAGAATTGAGAAGGTGAATGCTGCGTATAAGGCTCGTGCTAATAAGCATTGTAAGCAACCTGAGTTTAAACGAGGAGATTTAGTGTGGTTACATTTGAGGAAGGCAAGATTTCCCAACAAACGTAAGAATAAGCTCATGCCAAGATCAGAAGGTCCCTTCAAAGTGATTGATCGAGTAGGAGATAGTGCTTATAAGTTGGAACTGCCCGGGGACTACAATGTATCTACTACATTCAATGTAGGTGACCTTTCCTCATACCTTGATGACAATCAACTTGAGGAATTGAGGGCAATTCCTTTTCAAGAAGAGGGGATTGATGTAGGAGCAGCAGGTTTACCTCAAGAGATCACGTTGGAAGAGGAAACTACAAGCAACAACAACAGCCTTACCTTATTTGGTTTTGCTTTCCAACCAAGTGAAGTGAATTGGGTAACTTGGGTTTCAGAATGAAAGTGAATACCAAGTTACTTAGGCGTGTCCAAGACGCGTCATATCTTTAGATAGCTTTCCTTATTGCAATTTACTGTTTTAGTACTAGTTTGAGTTTAGGAAAGAGTCTAGTTTGTCTAGTCTTCTTTACTTGTTTTCATCAGAATAAAGGAGTCTTTCCTTAAAGGTTTCCAAGTTGTTTTAGGTAGTTTTTAGGAGTCTAAACAGCCTATAAAAGGCCTGTTTCGTAGCTTTGTTGGGGGCACAGTATTTTTTATTCTTAAGAAGAAAACTCAGAAAACGAGAGTATTCTCTCGCCAATTCGTTTTGCAATTAGTCTAGGTTAGATTGATTGTTTGACACCCAATTCTTAGGCAAGGATTAGTGGCTGGTAGCCTAGTGATTCGTGTTTAAGCATTGAGTTCGAGTCTTGTGGCTGGTAGCCTAGAAGAGCTCGTTCATATCCTTGGTTACTTAGTTAATTCCGCTGCATAAATTTCTAATTCAAGTATCTTTGCTTTAAGATACGCATCAGGATACCATTGTTTCAGATTCAGAAAAAAAAAATGCCCATTAACCTGCCATGGCCCTCCTCTAAGAGCCTCATCTACCCCTGTTGATTAGTAAACCTGAAAATGAACCATCTTGAAAAGGTATGAATTCATCTCAACTCAATGTTGGTGAAACCCTAGAATGTACGGACTCTGTTCCAAAGAAAAATATTGGTCAGCAAAAACCTGCTTGAAATTCATTAGTTAAGCCTAATAAGGTTGGTATGTCTTTGCATTTATGTGAGGAATCAATCCAATCTGAACGTATTAAGATCAATGAGGATGATGTGAAACAGAAGCTTGAGATGTGGAAATATGCATTAGTAGGGAATGTAATTGGAGATAAAACAAACCACTCGTGATTAGTAAGTGGGTTACACCTCTTTTGTTTTGTTTTGTTTGTGAATCAAATCAAAGCTTTTCCTGAGATAGTAGGGTAGTGTTGGGTAGTACAAATTTCTTTTTTCCTACTTTTGAAATATTTGATGTTTGTAATTTTGGTTTTTTAGTTCACTGTGTTAAAATGAAATGTCATATCGCAGGTCATGAGCTAACCCAACTTAGGTTTTATTTCGCCCATGTCGATTTCGAGTTGTATAGTGATCACCCAAACTGTCCTGATGATTGTAATGTATGAGTTTCCGCCGCTGTATTGACTTCTTTTATTTATATTTTCTATTAAATTTTTGATGCGAGCGATAAAGACGAAATGACTGTTAACGGTTTTTTTGTGGGATTGGGTTTTTTTTTAAGGATGATCTATAAGGATTTGTTTCATGGTTTTTGCCAAACAAAGGTAATAGTACGAATTTCCTCTAACGTTGAAAAAAGCAAAACCAATTACAAATTTCTATCCCCTCTACTATCAAACAAAAGTTAACATTAAAATGATAGTTCAGTGTTCAATATAATAGGACTTTTGAGCAGGGGCATGTAGAGTTATACGAAATTATGAGAAATTGGAAAATTTGAGTTGTGTGGGATTATTTAAGAGAGTGTTGGATTTCGGTATAGTCGATTCGACTTTACTTCCACTAAAGCTTATATCATTTTCACCAACACAACGTTTTCTAAGTGATACAGAATTAGCATTAAACTTCAGGTTGCTTCATGAAGATGGTAACTTGACTACAGTACTGTCAAATAAATGATATGTCTAATTAATGCCTAAAAACATGAGTTGACGTAGGATATTATAGATTACAAAGGTGTATGCTAAACTTCAAGTCCTATCTTATGAAGTCTCAAACTTTAAGAAAACCAAATACATAAATACTGTGTACAATAAAGCTTGCCTAAATTCATATAGAAAACATGATTAGAGTAAGGTCTTTCCGGCGGATACTCATGCCAAGTCACGCAACCTATAACATAAAATAAAATCAAATAGTTAGTACTATTCAATCCTCTCCATTCATTGCAACATGGTATGTACATGACATAAGTACTCGTTACCATAAATACTAATTAAAGTACTCACTTCCTTGCTTTGTAAGCACATTCTTCTTCCCAATCAACATTACCAACAAAAATTGCTCGATAATAAGGCCAAGGAGAGGTTGATTTAGTTGGAGACTTTATGATAAAAACATATGAGTTGAATAAATATGGACATCACTCGCGTTTGAGAAGCTCCTTGCCATTTTCCTACTTCCAATTTGGAAAAAGTTAATGAATTTATTATAGTTACCCTTTATTTTGCAATAACAATTTTTTTTTTTCTTCTACTTTAAATTTAGGTACACTATTGTAGAGTGCTTGCTAAAGTGATTGCTATTGATGTCCAAAGTTTTGATTGATACGATTTATGCTCCAAATGCAACAAAGAGGCATATAGCACAAGTGATCAAACGATTTGTTATGGTGGTTGCAAAGAGAACATACAACTAATCATGGGGTAATACCATTACTTAGCTTATTTTTGTCATGCTTATGATCATACATGATAACTTATTTGTCCAAATTAACTTTCACATTAGCGCATCCATCAAGATAACGATAGCGGACTCAAGTGGTACTATGTGTCTCATGTTGTTCGACAAACAACTTGAATTTCTTTTCCAATCACCAATTTCTCAATTGAAAGACATAAAGAACAAGGTTTGTTTCCTTACATCAGATGTATTGTCATCGTTATTTTCTCATAATTCTCTTTTCGATAGCCATCGTATGCGATGAATGATTTATAACAAAAATTGGATGAAATAGCGTATATGTAAAATAAGAAAATAAGTACATTTTCAAATGAAAAAAATAAGGAAATAAGTCTTATAAAGTGGTCACTGGACAGTACATTGTATGTAAGATGAAAGTTGGACACGGTTACTCAGTGAGCATTCGCAATAGAGAGTGATTGGTGTAATGATATACTCCTCTTTACGATAGATTTTGCCTTTATCTTTGCAAAGTTATATCCTTTGTACCTACTCCCTCCATTTCTTTTGATTCTTTACATTTGATTTGAATTCCTCTGACAGATTCAAACCAAACGTAAAGAATCAAAAGAAATGGAGGGAGTATATAATATACTCATATATAACAGTTTTATATCTAATCTAATATAGTAAATAATCAAACAAATTCGAGTTCAAATTTTCACTATGGAAGAGAAAACATGACATACTACTGGGTCAAACGGGCTGCTAAGAGATCATCGGGTGTAATAAATAGTCTAGTCAAACTTTCGGTAGAGAGATAAACCCCTATAGTATATAAAAATCAATACACTTAGGGTGCGTTTGGTTCATGAAGTGGAATGAAAACGGATTGGATACGGAAAGGGAGTGGAATGGATACAAGTATCATTCCTTGTTAAAGTTGTTTGGCTCCATTAAAAGATGAATGAATCCATTAGTAGGGGTAAAACAATAATTTACCATTTACATTTTAGATATTACACAATTTATCATTGTTTATCTCTCCTCCCCTACTAACACCCTTGACCACCCATCGCCGGCGTTGACTACCACCAACCACCAGATCTCCAACATGGATCTCCACCAAATTAACCAACATTAAATACTCAATATAGTTGTGCAATTAGTTTCCTAAATTTCATTTTAAATTTTGTAGATCTAGTTTTAAAATTCAATTTTCGTTTTTTTTACCTAGGTGGTAAGGACGGTGGGGGTGGGGTCACATCGGGGTTGTGCACGGAGGAGGCGACGCTAGGGTGGGGGCTGTTGGTCGTCGTCGGGGTGGTAGGAGGAGGAAGAGGAAGAAAAGAGGAGAGAGAAAACGCGAAATAGAGGGCGGTGGGGGGGTTTAGGGTCGCCGGCGTGGTCGCCGGAGGAAGGGGTGGCGGCGGGTGTATCTTTGGCGGTGGCTTGTGGTGGTCCGGTGAGGAGTGGGGTTGTTGGGTGGGAGGAGAGAGAAAGGAAGGGAGGAGAGAGAAATTGATTAGGGGGATTCAATTTTGTAACCTACTGGTGGGATTCATTTTGAGGGTTTGGAATGGGAGTGGGAAAGGATTATAAAACAAAAAAATCTGAAAACAAACACAATGTAATGGATTGGTAATCCAATCCGTTTCCAATCCCCCCAAAAATGATGAACCAAACATCCCCTTAAGAGTTATAATATATACATTAAAAGTTATGAGATAGTGCACCCAAACAGTGGCGTGTCCTGGATTTCGATCTTGGGGGGTCATACTCGTACGAAGTATACTCATAAACCTTGTATTGTTATACAGCGGGGAAAAAACAATATCCGTCGATTCGAATATGTGAAACTCCGTCTTAAAAGTTTTGCCTTTATGTTATCAATAACATGAAACCGATGAACCCATATTTCGTACCAATATGGAGAACTGTTCTACATGTTATTATTTAAAAATAGGGCGCTTTATAAAGAAAACTAAAAAACTTGCAATGTACTAAAATTCACTGACAAATGTTTTGATGATGATTTTTCACTCTTGATAAACATAACGTGCCAAACATTTTTTCCCTAAAGTCTATATAAACAGGTCTACTGAAGAGAGAGAGTGAAGGAATGGTTTTTTTATCATTATTTTCTCTGCAAGAATATCACCCTTGATCAGAGCCATGTGTGGATGTTTAAAAGACATAACTGCCCCTTTCATTTATTTATGGCTCTTTAAGAAAGCAGTAAATAGCTAAAAGTTGGAGGGTCAATAAGTCATTTTCCTTGGCTTTTGACACAAATCAGAAAACAAGCTCATTTTTTCCCCTTTTCTTGGGGGGTCGCCTGACCCCCCATTGTTACCCGTAGATCCGCCCCTGCACCCAAAACATCTTATGAGAAATCTATAAATACGTACATAGCATTAACATCTCCATTATGATTATTTGAAAAAGAAAACGACAATTTTATATAATCAAATAGGCGAAGATACCTTTGGATGCAATGTGTCTAACTAAAATACACCCTGCTAGGATTAAGAAGTAAGAAAATAGTGAATCCAAGAAAGGACAGGTTAGCGGCCTTTAAAAGTGATCGAAAAGGGGGGGCTATAAAGGGGCTCTTCAAGCATGAATAAGGATTTTATTTGTTCAGATGGAGTATAAGTGATTACCGTAGAAATTCTTAATTTGAAAGCCTTATGCAAGCAATACTTTAGATTCATAGCTTTTGTTGAGTCCAAGTCGCAATTCAGTGACAAAATCATTCCGAAAGGTTACCCTCATAGAAGTGAGGCTTGTAAAAAAAGGAAAACAAAATAACATGTAATGGAAGAACGACCGTTACTGTTAACATGAATGAGATCATATTTTATATGCTGAGATAAAATTGGACGCGTCAATATATTGTACCTCTCATCCAATAGGATTATATCTTGCTTAAAACAACTGTTGGTGCCAACATGCTCAATTTCTTTGATGTCGATAATTAGACCCATAACATCTAGATGAAGGCATAGAATTGATTGTAAGAGAGTGAAAAATAAAACGATAAACTTTGAAGAATAGAACATCCAAAAGGATTAGGTTTGATTTCATTTTCCATTTTTTGATTCTTGCACCATTTATTCTTTACACTTCTTCCCGTCAAAGTTTTTTTTGTAAGAATTTTAGACTCTTTATTCATCCATGTAGGGAATAAAAAGACGAGAGTATCTTAGAAAAGGACACCACTACTGAGAATGAAACAAAACAAGCCCCCCACTACTGAATAAGACAATTGATTACCTCTATACTATCACAACTCTTCATCTTAGCATAGACTCTGATACTCACAGTGTTCTCAATATCCTTAACTACCCAATCTTCATCATGTTCCAAGCCTCCAAACAGCCTGGAATTTCTCTCTTGCCAGATAGCATAGACAGTCGTGATTAAACTACAAACTCTCCACTGATGTTTCCAGTGCCTTCCAATGTACCTCCTTCTCCAAGCATTTAGGTTGCCTCTTAAAACCTAGCCATTTCAGAATACTACCCCAAATTCCAGCTGCAAATTGGCATTCAAAGAACAAATGCCTATGAGTCTCTGCATTACTCTTACATAGGCAACATCTATTGACTAAAATCATGCCCCTCGCACAGATATTGTCCACTGTAGCTAGCAAATTTTGGATAGCTAGAGCAGCTACAAAGCTGTGCTTCGGCAAATTAATTGTTTTCCATATCACTTTGTGCCAATTGTTCTCCTGATGCTTTTTCCTGAAATACTGGTAACTTCATGCAGCATTGTATTTGCCATTTCTCTGCCAGTCTTGAACGAGTTTAGCAGCAGCATCAGAATTAACTTCTTTAGAGAGTATTTCATCCCTGACAATCAAGATACTTCTCCATGTTTCAGAGTCACTCACTTTTGCTCCAACCTGCCAGATACTTTTCTCTCTCAGGTTGTACTCCTTTGTACTCCTTTGTCCAGCAGGTCCAGGCACTCTGGTTATCAGTCTGCAGCTGCCATAACCATTTTGCAATCATGGCTTTATTCCACGCTCGAACCTCTTTGATATTCAGTCCACCTTCCTTATTTGGAATGCAAAGCCCCTCCCAGCCTTTATAAACCATTTTTCTTTTCCCAGCTTCAATGTTCCAAAGGAAATCTTTGCACATCTTCTTTATCTGCTTTATAATGCCCTTGGGGAGAAGCAGGCTAGCACACCAAAAGTTTTCAAGTCCAAAATCACTGAATTAAGCAACTGAACTTTCCCGACATAGGAAAGCATGATGGAGGACCAGTGCTGGAGAGAGTGTTGGATCTTGTTGATAAGGGAGTTATACATGTCTCTCTTTAATCTAGCAGAATTCAGAGGGATCCCTAGATACTTAAATGGGAAGGCTCCCTCTGTAAAGCTTGATTTGCTGAGCATTTGTTGCTTGACCTCCTGTCTAACTCCCGCAAAGTAGACATCGGTCTTTGTTTGATTTGCCCCCAGCCCTGAAATAGCCTCAAAAGTCCTGAGGCAGTCCACAACAGCTTCCATAGAGGGCACATCCCCTCTTATGAAAATCATAAGATCATCAGCAAAGATGAGATGGGTGAGCTTAACCCTAGAGCATCTTGATGAAAGTTGAAATGTCGTTTAGCTGGCATCTCCCTTAGATATCTAGATAAAACTTCCATGCTCAGCACAAAGAGATAGGGGGAGAGTGGATCCCCCTGCCTAATACCACATTTCCCATTGATTCTCAAGGAAAACCAAGGACTTGAGATGCAGCTCATAATCCAATTTGTAAACTTCTCAGGAAAGTTCATGGCTTGCAAAATGGACTTAATAAAATCCCAATTCACTGAGTCGAAAGATTTCCTAATGTCTACCTTAATTAAGCATCTCAGGGAGGCATTCTTTTGATTATAGCCCTTCACAACAGTTTGAGAAATAGTCACATTATCGAAGATGCTCCTACCTTTAACAAAGGCTGCATGTTCTTTTCCAACCAAGCTTGTCATCACCTCTTGCAACCTGTTTGCAATAATCTTTATAATGGTCTTATACACCACTGAGCAACATGAAATTGGCCTAAAATCTGCAACATTTTCAGGCTGATCCTTCTTAGGAATTAGGGTTACCGTTGTGGTGTTGGCCTGCTTTGACATCTTGTTGGTCCTAAAGAATTCCCAAACTGCATGACAAAAATCCCTCTCAATTATACTCCATGAATCTTGAAAGAGCCCTGCTGCAAACCCATCTTGACCTGGAGACTTTTTCGGGTCCATGATGAAGAGAGCACCCTTGATTTCCTCCTTGGAGATTCTCTGAATTAGGGTGTCTGACTGGTGCAAGCTGAGACATGCTCCTTTTCCAATAAACTCAGAATCCAGCTGCTGAACTGGCTTTTCTCTTCCTATCAGATTCTCATAGAAGTCCACAAAAGCTTTTGAGATTGTATCAAGATTGTCCTGAATTACTCCATTCATATCCACAATCTTACCAATCATATTTTGATGTTGTCTCTCTTTTATTCTTGAGAAGAAGTAGCTACTGCTGCAATCCGAGTTATTGATATGATTAATGTTTGCCCTCTGCCCCAGCATACTTAACTCAGCCATTTTCAACTCACAAAATCTACTTTTCGCTTCCTCAAACGCTTTCTCCTTGTCAGTGTCATTTCTACAATCATTCAAATCCTCTTGACACTTAAGAAGCTCTTCCTTACTATCCATAACCTTTTGAGACAGATTTGAGAAATGATTTTTATGCAACATTGAGAGGGCATGCTTTGTATACTTAAGCTTTTGGAAAAGCTTTGCCATCTTGCTCCCTTGAGCATCTTGCAACCATGCCTGAGCCACTGTTTCCAGGAAAGCAGGGTGCATAGCCCAACAATTCAAATATCTGAATGATTTCCTAATGATAGGAGGAGGAAAGATTGTTATCACACATGGAGAGTGATCTGATAATCCTGGAGGTTCTCGTCAAAGTTAGTTTGCAGAAGTTTGCTTTTCCTACAGATAGTTCGTAGTATAATGCTTCTATGAGTTGGAATATAAGTGTGAAAGTGGGGAAAATAATGTTTGCTTTGATGGTCCTCTGATAGCCTGATTCACTTGCTACATTATAGTTCCTGCATGATTGTAATCCTCATGATGGAATACGATTGTAACCAAACTTTGAACAATAAAAGAAAGAAAATCACTATATGTATGCTTGTTTTTATCGTAATATGATATGATCTTCCTAAACATGGATTACACATTAAACATTATGTTCACACTTGTCCAACAATAATAATAATAATCAACTATGTCCTTACTATGAGGTGTAAACTTAAGGTACAACACTATGTCACCTTATAAATAACATAGGAATCTAATATATAATTATATATTGGGAAAAGATATACATCTATATATTAATTTATTAGTATGTGTTTTCTATAATCAAACAACTTCATAAACCTTGAACTTCTTGAACCATACTCGTATATCGCTGAAAAAAATATTTACGAAATATTTTTCACAAATAAATAAAATTTACGAAACAATATTACATACCGACCAATTTGCCTTGTTGGTGACCGAACAATTGAACTCCTTGTAAGCTTACTAAGTTGTAGTAGGTCATCTTCTATTGATCAGCGTCCACGGTAGACTCTACAACATCAGTATGTTTTGTTATATTTAGCTGAAGAGGAATCGAGACGATTCTTGTCTTTGCATCTGTTCAGGTTATTTTTGCTCCTTCAAACAATAAACCAATCCCTCTTGCAACCGTCCAATAAAGTGATCGACATCCTTCAAAAATATGATACATTGCATAGGTTCTCCCTGAAAATAAATACAGTATTATCAAAGGAAAATGCTTTAAAAATATTCAGCTTTCTTTGGATATTAATTCAAAGATACATATTGGTTTCAACGTATGTAGTAGTGTCTATGGCGCATATGTTTTCGGCATCCTAACAAATCAAAGCATGCATTGCGTAGTACATTAGTAGAAATGAGATTATAGGATGCATGAAGTATTGGCACATCTATGCAAATCTATCATAAATTATTGACACATAAGAGGGTGAGTCTAGAAATATTTTGGAATGAACAGCAATGTGACACGTAATTTATCTACATTGAATCAACTTTGAATTTGTTCATTTGTACACACTAAATCAAATAGTGCCGCCAACCTAATGTATACAATCTCAAAATCAAATTAAGAGTGAAGTCTAAGTAAGAGAGAAAATAGAGAAAAAATCCAGCGGTAGGTCTTATTATAACTAACGTACTAATGTATCAGTGATGTAATGTCATACTTACAATAGAAGTTACTAGGAACCCGTAAAAATCATTAGTCAAATAAAAGTATATCAAACGAACAGAGAAGCAGTATTGAAGCAAAATAAAAAGGTAAAATACTTACACAAATTGCCGATGATAAATTGAAGACGGCAAGGGAATAACAATCAATGTAAAAAAGAAAGATTAACATATATTGATCGACATACGAATTTTAACCACAAATACAACCAAAGAATAATTTGCTGTTTATTTGCTGTTGTGAAGAATTTTTTATTTTCTCGTCTCCCTCTCTTCATTTTGTACAAACTAACTGAATATGTAGTTCTAAGAAATTGAGTTTATTATTTTTATTTCTTTGGTGGTTAATTGAAATTGAAATAAGACACTTTAATTAGTTTTGTAACCTTCAAGCAATTCTAAGTTTTCTTATATATCCAATAAAGTCAAATATGGAAGCTCAAAAATTGGATACCATGAAAGGGGTGTTCCCTCTATAATAGTATATAGACAAGAATCAAATCTTAATGAGCATTATTAAGCAATAGACTTCATCTTTTACCACAAATTATTAGGTACCCCGGGGGTACCTAGAGCTACGTACTCCACGGTTAACTGTTCACTCATTATGTACCACATTATAGCCATTATATACTTTCACTCATTATTTTACAATTTTCACTCATTATTTCTCAATTTCACTCATTATATACTTTCACTCAATATTTTACAATTTTTACTCATTATTTTTCAATTTTCACTCATTATATATAACATTAAAGTCATTACTTATTTTAAGTCATTATTTCTGAATTTCCAATCATTATATACAACTTTATTCCAATCATTATTTCCCAACTTTCACTCATTATTTCCCGAATTCCACTCATTAAGTTTCAATTTTCACTCATTATATACCACTTGAACCGGGCGGGGTACCTAGAGCTACGTACCCCCGGGGTACCATATACTGATTGATCTTTTACTGTCTAATTCTCCTTTATCATGATATAGTGTTTAATATCAATTATACACTTCAAAATTCTCATGTAATGCGGACTTATCTTCACATTTATTAATTGTTAATGCTCGTTAGTTTGATACCAATACTCGTTAGTTTAACATCTATACTCGTAAGTTTAACATGAATGCTCATTGAATTTAAATGTATTCGCTAGTTTGATCATTGATGTGAATGCTTGTTTGTTTAATATGAATGCTCGATACTTTTAGTATTATGCTCATTACATTTTTTATAATGCTCATTAGGTTTAAATGCATTATTATTTCCCTAACGTCTAATAATTTCTAATGCTCTTTACATTTCAATGAATACTCATAGTTTTTAGTAAATGCTCATTAACTTATTTTTGATATAATACTCGTAATTTTGATGTCAATGTTTGCTCGTTAGTTTGATATCCAATACTCGTTAGTTTGATATAATACTCCTTAGTTTAACATCTATACTCGTTAGTTTAACATCTATACTCGTTAGCTTAACATGAATGCTTATTGAATTTAAAAGAATTTGTTAGTTTGATCATCGATGTGAATGCCCGTTTGTTTAATATGTATGCTAGATAGTTTGATTTCCAAGACGTCGTTAGTTTGATACCAATACTCGTTAGTTTAACATCTATACTCGTTAGTTTAACATATGAATGTATTCGTTAGTTTGATCATTGATGTGAATGCTCGTTTGTTTAATGGCATAGTTCATTAGTTTAATATGAATAATCATTCTATTTTCAATAATGCTGATTACGTTAAAATGTATTGGTATTACCCTAACGTCTAATATGTTCTAATGCTCGTTAGATTTTGATGAATACTCACACGTGTTTAGTTAATACTCATTCACTGATTTTTGATATAATACTCGTAATTTTGATGTCAACGCTTGTTAGTTTAACACGAATATTCATGAATTTTTAATATGTGCTCGTTAGTTTGACAAATGATATGAATGCTCGTTTGTTTAATGGGAATGTTCGTTTTTTTAATGTAAATCCATATTACATTTTAAATAATGCTCATTATGTTTAAATGCATTGTTATTACACTAACGTCTAATAATCTAATGCTCGTTACATTTCGATGAATACTCATACGTTTTTAGTAAATACTCATTAACTTATTTTTGATATAATACTCGTAATTTTGATGTCAATGCTCGTAAGTTTAACACGAATACTCATGAATTTTTAGTATGTGCTCGTGAGTTTGACAAATGATATGAATGCCGGTCGTTTGTTTAATGGGAATGTTCTTTTTTTTTTTAATGTGAATCCATATTACATTTTAAATAAGCTCATTATGTTTAAATGCATTGTTATTACCCTAACGTCTGATAATTTCTAATGCTCGTTACATTTTGATGAATGCTCATACGTTTTTAGTAAATACTCATTAACTTATTTTTTATATAATACTCATAATTTTGATGTCAATGCTCGTTAGTTTAACACTAAGGCTCATTGAATTTTTAATATGCGCTCGCTAGTTTGATGATTGATGTGAATGCTCATTGGATTAATGTGAATGCTTGTTACTTTAATGTGAATGATCATTACTTTTTTTTTAATAATGATCAACTAATTCTTTTTCCTGCATGCGGAGAGAAATTATCAATAATACAATGACGCACGATAGTGAAAGAGAAAGGAGTTCAAAAAGTAACAACGACATGCCACAAAAGAGATTGCAACAACCTGAAGAACAACGCCATGAGTCGTGAAAGAGGAAAAGACCATCAAAATCCAAGCAAATGGGTAAAATGATAAAAAAAAAAAGGCAATATGAGCAGCTAGATTCAAAATTGTCTCCTTTGACGTTGTTCACTTTTTTTTACTGAGATGTCAAAAAAGCAATGGGAAGACATTGATAGTATGGGTTTTGATTTTCTTATGTGGATTAACACGAAATCCATTCCACGAAGATTGGCCAAGTAGGCGGTGGACCATTTTGATCATATAAACTACATCATCTTACTTCTATATAATCGTAAGCTCACTTTGACACAAGAAGATGTCCATGTAGCCTATAAATTGCCCTTTGGAGAACATGCCATAAATGAGAAAGATAACAAGGTTGATAAACAAATAGTGTCAAGCTTTAATATGGAAGTTCTTGGAATAGTAAACTTCCCACAATTAGCGTGTTGGCTACCTTTGTAATTAATGCCACGCTAGGAGGTGACACATTCAAAAGATTTTTATTTTTATTTAACTTTGTGTATCTTGCCTTATATATGGCACTGGAAACGAAAAACCAACTAAGTGGATACTTAGGTATTTGGTTGATCTTGATTTAGTGAAGAAATTGAAATGGTGTGAGTTTGTAAAGAATTCAGCAATAAGATGCAAACGATATATGAGGAAACATCATAGTACTTCATTCTACGGTCCTTACATTTTTTAGTGGTAAGTTCATTATATTTATTTTCAACATAATTTTTTTTAAATCGTATACATCATATATTATAGACTAAAACACAATTGTTTTATTTGATTTGCAGATCTTTTGTGTAGATCGGTGTAGTTTTTCAACGACGTTTGGTTCCAAGAGAATTGCCATTGATCATTGGATGGACCGAAGATATGTTGAAGCAATGCAAGGACCATGAGATAATTATTGGACATGGCTTTGGAAAAGGCAATCTTGAAGATAGGATTGAATTCTATAATGATGATTTATCGGTCGATGACAAGACTACAGATGTTGATAGTGATAATACCAAAGGGCAAGAGCATCAAGGTACTGAAAACGAAAAGGAATTGTCGGTAATATATTCGTTGTGTATGCTACATACATGTTTGTTGGATATAAATTACTATATGCTCGTTGATTTTTTATTTGATGCACTTTAATATTGTACAAATGCTCAACGTTCATAATATGCTGATCTATATGCTCAAATCTGCAACAACTCATTGGAATGAAATTTATACTACGTATTTTTTTGCTAGATTTAAATTACTATATGCTCGTAATTTTTTTTTATTACAGGTTGCTTAATATTGCACAAATGCTCATCATTCATTAGGAAATACTCATTGAGACTAATAGTTAAATTGATCTACTTATTTATACAGAATCTGAAACAAATACTCGTTGTTTATGATTATATTCTGATTATATACTTATTTATATTCTGATTTGTTTACTTAAATGCTTGTTGTTTGTGATTATATACACCTTACTATTGTACAAATGCTCATCGTTCATATATATATACTTATTGAGATTAATGATCTGATTTATTTACTTACTTACACACATCTGATACAACTCATGGGGAAGAAATCCTTAATGCATGGTAAGTCAATGGTGGAGTTTCAACAACTAATAAAGTATACTTCATCAAAGTATCCAACTTGTGGAGCAATAGCCAAATTTCAAGATGCAACCACTGCTTTATGTTCTAATTATTGTGAGAATCAAGATACTCAAAAGGAACAGACTCAAACACAATATCGTTTAAATAGTCAAGAGGATGTTTTAATTCAAAACCCAATTTTGCTTCAAAAAATGGAACTGACATTCCCATGCTTAAGAAGGCGAAGGAACAACAGAACAACTTGGCAGCCTCGGACGAAGTCCCTCATGCAAACCTATTTGTATTGATTCCGGGAGTGACAGATTGGGACATGAGTGAGCATGGAGATTTCTCACGAAAGAATGAGCATAGACCTGAAACTAATGAGCATTATTTATCGACTTTTGATGAGAATTCAAGACTTCTGAATAATGAGTTTCGATTAATTCCCAAGAGTTTGAATCGTCATTGGATAACGATACATAAGATCTTGGGCCTCCTGGTTTCACAAATGAAGCACGTCAGAAGAGACCGATTATACCTTCAAAGGATATGAAATCTCCCTTCATGACTAGACTTACAAATCTTGTAAAGCAACCAACAAGGGAAGAGAGAAACATGGCAGAATATGTATTTACATTAGAAGGAAACTTGTAAGTAAGAACATGTTTTTGCTTTCATTATGTGCTTATTAAATTTAGGGAGCTAACAAAATCGATTATTATCTTTGATTCTTGTGTCAGCGATCTGGTATTTCAGGTAGAGAACCGTATAACTATGGCCGAATACCGTTTTTCATCTTTGAAGAAGCCCAAAACCCATGTTGAGAGCGTCGTTATTGATACATGGACGTATATTCTCCACCAAAGAGAAAAGTTCAAAAGTGATGCATCCCCTTTGAGATTCTTTTTTTTTCACTACCTCACCAGCTTCGATTCTGACAAGTAATCTTCATTCTGATGAACAAAAAACACAGTCTTTATTTGATAAGAGATGATGGAAGATCTAATTATTGATGTGGAAACATTGATCAATGCCAAATTGGTAAGCATTTCAATAATGTTTATTTTATTTATTTATTTGAATTTATGTACATTTGTAACATATTTTAATTTAAATAGCTTTGTGTATTCCCAAATCTTCTTCCCAGTTCCAGTACATGCACACTACTATTTGCTATGCTTTGACAAAGGCAAAGTAAGACTCTTGATCATCGATAATTCTTCTGCATGCTCGGACATAAAAGAAAAATATGGAGAAATACCCTTCATTCCGATTGGTATGCCTATTTCAGTTTTATTTCATTAAATTTATAAAGCACATTTGCAACGATACTAATGGTTTCCTATACAACAAAAAACATTTGCAAATTACATGAGATATAAGCTCGGAAAAAATGAAGAATCAACCTCCATCACAAGTTGTAAACTATCTCGCCTACTAATGCCATGGCGAGATGAACATAACAAGGATGCTTGTGCTATCTACTTGATGAGGTATATGGAAACCTACATGGGACAATATGCCAATAGATGGAATTGTGGGTTAACGAAGTTACACGTATTGCAAAGTTGAATTTAATTTTTTGTCACCGAAAAATAAAAAAAAAACTCACAAATCTTAACAACTCATTGATATATACTTAATACTCACATATTATTTTTAAATACTCATTATTTTCTAATTTGATGTCATAAACTTTTGGTGTAGTCGAAGCCACTTTAAAATTTGAGGTACAGGTATTGTCATGTCATGCTCAGTTATGAAGGAAATGTATTGAAGGACAATGTTGCCTTAAATGTTGAACAATTTAGAAGATTCTAGATCTAACAACAAAAGAACGGGGCATCAATCTGATTTAATTGAAAAATTAAACTTCCAATATTGGATTAATATGTATTTAGTTACACCAACATTTTACCATATTTCATCAGTAACAGATTCATTTATTAGCAAGATTTTACATTGTTTACGAGTTCTGGCCTATGAAGGCTTATTAATAAAAGAACAATGCTCAATATATATTCAACCCAATACTCCACTATTTTCGTTACTTGTACTCACATCACACGCATACTTGACAATACACCACCAATACTCAATAATGTATTCCAACAACGCTCAATATAATGCCTCAAAACATAATCTTAAAAATAATACCTAAATGAATCTTACGACTATTAAAATGCTCAACCAAAATAGATTAATACTCTACAGTACATGATCAATGCTCAACACAATTACACATTAACACTGATAAATCATAAACTAAAGGAACTAACCAAGAAATGACAGGTTACATGATGAAGATGTTTATTTTGGATAACATAAAGCATGCAATAATTTGATCAACAAATTAATCGAACATGGTAAACTGGATAGGCGATAGCTGCATATGGACAATTGAAGTGATTGTGTTTGAACTCAAATGTGTATACTTATAATCTTATGACCAATACTTTTGCAATGAGATGTAAACGAATGAAACTGAGGGTTTTTTGCTTATTATGGAAGACCAAGGCCTAACCCTTAGTGTCTTCTGTTATAGTTCTCTGATTTATGCACTTTGTAAGAGTGCCGAAACGAGCTTACCGTTGTTAGAGCGATGCTCAACATATTGAACGCAATACTTCTCAATTTTCGTTAATTGTACCGTCCAAATTATGCGAATGACTCATTTCCCACGAATACCCAGAAATATGCCACCAATACTCAACAATATACCAATAAATGCTCAATGTAATGCCCGAAACATACTAAAAAATAGCAAAATACAATTACACTAGATAAAAACATAAACTACAAGAGCTAACCAAGAAATGACGGGTCACATAATGGAGGAGTTGGCATGCTCATAACCGTATGCTGATTATTGTAAGCACGACCCATTGTTAAGGCCATAGAATTTTCTTGCGGTGTATGAGATGTAGATCCATACCTTTTCTTAATTTTGACTTTGGACTTTGCTTTCCCTTGTCTCCTTCTCTGAAATACTCCTCTTTCGGGTCCTCTCACCCTTTTTTCTTTTAGCCTTGGGATCTAGTATACCTTTATCACGTGAAGCGGAACCTTCAACACCATCATCACACACATGTAATTTTCCAACTTCAGTTTCGATCACAACTTTAATTTTAGCAACTAAATCATCACAAACCTCCCTCACCTTAAGATTTGAGGCACCAACACAGGCAAACTCATAAACTTGACGCATTAATTGCACTTTTCCAAATAGATGGTGTTTGAGCTAACATATGACTAGAGGTTCCATATTCATATCGATCAAATCATCCGTCTCTTTAGCAGTCCTTGACCACCGCTTGATAAAATACATAGCTGGAATAACTGCAACACAATTAAGATGATAAATCCAAAGACAATGGCAGCATAAGAACCCACATTATCCAAATTTCTTACAAGAACCCCAAATAGCTAAGCTAGACATATCAAACTTTACAACATGAGCAAAAGAATCAATATTAGGTCTCCACACCCGATAAAACTTAAACTTGTCATTGGAATGAACATGCTGCTAAAAACATGTCATGGCAATGCTAAACTACTCTTCAAAAACATGGTAAGCGTCTATAGGGAACACACTAGCGGCTTGCATCAGAATACTAGACCTTGAATTGCAAGTTCTGGGTAACCATTCCAACACCTGTGATTATCTGAAGTTTCATCTTTTCTCCATTTAGAAACCACTTCACAAAAGCAATTGTAAAAGTTTCAAAGAGATGTAGTACATAATATTTTCTCTGAAACAGATTTATTTGTAGTCTACCTCCGTTAAGATGACAAAATTTCATGCAGAAAAATATTCATTTGAACAAGCTGGACATCATTTCTCCTTCAACTTGTATAAGTTAGATAACCATGGATTATCTAAACAATTGTACTCATCCATTATTCTGTAGCAAGTTAGCATATGATCATCAATATATTTAAAAAAAATCAACATAATTTCAAAAAAAGTCAACAATATTAAGTAAATAGTATGGAAAATCCAAAAACACACATTGAATTATAGCTAATTCCTCTTCCAATACTGATCGAATTCCGTAATAGAGTCACAATACATCAACACATGGCTGAAAAGATCACTAACAGATTGATTTAACAAATGTCTAATATTCGTTCGAGCATTATGAGCATAGGGAAACACTTGAGAAATAGCACCAGCCATAGCTGATGACTGATCAGTCATCATAGTTTTAGGTTGAACTCCACCCATGGACCTCAAAAATGTCACAAAAAGCCACACAAATGATTTCGTTATTCTCTCATTCAATAGGAAACCACAACCAAACATGCAACAATGAGTATGGTTGTTGATTCCAACAAATGGAGCACAAATCATATCATGCTTATTCGTCCGAAATGTTGTATCATGACCAATAACATCATTGTGAGCTAAATAATCCTTTTTTCATATTTGAATCTCTTCAAAAGAAACTACACATTGCCCCGTCCTCATCAAGCTCAAAATAAATAAATAAACGAAATGTGGTTCATTATATTGTCTCGTTGTAAATAACTTAATCAAAGTATTAGAATCAAAAAATCAAATGAATTCTTGTTTTCCTTAGCTATAGAATTACGAGCATCAACTTCCGGAATCCTAGAAATAGTGGACCCCCAACCTCCATAACCATCAACCTTACAACAGAAGCAATAGTCATACCTGCTCTCACATACATCATTAGTTGCTTAAGTTGTTCTTCTTCAACATTTCTTTGTGAATGGTCCAAATGACGTTGACTTGGAGCAGGAAAACTCATGGTTATGAGTCATATTACGTCTCTTAACCACATAATTATTGTTCTCCAACTTATACACCAATGCTTTACAACCTGTTAGGCAATGAAAAAAATCATCAATCTAATATAAACATAAATGAATCAAATAAATACAATCTTGAATAGAATAAAGATACGCACAAAAAAATTAATTCCGTGCCTTTTTGTTGTTTAGTTCCGTGCTTAGAACAACAAAACTCTCTCCCTTTATGTACCTTCTGAGGTTCATCCTTGTACCTCAAATTATGGTAACGGTTTTATACAGTTTAAGTGCTTCAATCTCATTTGCCACAGATTTCCCAAGAAGTTTTGACTTTTGAGCTTCTTCCACGCAAACAGATTCTCATACTACAATACGCAAATCAACTAAACTTTGCAAACATATATAAGTTGGAGAAAAAAAAAATTATTGTGGTACATAACTCGATACTTAACAATAATATCTGAACAAAATGATATAAATGCTCAACGTAAATACAAAAACTACATTTTACATTATTGTTGATTAAAATAAATATCACATTTAAGCTCAATAAAATAACTTAAAAGCTTGATGATAATTAAAAAATGCTCGACATAATAATATAGTTCATGTTGATTTTCAAATACTACGATTACACATAAGAAAAATCCTTAAAACGAACAAACGAAATTGTATGGTCAAAAGGAACAAATACAAAGTACCAAGTGGATCAATCGAAAAAAAAAAGAGCGTCAGCACGTGACTTCAATGTCCAACGTATGGGCAAAGACTATGTTTTAATTTCTTTTTTTTTTTGCTAAAGATTTGGTTCTTTTATTCATCCACTCACGGGTAAGAAAAAAGAGAACAGAGATTACAAAAATGGACACCTCTAAAAGATAACGACACTAAAATATAACAACCTAAGTGTTCATGTGCTCTACAACTTCCTCCAGATTACAGTTACACAACCAAAAAAAATAGGGTATTACTACCTGTGAATTTCAACTGCTCAACAACCCAATCAGGTGGGTACTCAAGATCACCGAACAATCTGGTGTTTCTCTCCTGCCAAATCAGGTAAATGGCAGCATTGAAACAACAAATCGCCCAATTGTATTTCCAGTGCTTTCTATTAGACCTATGCTTGTACCATCGAATCACATCTTTTAGGTCATTGCTTCTTTGATTGATCCCAATCCAATCTTTGATAGCTTCCCACACTGCAGCAGAGTAAGCACATTTGAAGAATAAGTGTAATCATAAATGTCCAACGTATGGGCAAAGACTATGTTTTACATTATTTACTCAGTAAAACATAATTATCAGATTAAAATTCAATGGACTAACTTAAATGCTCGATGAATAAAAATGTAATGCTCAACATAATAATAAGTAAACTCAATTATACTTCATATTTTTTTTTGTATGAATTTAGCTTTTATTCATCCACTAGGAGCAGAAAAATAAGAGCAAGGATTGATACAAAAATAAGAACCACTACGAGTTTACAAAACTCTAAACAACACCTAGAGTTTCGTCTATTTCATCATGTAAGTGATGTTTTGTTATTGCTAAAATACGAACACTGACTACATACTTAATTCGGGCTATAATCCACTCCTTACTATGAATCTGGTCGCCAAAGATTCTTGAATTACGTTCGTACCAAATCATATAAATCGTTGCTGTAAGACTAGCACAATACCATCTGTATCTCCAGTGCTTTGTGTGCTTTTTCTGCATACTCCATTGCAGCTCTCGGCTAAGACTCCAAACATTTCTTCTAATCCTATTCCAGAGTAGAATATCATTCCAGATTGAGTTTGCAAAATCACATCCAAAGAAAAGATGGTGATGTGATTTTGCATTTCCTTTGCAGAGGAAACACCTGTTAACAATGATCATTCCTCTTCTAACCAGATTGTGTACAGTAGGTAGAACTTTCTGAGCTGTATCGTGGCAGGTTGACATCATTCCAAATCACTCTAGTTCGTTTAAGCTGATTATGATGATCTCTGAATTGGTCATAAGCAAGTTTGAGCCTGACTTTCCCCTATTTTGTCCATGTACTTATAGCATGCTCAACAGCTTTTTCATCTACTGTGATGCTAATAATCTCATCTCTTACGGTTAAGATCCCTTTCCAGCTTTCAGAATCATTCACATTTCTCTGCACTGTCCAAATGCTACCCTTTTTTTATCTTGTAAGCAGCTGTCCAAGTACACCAGAGACCTTCATGATTGTTACATAACTTCCAAATCCACCTTGCCATGGTTGCTTTATTCCATGGAAGCAGCTCCTTTATGCCAAATCCCCCTTCCTTCTTTGGAGTACAAGACGACTTGATTAGCTCAACTTTACCAGCATATGAGAGCATCTTATTTGACCAATGTTGAATCCCTGTCCTTATCTTACTTGTTAGAGAGATGTACATATCTGAGAGCACCCTACTTGTATTTAGAGGAGCTACTAAGTACCTAGGGAAAGTTCCCTTCAGAGAAACCCGTGTCTGTAATAATTCAGAGCTTTAGTTATAGGATTGACACCTCCAAAATAAATTTATGTCTTTGATGGGTTTGCCTCCAGCCCTGAGATTCTGGCAAAAATATCCAGACAATTTGTTGCAGCAGCCACTGATGGAGAATCACCTCTTGTGAAGAGCATAAGGTCATCAGCAAAACTCATGTGTGTGAGTTTGATTCTGGAGCATTTTGGGTGATAAGAGAACTGAGCATGTGAAGGAATAAGTCTCATGTATCTGGAGAAAATCTCCATACATAGGACAAAGAGATAGGGTGAAAGTGGATCACCCTGTCTGATTCCACATTTTCCTTTAAAAAAACCCTGATTTGAGCCATTTATTTTCAGAGTAAACCAGGTGCTAGTAATACACCCCATTATCCAGTTGACAAATCTGATTGGGAATTTCAGAGCCAGCATCATATCCTCCACCAACTTCCAATTCATAGAATCAAAGGCCTTCCTTATATCAACTTTCATTAAGCACCTAGGAGAGATTTGTTTTCAGTTGTAGCCTTTAATGAGGGCTTGAGAGACCAGAATATTGTCAAAGATACATCTGTTCTTGACAAAAGTTGTTTGTTCATTACCCACCAGCTCAGGGAGCACCTTCTGCAGCCTGTTAGCAAGAATATTGCTAATGATCTTGTATATGGTTGTGCAATAGACAATTGGTCTATATTCTGTGACATTGGCTGCATTAATTTTCTTTGGTATGAGAGCAATGACAATAGTGTCTGTCTGCTTCTCCATCTTGCCAGTATGAAACAAATGCTCCACTACTTTGATTATATCCTTCTCTATTAAATTCCAGGAATGCTTGAAAAATCCAGATGAGAATCCATCATGACCCGGACTTTTATTGGCCTTAATAGACTTTAGAGCTTCTTGAATGTCCTGTTTTGATACTAGTGTAGTCAGATCCTTTTGCCATGCTGCCGAGACACATGCTCCTGAGCTAATAAACTCCTTATGCAACGATTCCACACTTTTCTCTGTCCCCAGCAAACCCTCATAGTATACAATAAAAGCTTGTGCAATGCCAGCTTGATCAGTGTATGTTATTCCATCCAAACCCATCACCTTATTAATAGGTTATGATGCTTTCTATCAGCAATCTTTGCATAAAAATAGTTTGTGCTGCAATCAGAATGTTTCAGATCATGAATTTTTGCTCTATGGTAGAGCATGCTCAATTCTGCCCTTTTTGTACAACAATAATTCTCCAGCAGCTTCTTTTCCTCCTCTAGTAAATCTGCATTTCTAGGATTAGATTCAATTTTCATCTGACATCTAGTCAAGTCTTCTTTCCACTGCTTGACTCTAATGATCTTTATTTAGCCCTGACAGTGCTTTCTGAACCCTTTTGAGCTTCAAGAAGACTCTATGCACTGGTGAACAATTGACATAGGTATTCCAAGCTTCAGCAACTATATCATTGTATTGAGGGTGCTCTAACCATCAGTTTAAGAATTTAAAACCTCTTCTAATTTTCATCTGTGTACCAAAACTAACAACAATTGGTGAGTGATCAGATATGCCTGGTACTAGGAAGTCTACATAGGAAGTTGGGAAAAGATTTGCCCAAGTTTGATTTGCAAAGACTCTGTCCAGTTTCTCCCATAATCTATCATCTCCTCCTTGCTTGTTGGTCCAGGTATACTCACAGCCATATTCTTTCAAATCATCAAGTCCACTATCCATTAGGCAGATGTTGAAATCAGCCATATCCATACTATTAGGAGGATTTCTGCCATTCCTTTCCAAGTCTGATCTGACTATATATATTAAAGTCTCTTAATACTAGCCAAGGGAGACTAGTTTTAAGATTAACAAGATCATTCCATAAATGCAGACTTCATATTCATTTTCACATACTATGATTATACATAAGCAAAATCATTAAAAAAAAAATTATGTAAAGTACCTAATGGATTAATCGAAAAAGAAGAGCGCGTCGGAACGTGACTTGTACCATAAATTTTATCCTCCATAACCGAATAATATAATTTAAATTAAGTGTTATATATAGATGTAGAACTAGAAAGATGATATACCGTATGAAAAGATAATGAAAAACCAAAAAAAAAAATTGGTAAAACAAAATAGCTAAAGAAAAGGAAGCAATTAATTGTGTTGACCAATTCTACACCACTTCTACCTCCCAAAAATACAAATCCAATAAAAATGATGACGTCAGTACTCTGAAGGTAATACCTCCGGGCTTATGATAGTATTTTCAGATGGAAGTGGAGCGGGTGGATAAACAATTTTCGTTGTTGAGTTTATGTACATTTACGAATAATTTCGTGTAAATTTTATTTAATTAGTGTATGTTCTGTTCTAATTTATTTAAATCATGTGCCATATTGAACACTATTCATAGAATTTTAAACATTGTACCTTGCGTGAACACTCACAAAAAAACCATTTATTTACGGATTTGACAACGAGAAAATTATTGTGTACATTGATGTTTGAGTATCTACTGAATAAGCAAGTGCACGTATTTTGTTGCTACAAGGAGATATACATCGATTGATGTTGGGTACAAAACTCAATGAATAAGCAGGCACAAACAAGCTAATATCCGAACAATGCTTGCCATCTCCTATACCTTTCATCGTAAATGTGATTCCAACCTTGAACACTCTCTGTAGCCATCAACTACCACAAGTGAGTAACCGGAGGGATGGGACAATTATCTCTCAACTGTTGACGAATATAATGAGTACCTGTGTGCAATAAGAACAAAATTCCAGAGGGTGATCGTATATATTTAATGAATTCCAAGCTTGCGATTGGAGGGGTACAGGGAATAGCACACAAGATGGGACAGAGGATCCTGTATGGTTCATCCAATGAGGCCTTCTACAACCACCAATACCTCGAAAGTTAATGCGGTTTAGGAGCTTCTGATCTTGCCAACTAGCCACATCATTACCAAAGAGTGCGCCATATATACGGGTTTTTGCATTTTGGTATAAAGTTGATCTCTCATCATCGTATGGTCATTTTCTGTACTCGGAGTGCATCAGAAATGCATCGAAATTCATAATGGCCATCTCAAACAGGATCCATGTAGCCAAGCAAGAAATTCTTAAACGTTGGAGGTAAGTATGATGCATAATACAATTTGTCAAAATCTAACCAATCAAATGAACACCCAAATCAATCTAATCAATCAATTAGATAAAAGAAGTGATGCAGTTTCAAGATGCTCATAAGCCATTCCGATTTAAAAGCTAAACATTTGAGGACAAATCAAAATTGAAGACATTCTGAAAATTCGGGTTTGCTGAAAATCAGGTTTGCGCACTTAAATTCGAGAGTCTCGTAGAAGGCTCAAATGAAGTCCAGTAATTACGTGCCATACCATTTTGGAAACCTAGGGATTAAACTAAGCCATGGTTTTGGAATTAACAGCAAAAGGGTTACAGATTAGTCGCAGTTTATTTTTCAATTCGGACTAACAGCAGGGGTTCATCTGCGAGATCAGATTACAGGTCTGTACTTTGAAGGCTTATATCTCCAGCTACAGATATCGGAATTGGGATAAATTTATGTTCAAATTGAAGTTCAAGATTTAATATTTCCAATTACATAAATTACAGCTTCATCAGAGTTTTTTTCGGAAAGTTATGACCAATGTCGTGCTGTCACGATTTCTGAACAACTTTGTTTTATCAACTGAAGTATCATGCTATTTTGGGTGTTGTCGATTGGTTCTTTTTGTGATAATCATGTGGGATTAACTCTAGTAATTGTAATGAATTAAGCTAAATATTTTACTAAGCTATAAGCAATCAACATAAGAAGTAAGCAAACAGATAAGCAGCTCTCCACCTCAGCAAATCTAATGACTCTTAAGCATTAAAGAATTTCTGAAAGGGCAGCAGCAGACGTGCAGAGGGCAGCCTGATTTCTTCCTCTCTTTGATACACTTTGTGGAAAATAATTTAGTTGTAAAAGTAGCTTTTATTTTCTTATTTATAGCTAGTAAAATATCTTGTAATCAGGCTTATAAAAGCCCAGCTCTTTCAGTCGAAGATGGCAGATTATATGAAATGAAAAACAAAAACTTTCAGATGAGAATTCTGTTTTTTGTTAAGTTCTTTGGGTGAGTTTATCTCTTAGAATTTAAGCATATGGTTAAGCTTGCTTAGGGGAGATTAACCTAAGCAATCTAAACCTAGTTCTTGGAGAGGAGTTTGAGAGAATCGACAATCCTCCAAATCCATATCGTTTTATTTCAGTCCAAAAATCAGAAAATCATAAAAAGAACTTGTAGTTTGTAAGGTTGATCTTAGATGGTGTTTAGGAGTGCATCAAGAAGGATAAATCATTCATAGAAGAACAAGGAAGTAATTACTATAAATTTAAAGGTAAATTAGAGAGAAGAAAATCTTGCTATACATGGGATGAAAGATTTTGATTACTCCAAGAGTCTAGAATGAGAATAGCCGTCAACGAAAATTATTACAATAATTTTGGGATTAAAACTCATGATTAAATTATTAATTTTTTAATTATCTCTCTCTAAAACTTTCGTAGAAAATGCAAATAAGATGAAAAATAATATAAGAAGTGATAAGATTTATTGAGGGATTCATGCCCCTTTATTCAAGATAAGTACAAAGACACTGGAAGACAAAAGCAAATGGATCCAAGAAAAACAGTTGAAAAGCCCATAGGAAACTTCGCGGAAGTCACTTTTCTCGGTCCAAGAAGAAAAGGTCTCGGACCGATATTAAAGCGTCTCGGACCGAGATTACTTCTCCGCGGGCCGAGACGAGTCTCCTAGCCCAAGACGGGTGCTTCTCGGTCCGAGGAACTAGCGCGCAGGGCAAACTTCAAATGCACATAACTTTCTCCTCCGAACTATATTTTGAGCTCATAATATATCGTTAGAAAGCTAAGACGATGATCTTTCTTCTCCAACTAAATTTTATACAAAATATCTTCTAGATAAAAAGTTATGAGCATTTGAATTTCAATGTGATGATGCGTATCTCTTGGAGTGTGGCCAAGCTATCTCATTCCTCCTTGCTCGGTCCTCCACTCTCATCCCAGAATTACCAAGGGATATTAATCCATCAAAACTGTCGTAAATCCATCGATTAACCTCAAAGGTATTCACAATGACGTGACTTACGATTTGCGATTAAACCAAGCCTAAATTCTCCCTAAAATGCCTAATCCAACCAAATTGACACACCACCACCACACTATATCATCCTTCCTTCATGAAATACCCGTTTAAAGATATCAGTATCTTGGTCGAACAACATTGAATATATCGACTTCTTACAGATCGACAGTCATTATAAAACAGTAATTTTCTTGAATGCTTTTAAACTATGGTAACACAGGCGTTCAAACCTTATTGATATGACAGTTGTAAGTTTTATAGTTGTCATTATTGTTGGTTTATAACCCAAGTTCCAGCCTATACATGTGATATGATAATTCTTAAATTATGGAAATCACGTGGTTTTTGGGACTTCAACTTTGTTTTCGTAAGTATGAAGTCGGTCACTTAGGTGCTAATTGGTATAAAAAGGGCATCAAATCCCTTGAGTAAAAACAAGCAGCATGGCAGAAGCATATACGTATGTATTTTGCTTGGTTTCTCCTTGTCTCAATGAGGTACACTGGCTACTATTAGTGGGTGTTCAAGACGAAATCAAATCTTGGTGTGAGAGTGTAGCTGCTGACACAAATTGACTCTTGTGATTGAGATTCTGATTTCAGTTCAGTACAAGGTTAGTCTACAATTACATGAAGGGTAAGTACATCTGTTCAGGCGTGGTTTATCTCTAGGAGTATTGTTAATTGGTGATTATTAACTATACTCGGAAGGTAGGGGTAGTTTATATTTATTTCCTGAATTGTAGTGTGTTTCGAATTCGGTAGTGTTGTAATTCGAGACGGTGATTGTACCAGTGCTAAATTTTAGTAGGGGAATTAAAGGGTTTTGCTGGCGGGTTTTACCTCCGAATTTAATTTGGAGGATTTTGCCCTGTGTTTCGTCCCTAAAATTTGTATTTCATCTTGTTAGCTTGCGTACTTTTAACCTTTGTATATAATTGTCGATTGGTTTGCTTCCGCGCCGGGTGGAAGATTGGTCATATTCCCAACACTTATGAAGTGAATACGTATATAAGTTTACATTACCATTGGTTTAGCAAGTGATATGAATAATTCAAGTAATTTTTTTTCTCATGTCATATGGTTTACGAGCTGAAGTCAAACTGTAACAAAGAGTATTGCAAGCCTTTGAGGAAAGATATGGTAAAGAAAATGTGAGATTGACTATAAAGTTTATGGTGTTTAACTGTGTACTTATTTTATATCATCTCTTATTTATATATTAATCATTAGTGGGGTTGGTGTTGTACTAAGATGTTATTCTCCTCTTTTGATATATCTAATACTATATATTAAAACCTGAAACCAAGTCTTTTCTAGGTTGACACTTGGCATACATTAATTGGATAGAGCATAAAAATAGTATTAAAATACAATTATTGATTAACATATGCTAATAAATTATCACATTAAATTAGCTAATTTATGAAAATAATAAATATGGTAATTTAATTTATGACATGAGATATAAGAGATAATATTATGGTGGTTGGCTAATTTATGGTAATAAATTTGAATATGATGTGATATAACATGTGACGAGATAATGGGATTGAAACTGTAAAATGGGTGACATAAAGGTGGAAATAGGATAATACGATGAGTGAGTAAAAGTATATAATAATAAAATATGACGGGGGACAAAAGTTGATTATAGTACCCTACTACCCTTCATTGTAAAATTAGAACAACGATAAAACATGCTGTCATTTTTAAAAAACGAGTATAAACGTTATAAATAGACAAGCTCGGGCGTGGCACGCGCATGCAAACTAGTAATATTCAAACTCAAATAAAGTGTAATTCCATTTGTTGTGTTTTTGGGCAGCAACCAAATGTCAGTTGCCGAGTTGAGGAAATCGGCTTGTTGGTTATCGAGAACCGTGGTGACATGCTTGAGTGTGCTTCCTAACAATATCATTAAGCCACCACCTTAATACATACTTATTAGGAACTGTGGTGAACACTATGGTAGACATATGATGGGCTAAGGTTGTCGTTAGGTCCTAGGTCAAATTACCACTATATCAAGCTAACTAGCAAGGACAAGTGAGTATCGTATCCACAAGGAAGAGGGACAAGTCTAAAATGCAGTTAAAGTGTGGAAAAACTAAAATAAAAGAAAATGAAATAAACCGGGGGGTTTTAGGTTTGAAAATCAACTAATATCGAAACAACGAAATGAACAAGTTATAAACAATGATAATAAAGATGACTCATGGTGTTATCTCACAATCAATTATGCAATATAATTCAATCAATTCCCTAATTATGTCATTCAAGTTATATAATTTGAATAATACGATATATTAAATAAAAGTTACATATGATGGTTAAACTAAGAATTCTCTATTTAGACATTTTCTCGTGGGATCGACTCCTTTCTTACAATGTACTACGCCATATAAATTCACTAAGGATAAAAAAATGATACTAATTTGTGTACGCTAACGACACGCACCACCATCTGTCAGGCTTAATAATGATAATACCAACATTCTTTTGATGCATAAATGAAGATAGAGTATCGATGTTCTTAGGGTTTGATATGTCAATAAATTAATGTAACACCTACTTTCCCGAATCCTTTTTTATATTCTTACCAAATCTGATATTTCCAAATACGTCAAAAAACTAATTTAATATTACTTTTCCAAATCCTATTCTACATACTTGTCAAGTCTGATTTTTCCAATCAACATGCACTTTATAAATACAATATATAACACAAATAAAAAAACATAACACAAAGCAATTTATCTAGGAAAGCACCATTGATAACAATGGGATCTCAAACGTCAAAGATCAATGCTGGCAGTGAAACCAGAAAACAGAGAAATGTTGGAGTACATCTTTACGAAGAAACACAAACAATTGAATATTAGATGAACCATAAAATTTTGGGAGCGAAAACTCATCCTAATTCACAATTATTACAGGGTAATGAGATAGCAAAAACAGACGACATACATATGGAGATATAAAAAAAAACAGTTAGAAATTTAGAAACTACTCTAGACTTTGTACCCGCGACGTTTCCTCAAAGGTACAAGTCAAGATTCTACAAACAAAATAGATAAAAACGGATGAAGATACAGAGAGACAAGCGTCAAAGAAGAACTATTCAACAAAATCCAGATAACAAAGGTATTTTAAATAACTCACGTTTTCTTTCGAGGCTAATTCTAATTTTAAAACAATTTTGTTGAACAACAAATTAATAACTAATAAAATTGTTTAAACAAAAAACTATATTTTTTGTATGCAAATCCTTTTATCTAGTTACTGGTTATAGGTTTTGGAGAAAAAAGGTGGAATATCGCTACTTAGGAGATCCAGAATACAAATGCCCACAATGTGAAGCAATTGTGTGGTTTGATGAAAGAGTGAAAAGAACAAGTCGAGAGACTCTTGGAGTTTTAACATGTGTTGTAAAGAAGACAAATACGCCTTCCGAGACTCAAGGAACCACCACCATACTAATCAAAACTTCTACATACTACTAAGGACAAGAAGGCAGCAAAATTCAAAATAAAAACATACGGTTTACAATTCATGTTACGTATTCACCTCAATGGGAGCTAATATTGATAAATCTGTATCCATGGGTAAAGGAATATATACATTCAGAATTAGCGGACAACTATTTCATCGTATAGGGTGCCTTCTACCTAAGAATGGACAAACCCCATCTTATGCACATGTATACGTGTATGACGCTTTGCCAGAATCAGAGATGAGAGCAAAAGTAGTATGTAAGAAAGAAACAAATCCGCAGTTAGACAAAACTAAAATGAAGTCAGCCCCCTAGCCCAAACAATCTGCATGGCATGACAAAGAATAAAGGAAGAACACAATTCAAGGTTAACTATCAAACTATTGAGCGCATGTGAACAAAAAGATAGGATGTATAACACTCCAACATCACATAAAGTAGCCGCTCTTATTGTGGATAGATCAGGAAGTAATTCTCGAGGAAGATACATTATCGTCGAACACAAGTCAGGACACTTACAAAACATAAGTGAATTACATCCATCATATATGGCTCCACAGTACCCGCTCTTATTTCCTTATGGTGAAGACAACTTTCTTCTTGAAATAAAGTAATACACAGACAAAGGAAAACAAGGTATAAGAGAGTGTGTTCCAATGAGAGAGTACTATGCCTATATAATACAACAAAGACTCTCGCAAGGTAAAATACTATTGTCTGGGGGGCGACTATTCCAACAGATATTTGGGTGTGATGTTTTGAATAATCTTTGTGATGTTGTTACCAAAGGAGACTGTGTAGGGCAATCCGTAGGAGAAAGAATATATCTACCGCCTTCATTTACAGGAAGTCACGATACATGCAACAAAACTACTAAGACGCAATGGCAATTTGCATATGGTATGAGAACCCACATCTATTCATCACATTCGCAGCAAACACTAAAAGGCCAGAGATAGAAGCAATGTTAAAAAGAAAAATCCAGATCAAACCACAGAAGACCGACCCGATATTGTGGCCAGAGTATTTGAAGTCAAATTGACACAGCTCATGCGCTGCCTAAAGGGTGAGAGGTACTTTGATACCACCATAGCAGGTAACCTTTTAATTTAGCATTAACTATTTTTAAATTCTCATCAGGAACTAATCATGCTATTTCTTCTGTTTTCGTAATACTATTTAGGTAAATACACGTTATAAAGTCTACATTATAAATAATATTCGATTAATGGTATCTTAACTTTCATTTTTTATTTTCCACAATATGTGACATCTACATATTACTTCATACAGACGTTTGTAACATAGAGTTTCAGAAGAGAGGATTACCTCATGCACATATACTGTTAAGGTTAAAGAAAGACGACGTTGATGTGACTAGCGAGTCTATTAACAACATTATGTAACAACCCTAAATTTTAACTGAACTATAGATAGAAATAATATAGAATTGACGCGCCGCAATTGACTACCAAGTCAATTGCTAGGCTAGAAATTCGATTACAATAAGCCAACGAAAGATAAAACAACGGAAGTCTTTAAATGTCGAACTATAATTCTCAAAACGAAATCCGAATTACATAAACCAACTGAAATGAAGTCCAATAATTGTCTAAGAAACCAGCATGCCAACGTCCCTCAAGCAATCATCCAACTTCAACAAGACATGTCAACTATGCCATCGAAGAATGACATAGGCCCCAGAACATGGTAGGGAACAAACCAGAAGAAAGAACGCCAGCATACAGGCTGAGTAAGAAACAAAAAACACAAGTGAACAAAAGATACGCGCCTTGAGGCGCGTAGCTAACAAATAATAGGCAAACGTTTCAACGATAATGCAGTTCGATAATCCCCATATCGCTACAAGATCCAACAGTCTTGCTACATACGTTTAATCAAAGCTGGGCTCCTATCCCACAGCCACCACAATCTCGAACCAACGCGAGCTAGAGTACTATAAAACAGATCCTAACGACTCGAAGTGTACACACCCGTCTCTAGAGGGCCAGGTCGGATGCGAAGCCTCTAGGAGGTAAGCCAATTAGGAGGTCGGTAGCTAATCCGACCCAAACTACCTTGATCAACGGTACAAAGGTGAACGATCCAGGTCACGTCACCTTACTCTAGGTGGTAATCATCATCATTCAATCATTAGTGTATACTTTACGCGCGCATTAAATAAAACGATAACAATACATTAAACAATCAACAACACAACACTAAACATGCGAAATCAAATTAGCGAATCACAAGAACAACAAACGGAAACACACTCGGCCGAGAGGTCGAGTGGCCGAGAGCAACCGAGCCGGCCGAGAGGCCGAGCCGGTCCACGAATCGAGGAGGCCAAAGGGCCGGGTAATGAGCCGAATGGCTTGTTGCCTGCAATGTTATTTTCGAGCAATGATAGGTACAAGAATAGTTGAACAAACGATATGAATAATCTATGAGCAATGGTTACTGAAAACAAGGTTAAGATCAAGAAAAGATAGTCTTGGATGGTTAGATCACGTGGTTAGGAGTATAACTAACGTTCTTATCTTACTAGCACAATCACGAGATCAACTCAAGACTTTAGAACGGAACTTCCTTGAACACCCAACCTAAAACCAACAACAATACTCCAATTACTAATCATCACTCTACTAGCGCAAACAAGGCATCTCTAACTTTAGATTTCTATACTCAAACGACCTCCAAACGACACCAAATTCGCACCGCACCTTCCCAAACATACCAACAACATTATCCCATCATTAAATCATCAAAACAACCATACTAATACTCAAATTAGGGCAAGATCAGATCTGGACATAATACAATTTTCATCATTAAAACATCATAAAACACTCTCAAATTGAAAATATGGCTTACCCAATTCATAATGATCGTTCCCTCCAAATCCCACATAATTCCATTCATAAAATCATCATCAAATCACCATAACTCATAATTACAAGAACCCTGATTCTAAATCCAACAATTCATGCACCAATACCATAATTAAGCATGATTATAATCCAAGTAAGCAATAATCATCAACACAATCATGTTTTAACCTCAAATAACATGATATTAAACAAGCTCTAATCTGAAAATTATGGGAAAGAGGGTTTAAACTTAAAACTCTTGGTGTGGGAACCAAGAGAGGCGGCAAGAGGGGGCGACGGCGGCCTTGGGGTGCGTGCGCTGCTGTTTCTCCTCTTCTTCTCCTCTCCTTTCTTTCTCTCCTTCTTCTCCTGCTTCTCTCGTGCGACGCGAGTGATGTGAGGGTTTTGTTTTTTTTTTCTTTTGTTTTATTTATTGTAGAAGTAGGATGGGTTTAGTAAGGGTATTTTGGTAATTTTGCTTGATAGTTGTTCAATTAGGAAAGCGTCTCTAAACGGAAAGTATACCCTAATTTCCAAAAGAAATAGAATTTAATATCCTCAAATCCAATTCTCTCGATACCTTAACCAACTCAAGTGACCCAAAAATATGGGGTGTTACAATCTTCCCCCCTTAAAACAAAGATTCGTCCCGAATTTTTAAACCCATCCTTCAAAAGACACGCTCTTAACTAGTAACGTTGGTCACAGGGTAAAATGAGTACTTGGAAAGGTAGTATAAGATCGTAAGAACATGCTCAAGGCAAAGCAATAAAAGGGTATTTGAATGAGAATTAAAATAAGCTGGGATACTGTACCCAAGGTACGAAGCAACAATTCACATAAAAGAAGAATCGGTAATCATATGAATTAAAAGACACAGATCACATCAAACAAGTATTTTAGAAACAAAGCGCGCGAGGCTCTCATCCCCCTTAAAATAAAGGTTCGTCTCGAACCGAAGGTACCTTATGCAAACAAGTGGGGGTACTTCTCACGCATAACCGAATCCACTTCCCAAGTTACTTCCTCAACGTTGTTGTTACACCACAATATCTTTACCATACTTGTCTCAGTTCGTCTTGTTTTCCGCACTTTGGTGTCCAAGATTTTCAGTGGTGCTTCTTCATAAGTCATGGTTTCATCCAATTCGATAGTCTCTGGGTTCAAAACGTGCGATGGATCACTGATGTATAGTCTGAGTTGAGAAACATGGAAAACATTGTGGACTTTATCGAGATTCGCAGGCAGATCCAGTTCATAGGCTACTTCTCCAACTCGTTTGGTCACCTTGTATGGCCCGACGAACTTAGGACTCAACTTTCCTTTCTTCCCAAACCTCATAACACCTCTAGTAGGTGACACTCGTAGCAGCACCATGTCACCCTCAGCAAATTCTATATGACTGCGAGTTTTGTCAGCATAACTCTTTTGTCGATCTTGTGCAGCCTTGAGTCTCTCCTGAATCAGTTTTACCTGTTCTGTCAACTCCTCAATGTAGTCTAGACCCAATACCACTGTTTCACATATGTTGTTCCAACAAATTGGACTCCTGCACTTTCTACCATACAAAGCCTCGTATGGGGCCATTTTTAATGAGGCTTGGTAGCTGTTGTTGTAGGAGAACTCGACTAAATCCAACTTGTCTTCCCATCCGCTCTGATACTGTAAGGCGCAAGCTCTCAACATGTCTTCCAAGACGTGATTTTGTCCGCTCTTTTTGACCATCTGTCGCTGGGTGGAACGCGGTACTCATAAGAAGTTTTGTACCTAAGGCTTCCTGCAACTTCTTCCAGAATCGAGAGACAAAACGCGCATCACGGTCAGATAAAATTTCTTCTAGAGTACCGTGGAGTCTCAATACATGATGTATGTAAGCATCAGCCAACTGTTTCTTCTTCCATGTGTCCTTCATGGGTATGAAGTGTGCGCACTTCGTCAATCTGTCAACTATTACCCAAATCATGTTATTGCCCTTAGGCGTCTTAGGTAGTCCAGCAATGAAATCCATGGATATGGAACTCCATTTCCACTCCGGTACTGGTAAGGGTTGTAATTTACCTTGAGGTCTCTTGTGTTCGCTCTTAACCTTTTGGCAAACTAAACACCTAGATACAAAGTCAGCCACATCCTTCTTCATTCCTGACCACCAAAACACCTTACTCAAATCCTGGTACATCTTGCCTCCACTTGGGTGTACCGATTATTTGCTAGCATGGGCCTCAGTTAAAATCTTGTCTCTCAGTGTTTCGTTCTCGGGTATGCAGACCCTGTCCTGGAATCGAATTATCCCGTCTTCACCCTTTTTGAACAATTCAGGCTCCTTTGATCATTTGTCTGTTATTACCTTGTATGTCTCCTGTAATCCTTTGATCTCTCCAAATATGTCATTCTCAATCGTGGTTGTTCCTAGTGTTACTCCTGATTCTGTCGACTGAACTCCGAGATTATTTTATTAACTTTCTCACAGCTCCTTCTCTCCTCAGAGTAAAATATCGTCCCCATTCGGTCTTACCTGATCGCCAAAGAGAAATTCATCTCTTAGCTTCTCCCGTCGAACAACCAATTGAACCGAATGTAGAGAGTTCCGGCTCAGCGCATCAGCTACAACATTGGCTTTTCCGTCATGATACTGTACCTCCATGTCGTAGTCTTTGATCAACTCTAACCACCTCCTTTGTCGCATGTTTAACTCTTTCTGGGTGAAAATGTACTTCAAACTCTTATGGTCAGAGAAAATCTTGAATGTAACTCCAAACAGGTAGTGTCTCAATAGCTTCAGTGCAAATATCAAAGATGCTAGCTCCAAATCGTGGGTCGGGTAGTTTTCCTCGTAACTTTTGAGCTGCCTAGACGTATAGGCGATTACTCTCGTGTTCTGCATTAGGACACATCCCAAAGCATTCTTTGAAGCATCAGTGTACACCTCGTAAGGTATGTTCTCATCAGGCAGTGCTAGTACCGGCGTCGTTGTTAACCGTTCCTTTAGAGTCTGAAAGGCTTTCTCACAAGTCTCATCCCATTTATACTTGGTGGTTTTCTTCATCAGGGTTGTCATTGGTTTAGCAATCTTGGAGAAATCCTTCACAAATCTCCAGTAATAGCCTGCAAGTCCCAAAAAGCTCCTAATTTCTGTTACATTCTTAGGGGTCGGCCAATCCTTTACCGCCTTGATCTTAGCTGGGTTTAATGCAACTCCGTCTATAGATATCACGTGCCCCAAAAATACTACCTTATCCAACCAGAACTCACACTTCGAGAATTTACCGTATAATTGTTTTTCTCTCAAAATCTCCAGTATGATCCTCAGGTGGTTCGTTCTTATGCTCCTCTTCAATCTTGGAGTAAATTAGAATATCATCAATAAAAACTACCACAAATTTATCCAAGTAAGGTCTGAAAGTGCGATTTATGAGATCCATGAACACCGCTGGTGCGTTGGTCAACCCAAAGGGCATCACTGTGAACTCGTAGTGCCCATATCTAGTTGAAAATACGGTCTTTGGTACGTCCTCATTAGCCACTTTCAATTGGTAATATACAGACCTTAGATCGATCTTCGAAAACACACAAGCACCTTTCAGTTGGTCAAATAGATCATCAATCCTGGGTAAGGGGTATCTGTTTTTGATAGTCGCATTATTCAGCTCGTTGTAGTCGATACATAGCCTCATCGACCCATCCTTCTTTCTGACAAATAAAACGGATGCTCCCTAGGGTGAAACACTCGGTCGTACATAACCTTTTTCCACCAACTCGTCAAGTTGCTTCTTCAGTTCCTGCATTTCTACCGGTGCCATTCGGTAGGGTGATATAGCAATAGGGCTTGTTTTTGGAACCGATTCAATCTTGAACTCAACCTCTCTCCTGGGTGGCATTCCGGGAATCTCCTCAGGGAAAACATCAAGGTATTCGTTTACCACTTCGACGTCGCCTATCTCGGGGTATTCTACTCGGGTGTCGCTCGCTCTTAGCTAGCTGCTTCTTCAGATTCATGGCAGACACAAACTTTATCCTTGGTCTTTTCGGGAGTATGCGATAGGTCAAATGAGTATTTTTCAGTCCTCGAAGTGAAATCTTTCCTATCCAACAGTCTATTCTCGCCTTATATCTACCCATCTAATCCATTCCCAATATTACATCAAAATTGGTTAGGGGAAAAGCTATCAAATCACATTTGAACTCATGACCACAAATCACTACAGTTTAAACTGACTCTTACATGCAACACTAGACCCATTAGGCATTGAAAACTCGAAGTTTACTGCTGAACTATCACTAAGTCCAAATTTCTCCACAATCTTATCTGCAATAAACGAGTGGGACGCACCACTATCAAATAAAACATTTGCAATTACTGAGTTAACATGAAATTTACCCGATACGACATCGGCGTTTTCAGCCTCTTCTGGATTCATGACATACAATTGTCCCGTATGTTTCTTAGCTGGGGTGGCTACACTAGCCGATCCCACTTGCTTAACTGGTGCTGCATAGGTTGTTCCCTTAGTTGGTGCCGAATTTCTGTAAGTGTTATTCGAACCAGCAAAACCACTTTGAGCTCTGAAATTCTGAAACCTATTCGGGGCTACAGACCCTCTTGTAGACGCTGGTGGTGGGTACCCCCGCATCTTAGAGTAGCAGCCGGGGGCCTTGTGCCCCGGCTTACCACAGTTGAAGCAAGTGATCGGTTCGCATGTGCAGGTCTTTCCTGTATGGTAACGTTGGCATCTCCTGCAGGGGTTGTCCTGGACCGTACCCGAACTCTGAGCTCTGTTTGTAGGGAAGTTCTTAAATCCTGAGTTACCAGCCCCAGTAGACTGTGCTTTCCCTTGAAGTTCCCAAAGTTCCCCTTCTTATTGGGTATTTCACCAAATCGAAGGGGGTCTCCTTTCTTTTCCATCCGATTTCCATGCTCATTGTCTCCATGTTCTGCTCTGCTGTTGCGGCTCTCTCATAAACGTCCTTTAAAGTGTGGAATCGTTCAGAGGTAAACCATCCCTTAATGCTCCAAAGTAGCTTCTTCCTAAAGTCAGTAGCTCTAGAAGACTCGGTTGGGGTGACACTCTCAGCAAATCTGTTCAAGTCCTCAAACTTATCATAAAATTCCTTCACAGACATCCCCTCAGTTTGTTGAAGTGCTTCGAATTCAGCCACCTTCTGTTTTTTCAAGTGCTCCGGAAAGAACTCTCCTTCTAAGAGATGTTTGAAAACTCGCCAATCCCTAAACCTCTCAATAAAAGTCCCGTCAACACTCTTTTCTGGTACTGGTTTGAAAAACTTCTCCTGGATTTTCATCCACCATCTGGTTTGAAAAACGCAGCAACTTTCACCTTCAAGTTGTCAGGAACACCGACAGATGAGAAGATCCTCTCCATATCCTCCACCCAGTCAAGTAGGATACTCGGTTCTCCTCTCCGAGTGAAATTGTCTGGCCGTTTCTTCTGTAGGGCAGCCGACATTTTAGCCAACAACATATCATCATCTCCTCCTCCATTACCGGCACCATTCCCATTGTTGTTGTTTGCGGCATTGTTGGCAACATTGTTTGCAGCATTATTCTGTGCCATCTACTATGGCCTCAACCATCACCTACTGCTGATGTGCTATTTGTGCTAGGATAGCTGTCAAATCTGGACCATTCTTTCGCACCATTGTCTATAAGGTTATAACGGTTGAATCAGTTGTAACTAATTCAATCTCATACTTACTCAGATACTAATAAGCATAAATCAATATATATATCAATCCAGGCACAAACAATAAATCGCATAGTGAGCGAATCATGACAAGAATTTAGCTCAGAAGTATAAATAAATCATAATCAGCATCCGACTATTCGTCTCGTCCGAGTTTAACTTTTCGAAACTTTTCGATTTTTTTTTTCTCGGAAAACACGAGTCGTGTTTACTGTAGCACGAGTCGTGCCTGGATCAGTAGCATACGGACGAACGAAAATTCAGGCATATCAACCAAACACACACATTAAAGCCTCAAATAGCAACTAATTTCACCAATCTTAGTAAATAATCAAATATCATAATATAACATTGGGGTATTGTCCCCAATCTAAAGTACTTTAATAATGAAAACTTGACGAAAGTATAACATAACACTTAACACTAGAGTTTAATAAGAAAAACACAACCAACGTCTAACTAAAAACTAGGCCGTATACCCTTTTATTTATGAGTTTCTATTGATCCTCTAAGCATCACCACTCAGATCATAATCCTCATCATTAGGAACTTCTCCTCCATCATTTGTATCTGAGTCGCTTGACTCCTCATCCGAGCTAATCATAATTATCTCAGTGTCACTAGGTCCAATAGTATCATCCTCCTCTTCACTCGCGGGGACTTCCTCAGGCTCCTCCTCCGTGTCCACTGGCGCATCATTTCGAATAGGCGAGGATGGGGGGCTAGGAGAATGGTGGTGTTCCTCAACTTTAACTTTCTTCTGATGCAACTTGCTAGGTGTCCCATGCTCTTGTAGCTGAACCTTCTTTCCTTTCATCATATAAGCTTTATGGGGTTCCGGGGTAAGGTTACCGTTACTAGGGTTCGAGGGTACAGGAGGTATGTAGATTGGGTGATCCTTAGGTATTTGAAATGGGCTATGGGATATCTCATTTTCCCACTCCAGAATCACTTCCAACCTATCAAAATCTATCAGTCTACCCGATCTGTCCCTCAAGTAATGTGAATTCCCTGTGAGACATGCATAATAAGCATTTCTTTCTAGTCTAGATCAAACCTCCTCCCAACGGGGATGTATCCTCAGATTCACCAGTCACAAAGACTTGAACTTTAGGTCTAACTGCCCATGGAAATCTTTTTACTGCCTCAGTCAGGTTTGCTCTCATTCTGGTGACGAACTCCTCTACAGATTAACCAATTCTCATACGGTCCTTAAAACTCTTAGATGAGAAAGCTATATGATCCGGTATCGTCCATGGACCAGCAATTGACCTTACACCAGATGCTCCGAACTCCCAAACATACACACTTGGCCCTGCCATTCTGCCAGTATACCAAAGAGAAACTCCAAGTGCATTAGTACCCAAATTGTATAATCACACCACATAAATCCGCAGGTTAAATCTATTAGTGTAAACTCCCTTTCTAGCATCACATAGTAGTTAGCACATAGCATCCGGATGCATGCAGCCTTGCCATCCCCAGTTTGTGAATTTTCTTAAAACAAGTTTTGAAAACTTTTGTAGACTCGACGATTCAGAACATATTGCTCTGATACCAACTGTAACAACCCTAAATTTTAACTGAACTAGAGATAGAAATAATTTAGAATTGTCACGCCGCAATTGACTACCAAGTCAATTGCTAGGCTAGAAATTCGATTACAATAAGCCAACGGAAGATAAAAAAGCGGAAGTCTTTAAATGTCGAACTACAATTCTCAAAAAAAAAATCCGACTTACATAAACCAAATGAAATGAAGTCAAATAATTGTTTAAGAAACCCCAGCATGCCAACGGCCCTCAAGCAAGCATCCAACTTCAACAAGACCTGTCAACTATGTCATCGAAGAATGACATAGGCCCCAAAACATGGTAGGGAACGAACCAGAAGAAAGAACGTCAGCATACAAGCTGAGTAAGAAACACAAAACACAAGTGAACAAAAGATACGCGCCTTGAGGCGCGTAGCTAACAAATAATAGGCAAACGTTACAACGATAATACAGTGCGATAATCCCCATATCGCTACAAGATCCAACGGTCTTGCTACATACGTTTAATCAAGGCTGGGAGCCTACCCCACAACCACCACAATCTCGAACCAACGCGAGCTATAGTACTATAAAACAGATCCTAACGACTTGAAGTGTGCACACCCTTCTCTAGAGGGCCAGGTAGGATGCGAAATCTCTAGGAGGTAAGCCAATTAGGAGGTCGGTAGCTAATCCGACCCAAACTACCTTGATCAGAGGTACAGAGGTGACCGATCTAGGTCGCGTCACCTTACTCTAGGTGGTAATCATCATCATTCAATCATTAGTGTATACTTTACGTGTGCATCAAATAAAACGATAACAATACATTAAACAATCAACAACACAACATTAAACATACGAAATCACATTAGCGAATCACAAGAACAACAAACGGAAACACACTCGGCCTAGAGGTCGAGTGGCCGACAGCAACCGAGCCTGCCGAGAGGCCGAGTCGGTCCGCAAATCGAGGAGACCGAAGGGCAGGGTAATGAGCCGAATGGCTTGTTGCCTGCAAGGTTATTTTCGAGCAATGATAGGTACAAGAATAGTTGAATAAACGATATGAATAATCTGTGAGCAATGGTTACTGAAAACAAGGTTAGGATCAAGAAAAGATAGTCTTCGATGGTTAGATCACGTGGTTGGGAGTATAACTAACGCTCTTACCTTACTAGCACAATCACGAGATCAACTCAAGACTTTAGAACGGAACTTCCTTGAACACACAACCTAAAACCAACAACAATAGACCAATTACTAATCGTCACTCTACTAGCGCACCTTCCCAAACATACCAACAACATTATCCCGTCATTAAATCATCAAAACAACCATATTAATACTCAAATTAGGGCAAGATCAGATTTGGACAGAATACAATTTTCATCATTAAAACATCATAAAACACTCTCAAATTGCAAACATGCTTTGCCCAACTCATAATGATCATTCCCTCCAAATCTCACATAATCCCATTCATAAAATCATCATCCAATCACCATAATTCATAATTACAAGAACCGTAATTCTAAATCCAACAATTCATGCACCAAAACCATAATTAAGCATGATTGTAATCTAAGTAAGCAATAATCATCAACACAATCATGTTTTAACCTCAAATAACATGATATTAAACAAGCCCTAATATGAAAGTTATGGGAAAGAGGGTTTAAACTTACAACTATTGGTGTGGGAACCAAGAGAGGCGGCAAGAGGGGTGACGGTGGCGATTGGTCGGCCGACGGCGGCTAGCGGCGGCCTTGGGGTGAGTGCGCTGCCCTTCCTCCTCTTCTTCTCATCTCCTTTCTTTCTCTCCTTCTTCTCCTGCTTCTCTCGTGCGACGTGAGTGATGTGAGGTTTTCGTTTTTTTTTTCTTTTGTTTTATTTATTGTAGAACACTACAAGAAATAAGCTAAATAGGGACGGAATTTTGTGAAGGAAATCCGTCTCAAACTGCCATTAGAGACGGATTAGAGATGGAATTTGATCCGTCTCTAAACAGCTCGTCTCAAATTTATTAGAGACGGATTATAAGATCCGTCTCTAATTTGAGACGGAACTGTAATCCGTCTCAAATATATTAGAGACGGAATTGAAATCCGTCTCAAACATATTAGAGACGGATTTCAAATTCTGTCTCAAATTGGAGATGGAATAACTACTTTTTTGTCTCAATTTAAAGACGATTTATCAGTACATCCATCTCAAACTAGAAGCCGGAATTTTTCATATTAGCAGGTTTTTTTTTTAATCTAGCCATATTACATATTAGGTTATATGGGATTCGAACCCACAGCTTTATGCTAAATGCATATGCTCTTCCACCTTGAGCCAATAGCCTCATAAGAGATATAATTAGTTTTAGGAGAAGTGACAAACAAGAGCAAATATAGTAATTCTCCACTACTTATATGGTTGTGCAAAAACTATAAGGACAAACCTCTTCTAAAATACACTAGAACATACAAACTCGTATGGGACAACAAAGCTATGAACATATATTCAAGCATTATAAGAGTATATAAGAGAAGTTAAAATTGCCTAAAATTGTCATGAACAAGCATGAATGTGAAAGAAAGTAGAAGTGGAGTGAGAGTTATACTTGATCTTGTTCTTCATTTTCTTGTCCTTGGTGGTGCTTCTTTGACCAACTTCATATACGTCCACTCATACCATGTCTTGATTCTGTGAGTAATAGGCCAAAGACAATAAAAAATTATAGGGCGAATACAAGGGAAATATGATGCCAACCAAAATCCCCATAATCATTGAAGAAACCAAAAGATCAATTTTGCGCAGTTAATTTGCAGATGTGCTTAGAGCAATCAAAGGAAGTCCTCTTCGTGAGTTCCATACCTTTTCGCAAAGCCAAAACACTCAACTATATGGTGGAATTCGAATTACATGAAAATATTTTGTGGATTACTACCAGTTTATTATTTAGTTCAAACTGGCAGCATAAGAATATTCAGGAAATAAAGTTTTCATAGCTTGGGTTTGAGGAGACATATCTCACAACTCAGATATCAGTTTTGAGTAAATTTTATGTTCAAATTGAACTTCATGAAACTAGCTATCCAATGGTATATTGTATCGCTTCATCGAATATGTTTTACTATGCCTGAGATCTGGTTCCACACTGGCGCAAATCTGAAACCCTTGGTTTTCAGCCTGGGCGGATTTCTGTTTTTTTGGCCAAGTATCGCTCAATTAAGGCTAATCTACTTATCATGTTAACGAAAACTCACAAATGAAGTCTTTATCCTATTGTGGCGCTAATTACCATAAGGGTCAATCAACATACTGGTTTAATTACCTAATCAAAATCTGATCAAGGATTAATTAGCGTGGATTCACTTCTTATGTCTAGTTCATATCCTAGTTCTTAATATGTTTTTGCTTACTTTGTCCTATCAGTCTTTCTCCTTCAATTTGTCAAGTTCTTGTTAAAGAGTACTCAGAATTTCCTAGAACAAGTTGCTCCTAAGACCCCTCTCTATATACTTGTAATCTACTCCCTCCGTTCGCCTTTAAACTTCTTACTTTCCATTTAGGGGTGTTCATCTTTAAACTTCATACTTGGAATCTTTCCTTATTTGTACATATAAATACCAAAACACCCTTACTTTTTTATTAAAAGTGGAAGTGGGGCATACCCATATGTGTAATTTTACACCAAGTGGACCCTAAAACTCATTCTTTATTCTACTTTTCTTAAAAACTGTGTTCCGACCCTAAGCGTTTTATAGCCGAACGGAGGGAGTATATACAACAATTTGAAGCAAAAATATTCTGGTTATCATTTGTAGCATGTACGTGTGCTTATGCTATTTACCACCTAACTCAGCTTTACCTAGCAAAGGTTGTCAGTCACTTCACCTTACAAGATTCAAGCTAAATTGAGCGACACAAAAAGGGTAACTGATGCAGTTTCAAGATGATCATAAGCCATTCTGGTTTAAAAGCCAACATTTGAGGACAAATCCAATTGACGACAAATCTGCACTCAGGTTTGCGCACTCGAATTTGTGAGGTTCTCAGAAGGGTCAAATAAAGTCGAGTATTTTTGTGTCATACCATTTTGGAAAGCTAGGAAGTAAACTAAGTTAGAGTTTTGGAATTAACAGCAAAATGTTTGCCAATTAGTTGCAGTATAGTTTTTAAAACGGACTAACAGCAGGGGTGTACCTGAAAGTTCAGATTACAGGGTTGAACTTTGAAGACTTGTATCTCCTTCTACAGATCATCAAATGGGGTAAAAATTGTGTCTAAATTGAAGTTTTAGAATTAATCTTTCCAATGACATAAATTATATCTTCATTAGATTTGTGCTCTAAAAGTTATGGCCAATGTCGTGCTGTCACGATTTCTGAACAACTCTATTTTGTCAACTGAAGTATCATGCTATTTTGGGGCTCGAGTTTATGGTATTTTCGACCATAAATTCGGGTTTTAGGCTCCTATCTCAACCTATATTAAACATTAATTACATCTTCAGGAGGTCATCACAATACTTCGAAAAAACAGATCCGACTACATATTTGATACTTTCCATTACAAACTGACAATCCAGAGTGTCCATGTATGGTCAACAATAGTTGCAGTAAGAAATTCCCGAAATCATTCAATGAAGAAACAACGATAGATGTCAACGGCTACCCTATCTACAGACGCAGACAAGACAATAGGTAATCTGATCAGAAGTACAAACAAATTTATAGTCTTGAGTCAATGATTCTCTTTAACAAATGAAACTATTAAAACCACATGTAACTTATAAACCGTTTTCAATGGATCCTTTTCATAAACTAACCCTGACTTCACATAATATTAATAATATATATAATGTTTTGTAACTTTTTGACATCTAAGTTCATAAAAAAGGGACATAAGAGCTAGACAATCAGTCTATTGTGCCATATAACCTTGGACTACTAATAATGTTTAACGCCCGCATCAACGTCGAGTGGTGCTGTTAGGAAATTAGATGACTACGAAGAAACACGACTCCACAAGCGCGTAAAACTATGCTGCCCTTAAGACTAAATAGCCCCCTAACCAAGTGCACCGGGGTGGATCGAATGTCTCAGGGATACTAAGAAGTCGAAGATCTAACGGCGTTCGCACTAGAACGACATTAGAACACCAAGTATAACAAAGAAAGAAAACCACAACAACATGAAAAGTTAGTTTTCATTCTGCCTTGACATTTATCTTGTCAAATATATATATAGGAATGGTGCTGGCGGTTTGGAGAAGTTACTTTGATAACTGCAAATGCAAGTTACATTTTGTAACCACCGCAAGTAACCAACCGCAAGTTACATTCTGTAACTACCTGACATTATCCAATACTATTGATTGGAAATTGCCAACAATCTCCCACCATTTCCAAACAATGACGTAATAGTCAATACTTCAATCTTATGGATATACGGTGGTGTCTTGCGATTGAACCCTCGTTTTAGTGAACATGTCTTTGATTAGTCAGGATGACATAGTAGACTATGCTTTGAACCAGTGATCCTCTCTGACTAATGAAATTCAAGTCACACACAGGATCCTTATCTTTGTTACATTTAGCAAAACTGACACTTTTGATGGCCATGTGTCCATATCCATTCATGAGCGTTTAGAAGTCGAGCCCATCAACACTTCCTTAAGCGGCCTCACTTTAAACTCATATAGGTGAACCTTAAAATAACGCCATAACTGAAGTATTACAGTAGAAACAAAAGAATAGAAAATATAAGAATTATATAATCTTGTATTGTAATTACAAGTACACCTAGGCATACCCAGGGTATTATATAACACAATGTATTGAATACATTTAACACACTTATATTCCTATTGTACATGTAACACCCCCAAATTTCCTTTCCTTTTTAAAAACATTTTATTGAGTACCAAAACACAAATAAGGAAATTCAGAAGTGTCACTCCGCACTCGAGTCAAAGACCCGAATGCAAGGAGATTTCAGAAGCCGAACTACAAATGTCTAATGATCCAAAATAGTCTATTACAATCCATTAATTAAATTACAACAATCGAAGTATTAAATATGAAATAGTTGAAGTCTAATAAATGGTCTAATAACTTAGAGTCCAACTAATATCTAATGAGTCGTCGCTCCCGCATGCATCAATCATTCCAAACCTATGGTGGATTTAAAGCACAAAAACCACAGTTGAAAAAGTCAGAAAATTGAGTAAGCCAACACCTCAACTCGTAGAAAACCAAAACCCTTACCTGGATTTTGAAAACGTTGTAGTTTTATTTTTGAAAACACACTTAGCACATTAACATATACTCATCCAATAATAATCCCAATACAGCAATTAAAGTCATATTCCACAATCCATTATTCAATTCATCACATACTCATAGTATAAGAAACATTCCACAATCCATATCCGACAAATCAAAGATTAAAAATAAGAAATTCATAAGTCACAAGTCATGAGCCATAATCTACAATTCATAGTTAACAATTCACAATCCACAATCCACAATCCATCGAACATTAATTTGGTCACGAGTAAGAAGTTATGAGTCACAATTCATAATTCACAATCCATAATCCATAATCCATAATCCATAACCCCTAATCCTTATTATTTAGTAATGAACTGAATCTTTTGCCAATTCATCCTATCAACCATAATCCATAATCCAAGACTACTGAGTGTTTTTAACCCAAGTAGAGTAGACTAGAGCCTAACCCTCTTAAAAACCGATGCTGTGGGGAAATTAATAGGAGTCGATGCGACTCAATCTAATGAATAGGAGTTCTTTTGACTCAAGCGAATAAATAGGAGCTCTTTTGGCTCAAACGAATAAATAGGAGCTCTTTTGGCTCAAACGAATAATTAGGAGTTCTTTTGCTCCGTCTAAGTAACCAGTATCTTATTGATAGAATTGATGATCACAAATCATATAAAACGATATCAAACCAACATCACAATATAAATTGGCTATGTGCCCATAAACCAAACCAATTCAATGAACTCAATATACATTCAACCTTACCTTTCAAAATCACATTTATATCACAAGCCAAACCATGTACCAATATCAACACAATAATTCCAACCAATCATGATAATGAAATTATATAAATTGAATCGTTCTCCACCTATCATGATACTATGTTCACATCCAATCACACCATTCACATCTAGCACATAAGTTTGAAAGGTTTCAACAAGTTTAAGAAAGGTTGAGCATGTTAGCTTACCTTTTTCAAGAAAACGGAAACTCAATAGCACAACAATCACTAGCACTCCTCGTCTACGAACTCAAGTTCTACAATTATACAAACGACATTCCCAAATCAACACTCAATCTTTCTCAACCAACCAACCAACTATATATCTATATGTTACTATGATCCTATATGCAATGTATGAACATGACAATACCAAATTCAAACCAACAATTACCAATTATCCAATAATTATCATTCGATTTCATTAATTATCAAATATAACTCAAATAACGTCCAAATTATTATAAAAATTCCCAAAGGCTTAAAATTTGTTTAAAAAAAAAAAACAGAACATAACTCATTAAATTCAACCCCTGATTATTATAATTTAATTAGAAATTAATCTAACAATTTAAATTATGTTTTATCAATTAAAAACAATGTTTTATTCCATAAAATCCCAAAAATTCGAATTAAATTATTTAAATATGAAAGTTTACAAATTTATAATTCATCTAATTTTCGAAAATTATAATTAACATAACTAATTGAGCTAATTACAATAATTTTTTATCAATCCCCAAAATCACAACAATTACAATTTATACACAAAGCATGAACAAACCCAACTCAAATCCCCAATTACAATTAAGAACCCTAATTAACTAACTATATTCATACCCAATCTATGATTACCAAATTTAAGTAAACCAATTTCGACTAACTAAACTAATTAACCCAAATTCGTGATTAGTAAAAATCAACTTAAAACAATCATCAAAATCAATTTTTTTATGTATAAAACTAACCCAAATTGATTACCCACTAATCATAACATCCATTAGAATCAACTAAACATAACCAAAGCTTGAAAAACGAATTGAGATTCATGTTTAATTGAAGGGACGAAAACAGGGGAAGAAGAGGGGTGGTGGAGCGTTACCCGCGGTGAAGAAAGGGAGGGAACCACGATGGGAAGTTGTTCGAACGGCCGGTGAGCAGAGGCGGCGTGTGTGGGCGTCGAGTCGTTGAGAAGGGGCGGCGTGTGCTTGGTGAGGCGTCAAGAAGAAGAGGAAAGCAGGGGAGGGGATTTATGAAGAAAAGAAATATAAAAAGGGGAGGGGGTGTTGTCGGGTAAGAAGAGAGAGAAAATGTGAGGTTTTGATATATTTTTTTTTTTTTTTCTTATTCTGATTTCTTTTTTCTTTTTTCTTTTTTCCTTGTTTTCTTTTGTGTGTGTTTGGGTTGGGCTGGACGTGGTTTGTGTATTTGGGCCAAGTTGTGTATTGGATTGATGTGGATCCTATAGGTAGATTTGACCCGATTTAGAAATCTAACCCAAATAGAATTTCCGATTTTAGAAATCGTTTACGAACCCAAACCCATTTTGAAAGCGACTCACAAAATAATTTCTAAAAATCATTTTCCACTAGAGTAATGTAATTAATCATTCATATAAAAAAATACTTTGAAATTTCGGGATATTACATCCTTCCCCCCTTAAGAGAACGCTTCGTCCCCGAAGCGTAAAGTAAATACATTAACTCATCAGAAATCTATACAACATGTACGAAGTCATAAACAACTCATAAGATGTAAATGTATGAATGTTTAAATACGATGTGAGATTCTAATTTTAATGCAAAGTTGGCATTACAATCCACCCTCCTTAAAAGAAGAGTTCGTCCTCGAACTCATGAGTTAAACAGTCTTATATGTAAGTAAATAATCCTAACGCCTTGATGCACGAGTCCCTGATATATGAATGCTTATAAATATAGAATCTTTTTGCCCTTAATCATTTAATAAAGATCATACTCTCTGTGTTATACAAAACTCATAAAAATCACCTTAAAGAATTATCGCTCAAATTCTAGTAACCCAAAATGAATTTTAAGTAACCAAATTCTCTAAAGCACTTTGTCAAGAACTCAACTCTTTAAATTATAATGCAATAATTATATCATGATAACAATGATAAAGATTTTGAACGCTAAAGATAATTAATTATGACCCAAGTAAATATCTAATATAATCTCATTCTTGTCGAAATACAACCTTCTTACTTTATATATAAACACCAAAGACTCAAATTAAGACATCACACTATTCTTAAGATAAATACACACAAGGAGAAATTAAGATCATGGATCCGAATCATATTAGCCCAAAATAGTTGTAAACTTCCGTGACGATATTAATTTTAACAAACTCAAATCCATTCAACAATACAGTCATATATCTCAAATTAAACCAGTCAATAAATTTCAAATTCACCCCTCCAAATTCCACCACAGAAAATAATTTCGGACTCTAAATAGCAATCAAACTTTAAACTCAATTTCATTGTTGTACTTAAGTTTCTTAATTACATCCCACAATAATATTTTCCTTACGAAACTCGTGAAAATCACCTTCAAACAATACAACTAAATTCTGAGACAGACTTCCATATAATTTAAAATCGCCTTATTATCGAAAATTCACCATATAACACCCACTATATTTCTCATGTTTGACCCAAATCTCATATAAATCATCGACATAGCGATGTCAAAACAAAGGTTAAAATGCTAAATATAGACCTTTCCAATAATAATCAATGTATTATTCACCAGTCCCACTACTAAGGATAGGATGGGAGGGCACTATCTATATTTTGATATATTTCCTCTATGGTTAATTCAACCCATCAATCACTTAATAACAACTCCAACACTAATGAATACAAAAATAATGTCTCAATTGACGCACATTCCAAGAAATCAAGAAGACGTATTCATGTCGAGCATGCTTAAAATAGACATACAATTTTCTCATTCCAATTCAATGAATAATCATTCCAAATATATAAGGTACGTTTGACCTTCAAAGACCAATAATTTTCATACATGTAGATCAACTTCATACTTTCGAATTCCATTACCAAATTACATCTATTCTTAGTTTCCATACGAATCAAGACATTCAAACCATTCAATAAAATGTATATATATAAAACTCACATGTGAAAACAAGTAGCAATTCATAAATAAGAATAAGTTAATCACACAAAAACAAACAAAGCAATACCCCTATACCCCCATACGGCTTGATTCATTTTATTTGTTTTAACTAATTGAATTATTTCCCTCTGTTTTTTTTTTTTTCCCTTTTGTAGCATTGTTAGTTCAATTTAGCGTGGGACCTAACCTGGGCTCTGATACCAACTGTAACACCCCCAAATTTCCTTTCCTTTTTAAAAACATTTTATTGAGTACCAAAACACAAATAAGGAAATTCAGAAGTGTCACTCCGCACTCGAGTCAAAGACCCGAATGCAAGGAGATTTCAGAAGCCGAACTACAAATGTCTAATGATCCAAAATAGTCTATTACAATCCATTAATTAAATTACAACAATCGAAGTATGAAATATGAAATAGTTGAAGTCTAATAAATGGTCTAATAACTTAGAGTCCAACTAATATCTAATGAGTCGTCGCTCCCGCATGCATCAATCATTCCAAACCTGTAGTGGATTTAAAGCACAAAAACCACACTTGAAAAAGTCAGAAAATTGAGTAAGCCAACACCTCAACTCGTAGAAAACCAAAACCCTTACCTGGATTTTGAAAACGTTTTAGTTTTATTTTTGAAAACACACTTAGCACATTAACATATAGTCATCCAATAATAATCCCAATACAACAATTAAAGTCATATTCCACAATCCATTATTCAATTCATCACATACTCATAGTATAAGAAACATTCCACAATCCATTATTCAATTCATCACATACTCATTGTATAAGAAACATTCCACAATCCATATCCGACAAATCAAAGATTAAAAATAAGAAATTCATAAGTCACAAGTCATGAGCCATAATCTACAATTCATAGTTAACAATTCACAATCCACAATCCACAATCCATCGAACATTAGTTTGGTCACGAATAAGAAGTTATAAGTCACAATTCATAATTCACAATCCATAATCCATAATCCATAATCCATAATCCTTATTATTTAGTAATGAACTGAATCTTTTGCCAATTCATCCTATCAACCATAATCCATAATCCATAATCCATAATCCAAGACTACTAGACCTTAAGTGTGCACACCCCCTACTGAGTGTTTTTAACCCAAGTAGAGTAGACTAGAGCCTAACCCTCTTAAAAACCGATGCAGTGGGGAAATTAATAGGAGCCGATGCGACTCAATCTAATGAATAGGAGTTCTTTTGACTCAAGCGAATAAATAGGAGCTCTTTTGGCTCAAACGAATAAATAGGAGCTCTTTTGGCTCAAACGAATAATTAGGAGTTCTTTTGCTCCGTCTAAGTAACCAGTATCTTATTGATAGAATTGATGATCACAAATCATATAAAACGATATCAAACCAACATCACAATATAAATTGGCTATGTGCCCATAAACCAAACCAATTCAATGAACTCAATATACATTCAACCTTACCTTTCAAAATCACATTTATATCACAAGCCAAACCATGTACCAATATCAACACAATAATTCCAACCAATCATGATAATGAAATTATATAAATTGAATCGTTCTCCACCTATCATGATACTATGTTCACATCCAATCACACCATTCACATCTAGCACATAAGTTTGAAAGGTTTCAACAAGTTTAAGAAAGGTTGAGCATGTTAGCTTACCTTTTTCAAGAAAACGGAAACTCAATAGCACAACAATCACTAGCACTCCTCGTCTACGAACTCAAGTTCTACAATTATACAAACGACATTCCCAAATCAACACTCAATCTTTCTCAACCAACCAACCAACTATATATCTATATGTTACTATGATCCTATATGCAATGTATGAACATGACAATACCAAATTCAAACAAACAATTAACAATTATCCAATAATTATAATTCTATTTCATTAATTATCAAATATAACTCAAAATAACATCCAAATTATTATAAAAATTCCCAAAGGCTTAAATTTTTTTTAAAAAAAAAAACAGAATATAACTCATAAAATTCAACCCTTGATTATTATAATTTAATTAGAAATTAATCTAACAATTTAAATTATGTTTTATCAATTAAAAACAATGTTTTATTCCATAAAATCCCAAAAATTCGAATTAAATTATTTAAATACGAAAATCAGTTTACAAATTTATAATTCATCTAATTTTCGAAAATTATAATTAACATAATTAATTGAGCTAATTACAATAAATTAGATTAATCCCCAAAATCACAACAATTACAATTTATACAAAGCATGAACAAACCCAACTCAAATCCCCAATTACAATTAAGAACCCTAATTAACTAACTATATTCATACCCAATCTATGATTACCGAATTTAAGTAAACCAATTTCGACTAACTAAACTAATTAACCCAAATTCGTGATTAGTAAAGATCAACTTAAAACAATCATCAAAATCAATTCTTTATGCATAAAACTTACCCAAATTGATTACCCACTAATCATAACATCCATTAGAATCAACTAAACATAACCAAAGCTTGAAAAACGAATTGAGATTCATGTTTAATTGAAGGGACGAAAACAGGGGAAGAAGAGGGGTGGTGGATCGTTACCCGTGGTGAAGAGAGGGAGGGAACCACGGTGGGAAGTTGTTCGAACGGCCGGTGAGCAGAGGCGGCGTGTGTGGGCGTCGAATCGTTGAGAAGGGGCGGCGTGTGCTTGGTGAGGCATGAAGAAGAAGAGGAAAGCATGGGAGGGGGTTTATGAAGAAAAGAAAAATAAAAAGGGGAGGAGGTGTTGTCGGGTAAGAAGAGAGAGAAAAGGTGAGGTTTTGATATTTTTTTTTTTCTTTTTCTTTTTCTTTTTTTTTCTTATTCTGATTTCTTTTTTCTTTTTTCCTTTTTTTTTTGTGTGTGTTTGGGTTGGGCTGGACATGGTTTGTGTATTTGGGCCAAGTTGTGTATTGGATTGATGTTGATCCTATAGGTAGGTTTGACCTGATTTAGAAATCTAACCCAAACAGAATTTCCGATTTTAGAAATCGTTTACGAACCCAAACCCATTTTGAAAACGACTCACAAAATAATTTCTAAAAATCATTTTCCACTAGATTAATGTAATTAATCATTAATATAAAAAAATACTTTGAAGTTTCGGGATATTACAGTACAACTGTTAATTACTAAAGGTTCATTAAGAGCCGAAACTTATCCTGCCCTTAACATTATGGGTACCAAGCTCGACATAGCGTTAAGTCGAGGTTCCATCGCTGGTGATTATACGTATGGGCTTTAGTCCCATTCCTATAGTTGTCTTGTATACCAAATCCCTAGTAAGGCCTTTTGTCAAGGGATCTGCAAGATTCGCATTTGTGCACACGAAATCCACAGTTATGACACCATCTTTCATAAGATGTTTCACATAACTATGACGTAAACCAACATGCCTTGATTGAGCATTATACACTTGACTATATGCCCTTGCCAAAGTAGCTTTGCTATCACAATGTATTGAGATAGGTGACATGGGTTTTGGCCACAAGGGTAAATCATACAACATGTTTCTTAACCACTCAGCTTCTTTACAAGCTGAGGCCAAGGCAATGATTTCGGATTCCATTGTAGAACCTGCAATCACGGTTCGTTTCTTAGATCCCCAAGAAACAGCACCCCCACCAAGAGTGAAAATCCAACCACTCGTAGATGAATGATCAATATTCGAAATCCAACTTGCATTTGAAAATCCTTCCAAAACCGAAAGATTACCAGAAAATTGTATTCCGTGATTAACAGTCTTTCTTAGATATTTGAGTACCCTTCGGACTGCATGCTAGTGCTCTTCACCTGGACTATGAGTATGTCGACTCAACTGCCCAATTGCAAAACCTATATCAGGTCTAGTACAAGTCATAGCATACATAAGACATCTTATGACTTTGGCGTACTCCAATTCTTTGATTGGTCTGCCATGAATTTTAGTCAAAACCACATTATGATCAAAAGGTGTTGAGACCATTTTACAATCGTAATTGCCAAACTTTTTTAACACCTTTTCAATATAATGTGCCTGAGACAAGGCAATTCCATTACTACTTCTAGTAACTTTTATGCCCAAAATTACATCTGCCACACCCATGTCCTTCATCGCGAAATTAGCAGACAAAAAATTCTTGGTGTCCTCCACCATCTTTAAGTCCGTGCCGAATATAAGCATGTCGTCAACATATAAACAAATAACAATTCCACTATTGTTATTAACCTTGCTAAAGACACACTTATCTGCATCATTGATACGAAATCCATTCGCAAGCACGACTTGATCAAACTTTTGGTGCCATTGTTTTGGAGCTTGTTTGAGCTCGTACAATGACTGAACCAATTTGCACACCTTGTGTTCTTGACCCGGAACAATAAATTCCTCGGGTTGTTCCATGTACACCTCCACATCTAACTCGCCATTTAAAAATGCCGTTTTGACATCCATTTGGTGGATGACAAGATTATAGACAGAGGCTAAGCCAATCAACACCCTAATGGTTGACGTTCTCGCCATGGGTGCGTAGGTATCAAAATAATCAATACCTTGCTTTTGGGTGTATCCTTTGGCTACTAATCGAGCCTTAAACTTGTCAATTGTACCATCGACTTTCATTTTCTTCTTGAAAATCCACTTATACCCGATGGACTTACTAGCAGGTGGTAAATCTAACAACTTCCAAGTTTTGTTGCCCAAAATTGAGTCCATTTCATCATTGACTACTTCTTTCCAAAATGGAGCATCAGGAGACTTCATAGCCTCGTCAAAAGTAGTAGGATCAGCCTCCAAGTTATAACAATATGGTATAAAGGTGTCAATGGAGTCCCTGGTCCCTTCCACCAGAGAGATAAAGAAATCAGGTCCAAAATCTTTTGTCTTTCTAGCCCTCTTACTTCTACGAAGTTCAAGATTATGTTCACTTGAGGGAACATCAGTAGCAACACTACCATCATCATTCTTATGCTCAGAAGCATTTGAACCTACTGTTATATCTCGAGTCTTTGGAATTGATGAAAACCGACTTTCGTCAAAAATCGCATCCCTCGACCCTATAACAGTATTTACAGATTAAGAGTCGTTTTGCTCAATCACCATAAATCTATAGGCTTTACTGTTTATAGCATAGCCTATAAAAATACATTCAACTCCCTTTTCTCCCAATTTCGTTCTTTTGGGTTCAGAAATTTTGACAATTGCCCTACAACCCCAAACTCTAAGATAGCTTAGGTTTGGTTTCCTTTTATTCCAGAATTCATAAGGAGTAGTTTTACCCCTCTTATTAGTCACTCTATTGAGGATATAACATGCTGTCAATAACGCTTCGCCCCAAAAACCTTTTCTAATCCCGAAGTTGATAACATGGTGTTTACCATCTCGGTTAGGACCCGATTCTTGTGCTCTGCTACACCATTTTGTTGTGGTGTGTATGGAGCAGTAGTTTTACGTACTATGCCAATAGATTCAAAGTAAGTGGGATTATAATACTCCCCTCCTCTGTCCGATCTCAGGCATTTCACAAAAGTCTCACAATGAAGTTCAATGTTTGCTTTGTACACTTTGAACTTATCAAGTGCCTCATCTTTTGAATGCAAAAGATAAACATAACAAAACCTGGAATAATCATCAATAAAGGTGATGAAATACCGCTTTTCTCTCATTGTAAAAAAAAATTTCATGTCACATAAATCACTGTGAACCAAGTCCAACAATTTAGAATCTCTTTTAACAGAAGGAAATGGTTGTCGAGTGATTTTAGTGAGCATACATGTTCTGCAATTTGCACCTTCTTATCAAAATATGGAATTAAAGAAAGCTTAGACATACCTTTCATTCTTCCGAAATTCACATGTCCCAAGCGATCATGCCATGAAAAGGATTCCTTATAATCAACATTATAACAAACAGAACTATAATTAGAGACATGAGAATAAGCAGAAACATTCATCATTTTATCCTTTCTTGTTTTGAAGCAACGAAATCGCTTTTAATTTAAGATTTTGATTCCTATCTATGTATTAGATGTGATTCTATTTGTTATTAGATAGTTCTTGTTTGAATTTGTGATTCTATCTTTCTGTCTTGGCCATTTAATTTTTGTGATTTGGGGTTTTTCAATTAGCTAGGGTTTCTGAAATTGGTTTGTTTTTTTAGATTTGTCAACAATTGTTGTATTGTGCGAAATGTAATGGGTCGTCTTTGTTGTGTGGACTTTTTATTGCTTTATTTGTGGGCATATTTCAGATTAGGGATGAGGTTATTGACATTGTGTGCAATTTTGAAGAAGTGAGAAGTTGATTGGGTTACAAAAATCGACATTGATGAGCAAACATATAAGTTAAGAGGTAATAAAATATAGTTGTTGAGGTAATAAAATAAAGTTGTTGCGCTTCTTCTTACTCTTCTTCTCTTGTGCATTTTCCCGAACACCTGGTATGCATCTCATGATTCGTTAAAACTCAGTTAGCTCCGTTTTTTACTGTGGAAATTGTCAATGTGTTTCCACATGATCCCACTGCTTTTACCCAAAAAAGAATTTTATGTTCTAATTATAATATAATTTGCATATTATTTTGGTCATAGTAAAAATTTGTGTTTCTTTGCTTTTTTTTTTTTTTTTGTGTATGAAGAAGTTCTGATTTTACTGTTTTGGGTAGGATTATTGGTAATTTGAGATGGGTTTACTCTGAATATGTTAAAAGTTTGGAACTTTTTACAGTGATCAATGATCATCTTATTCTAATGCTGAAATTAGAGTTACATAAGTAGCATTTTAACAAAAGTGTATAGTTGTGCTTACAAATATGCCCAATTTCAGTAAGCCAAGGTAAAGTATCTAACTAATTAATGTAGCTAAGGCATGAGATGTCTTCAAATTTTGTCTAGAGTATATCCCGTTACTTGAGGAATTGTTTATGAATGCTATGGGCGACTCAATGGCGTCTAGTAATGAGAAAGATTGTTTTAATTTTTACTAATATATGCAAAGCCAATGGGAGTCGATTGAATGTTATACTCATTTCTGCACCTGATAGTTTTGCAGTTGTAATTGACAGTTTGGCACTACACCAAGTAAAGCTTTTGTGTTACTCCTTTGGTATGCTTGATTTGTCATATGGTCGAAGGTGTAGGAGTATTAATGAGCTCGGATCTCCTTGATAGAAGAAATTTGTGACTCATTTTGTGACAGTAGGCAACTAAACCATCTCTTTGTTTACACTAATTCCAATTGGAGTAGCTAGTTTAATGTTTAAGCTTTCAAAACTCCAAAGAGGTATTGTTTGCCAATAATGGAACTTCGTTTGACTTACAAAAGTAGGCTTTTAACTAAGACAAGCAAGTCTGAACTTTATTCTAAAAGTTCTCAAGAGTATGAAGTGATAGAAATCAATCCAGTTCTATGAGCTTTTAATTTACTTCTCCATGAAAAAATAACAAAAGTAAGACATCAATTGATCCTATATCAAGTCATTTAATCACCAAGCTATGTGTTAACCTTAGTTATGTGTTTTTCAGTTTCTTATCGTATTTAAACTTCATAAGTAAATACATGTGGGTTGCTTATTGCAGCTAACTTGTATTTAATAGAAATAAGGGGTTAGAATAGCTTGATGCTTCCTTCATAGGCTTGTTTTTTGCTGACATGAGTTATGTACTTAGTTTATCGCGGAATGCTAGAACTCTTGAAAATCTTATATTTGTCTTTCAAGTTTGGCTTGGTTTATTATGAGCAGTGATACTAAATTTATGGTGTGTATGTAACTTTGATAAAATTACATGATAGTTGATACTATGGTATGTGTGGCGTGTGGTACAACTTAATTTTTTATTAACCCCAGTTTGTTGATTATTGTAGTGCTTCGTGTCCGAGTTCTACAAAAACCAAATTGATGTTTTGAGGAGTGAAGGATCGAGTTACATCGTCAACGATTTTTTACATTCTATAATATTAATGGGGTATCTAATTTACACTAAATGTATGGTTTAAGATTGTAAAGGTTGTTTGTGGGATTGGTGAATATTTTGATGAATGATATATATTGGCATGAATGATATGAAAGTGATTTTGTCGTGTAAAGTCGTAAAGGATTTGTGTTGATCAAATGGAGTTCATCTTGCGTGTATATACACAGGCTGAATGACTACGAGTAGCATTAGTGCAGGAAAAAAAAATTATAAAGCGGTTTATGGCACTTTATATAGCGGTTTTCAACCACATTATACAGCGGTTTTAAACCATTGTAGTAGGGGCATACTTTAGACAGGGGTTTTGAACCGCTGTGTTATCTACCTATACTATACACATCGCCCCCATTACACAGCGGTTTCAAATCGCTATCAATTGTAATCTGAAATTGAAATAAGGGAAGAGTAGCATCAAACTTATTATAAATTGGTGAGGAGGTGGGCATTGACATCGGCTTCATCAGATGGTGAGGCGGCTGGAAAGTCGGACCTCGTGTCGAACGACGACAGTCAGGGCGGTGGTCTCTTGTAATGTCGGCTTTAGAGAGAGAGAGAGAGAGAGAAGGAGGAGGAGGGGAGAGGATAAGTAGAATGAGTCAGTGGGTGTGTTCCTGAAAAACAATTCCCAAAATAAGCCGAGGGTGGGTGAAAAACGAAAAAGAAGGGAGTATAGTAACGAAGATTATCCCTAATATATAGTACACCATCTCTAATTAGAGATGGAACTGTAAATCCGTCTCAAATTTGAGACGGGGTAACGGATTCGTCTCTAATTAGAGACGTAATTATGACATTCGTCTCTCACTACAAGAAAAACGTTCATTCGCGACCAAAATTACGACCGGATGGAAATCTCGGCGCAAAAGATGTATCTTTTACAACGAGATTTTTGATCTCGTCGTAAAAAATAATATTATCTAGGAAGGTCAAATTTCTTGTTGCAAAAAATATATATCACGACGAGATTCAGTTTCTGGTCGTGGATAATAAATTAGCTAAAACGAGATTTGGTTTCTCGTCGTAGATACTAAATTTGCTACGGCGAGATTCAGTTTCTCATCGTAAATAATAAATTAGCTACGGCGAGATTCGGTTTGTCGTCGTAGATATAGATAATAAATTAGTTGTGACGAGAATTTATTTCTCAACGTAGATAATCAAGTTAATTATGATGACTCCCAATTCTCGTCGAAAAGTGAAAAAACAAAAAAAATAAAGAAACTCAAAATTAGAGTTAATATGTAGACAAAATAAACAAGAATTATTTTAATCAATTTATAATGTAATTGAGTGCGTGCATTGATTTTAAAAGCTGTGATTTCATTTGTTGAACTATTTGAAACCACTATATAATAGTTGATAAATCGTTGTGCGATATAAGGTCGAAAAATAAAATAAAAAAATTGCAGTAACAAAGCTTCAGGGTCATAAATGATAGTGTAATACTCGAAACTATAATGAGGTTTTCAAGAGATTTAATGTAACACTACGGAATATGGAAATTGGATTATGTAGTTGGTTTGTCCCACATTGGGAAAATAAGGCTCATATGATCAGTTTATAATAGATTCCTACCATAATACTACCAACAAGGCCTTCACCTTTTAGAGCCCACGAGAGGATTTACGGGCCTAGGAGGTGACTTCCCATCTTATTGGGTTGTGTTGCGACGTATGATGGATCGGACTGTTACAGATGGTATCAGAGCAACCCTGCGACCACGTGCTGGGTGCTGGGGCGAGGCCCAGACCAGCCGTCTAGCGGGGGAGATCTTGGACCTGTGTTGATGTTGGTATGGAATGGTCGAGGCGCGACGGGGACGTCGTGTTCTCTATGTGGGGGAGTTTGTAACACTACGGAATATGGAAAGTGGATTATGGAGTTGGTTTGTCCCACATTGGGAAAATAAGGCTCATATGATCAGTTTATAATAGATTTTTACCATAATACTACCAACAAGGCCTTCACCTTTTAGAGCCCACGAGAGGATTTACGGGTCTAGGAGGTGACTTCCCATCTTATTGGGTTGTGTTGCGACGGACGGTGGATCGGGCTATTACATTTAAGGGCTCCTATGAGTGTTTAAATAAATTGATAATACTAATCATACAAATAAAGTTGGTTTTCCATGTAGGAAACTCATGTGCTAAGAGCTCCAAAGTTAAGCGTGCTTAATGGGGAGTAGTCTTCGGATGGGTGACCTCCTGGGAGCCTAACTAAGATAAGCACACGTGAGATCGAGTTGCGGCAAAACAAAATATTTCCGGTCCATGTGAGGGGAAAAAGATTAAATTGTATTATTATGTGTTGTCAGAAAAAAGAATTACGACGAGAAAAAGCCGTCGCAAAACAGCTTTTACGACGAGAAAAACATCTCGGCGCAAATAAACCATTTATGACAAAGCCTTTTGTGACGACTCTCGACCGGACGGGATTCTCGTCGTAAAAGACCATTTACGACGAGTTTTGGCCGATTTGCGACGAGTTTACCCCGTCGCAAATGAACATGTTTCTTGTAGTGCGATCTGATCAAAATTTGAGACGAAATATAACTTTTCCATCTCTAATTTAGAGATTCTCTAATTTAGAGATGGAAATACAAAATCTGTCTCTAAATGGAGAATTTCTTGTAGTGGCGGTGGAAGATTTAATTTTTGTCTATGGTCATGGAGGAATGAGAAAGACATTTTTATATGGAACCATTTCAACTAAGTTACGTGTTGATAACAAGATTGTATTAAATGTATCATCATCAGGTAAACAACATTCTATTATTAGCAATGACCAATATTGAATAATTTGCATAGAAAAAATGGAAAAAAGTATAACACTTAATAATATATTGCTGCATTATTAAAACCGGGAGGAAAGACTGCTCATAGTAGGTTTGATATCCCTAAAGACATGTTCGATGATTCGACATGCAATGTAAAACAAAAGACACATCTAGCCGAATTTCTACAGCAAACCTCTCTAATCATATGGGATGAAGCGCCAATGGACCATAGATTTGCCTTTGAAGCACTAGACAGAACAATGAGGGACATAGTCAGATTCAAAGACCCTAAACTAGCATCAAAGTTATTCGGGAGAAAGGTTGGAGGTGACTTTCGACAGCTGCTAACTATTGTTCCAAAAGGTACTAGACAAGATGTCATCCAAGTGATGATAAACAAATCCCACATATGGAATTCTTGCAGGATTTTCGTACTAACGACAAGCATGAGGGTCAGTAAGACAAGTTGAGACGAACAAAAATGATTAAAAAACAAAAGTTCAATGAGTGGCTCCTAGATATGGGTGATGGAAGACTTATTGCCAAATCAAAAGAGCATGAAAATGAACCCACATGGATTAAGATTCCGAATGAGTATCTTTCAGCGACTGGATCACCTGATCCTCAAGCTAAGCTCTACTTGACGAAATTTACCAAAATTTCTTAGATAACAAAGAATCCGACAGCTATATAAGAGAAAGAGCAGTTCTTAAACCCTTGAACAAAACCTTAGATACCATAAATGAGTACATGACCGACCTCCTACTCAAAAACCATAAGGTGTACAACAATTGTGATGAGATATGTGCTTCTTCAATGGACAGTGACGAACAATTCACAACTTACCCACGAGAGTACTTAAATAGCTTGCACATACCAGGAGTACCTAATCACGAAATCAAACTTAAAGAAGGTATGCATGTCATGCTCTTGAGAAACATAAACCCGTCACAAGGACTCATCAATGAAACCCACTTAATTATAACCTGTACCGGAGAGTTTATAGTTGAAGTAAGGGTCACAACAGCCAACAAGTTCTAAAGTCGGACAACAAGTACTCATACCACGAATAATGATGACGTCAAAGGACACTAAAATCCTTTTTTTCGTGAAAAGAAGGCAGTATCCACTTAAGACTTGATATGCTATGACAATAAACAAGAGCCAAGGTTAGTACCTCACGCATGTAGGAGTGTACTTACCTAAGCCTGTATATAGTCATGGTCAACTATACGTTGCTGCATCAAGAACTACTTCTCCAGAAGGCCTCAAGTTAGTTTTTCATTGACGATTCAAAACACACTTATAAGGGGCACACAAGGAATATCGTCTACAAGGAAGTCTTTTCAAACTTACCAGTAGTAAATTGAAATGCATTAATTCAATTTTAAACCAATTCTTTTACGATAATTTGTAATTGTCTACCTTCTTATACTAACTTCCACACACAAACATGCTATAAACATCAAACCTTATTTTTTAGTTTCCTATCTTTAATTGAAATCTTAAAATGAAACACATTTGAATCTATTTTAGTACAACAACTATATATAAGCAAACATAATAACATCAGAATCACATAAATCGTAAAGACAAGAAAAAAAAAAACTCTTACATCCATTGACTTCTCAATTAACAGCAAAGATCAATCACCCATTCTAAAGCAAACATCTTTATAATCCACCCGGAATATTCATCACTCTACAATTTAATCTTTAGCTCAATAAGCTAACCATAGCAAAAAAAAAAAGGGAAACAGAAAAACAACAAAAACAAAAACATTATAAAAACGAACATTAAGACCAATTAAAAAAAGCCCCATCAGAGTTCAATTAAGAAACACACTAGAATCATCAATTACATACAATAATCGATCCATCGACTCTGCAAATTTTATCCAAAAAAAAAAAGAGAAAATTGAAATAAAATAACCATCTACTCTTGCATTTGTCTAAACAACTTTCTCATGACGTCGCCTTCTCATCTAATGACAAGGATGTCAAATTAACAGCCGCTTGGCTTCAGGAATTGGTTTCCGTTGGGTATAAGCAGCCAAGACTGATGACTTAGAACGAAATTGAAAGATATCGAGCTGCTATTGGTCCTGAGGGTGAGTGATGATTATTGATGATGATGGCAGGTATTGATAGTTGATAATGATGGTGAGCTATGGGTGACTAAACAATGAGAGAGCAACAAGAAAAATGAGGGAAGGAGAGAGAAAGAGTGAGGGAAGGAGAAGAAAACTTTGTATTAACTATATTAAGTACAATAGCATTATACTTTATCAATTTCATCAGGTCATACACTATTATTTGCGGATTTAGTTAATTAAATTATGTAACTACACACTTAAAATAGTTAGTGGTCATATTTAATCTAATCAATTTTGCTACAATGATAAGTAGAATCACAGTTCTCTCCCAAAGCATAATGATGTCATACGATCTTATCAACTAAGAACCAATTCGTTTGGGATCTGATAAAATAGAACTTAGCTAGCCAAACTAGGACTTCGACAACGAAGTTGTTAAAATAATAAAACTCAATGAGGTGCAGAAACTAAATTATTTGGTACGACGAGTACTTATACGTTATATTACTGGTTAATTGCTATACCAAAAAATTTAAGTAGAATCGTTACGAATCGATCTTCATGCCATGATAGGTTCCGTAATTTTTAAACATATTACTTAATAGAACCTTTATTATCTGTTCTAATCCTATTTAGAAAGACATTCATTATCTATTTTTAACCAATTTGGAAAGAGACTTAATCGATCTTCTATAATCTAATCCTACCAAAAATACAATTTCTACTACGTACGACACAACTATTACAAGTCCTGACTATTATTTGCCACTTTAAACTCACTTTACACGAAATACCAAAAAAATCAACTAATAACAAACAATTATTGGAACATGATATCAATCTCCATATTAAGAAATGAATTTGATATTTAACAAAAATAATAACCCGTGCAATGCACAAACTTTAAAACTAGTGATGAATTAAAGGAATCAAGAATTTAAAAATGTTGAAAGATTAAAGGATGACAAATGAGGGGTTCATGTCCCTTTATATATAGTTTAAAATAAAATTCTAAAAGACAACAACGAAAGCATAAAAGAAATCCCGATAAAAGTAGGAATATTCCGGAAAGATCCGCCTCTCGAGTCGAGAAGAAGGCTCGAGTAGGGATACCCTCATCTCGACTCGAGATACCCTCCTCTCGAGACCAGAATCTATATGCTTCAAAATCACCACCTTGAATATTGGTATCGACTAGAGAATTATTTATCTCGACTCGAGAATAGTCCTTCTCTAGTCGCGAATGTTGTTCTCGAGCCAAATGGCTGCTACGCGGAGTGATCTTCAAACGGACATAACTCTCACCTCTCAACTTCAATTGGAGCTTATAATATAACATCGGAAAGCTTAGATCACGAAATTTCATCTCCAATGAGAATTTCTAACAAATATTCTCTGGATAAAAAGTTATGATGATTTGAAGTCGAAGATGATGGTTCGTGGTTCTTCGAGTGTGGTCAAGCTATCTCCTTCCTCCTTGCTTGATCCTCCACTCTCGTCCAAGAATTGCAAAGGGATATTAAGCCACCAAAATCGTCGTAAAACCATCGATTAACTTCAAAGTCATTCACAATTATGTGGCATACGATTTGCGATTAAATCAAGCTTAAATGCTCCCAAAAGCACCTAATCCAACCAAATTTACACACCACCACCACACCACATCATCATACACTTTAATAATATGCCTACAAATAAAAGTATGACTGGGAAAATTATCCGAATATCCGAATATTTGATTCGATATCTTATCCAAAAACAATTTTGATCGAATATCTGTATCCGAAATTTTCTTATATCAGATTTGATACAGAAAGCTGTAATTCGAAAATTGGATATCCGATAGCCAAAAATTTATTCGGATAACGGATATTAAATATCGGATATCCAATCCGAATACCCAAAACACATAGAAATTAATATTAATAAGTCAAATAGGTTGATTAAATGGGTTGAATTTATTGACTAATAATAGATAATGGGCTTTGCCAAAATGCTCCGGCCAACTAGCCATATCCAAGATTGCAAGCCTTAATATACAATGGGCAAGATGATTGATGAAAGCCCAACTACATTGCTACACCAACTTAAATAGACAGTAGTTTGCCCACATCTTCCTTCCTTGGTCGATTTGGGACAAACTTAAACATCAATTTTTGTGTGTGTGCGTCCGTTACATAGTTCATTGCAAGTTTTTTTTTTTTGTACAAATAGTTCATTGTAAGTTTTTTTTTTTTTAAATAGGTAAGAACATGTATGCAAAAACGTACCAGATTAGGTAACCCTTCTAGTCAGGGTATCACCTAATCTATCAGATGACAAAATACAAGGGATGGGATAAGGAGGTGGCAGGGGTATATCCTGAGTCTGTAGGATGTTGAGACCCTATTTAGCCACCCAATCAGCCGTTTGGTTAGCTTCACGGAAAATATGCGAAATTGTGTAGTGCCGAAAATGGTGTAACAATTGCGCTGCATCGGGGACAAGAGTGTCGATGCCCCATGGGCAACGGAAGGTGCCCCGGAGGAAGTTGACGACAACTAAATTGTCTACTTCAATGTGCAGTTCCTCGATGTTGAGTCTTTGGACAGCAAGTAACCCATTACGCAACGCAGTGGCTTCGGCAATCAGGATTGAGAAGACCCCAAGGTTCGTTGATGAGATATGAACGGCTTCATCTGTGCTATCGCGAATAATGAAACCAGCGGCCGCATTTCTGGAAGCAAGCGAACCGTCGAAATTTAACTTGGAGGAATGTGTGGGTGGGTGTCGCCAAGGTGTTTCGCGATCGTGACCCTGATGTCGTCACGTTCCGGAAATTGATGGTGGAAGCATAGGTTGTGGCGGGGACGATTGATGCTGATCGAGTAGCATTCTGGTTGTCCATTCGTCGTAGGCCGATCTATTTTGAAAGACAACTGTTAAAGTATTAAAAGGGGAAGAACGAAAGATGGTGGCATTTCAACCTTTCGAGATAAACGAGATATAGGCCAGACGTTAAAACTGCTTTTTCGAGAAGCTATTAGGGTTGGAAAATAACGAGGCTATAGTAGTGTTGGTTAGATGAAGGTGCAACAAATACCCAATTGTGGGGTGGCCCCAGATTAATTTCACAACTCAACATTGCAAGCAAAAGTGATTATCATTTTCATCAGCTTGCTGACATAACGGGCATTTCGGAGAATTGTGTGGCATGTGGTACGCTAAACGCTGCCGGGAAGGAATTCCATGGCTGAGTAATTGCCATAGGAAAATGAGAAGTTTTGGAGTGACATCAAGATTCCACATCCATTTAAACATCCAAGGTTCCGTGCATGGTAAATCGCGAGTCATCCATTGTCGATTTGACTGTGAAGTCACCGGTAGAAGAGGTACCCCCGCAGAACGTGTCAGGGGGAGGGGTAGATGGAACCGTGATGCCTGAGATGAGCTGAACGATAAGTAGTGAAGGGAGAATGGAGGCCAGCGCCCTTACGACCCAGGTGCCAGCCGTAATAAAATGGGAAAATCTGAGGTCGAGGTCCACCGAAGAGGAAGGGAGTTGTAAGGTGTGGAGTAGGTCTTGTGGATAACACCAATTACCGGTCCAAAAAGATATAGAGGTGTTATCCCCAACTTTCCAACGTATGCCTTTTCGTAGAATTTCACGGGATTGGAGAATGTGACGTCAGATCCACGAGTCAGACTGTCGTACCTTAATATCTTAAAACGATCGAACCTTGAGGTAATGTTGGTGGATGTGAGATACCAATAAGTTAGAGGGTTGCGTAACAATTTTCCAACCTAATTTAGCTATCATAACTTGGTTAAAAGGGGTCATGCGTCGCAGCCCCAATCCTCCGATAGCTTTGGCTGACAAATTTTATCCCATCAAATAATGGGTAAACCTTTTTTGGTATCAGAAGTTTTCCAGAAGAAATCACAGTGAATACTGTCCACTGTCTGACCCGAATGCTTAGGCAGCTTAGTTGTAGCCAAACCAAAGCTAGGTAAAGATTCCAGGTTAGATTGGATGAGAACCGTTCGATCAGCCTTTGATTATGATTTAAGACGATTATCGGTACTTGCAATAATTGAGGCGAAATCACCTTTTTGCGGATGAGGTCCATTGAATATTACACCCAAATAGCGACCAAGGACGTGTTTGGGTTGCATGTGAAACAAGCTGGACAACACAATGCGGCGGGTAGGGTCCATGTGTTTGGAAAAAAACAACCAATATTTTTATAGTTAATGTGTTGGCAAGACATAGAACAAAACTCATCGAGGATGGTGCGAAGTTGTTGGCAGTCCGATTGCGTGGCGCGACAAATTAAAAGACGAGACTATCATCCGCGAAGAAAAGACACGGGATCTTGGGGCTATTTGGTGTAAGTCTGGTGCCGATCCCATTAGATCGCGGGCCAGAAGCCAATGTGAGTTTACGGCAGAGAACTTCCATACAGGTAGGTCGAAAGGATCGCCTTGCCTGAGTCCACGGCTAGGATGAAAGGGCTTAGTTGTACTATTATTAAGAATAAGCGAAAAGAGACAGAAGTAACGCATCAATGGATCCATGTGATCCAAGTATGTGAGAAACCGAGTTCGTGTAGGGATTTCCAAAGGAAATCCCATTCGACTCGATTGTAAGCTTTTTCCATGTCTAGTTTAAGAGCAAACCATCTCGTTTTGTTACGAGACTTGTTAAAGTTATTTAGGATTTCCTGAACTAGTAGAATATTATCATGAATTACGCGTTCAGACATAAAAGCGCTTTAAAACGAACTAATAATGTGGGGAAGTAAGGGTCGGAGGCGATTGACAATAATTTTGGCAATAATTTTATGAAGTGTGGTACATATATAGATTAATTGGCCGAAAATGAGAAGCCTTTTAAGGTTGTGCAATTTTAGGAATGAGCTGAATTACGGAGTCATTAATTTGAGTTAACATTTTCCCATGAGAGAAGAAACTTTGAATTGCTGGTAAAATATCATGTTTGATGTATGGCCAATAGTGTTGGAAGAATTTTGGGCCAAATCCATCAGAACACGGTGCTTTGTAGGGACACATTTGGGATAATGCCTCCCAAATGTATGTTTCTTAAATCGGGGCGGTAATGCATCATTTTCCAGTCGTAGAGATTGAAGGATAAAGCACCCCTGAAGAAAGTGTGTGTGATGGGTTAATTGTTCTGGTAATGCGATAAGTAAATTCAGTTGTCAGGAGATGGGCGATATCATCTTCCGATGTTGTTCACATGTTAAGGTCATTTTTTTAACCGGAATATGGCATTGCGATTTCGTTTTTGACAGAACCTCGAATGAAAAAAATGTGTATTTCGATCACCTTGGGTAATCCATTATTTACGATTAAATTCCCCCCATAAATTTTGGCTGAAAGCTTGTAGTCGTTCACGTTGACGAGTGAGACTCGCCAGATGTTGAAAAAGATGCGGGTTAAAGGGTTGTTGCAAAAAATTCCCTTCCACGGCTTTAAGTTTAATGGCATTTTGCTCAAGTTGGCGGGGAATGTTACCATACTTCTTTTTATGCCACTGTTTTAAGTTAACTTTGAACCGTTTCAGCTCCTGAGTGACTCGAAAAAAGGGTGTACCTGGGATAGAAGTTTCCACGGTTTAGTAAGTAAATGAGTGGCTTCGGGGTCATTTGTCCATGCATTCTAGAAGCGAAATGGACGCCTGACCCCCTGGTTGTAAGTCGTTGTTTTTAATATAATGGGTGTATGGTCGGAGCATGAGATTTGCTCATATGATAAAAGAGACGAGGGATACAAGTTGAAGAAACTTGAGTTACAGAAGGCCCGATCTAAGCGCTCGTAAACTAAGCCCGACTGAAAGGCGTGTTTCCAGGAGAATAAATTCCCGGTAGCCGGGATGTCAATAGCACAAGTATTCTAAAACATAGCTTTCGAATAAAGAGATATGTGGCCCAAAGACACTTAGATCCGCCTTTGGCTTATCCCAAAGACCAGTTGATGTGGCGTAGTGGTAGTGTGTTAATCCGCATGTTTTAGGCGTCTTGTGGTGTATTGGAGCATGGTTTTATCGTGATTCGTGGACCACATCATTCGGAGTAGTTTTGGAGCTTATGCGTGGGTTTTACGAGGATTCTATGGCTCAAAACCCTTTTTGGTGAGCGTCGGATGATTTTAGAGAACCACACACCATCACCTCCAACTTCATTTGATCATAACTTTTTATCTAGATAATATTATGTAGAAATTCCAATTGGAGAAGAAATTGCGTGATCTTAGCTTTCCGATGATATATTATGAGCTCAAAATGAAGTCCGGAGGTGAGAGTTATGCACGTTCGAATATTGGCCTGCGCACAGTCCCTCGACTCGAGAATCACTAATCTCGACTCTAGGAGGTTAATCTCGACTCGAGGATTTCTTCCCTCGAGTCGAGGATATTTGACAGAACGGGTATTTAGAAGGACAATATTCTCGACTCGAGAGTGGGTGACCTCGAGTCGAGAATTACCTCGCTCGACTCGAGGTTTCCTTTCCTCGAGTAGACGAAGATAGCTTCCGGGAAGTTTTCTATGGGCTTTCGACGATTTCTTTTTGCTTAAGAAAGATCTATTTTGTCTTGTAGTGTCTTTTGTATTATCCTTAATAAAAGGGGCATGTAACCCCTCCCTAGTAATTATCACCTTATCACTTTTCATTTTTATGCTTGCATCTAGTTTTCATTTTACAGAGAGAAACTCAAGGAGAATTAGTATTTCCATCATGAATTTCTTCTCAAATATTATTTTAATAATTAGTATGGAAGGCTAATCACCTTCTATACTCTTGGTGTAATCAAATTCTCTCATCCTATGTATTAGTAAGATTTTTTTCTCTCTATTTTGCCTTTAATTTCATAGTAATTAATTCTTTGTTCTTCAATTGCTTGATTTATCATTTTTTTATCTAATTGGTTAATTGGATTGAATTGGGTACTTTATATGCTTGGTTTTTAATTGATGGTTATTGATTATTGACCCTAAAGGAAGCAACTTTCACATGTTTAGTGTATGGTTATAACTAACTTGTGATTGAGAATTAATTAGGCAACTAATAGATTAGATTTGATTAGTGTCGCGGTTGCGGCTAATTAGATACAAATTTGGGTTGTTGTTAATCTTGTATTAATCCATGCTCTTCATGCCTTTGGTTTTGAATTGTTTGAGTGGTCACTAGGCAATTTAGGACTTAAAGGAGGGGAATTTGGTAGCGGTTGCTCAAATTCCCCTCAAAAGAGGATTAATTGGTGAAAACCGAGATTATCTAGTTATGAATGGCATAATTAGAGAGAGGTAAAAATTACTATATTAGGGTGTTTGAATAGATTATCACCGAGGATCGCTTTAGTTAATTTGATAAATCGTTTATTTCTTAATTACTCATCTTTCAAACCAAAAAAACCCCCCATTTATTGTGTTTATTTCTTTTGTTTATTTATTTTCCGCATAGAATTCGCATATTAGACTTCCCCCTCTTCTTCGTGTTCGATAACCCACTTACTCTATCTACCTTAGTTAGTAATTTGTGGTAATTTGACTAGATTTAACGACAATCTTGCTGTCAAATTTGGCGCCGTTGACGGGGAAGAGGCGTTTTTAGTCTTTTGGCTATTTTTGTGTGGTTTATGTACATATTTTATTTTTTGTTTTTGTAATTTTTGTGCAGTTAAGTTTATGTTTGTATAGACCATCATCTATAGTCTAGTCCCATGTGATTTTTTTTTTTAATTTTTTTTTTGTTCTTGTGTTTTTTGTACATATATTTTTTTTTTCTTTATTTATTTATTTGCGATTTATGGATAATATCTATTTTCCTCAATTGAATGATGAACCTTTTCATATCTATCTTTCTCGACTTGAGGAACTTGATAAAAGTTCTAATGTTTTTTCTCCGGGTTGGACTTAAATTGGATTATTTTGAATGGTATAAACCTTGAAACCCGAGATTTGGCCGATTACATGAGTAATGGAAGACTTTATGACATGGAACCTTGTGAGATTTGGGATTTTTGGCACTTCATGGCTTATCAATGTTTACAAGTTGCGGATTTAGACATCCGGGAGCCGTTGCAAAGTTCTCTATGTGATACCCAAAATTTCAATTGGTCTCAATTTGTTGACGAACCCTTTCATGAGTATTTTTCGAGATTAGAAACTTTTGTTGATTATCTTGGTTGTCGTGGTCAATTTTATTCTGATTTTAATTTATGTGATATTGTAAAAAAGGGTATGAACCATGAAACCTGCAATTTGGCACAATATATGAGTAATGAAAGAGTTTCAGAAATGACAATTGATGAGTGTTTTGCTTTCTTTAAGTTCATGTCTTCTCAATGTTCAGAGGTGGAGTTGAATGCTCCACCATCCTCTTATTTGATGAGCAATGATGAGTTTAAGGCGGCGGAGGAAACCATTTTTGTCAATTTTGAGTCTAATGGAGTTTTTGAGCCGCACATTCCCTCTCTTAAGAGTGAGCTTGATGATATTCAATTGAGAGAGGAACTTGTCTTTTGTGAGGATGATGATGATTATGTGGATTGCAATGAGTCTTCTTCTTCTTTGATTGTACTGACTTTGTCCATTGATCTTGAGATTGTACCTTTGAAATTTTTTGGTGATCTCATATTGACTCATGATTTAAATGTTGATGCATATTTTAATATCTCTTTGAACAACACATTAGAGGAGTCGGAGAGTCTTGTACCTTTCAAGAAGAATGAGAGTAGAGAAATAATGACCAAATCCATATGCTTAAACCCCAAACCCCCTTGGATGAGTTACCATCATTCTTCTTTATCTATTGATCCGAGCTTGTCAAATCATAAGCCTAAAAATGATGACTTAGAAGACAATTATGAGCATAGAGGTCCGAAAAATCTTTGTCATGATTTTGCCTTTATTGTTTGTGCATTGTCACTACTACAAATCTCTTGTTTTCGTGACACTTTTATAGTGGTTTCTTGACTCTTTAAAGCGTCGAAAAATATTTTCTCGACACTTTCCCAAAGCATCAATATTTGAGGTGTCAGAATTTTTGACACTTTTTTGTGTCATCTTTTTTGACACTTAAATGTGTCAAAAGTTTTTTTGACGGTTTTTTGTCACTCTTTTCGACACATAAAAGCGCCAAAATAATTAGTTTGACGCCCAATGGTGTCAACAATTTTTGACACTATTATGTCAAGAATGACTCTTGACACTTTACATTGTCATGCGAAAATGCCGTAAGATGTATCTTAGTGGTTGTCCAAAATTATAAAAAATGATTTTTGCTGTAAGCACCAAGCATTTGCAACAACACATGAGATATACTAATACACGAACTATGTTGAAAGTTTGGCATTTTATTAATGAACAATAAATTGATCCAAATGTATTTACATATGACAATACACTGGAAAACAATATAATTTACAAACAGAGAATGCACAGCATACTCCTTGAGTCCAAACGTATATGCCCTCTAATACATTTGTGTCTCCACTACCTGTAACAAACAAAAACATAAAACCAACACATGGAGCATTAAACATAAAGAACCTTAAACATGTCTATACTATATACTATAGAACTATGAACAGCTATCTCGCCCTAAGTTTGAAGTGGAGGTGCCAAAATTCTAGACAAAACATAGAAAGTATAACCTCACTATGCATAGCATGACTACATTACCAGCTGACCATAAAAAAACCAAAGAAAGTAATTTACAGCCCCTGATGTAATGCCTTCTAACAGACATAATTACTGTCAACTATTCTATTTCAGCTATACTTGATTTCGTGTGAAAATGCTGCTTATATCTCCTACATGATTTTCATACTTCAATTAGTCGAAAGTTAGGTCACTACATTGAAAATTTATCACTTTTTTTTTATTGATGAATCTATCCTAATTTCATCTCTTGTACAACTAGTAATGATCACTGTACTAAAAGATTGACTAGAATGATATATAATATTATATGTAAGGTAATCAGAGCAAGACATTCTAACTTAGAAGAAAGTATCATTTTTCATTACACGGCTCCTCAATCCTCAGCAGGAAACAATGTGCTTTAACGCTAAACCAGGCACCAATCATGTCAGAATGATTTTTGAATACCAATGAACATAACTCATCAATGGATTGCAAAAACAAGAAATGCACTCACTTTGACTTGAGGAAAGGCGAAGGAGGCAGCGACAAGGCGAACTTGGGGATAAGGACTTGAATGGTTTCGAACTATACCAAGTCGAATGTTACGGTATTTTTTTTTTGAGGGGCAATGTTACGGTATTGAACAACAACAAGCTCTGCACTTCCCTTGCTCCACTTCAGCAATTTTCCTCCAAACACAAATTTTACTAATCAAAATCAACAATTTCTTGGCAATCAAAGATTCTAGGAATTACTAAAAAATATCTATATCTCAACAAAAAAAAAAGATAGAGTGAATATAGGCACCTTTAAACAAGTTAAAGAATAATAAAAGGTAAATACCTAATTAGAACAAATTAGAGCATATCCCTAATTTCAATCCAGCCCAGAACACCCAATGTATACATGAAGAGAAATCACCTTTGATGAGCTCAGTGCCCAAAATGTTAGGGGCAAAAAGAAACCTTGAACTTTAATCAACACACAAATAGGTGTTTGGAGCCGTTAACCATGATTAATGCATATCATAGTTTTATAAAGTAACCAGGAAGGTTAAAAGAAGTACGGAGGAAGAGATCTTGAGCATGATTAATGTATATCACAGTTTCATAGAGAAAAATGAAAATACATTCATCTTGTTGGTCACAGAGCTGGTGCAACTCAGTTTTTGGATCCATCACAGCTTCATCCAGCGAAATTGTTATCATTGCCAGAAATCTGTTCCCGGATTTGGTTTCTGAAAAATGAATTCACGAGTTATTATTAATGTCGCCTAAATTTAGTTGCTCTTGAACTACTCGTATGAATATAAAAACTCAAGACTAAAATACGTAAACCTTTCATGATTTTCAAATCTTGAATTACTTTAACTTTCAAAAAATAGTCAAACAAAAAACAAATCATACTAAGTAAACCCTAACTTTTGCTATTTTGTTGTATGTTAGCCGGGAAAATTGCAAATTGTTGAAACACTAATCCACTTTTAGATAATATTTAAGCAGCACTAGTCAGCGAAAAGAGACGAGGATGTCGCAACCAATAAAGAAAATAACACGCTGCTCCTGAAGACAAATAGGAGAGGATAGACGAATAATCCTTTTTTGGATCTATTAAGAACTAGATCTATGGCAGTACCCAAAAGAAAAAGATAACCCAACGTCACTGAACATATAAATTAAACAAAACACGACAATTATATCAAACTAGAACATAATCATATCAAACGGATATGCAAGTTCAATCATTTTTATCTGCAAAACACATAAACATCATAGTTATACCTCAATGAAGTATGACAGTGTCACCATGATTTCTCCCCAAAATTCAAACTGTATAGCTATGAAGACAAAATTTACCTTCTCGACCCATTACTAGTCAATGTCTAACGAAAGACTTTGCTCTTAGAGAAACTAATCAATTTACTCACAAAAGGGCTAAAGGTAGTAAGTAGTAATCCATATGGCCATATCATCACTGATTTTATTATACTCTAATAAAATTTGTACGCTTACAAAGAGCTAATTGAAATAACAAACTTCTAACTTCTTTCTTTTGTCATATTAGCATGGCTTTTATTATGGGGCAGAATGCTCCACCATATGAACAAAAACAACGCATAATAACTAAAAGCCTAATCTATTATCTCTGTCATCGACTAGATAGTACTAGGCGAGCGAGAAACTATCAAGCACACACACATGGCCTTACTTTAATTTCCTGTACAGAACTCGACGCAAACGATGATGTCCGACTAATAAAAAATTTCTTTTTTTATATGCTAACCATGATTAATTTATACTGCTAAATTTTAATTCATTTGATTTCAGCCAAAAAGCAACAAAGTATCGAGAGACATTAATCATAACAACATCAAGTCACCCTAATCCCAATTTATTATAGTATCAAAACAATCATTCACACGAACAATCATAACAAAGCAATCAGATTAACAATGCAATGGTAAATCAACCGACAAATAAGAAAAAAACAATACAATCAACAAATCAATGGAATACAAGGCAAGTGTGGCGGAGGCAAGAGAATAGAAAATTACCCAACGAATTCCCTAGGAATGAAGGGACAAATCGAAGACATTAAGTACTCCGGCGATCGAGGTGGGCGGTGGCTGAGCGGGTAGGAAGGAGATCGAAAGTGATGGTAAATGTCTAGCCAGAGAGCAAAGATGGGAGGTGGAGAGGGAGAAAGAGAGCGAGAGAGGGTGAGTGAGGATGCGGAAAGTGGGAAACAAAAACTGTTCTAGAAAACCTAAAGTTGTCCATCAGTTCCCCCTCTTTTTTTAATCGAAAAAATTGAAATTGGAAGAAATTGCGCCACCTTTTCGTTTTTGGCACAAATGTTTGGTTGAAAATGCAAGGGGCCAAACAATTTTTGACACTTTTAAAAGTGTCAAGGTAAAAGTGTAGAAAAAATAAGGGATTTGTAGTAGTGTGCTGTTTGCTAATGTTTTCTATTGTCACTCTTTTGAGATGTATTTCATTTCATTCGACAAGCTTCTAAGAGCGTCGAATTGTTCCGCTCTTAATTTTTGGTGTGGGTAATTCTAGGGTGATTCTCTAGCATGAGTCGAGCCAACGACATTAAACAAAGGCGCTACTTGGGAGACAACCCAAACTTATTATTTTATTTGGTTTTCTTTGTTTTTGGCATGTTTGTTTTCTTCATTTTCTTAGCTTGTGACACTTGCCATCCATGGTGAATGCCAAGGTATGGATACCACTCTTCCTTACACTTTTTCCCCATCTAATTTCTAACCAAGTCGCTCCTTCACCCTGTTTTGTCCATGTTTTATACCATCTCTTTTCATAGTTCCCCACCCGTTTGTTCCACATGCTTGTTTGTCCCAAACCATCTACATTTTGACCCCAAACTCACAAATTTATTACAAAATGGCCTATTTTGTTTTGCTTATTTGGACAACTATTGTAGTGGGGTCATTATGCTCCGACAAACACAAGAGGGAGATGGAAGTTTCGTAAGGTGATAGGAGGCGACATATTTTGAGGAAGAGAGAGTGGCTCTTGTACCGGTCTTTTGACCATGAGCCATTTGTTTTGATTGTAATTGAGGGAAATGGAGCTATCACAAGGTATGTTTTCTTTTCCCTTAACTTTTCTCTCTCAATCTCGATTCTAGCCTCTACTTCCCCACCCGTTTTACTAACTGTTTCTATACCATCTCTCTTTGTGCCCCTCCGCGTTTGCTCCCCCCGTAATTCTTCTTCTACCCACCCCATTTTACCCCTTAAACCACTAAATAGCCTTGTTGTTTTATGTTGGTTTGGGTTGTTTTTTTTTTTTGGATGGTTGGTAGTTTTAGGAGGACGCGTTATCATTATTGTTCATAAGGAAGATGGAGTAGTGAGACGAGGGTGGACACTTATTTTCGAGGAAGTATAGGGGAGTGAGATGGAGTGGGTGTCTCTTGACCCGAGAGCCCGTACTTCTTTAATGAGATGCGGCGGTTTGTACTCTCATTAGTTCGTTGTTGCCCTTTTTCATCGTTGTTGGTTTGTCATTGTGGGCAATGACGGGATAGATGCTTGGCATTGTAATGTAACTCGATTTTGGGCATTTGTCACTTTGTTTGTAATATAGGTGTGATATTATTTTCCCTTTATATATAAAAAAAAAAAAAAGGGTAATCCATGGCGGGCGACATAAGATGAGGAGTTTGGGGCGTAAAGGGTTAGGATCACTATGGGAGTTATAAGGAGGTTCGTTGATAGGAATTGGTGGTCCTAGGTTAGAAATCCTCTGGCATTATGATGATAGGGGCGCCGGTGGATTGATAGGAGGTGAGTCGTGCTCGATAACTTCATTGTGAGCACGACTTTGTGGGAGTCGTTGAGCCAAGCATGGGGGAAACATTGTGTGTGTTAGTTCCCCCTAGCTTAGAGTGTGTGAGAGGGGAGGATATGATGGTTAGAGTTGGGGTGTTGAGCATTTCATCCACTCCAATTCTAACTAGCACCTTTTGAGTGTTTTGATGGCTTGCGATTCTTTCTTTTGGAGGAGTTGATGGTTGTGATTCACCCCGTGCTAATAGAGACCAAGGTGACAAGTGTGGAGGATTGGATAACTCGAGGACGAGTAATGGTCTAAGCATGGGGGAGGTTGATGTGGCGTAGTGGTAGTGTGTTAATCCGCATGTTTTAGGCGTCTTGGGGTGTATTGGAACATGGTTTTATCGTGATTCATCGACCACATCATTCGGAGTAGTTTTGGAGCTTATGCGTGGGTTTTACGAGGATTCTATGGCTCAAAACTCTTTTTGGTGAGCGTCGGATGATTTTAGAGAACCACACATACGTTTGTTAGTAGCAAACAAACAAACTATGAGTTATGCAGCGGAATTAAAACTTTATAACACTCAAAGATCACAAATTTCTCTTATAATGGAAACTAAACTCGAATTGGCTTAAGATACACACAACAACACCACACTAGAGCTGGCCACGGGTCGGGCGGGCCAGTGCTAGTGCCGGCCTTTCTCGGGCTAGTGCTCCAAAAGTCGAGCACTGGCACTAGCACTAGGTACCCGGGCTAGTGCCAGTGCTCGACTTTTGGAGCACTAGCACTAGCCCGCAGTGCTTTGATCGGGCTTTGACTCGGGCTTGACCCGGGCTAGTGCCGGGCGGGCCAGTGCTTGGGCACTGCCTCGGCACAAAAAAAAAAAAAAAAGGGGGTTGCTCATAATTACCACAATTTTATCATTATTTGATAAACTTATAATAATTAGGATGCCTACGTATCTCGAAAGAATCAAAGCCCACGTAGTTCTTTATTTACCTTACTTACCTTTGTTTGATTATTGATCGGTTTATTCTTGGACGTTCTCAATTCTCGTCGGCGGTTGATGCTCCCGATTCCGATGTAGTATCCATTGTCATGAATGGATCTTCTTCGTCGTCATCATCGTCATCTTTCATTCCTTGTGTTCTTGTTATTGCTTGATCCCAATCTTTTTTGCATACACATACTTTCACGGATTCGGGAGCCAAGCTTGATCGTTTTTCATCTAATACTCTTCTACCTGCACTAAAAGCGGACTCCGAAACAATTGTCGAATCTGGAACTACAAGAACATCCTTTGCAATTTGGGTTAAAAACGGATATTGGTGGCTATGTTCACGCCACCAATTAAGAATGCTAAAATCACTATCATCGTTAATATCATGGGTTACAGATAGATAAGTATCGACAAAAGATGAAGTATTGTTTGAAATCGTTTTTTGTTTTTTTAAAATAATGTTGATCAAACCACCAAATCTACTTTTTTTAGATTTTAAAGGCATAGAAGAAGAAGAAGAACTAGCTTGTGCATTATTTACCACTATGCAAATCATGCAATTTACTAAGAATAGATTGACATTTGTTCACATAACTTTGTACATCATACTCTTGTTCTAATTGCGTATAATAATAATCTAACATGTTTGTCAATCCATCGACTTTAACACCGGGATCAAGAAGACATGCAATGCCATATATAATAGGAAAATCAGAAAAATAATTCAACCATTTCACACGCATCAAAGAAACAACATGCTTTAAACTATCAAAATTAGAATCTTGTACACTAGACATAGCCATAACTATTTGAACACATTGCATGATCACCAAATGAACATTTGGTTCATATACTTGCGAAAAAACCTTTGTAGCATCATAATAAGATTTTAAGAGATCATAAAGAGGTTCGGCAAGTTCCCAAATGGAATCATCAAGAAGTTGTACATTTGAATCATTACGGAAATGTTCATTATACAAACAAGTAATAACTTGTTTATACCTAATTGCAACACCTAGCATGAAATAGGTAGAATTCCACCTTGTTGGTGTATCGAGACCAAACCTCTTCGGTTTCAATTGATGTTCCGTACACAATTGTTTGTATCTTCGCTTTGTTGTGCCCGTAGTTCTAAGCCACTTAATAACTCTTCTAATAGGCGTTAGAATAGGAGCAATATAAGCAATACCTTCTTGTGCGGACAAATTAATAATATGTGCACGACACCTAACATGTAAAAACATACCATCTAATAATAAACTTGAAATATTACTCTTAATATGACGAATACAATTAGTATTAGCCATAGCATTATCAAATGAGATAGTAAACAACTTATCAAGCAAATTAAAGTCACTACAAGTAGTATTAATACGCAAATATATGTTAAAACCGGTATGCGACTCTTCCATAACATCAAAAGCAATAATACGTTTTTGCAATTTAAAATCATTATCAATCCAATGAACGGTAACACATATATAAGGCTCACCTTGTCTTGAAGTCCATGTATCACTAGTTAGGCAAACACGTCCACTAAATGTACGAAAATATTCAATTAGCTCGCATCTAGTTTTGTTATATTGTGCCATAGTATGACGCTTAAGAGTGTTCCTAGGCACTTTTCTAAAAGCGGGTTGTAATGATAATCTATTAAACTCTTCATAATTAGGACTTTCACCAAAACTAAAAGACAATTCATCAAGACAAACAAAACGAGCCATACTATCAACCATTCGATCCCTATTATAATAAAAAGGGGTACCTCCACCGGGAGTCGGGGTCATATAACCTCCGATTTGCGATTGACCACTACGACGACTTGATTCACCTTGTTGTTGGTTTTCGACCTTTTCGGGGTTAAATACGCCATGTGTTTGTAGGTGTCGAGTTTGAGTGTCGGTTCCGCTACCCGCTTTCCACTTCAATTCCGTATTAATTTTTTTGTTTTTGCAAATTGTACAAATAAGTTTATAATGTTTGGCATTATTTTTGTCTTTCTCGACGAAGATTTTCTCAAAATAAGGCCAAACAAAACTTGATTTGACACCACATCGATTAACAATACCACCATCTTCTCCACCTATATTAAAGAATAGTGATATTAAATTATTAATTATGTTGTAAATTTAAATCAATTGAATAAATTAAAAAAATTGAAAAATTAAATAAATATGAAACTATATAAATTGAATTTTACCATCTTGTGCATTTATATTCGGAGTAGAACGAGGTGGTGGCATCATCGATGATTCTTGTTGTGACATATTATTACCTACACCTACAAATAAAATTATATTAATAAAAGAAAAATTGACAAAATAACAATAATAATTATAAAAATAAATTAAAAACATAAAGTTACCTTGATTAACATCGGTATCCCCTAGAAATGATTGCTCATACTCCCTCATCGTTCTTATTTGATCGGGAGTTAAATTATCCATTGGGTTAATATTATTTTTCGAAAAAGTAATTAAATATATTGAATACAATATACAATAATTATCAATACTAATAATAATTTTCAAATTAACAATAACAATAACAATAACAAAATTATTAAATATTGTATACTTAATATAATACTTGTAAAGTTGTAATAATTTTTTTTTAACTAAACTTGAAAACTTAATTATTACTTGAGAATTGTAGAGTTGTAGTAATTGTAGAAGAAATGTAGAATAGAGAGACTAATTGTGTGGAAAATTGAGATGGATGAAGTGGGTATTTATAGATAATTTAGGGGAGGAGTAAATAAAAAAAAAAATGCCAAAAACAGCCGTTGGAAGGCCAAACGGCTAGTTTTTTTCAATTGGGAAAAACTAGCTGTTTAGGGGGGCGGGCTGAAGCGGGCTGGTGCGGGCTAGTGCGGGCTAGGACTTGACCAGGGCTTGACCAGTGCTTGACCAGGGCTTGACCAATGCTTGACTAGTGCTTGACCATTGACCAGTGCTTTGACCAGTGCTTGACTAGTGCTTAACCAGTGCTTTGACCAGTGCTTGACCAGTGCTTTGACCAGTGCATTGACCGGGCTAGTGCCTGAAAAGTCGAGCCCTAGCACTAGCCCGGGTTCACACGGGCTTTCCAGTGCTTGTGCCGGGCCGTGCCTTGACCAGGGCTTGACCGGTGCCGGGCCATGACGGGCGCGGGCTTCTAGTGCCAAATGGCCAGCTCTACACCACACAATAAGCCTAGAACGAATTCTGAAACAATAAGAAAGATATGATCCACTTCTAAAGTTACCAACTCTAGAATTGAAATACAATTTCAAAGCTTGATCCTAAGTCACCGACTCGTACGAATCTTGCCTATCTATTGGTTGTCCAACACCTAAGTTACCAACTTGAATGTAGAACGATTTGTATGTGAAAACTCACAAAGAAACTTGGTCGCAACCGTGTGTTTATTACTTCTTCGAAATCTCAATATCTATTAAAATCCACGTCTCCTTTATATAGGAAACACTATAGAAACTGTTTAGACTCTTACCATAAGAAAGACTCTCTAAAGACACTCCTAAAATCAACTACTTTCCTTATATGACTCCTATTGAGTTAAGGAAACTTTATTTCTGAAAACCGTAAATTGCAATAAGGAAAGAACAACATAACACTCTCCTAAAGTCTCTAAGACTCTTTCCACGGGTGGGCTAAGGCATATGCACGAAATTGGACTATTCCAAAGTCCATGAGATCATAGTAACATCCCTTGGAGCTGTGTTGAGCCCAATGAACAACGTACTTGAACTTGCACTCTCAACTGGGCTTAGAACGACTTCCTCATGCCCATGTGCTTCTGCATCAACACACCATCATTTCCAACTTCATTTGATCATAAATTTTTATCCAAATAATATTTTGTAGAAATTCCAATTGGAGAAGAAAATACGTGATCTTACCTTTCCGATGATATATTATGAGCTCAAAATGAAGTTCGGAGGTGAGAGTTATGCACGTTCGAAGATTGGCCTGCGTACAGTCCCTCGACTCGAGAATCACTAATCTCGACTCGAGGAGGTTAATCTCTACTCGAGGATTTCTTCCCTCGAGTCGTGGATATTTGACATAACGGGTATTTAGAAGGACAATATTCTCGACTCGAGAGTGGGTGACCTCGAGTCGAGAATTACCTCGCTTGACTCGAGGTTTCCTTTCCTCGAGTCGAGGAAGATAGCTTCCGGGAAGTTTCCTAAGGGCTTTTGACGATTTCTTTTTCCTTAAGAAAAATCTATTTCGTCTTGTAGTGTCTTTTGTATTAACCTTAATAAAAGGGGCATGTAACCCCTCCCTAGTAATTATCACCTTATCACTTTTCATTTTTATGCTTGCATCTAGTTTTCATTTTAGAGAGAGAAATTCAAGGAGAATTAGTTTTTTCATTATGAATTTTTTCTCAAATATTATTGTAATAATTAGTATGGAAGGCTAATCACCTTCTAGACTCTTGGTATAATCAAATTCTCTCATCCTATGTATTAGTAAGATTTTCTTCTCTCTATTTTGCCTTTAATTTCATAGTAATTAATTCCTGGTTCTTCAATTGCTTGATTTATCCTTGTTCTATCTAATTGGTTAATTGGATTGAATTGAGTACTTCATATGCTTGGTTTTTAATTGATGGTTATTGATTATTGACCCTAAAGGAAACAACTTTCACATGTTTAGTGTATGGTTATGACTAACTTGTGATTGGAGAATTAATTAGGCAATTAATAGATTAGATTTGATTAGTGTCGCGGTTGCGGCTAATTAGATACTAATTTGGGTTGTTGTTAATCTTCTATTAATCCATGCTCTTCATGCCTTTGGTTTTGAATTGTTTGAGTGGTCACAAGGCAATTTAGGACTTAAAGGAGGGGAATTTGGTAGCGGTTGCTCAAATTCCCCACAAAAGAGGATTAATTGGTGAAAACCGAGATTATCTATGAATGACATAATTAAAGAGAGGTAAAAATTACTATATTATAGTGTTTGAATATATTATCACCGAGGGCCGCTTTAGTTAATTTGATAAATCGTTTATTTCTTAATTACTCATCTTTCAAACCAAAAAAAAACCCCATTTATTGTGTTTATTTATTTTCCGCATAGAATTCGCATATTAGACTTCCCCCTCTTCTTTGTGTTCGATAACCCACTTACTCTATCTAGCTTAGTTAGTAATTTGTGGTAATTTGACTAGATTTAACGACAATCTTGCTGTCACCACTCACCCAAAGTCAATGTTTTAGTTCAGGCTTATTGCATGCTACAATACCATTTACATGGTAATATTCAAACTGCTTTATCATAGGCGATTAATTGATGGAACCAAATGGTTTGGGAGAAATTTCCCTAAAGTACCTTGGGAGAAATTTATTTGGTGCAGAGATATTAGATACTAAAGTCAAATTGATGATAATTGGAATATGCAATGAGGATCAATGCTTGTTATGTCAAAATGGGAAGGAGGATCACCAACACTTATTCCTCAAGTGTGAGTAAAGTACGAGATGCATGGCCATCATTATGAAGAAATGTAAGGTCATAATTGATGTGGTGAGATTGATGTACGTTAAGGGAGTCGATTTAGTCATATTCAGGAGTCTTGCGGAGCGGTTTTATAGTGATTCTATTGTCCCAATGTATCGGTTTGGTTGGAGCTTTATTGCGGAATTTTAGAAGATTTTTTAGGATTCGAAGACCCATGGTGACTAACCGACGATCGAGCGGCCGAACCATCAAGTATCGCGCTACCACGAGGCGCGAAGTGGCCGATCAACCTTTACAAATCATGCAAATCATCACCCTTCGACTCGGGAGTAGAACAAGTCGAGTAGAGAAAAGGAGCGAAATGAGAAGGAAATGCAAGTTCCTCGACTTGAGAGGAGGAAGCCTCGAGTCGGGGTTTCCCTTGCTCGACTCGAAGAACATCCTCCTCGAGTCGAGGATTCCGTCGCTCGACTCGAGGATTTCTTTCCTCGAGTCGAGAAAGCCAGCTTCCTGAAAGCTTCCTAGGGGCTTTTGACGGTTTCTTTTTGACTAAATATCTATTTTGTCTTCTACTGTTTTTTGTACTTAGATTAGTTAAAGGGACATAAACCTCTCCCTAATACTTATCACTTTTCATTATATTTTCATCTTGTTTTTCAATTTTAGAGAGAGAAATTTAAGGAGAGATTAGTGAAAATTAGTATTTTTATTACGAATTTCATCTCAAATATTATTGTAATAATTAGTATGGGAGGCTAATCCCCTTCCTAGACTTTTGGTGTAATCAAATTATTCATCCAATGTATTAGTAAGAATTCTTCTATCTAATTTGCCTTTAATTTCATTATAATTAATTCCTTGTTCTTCAATTGCTTGATTTACCTTTGTTTTCTCTAATTGGTTGATTAGATTAAATTGGGTATTTCATATGCTTGGTTAATTGGTGATGGTCATTGATTATTAACCCTAAAGGAAACAACTTTCACATGATTAGTGTATGGTTATGACTAATTTGTGATTGGGGAATCTATTAGGCAACTAATAGATTAGATTTGATTAGTGTCGCGATTGCAACTAATTAGATACTAATTTGTGTTGTTGCTTACATGTATTTTAAAATCTTGATCAATTCAAAAAAAAAAAAATATATACAAAGATGTCTACATTGTTCATGTTTAAATCATACAGACAACATTTCTTATCTTTACTCTTCGAAAACACCCTTTTTAATAGATAGGATTAGGTTCATATGAGAACCTTTGCTTAAATGAGAACCATGAGAACTCCTACCCACCATCAGATCAAAAAATAAACGCCTAAGATCTCACCTTTTTCTTAAATTCCTTCCTTTCTTTTTCCTCCCCACCTCGCTTTCTTTCTCTTCTAACAAGTCACAATTAATTAACTGACCACCACCACCGCCATTGACAGCCGGCGACCTGCAACGTCCAACCCCCCTCTCCGGCACCCCACCTTGCGCAAGCACCATGGCATCGTCCCCCATAATAACCACAATTTCCCTTTCGATATATCTCATCTTTCCTCCATTCTCCCCCGGAACACCACCATTTCGAACCAACCCAGCCATTTTCTCATGGTGCATTTTGTATAACCTAGATGTGCATTTGGCATTACCTATTTGTGCATTTGGCAATTCTTAATTGTGCTTCTTATTATAAATCCCCAAAATAGATTAATGTGCAATTTGTAAAACCTTAATGTGCATTTGGGAATATCTATTTGTGCATTTTACAACTTGTAATTGTGCATTCTGGAGATGGAGGTTACTCACCGGAGTCGCCATTGTCGCCGTAATGAGAACAAATTGGAGGAGAGAGAAAAGTGGGAGGGAGGCAAATAGGGGGACAAAGAGGACGAGGTGGGGTTGCGGTGGTGAGGAATTGTGGTCGCCGAAGTTGGCTGGTACTTGTGGTGGGGTCGGAAGTGGTGCAGGTGGCGGCGTGATAGGCTGTGGTGGCTGGCGGCTTGGAGTGTTGGAGTAGGTGTCCTCCGACAATAATGCGTTGACTAATTAAATCTAATTAGGAATAAACCTGGGATATATTATATATATTAAGTCAGTTGATTAACGTAAATCGATAACGGTTGGCTGGCTAGAGTTTGACGTTATTGTCGTTTTGACGGCGGTAATCAACTGATCCCTCCCGGTCACACTAATAAAGATAGTTTCTCCAGAAGATATTATATTTGTATTTAATACAATATAATATAAACCCTAATGTATCAGTTAAAGAGTTAACTGATTATGTCGGATAGTGTTTTAAGAGTTCTGAACTCAAGTCGAATAAATTATAGTTTTTGTGTAAATTGTCAAAATTGACAATTAGCTATTTAAATTACAAAGAGTTGTAATTTTAGCTTAAAATGATGTAATTAGTAATTATTATATAGAGATATAATAATTAACTAACACTTAAAGAAATAAGTGTACAAATTATACCCAAAATGTAACATAAGATGTTAAGGGGTATATTTAGTAAGGGCAAAATGGTCATTTTGCCACCACCACTATATATAATGTGTTTTGTGGTCAAAACACATTACTTACATCATTTTTCACAAATACAACAAGTTTTAGAGAGAGGATTTGAGAGAAAACCCTTCTTTTTCTCTAAAAATCAGCCAACTTCAAACACCTTCTAGATCAAGTTTTCTTCATTGCATGTCAATAAAAACTTGATCAAAACACTTTACTAAACCTAGAATAACATTAGCTAAAGTGTTAGCTAATTTTATTTTGGTTTTAGGGTTAAAATCTCATAAAAACTAGTCTTTTAGTGAGATTTTTGGAGAGCTTCTTTGGTGGATCAAGAGAGGAGGTTTCCTAACTTGGAAACTCAAGACTAAGGAGGAGGATCCCCATTAATTAGCAGCTCAAGATCCTTCTTTTGAAGGAAGGTCAAAATTCCTCTTCATTAAGGTATAAAAATATGTTTTATCACCTTATTTATGCTTTAATCTTACATGCAACAAAAGATCCTAGCTAAACTTAATTAGGGGTAATTAAGTACTAATTAGAGGAGTCTAATTAGGGGCTAAATAACTTTCATGTGGTATCAGAGCATCGGTTTAAGTTGCATGTTAATTTTAAGCTTTAATTAGGTTAATTGGTAACTTAATTAATTTTTAATGATAAAAATTGGTTTTATCATATAAACTAAAGTTGCATGTGATGTTTTGGGCATGTGGATGCTCCAACCGAAATTATGGTATTTTAGGAATTTATTTGCTATTTTTTGCTTATTTTTGGTTGTTTTTACAAGATTTATGCTATTTTCTAATTAATTGGTAATTAGATTAACATGCATGTTGATTTTTGTAATTTAAGAAATTTATAATTTTTCCAGAATTATAATGAGTATAATTTCCAGAAATTATTTCATAATTTTAATTGGCCATTTGTTATTAATTAGTAATAATATAAATGGTGGAAAATTGATTTCTTAAGAGAAAATGACCAAAATAATTTTGCATATTTTGTCCTTAATAAGCTACTGGTTGTGAGCTTAAATCACATAATGAAATAATTTCTAAATTTTTTTTCATAATTAGTTATGATTTATTTAGATATTTTCGGGTTTATTATGTGTTTTTTGGACAAATAGTTAGCAAATACAATCAAATTAAACTAATTAATTCAATTTTAGTGGAGACTAAATATTGAAAAACTAATTTGTTGGTGGTTAGTTTAAACTTAAAAGGTGTTTTAAGTGTTGATTATTGATTCTAATAAGTTAGAATCGGAAATTCCTAAATTTACCGGGTTGCTTGTACTGTAAAGTTGAAAATCTGATTTTCGGTCTTATTTGCATGATTCTAAGTATAGTATGGCCATAGAGTACTATAGTATCGGTACTGTACCGAAATGTAAGGACGGTATCCGATTCATTTGTAATAATTGCGATCTCGTATCGCCGGTTTGTAATAATATTTAATTTCCTTATTTTTCAAAAATGTATAATAGGATAGTCCATATGTACATTTGTTTATATTGAAGACCGACGCTTTTCACGGAGCCAATAGTTGGTGACTCGAGATCGAATTGAAGACGGAGCCTTTGAAGCTTTTGAAGCCTAGTTTAGGTTTAATTGCTTTTATTAGGTTCTAGTCTTATGGCCATACTAGGACTTGGATTTATTTGATGCATGCTTGGTTTAATTTTCGCACAATTATAACCAAACGCAAATCCCACATTGTCATATCCATTATCCGCGACTCGCTAGAATTAGTTCACTTAAAAGCGATAGATAAAATATGACAAGATCTCTCACAAAAAAAATTAAAATCGAGATTTAGTCCTTCCACAATTCACACCTATGCAACCCTTGTTCATTAGGGGCACGCTCGCCCTAGCGGGGTGTTTCCTTTTTACCTTGGGGGAGTAGGTTAATAAAGAGTTATTACGAGTGAATTTTGGTTTAATCTTGACGTGATTTGTAATACAAGTCTTGCAATCCGGGACTAAAGGATTGATTTAGTTGAAATCGATCAACCGAGAGTTCTAAGTGTAGAATCAATCATGAGTTGGTTCACCGAAATTACATAAATTTAGGATGTATCGCCCTCCGCGTGCCTAGATTTATATAAGATCGGATCTCGGAATCGTTTATATAATTTAGAGAGATCATTATATAAATGCCTAAATTCACAAATAATTATTTTAATGTGAATTTGACGATGAATTTAATCGATTGTTTTTCCCACGTTGTAGTTTAAAGTCAAAAATGGCTCAAATGTCCAATTCAGTAATATCCAAAGACTCCTGGCTTCGTAATTTTATGGAAAAGAATGAACTAAAGGAGGATGGAAGCAATTTTACTGATTGGGAGTTAAACCTGCGATTAGCCCTTCAATCTGATAGAAAACAACGTTTTCTATACGAACCCCCAATTCCCGCTCCAGGTCCCGATGCCACCCCTGATATGATACAAATGTATGAAGAGTACAAGCATGAATCTGACCAGATTAAGAATGTATTGATTTTTGCTATGCACCCGCGTTTACAGAAACGCATGATTGATTTCAGTGCGTATCAAATATTCGCTCGGCTTACGACTAGTTTCTCGCAAAAGCCGCGAATACTTCAATACGAAGCAGCTTCGAGTTTCTTTGAGACTAAGCTCTCAAAGGGCCAACCAGTTGGTCCTCATATTCTCAAATTTATTGAGAATGTTGAAACTCTTGAGAAGTTAGGATGCCCAATTTCTGAAGATTTTGCGGTATACCGTCTGCTTAATTCTTTGCCTGCAACATTCGATCCTTTTAGGACGAATTACAACATGAATGATTTAAAGAAAAATCTTCATGAATTGCATGCCATGCTTGTACAACATGAGAGGGATTTGGTGTCAAGTGGGAGCGCGAATAAAGATGTTTTATCCATGGCGGTAAAACAAAAAGGGAAGTTCAAGAAGGGTGCGGGGAAGGGTAAGAAACCCGCGCGAGGCAAAGGAAAAGGAAAAGTTGCTTCGGGCAACAATTCTATTGCTAAGAGAGGCGCGACTCCTGAACAAAAATGCTTCCATTGTGGAAATTTCGGCCATTGGAAGCGAAATTGCCCACAGTACCTGGAGGAGAAGAAGTCAAAACCAGGTATATATATGATAGACATTAATTATGCAAGTACCACGTCCTGGGTATTGGACACTGGATGTGGATCTCACCTTTGTAATCACTTGCAGGGGCTGACGAAGGCACGTCGGCTGGCAAAAGGTGAAGTTGACCTCCGTGTCGGGAATGGAGCTAAAGTAGCCGCCGTATCAGTAGGAACGTATATTCTGTCACTGGCCTCTGGGCTAGAGTTGTATCTAAATAACTGCTATTTTGTACCAACTCTAAGTAAGAATATAATTTCGGTTTCTGTTTTAGACGCTGAAGGTTTTGAATTTTCAATACGAAACAACAGTTGTACCTTCTCGTTTAATGATATGGTGTACGGAACAACCAAATCTATAAACGGTATTTACATTTTAGATTTGACAAATGAGGTCTATCATGTAACAAATAAAAAGCTCAAAATAGGAGATCCCGATCAATCCTACCTTTGGCATTGTCGTTTAGGGCATATAAACGAAAAACGCATTGAGAGACTCGTAGCCAATGGAGTTCTCAAACCATTTGATTTTGGATCATATGGAACATGCGAATCTTGTCTTATAGGCAAGATGACTCGAGCACCTTTTTCAGGAAAAGGAGTACGAGCCAGTGATTTATTGGCCCTCATTCATACAGATGTTTGCGGTCCAATGACAATCACTGCTAGAGGAGGTTATGACTACTTTGTCACTTTTACAGATGATTTTAGTAGATATGGCTACATCTACCTAATTAAATATAAAAGTGAGGTACTTGAGAAATTTATAGAATTTCAAAAGGAAGTAGAAAACCAATTAGGAAAGAAGATCAAGGCCTTACGATCAGATCGGGGAGGTGAATATCTCAGTAATGACTTTGATATTCATCTGAAAGACTGTGGAATCATATCACAGCTTACACCTCCTGGTACACCACAATTAAATGGTGTAGCCGAAAGAAGAAACCGTACCCTGTTGGATATGGTTAGATCAATGATGAGTCAGACTGAGCTTCCTGATTCATTCTGGGGTTTTGCTCTCCAAACTGCCATTTTCACACTCAATAGATGCCCGACTAAATCAGCTCCGAAAACTCCATATGAGTTATGGAGAGGAAAAGTTCCGAACCTCTCATTTATCAAGATCTGGGGTTGTGAAGCATATGTCAAAAATAAGACTGACAATAAGCTTGCACAAAGATCTGATAAATGTCTCTTTGTAGGTTATCCTGTACATACTCGAGGATATTACTTCTACAATCGTCTAGAGAACAAAGTTTTTGTGTCTCGAGATGCTGTCTTTTTAGAAAAGGAATTTATTTCTAAAAGACAGAGTGGGAGAAAATTTGAACTTAGTGAAGTTCAGGAGCCACAAATGCATAATGAGGCTCAGGATGTTTTGCCAGAAGACATTCCTGAATCGTCTAACTCTGTGGTTCCATTTTCCACTCCTAGAAGGTCAGGCAGATCAAGCCACCCACCAGATCGATACCTAGGTGTGATCGAGGATGGTGGTGATCACTTTTTGCTTCTAGAAAGCAATGAGCCTGCAACCTACAGAGCAGCCATGACTGGACCGAATTCTGCTAAATGGCTGGAGGCAATGAAATCCGAGATAGATTCCATGTACGAGAATCAAGTATGGGACTTGGTTAACTTGCCTGAAGGAACCAAGGTTCTTCAGTGCAAATGGATCTTTAAGATCAAGACCGGCATGGATGGAAATCAAGATATTTTCAAAGCTCGATTGGTAGCTAAAGGTTTCACACAAGTTCATGGTTTAAACTATGACGAGACCTTTGCGCCAGTTGCAATGCTTAGATCTATTCGGATAATCTTAGCGATTGCTGCTTTTCATGATTATGAGATATGGCAGATGGACGTTAAAACCGCCTTCCTAAATGGGTTTTTGGAAGAGGAAGTGTATATGACACAACCTGAGGGTTTTATTGATCCAAACAATCCTAAGAAAGTTTGCAAACTTAAGAGATCCATTTATGGTCTTAAGCAAGCATCTCGGAGTTGGAACCATCGGTTCAACCATGTGATTAAACAAAATGGTTTCACTCGAAGTGTCGAGGAACCTTGTTTATACATGAAATTTAGTGGGAGTAAAGTAACTCTCCTAATCCTATATGTAGATGACATATTACTCATCGGGAATGATATCCCCATGCTTAACTCCGTTAAGGACTGGCTCGGGAAACATTTCCAGATGAAGGATTTAGGAGAAGCGCAACGCATCCTAGGTATTCGGATTTACAGAGATAGATCAAAAAGAATACTAGCGTTAAGTCAAGAAACTTATATTGATAAGATTCTTGACAGGTTCAATATGAAAGACTCTAAAAGAGGCTTTTTACCTCTGGGAAGTGGGATAACTTTGAGTAAATCTCAATGTCCAACTGAACCTGAGGATATTGAACGCATGAAATCGAAACCTTACGCTTCCGCAATCGGTTCGATCATGTATGCTATGATGTGTACGCGTCCAGACGTGTCATATGCTTTGAGTATGACAAGTCGTTACCAAGCCAATCCAGGCGAGAGCCACTGGATAGCCGTTAAGAACGTCCTTAAATACCTAAGAAGGACTAAGGACACGTTCTTAGTTTATGGAGGGGATTCTGAGCTTCGTGTAGAGGGTTATGCGGATGCTAGTTTCCAAACAGATCGAGATGATTCAAAATCTCAATCAGGATATGTTTTCATACTGAATGGTGGAGCTATATGCTGGAAGAGCACCAAGCAATCGGTGACTGCGGATTCTACAACGGAGGCTGAGTATCTTGCGGCGTCAGAAGCTGCAAAAGAGGCAGTTTGGATCCGGCAATTCCTGGAAGGATTAAATGTAGTCCCTACAGCAGCGGATCCTATTCCAGTCTATTGCGACAACAGTGGAGCAATAGTTCAGGCTAAAGAGCCTAAATCTAGTAACAAATCTAGACATGTACTCAGGAAGTTCCATGTAATTAGAGACTTTGTGGAACGAGAAGATATATCGATTTGTAAGGTTAGGACAGACGATAATATCGCTGATCCTTTAACCAAACCATTATCACAGGCTAAACACAATGGTCATATTGCCTCGATGGGTTTGAGGCGTATGCCTGACATGTGTTAGATTATATGTTGTAATAGTTAATAAGTGTATTACCTTTTACATATATGATAATTAAATTCATCGTTTTAAGTTTTATTGAACTCTTTTATTAATTCAGTTTTAATAAAATGCTGAATTATATATATGCTCTGTTGATTCCTAATAGGTCGTGGAGACGATTTGAACCCTATTAAGTGAACAGGATTAACAGTGTATGCTGTCTCTAGTCATAAAATGAGGTGACGTCTCAATTGACTAGATTGTAAGTCGGTTGATGACTAGTTCAATGATCATGGATTCATAGAGATGAATAACCGATTACATAGACGGACTGTAGTTGACACTCTGTCAGACATTTGACCAATTATAGAACCTTTGTGTCTGGTCGTGACGAGGTAATCTATATTATTCCTATTAGTCGATTCTTTCGACCTGAGATTGTTTGTCTGAGTTTATGCAGCAGGCGGTGACTTTGATTTATGTTCTAAGTCGTGCCGTAAAAGGAGGCTAAAAGGGCTTCTATTGGGTCATTACCTACTGTATGAAACAAAGAAAATATGTCAAGACGGGATTGTCCACCCACGTCAGGGTATAATATCTTTGGGCCACTCGAGGAATTGTGACTGAAATGCGTGGCCACGCTCGGAAGAGATCTATGATAGATATTCCGGTAAGACAGTCATAATCCAGATCGAGAAAACCACTTTTGATAAAGATCCAATGCAAGTTCGACCTGAAAGATACTTCGCATTGAGTGGGAGATGTAACGGACAAGAGAATCGGTAACGCATGACTTGTCTCGGACAAGTGGGAGATTGTTGGAGTAGGTGTCCTCCGACAATAATGCGTTGACTAATTAAATCTAATTAGGAATAAACCTGGGATATATTATATATATTAAGTCAGTTGATTAACGTAAATCGATAACGGTTGGCTGGCTAGAGTTTGACGTTATTGTCGTTTTGACGGCGGTAATCAACTGATCCCTCCCGGTCACACTAATAAAGATAGTTTCTCCAGAAGATATTATATTTGTATTTAATACAATATAATATAAACCCTAATGTATCAGTTAAAGAGTTAACTGATTATGTCGGATAGTGTTTTAAGAGTTCTGAACTCAAGTCGAATAAATTATAGTTTTTGTGTAAATTGTCAAAATTGACAATTAGCTATTTAAATTACAAAGAGTTGTAATTTTAGCTTAAAATGATGTAATTAGTAATTATTATATAGAGATATAATAATTAACTAACACTTAAAGAAATAAGTGTACAAATTATACCCAAAATGTAACATAAGATGTTAAGGGGTATATTTAGTAAGGGCAAAATGGTCATTTTGCCACCACCACTATATATAATGTGTTTTGTGGTCAAAACACATTACTTACATCATTTTTCACAAATACAACAAGTTTTAGAGAGAGGATTTGAGAGAAAACCCTTCTTTTTCTCTAAAAATCAGCCAACTTCAAACACCTTCTAGATCAAGTTTTCTTCATTGCATGTCAATAAAAACTTGATCAAAACACTTTACTAAACCTAGAATAACATTAGCTAAAGTGTTAGCTAATTTTATTTTGGTTTTAGGGTTAAAATCTCATAAAAACTAGTCTTTTAGTGAGATTTTTGGAGAGCTTCTTTGGTGGATCAAGAGAGGAGGTTTCCTAACTTGGAAACTCAAGACTAAGGAGGAGGATCCCCATTAATTAGCAGCTCAAGATCCTTCTTTTGAAGGAAGGTCAAAATTCCTCTTCATTAAGGTATAAAAATATGTTTTATCACCTTATTTATGCTTTAATCTTACATGCAACAAAAGATCCTAGCTAAACTTAATTAGGGGTAATTAAGTACTAATTAGAGGAGTCTAATTAGGGGCTAAATAACTTTCATGGAGGTGGTCGGGTTTGGGAGGGGAGGGAGGAGAGAGAAAATTGGTTTGGGTTGGGTGGGTTTGTTTTTATTCTGATATTTAATTTTGGCCCATTATAGGGTGTTCTCATGGTTCTCATGGGAAGAAGTGTTCTCATGAGAACTGAACCCTTAATAGATATACTCCCTCCATTCAAGTCCACTCTTCCTATCACTTTTCGGCACGCACTTTAAGGTGCAATTCTAACTATGTTTGAGATTACGTAAAATTCTAAAATTTTGTAAAAATCACTATTGACATTTAATCTTGTTTGTCTAAAATTTTTGGAATTTTACGTAATCTCTAACACAGAGAAAACCGCGCTTTAAACTGCGTGCCGAATAGTGTTAGGAAGAGTGGACTTGAATGGAGGGAGTAGTATATAAAGTCGATTGTAAGTATTAAGCATTGCTCATCGGAAAAATGTATAAATGGATCTCAAATTCAAAATTCATTTCAAATCAAATAAAATGATATATGTTTCAAAAAATTCTGATACACATAACCAATTGTATGATCAATCATACTGTGTTTCTATAATATAGTGTGAATGGTTAATAATTACCTGTGTAAATAATCCTCTCATTTTTTGTTCTTTCACCATAAACTAAACTTTTCGTTTTTGCTATCTCATCATACACTAAACTAATTGAGTAATTCTTAAGTGATGGACTCTTCTTTTTACTCTTTCACCATACACTAAACTCTTTGAGTAGTTTTTCAATGATCGACTCTCATTTTTTGCTCTTTCACCATAAACTCTGTGAGTATTTCTCAAATGATAGACTCTCTCTAAATGGTTGTCGTGTTGCTACTATCTACCTCTCTAATTTGCTCCGTGTGTTATCATATTCACAATACAAAGCGTGAATAGTGTAAAGTTAACATATGTATTTTTTAAGAGAGTTAACATATGTTAATTAGTTAATACTATATTGTGTTATTAGTGGCCTACATGTAGGTTAATAGAGGAAATGGTACTTTCAGTGTTCACACAATCACGTATAATAAGGAAAGTATGTTTACACAGTCACTTCTAATAAGACAATTATTATTATCAATTCCCGTTTTGATTTATTACGGCTCACAGTCAGAATCAGCGGTGAATTGTTTTTTTGTTGACATGTCGATAGTTTATTAAAGTCATGCCACATCAGCTTAATGGCACGACTTTATTAAAAGATATAGAATAGAATAGACCCCAAGTCTCATATGAGACCGTCTCACGTGAGACCAATACACTTCAATAATAAATAATTATATTTCTATTTTAGTTTTGTGTGTGTTGGTCTCACAATAACTTATGGTGAGACCGTCTCACACAAGACTTACTGATAGAATAGAATAAATAGATAGATAGATCAGCCGTATAAATGTCCTGGTTTTTAAAAAAAAAAAAAATTAAATTCACACCCGCATATATTTTATGTTCATACTCACATACTCCGTATATAATATGGAATGTCCAATATATTGGAAGCTAATGTATATTGCCATTAATGTCATATCTATTTCCATAATTCGTCAAAATTTTCAAAAACAAAAGATTTGGTCGTCTACATTCATTTGGACTCATTATTTCCTTTTTATAGTATGAGTTGTAAGAATATGCATGAAATAACTGTTAGCGCAATGCTAATGTGATAGATAAGTAAGTGAGAGGTCAATGGTTTAAATCCTGATAGACACATTGCCACTTGTTGCAATTTGATGATACATAAAAAGAACAACAAATTATTGATAATACTACAAATTCACAAGATTTGTATATATGTTAACGTTAACTGATACAACCTTTTTCAGACACCCTATATACAAAACTATATTATTTTACATATGCTATACAACATCAAGATCGTACACTTTCTTTTGTGCTTGTATATCAAGTACCTGCGTTGACAGTTCAGCTACGATGCAACAAAGATGAAACTGTGGCTTCACTATCTCTCAATGTTGTTCCGCGAGAAACAAGTTCAACTCGAAAGGCGTGCTCGCGGACTGACAACTCGACTAATCTGCAATTCAGGTTTCTTCCACTCGGCTTATACAGCCTCATTTGTAGATCCATTCATTCGAACGAGCTCCGGACTCATCCATATCTATGAAAATGCTAACAGCCTGCAGTGAGTCCAATAAGAAGTCGGGGTTTGGTATTCTTTGATCACTAGATATGTTGATTCAACACAACTTAAACTGGACAAGATAGGTTACTGAATTTTAAAAGTTACCTTGCCAATACGGGGCCGTTCTTTCAACTTTTCCAAACTGTTTCTGATATGCGACACAGCACCCCAGCATTTCAGCGAGTTTGCGACATCATCAAGCCTCAGTATGTATTCTTCTTCCGTTAGAGGGAAAGATCTCTGTGATGGATAGTACACAAACGAAATTCAATGACAAATTATTGACCCTTTTTTCTCCCTCTTCACAGTTGAAAAGCAAAATTAATGATGGATAAATTGATAAGGTAGTAGCCTAGTACGTATTATTGATTGGAAGAATCATCACAAAACATTATCAAGGACATGACATTGGTTAACCAACCAAATCTTTTAAGTGGACAACAATGTTGCACCCAAATTAACTGATGAGATGTCAAACAAATGTTCACGGCCATTGTCTGAACTTCTCATTCAGGCTTTGAAAGGAAAGCCCGGCAGTCTTGCAGAAACCCTAACCAATGCTGATTCGTGTAAGAAAAAGTGACCCCTTATAAACTTCCAGTTTCTTGACTAACATGCGCGGAAAAATATTAAAATTTCAGCGTCAGTTCCTGGATTACTCTCTTTACTTCTCCCTATCATACAAAAGCATACTCAATACTCCTGAATTCCATGTAGAATAGAATGTTCCAGAGTAGCTATACCCATTTACAGAACAGCCTTACATCGGGGTTTTGGCCACATAAAGCTGTTCCTGCCAGTCAACCAAATTAAAGAGGATATGCTAACGAGCTGCATATAAGACTGCTTATGCTTCCATGTCTCCCTCTGAGTCTTTTCCTGATAGCCTCAGTTTTTTAGTGGAAATTAAGTCAGAGGAGACGCATTTTGTATCATGCTCTCTCAAAATTCAAAACTTCACTGACCATAAAATCCTTCACAGCTAGACAAAGTCTACTAGGGAGTTCGTGAAACGATCCATAGCCACCATACAATTAGGGTAAAGGCTAGTTTGATCCACTAGAAACACAAAAATAGGAAAGCTTATGTTCTGTGTTTCTGTACAGACCTTTTTCTGCCTTCCTCTACCTGTCTCCCATTAAATAGGTTCCATCCCTTCATCTTTCTCACAGGCCAGTAGAGATAGATCCACGAACTTTAACCGGAATTAGGTAAGTTATTCAGTAACACTCCAAAATATTCCTGACTCCCATATGATGCCAATCGCATGCACTTGTTCCCCAACAACTCCATTCATATATTGTACTACTTTTTATGTCAGGACTCAGGATACTCTCGTTAACCAAATTCTGCTGAAGATCATCATGGTTCAAAAAACAAGAATCTGAAAAGCTAAGGGACACGTGTAGGCACTCCAAACTATATTTCTCATGATAGTAAAAGAGGCCTCCTAATGACATTGTCTGGAGTAAGGGGAAAAAGATGAACTTGAAGAGTATCTATGACTTCTTCCGGCCTCACTATCAGAGTATCAGGCTAAGCCTTGGCATTTACAGGTCTAGCACCCTGTAGTACTTCCAAGTTCGAAGGCATTCATTCACTTTATGTATAGCATTACAAAATACTATGCCTACTGTGGACCAGTTCATTAAAAGGGGCTTCTATATGGTTAATAGGTGCGTGCTCTGTTGTCAAAATGCTGAAACTGCAGCACATCTTTTTTTTCCACTGTAATCTCTCCCTCTCACAGAACGTGGAACCAAAATTTGCATTGGATGGGTATACCAAGCAGGAAATGGACTCTAGCAAGGGAAATGAAATGGATTAGGAGAAATGCTAGGGGCAAAGATTGGAAAAATAATTGGTTGAGATGTTATGTTGCTGCCACTGTGAGTGAGCTATGGAAAGGAAGCGAGAACCAGATTGTTCCCATATCCAATTCTTAGTATCAGTGAGACTGTACTACAAGTGTAATGACTTAGATGGAGAAGAACTGGCTCAAAATCTAGGCACTAATCTAGTACTTTCTTAGAGCCTATTTGTAATTCTCAATAGGTTTGGAATAAAATCAAAATTTCTTCCAAAAAAAAAAAATAGAAATTGTCCAAAGCTTTTAATTTCTGACTAATAGATCTATGTGGAGTATCCTTGTCAAGTTCACGTCCTAACCTAAAAAATCAAACACAAATGCATTAAGCATGATAAGCCCGTGATAGGAACTTGTTTGCTTTCACAGATAAAGTTGCATTTCTATTATTCCATCAGTTGGGTCTCTGTAATATGTCACTCATGCCACATGAATCTTTCTATAGCTCAGAAATCTTCTGATAGAACAATGTCATGCAGGTAAAACATGCAATCTTCCATTCCCCCCCCCCCCCCCCACCAAAAAAAAAAAACCAAAAGGGAAAGAAAGAAGGAGCAAGAAACCATGGTTTGCGGACTAACGACATGTCATTAGCAACATATAATAACATGGCTGTGGTGGCAATGTAGACTGCAGAAGCAAAACAAACAGAAGCTGCCGTTCCAAAATTTTACACATCTGTACCTGCTCTCTATATTTCCACATAACATTCATTGCGAGAAGGTTTTTGCCCATGAACTCCTGCATCATGGAAATCATGGTGCAATGGTAAAAGTGTCAATATAACCTCAATTGGAAAGTCTTGATGAAACTCAGGAATAACCTAAATGAAGCAAAACATATTAACAATCAATGATTTATATCAATGTCTAGGTTCTTGGCACAAAAGTACAGAATTTCAGGTTACTTGACTCATGAGAATGGAACAATCTGTTTAGTAAAATTCTGCAACTAATATTGTGGAGAGATACCGTCAAAGTCTAACTCATTTTAACAGCTACAGCCTATCGCGTAAGGCGAAACATCATAGGATAGTAAGACGTTAAGCAATGAAGAGGAGAAAGTTTGAAAACCTGTCTTTTCGACAAGTTTCTATAGTCACAATCTCAGAGACATCACATCCAAATACCCATTATGCAGACTATTGAGGATGAAGGAACTTTGTGAAAATGAGGGGAGATTTTGAAACACGACAGACATCAGCAAAGATAATGCATTTACTTTGGCCTTTTTTTATGTTTTATGATCAAATGACAGCAGTGTTCAACTTCTCCTAAATTGCTAAAATGGGTAACAGTACCTTCTTTATCAGTTGAACATCATATGATCTTCCATATTTGTTCCTAATGAGAGCTGCAAGGTCTGCCCCACCAAATTTAGAGTCATCAACTCCAATAATTCTTTCTAAATTGTCCCTAAGACTGTCACGACTTGCCTGAAACAGAAACATGATATATCTTCACTGAACACAGTTCCTCTAAGTGAAAATCGCTTTTGTGTAATTGAACAATTAGAAAAACTAACAATAATGATGATATGCATTAAGGGAAGAAATTTATAGTTACTGAAAGGTAATGGTAGAAGAACAAACCCCTTGGTCTTGTGGTTTTGAAGATTCCTTGTTAGAGCTTTCATCTTCTGGCTCTTCCGGATCATTGCTATCCAACAAATTAGAACGGACAGTGTGATGGTTGCCAGCTCTATGACAATGATCATTAGATTTAAAATAACGTGCAGGAAAAGAGCTCGTTTTATGGAGAATTGACGGTCTCATGTGCACCCCCCTGCTTGTTTCACCTAATCTTCTGGAAAAACAACATTGTTGAGCCCCAGATGACCATAAGCTAGAATGCGCTGTTGAAACGCTCGTCATAAATCTGCAAAAAAATATCTATCGACAAATTAAATGTTCTCAATCACAACTTTCTAATTGTCATGGACTTAGATGTCAAGAAATTTCTTATGGTGTTCAACTGATAAAGAAGAATGTAGGATGCTTTGCTTAAAACAGGCACATTTTCAGTCAATACAAGCAGCTGCACAAATAAACAACTTCCTCGCTCAGACATGATCCACATACACGATTTCGAAACAGTTACCAAGTCATGATTCGCAACGGTTCTAAAAAATTGAAGGAAAGAGTTGGAGATAGAACGAGGAGAGCCACGTATTTTAGCTTTCTTCTGATTGGGTATAGAACCATTGTCTGGGCCTCAATAATCAGTCTAATTTTTGGTTGAGTTGGTTACTCAGAATACCTTAAGAAGTTAAGAGTGTGTTTGGAAACAAGGATTTGACTCAAATCCACAAATCCCATGTTTGAGAACTCAAGAACTTGAGAATTTAGATTTGTGTCAAATCCTCTAAAATTTGTATCAAATTTAATTAGGCCAAAAACAAATGACATCTCAAGAGACTCAAAGATTGACTAAGTGTGTACAGAGGTAATCAAAGATCATCTACTTCTATTAATCCCACCCTCCCCAAACATTTGACTTATATTTGAATTCCATATTCTCAAATGATGTAATTGAAATGATTACAAATTTTCAAATTCTTGTTTCCAAACGCTACCTAACATCTTTATTGCATCTTTCATTACCGTAAGGTAGGTAACAGCTATGGTTGGTCGTCGTCGTAGATTGTAGGTTGTAATTTTCTAGGAAGATCCATAGGGAATTATTTTGCACCCAGAGCTTTGGATATGGCTAGCTATGTAAATAAGCTATTGGGAGCACAACTTTTCTCCTCTGCTGGTGTTCATTTCTTAGCCTACGCTAGAGACTGGTCACTTCTGTTTAAAGGCTGAACCGAAATCAAGTAGTTTGAAAGTCACTGAGAGCAGTTATTCAAGGCTCACAGCAGTGGTAAACAGCAACATCATTTTCAATTAAACAGCAACGAAACTTGAATGATTCATGAAAAAGACCAAGTAGTACGAAAACTACTTGGTTGCCAAAACTCTAAAGTAGACAAGTTGGTTCTTCGACAGTTCGACTGCATTTCGCTTACACAGTTACACCATTCTATCCCTAAATGCATCACAACCTAGGTATATTAACTATTGAAGGTGACACTAACGCATTGGAATAGCAAGGTCTTGAAGCAGAGACTGTTATAACAACAACATTATTCGTCGTCAGATATTTTGAGTAAATAAGTACAAGCCTTCCACTTAGAAAACAAGTTGCTCAGAGGTTTAGTTAATATATTGATACTCAAAAGCGGGTAAACTGCCATAATCAACTGATCAAGGGTACTGAATCACAACAAGATAATACAGCTTAGATGCTGCAGCAGAATGATCTTCCTTACTGAGATTGAAACAAGAAGTCAGCACCAGCAATTGACCCGTTACTGAGATTTGAAACAAAAAGTAAGCACCAGCAATCCGTATCTCCTAGTATTGGACATACAACCAACTACCCAAGCATAGACACCCGTGTGACGTTCTATCCCAAATCAATTAGTGATTTAGCCCACAGTCTCATCTCCTAATATAGTGGAGTTGAAGGCATGTCTGCGATGTTTTCATCATAAACAACAACAATGACAAAAGCATTACCCTAGTGTCTTAAAGACTCCCGCCTATGGCAAGTTATGGGCACCCAGCTGCCAACCCCCAGTTTACTACTACTCACAGTGAAAAAGACACAAACATTGGCTGCTAGTCACAGTGCAAAAAGATCAATCAACAACAAGAGAATTGAGCAAGAGCAGCAATTGAACATGTGGGCACAAGCGAAACTGGCAAATGATTAAGCTTCAAGGTGAAGCAAAATCAGCGCCGCGAGAACACTGTGAGACACTACCAATGAATCAAAATAGCCACAATCTCTGAAAAACCACCTTCTCTAAGCATATCAGTCAACTAGATTCGAAACACGTCTACATCAATAATTGGCCTCAAAACCCACCCTTACAAGGAGAGTATAAGCCGAAAAATAAAAGGGGTAAAACGTTACCATGATAATACAAAAATCAACACAGAAATCTATAGACACTGATCATATTTCTACACATGGAAGTTTGGGGGCAAAAATCCACCATTAGAATAGTAAATTACAGCAAAATATAGAGGTAAAGAATTTCTAGGTAACTTTAGAAGCAAAATCAAATTAATTAAAGCCTGAAATTGTGATTACCTAAGCAGAGAAGCAAGGAAAGCAGGAAGTGGAAGTTCTTCGATTGAAGGAGAGAGAAAGACAGAGAGCCTCATATGTCTGTCTACCTTTTATTTTCATTTTCGTAAGGTCGCAAATTAGTCAATTACAGTTGGTCGTTGTAGACCGTTGATTCTCAACTTCTGAGAGTACGTACAAGGATTATTTGGCGCCTTAAAGCTTGGCTCGGGTCGTCGGGCTCCTTGATATAGTGTCGGGCACAACAAGCTCTCTTGGTTTGAGAAATTCTTGTGTAAGATTATTCGAATAGACCTCATTGTCAAACTTAACGTCACGCACAACAAGAAAAAGACAACTTAGTAGAGATGAAATCGCTCTATAATTAGTTGTTTCATTCGTAAGAGTCGAAAAATGAAACCCCTGATTACTTATAGGTTTGTCACTCATACCAACCCTTTTGGTCGTTGAACCCGCCTTATCAGACGGTCTTTGTTTTTTTTTTTTCCGTGTAGAAATCAGTAACCAGGCCTCCACATGACACATCTATGCTGTCAATTGCTCCTCTCAATAAAGACCGGATTAAGAAGAAGAAGAATTAAAAAACAGCTCTGAAAGACTTGCTTTGCTTGAGGGATATGTAACTAGCTAACTTGGTTAACATTGGAGGAGCCTCTATCCAGATTTGCCCCTTGTTTGAAACTTTTAACAGATGAACTCCAGAAACGTGTGAAACTGTAACAAGAACATCAGAATATTCCATTAATTTCTTCAGACATATAACTGAGTGTCCGATGGCCTAAGCTGCAAATCACGACAAGCAATGATCGTCCTTTAGCTTGTTCATGTCCATATTTAAGTAGACCCCATACACATTTTACAAAGATCAGACCTAACTACACAAAAACAGATAGTCTACCCGGAATAGAAACCTTTTTGATTCACTGCATTAATATTTACAACTGCCAGTCGATGGGTAATTCGCCATTCTTCTCCAAGATCTGGTTTGTCTGAGAAAAGTGCCTACGCCACAGAGAAATACAGTTAGGCCAGATTTCCAACAATCTAGCTCACTTACAGGTCAACTTCGATTATAAACCACAACATCTAGTTGTGTATAAAGCTCGGAAGTAGCATCAACAGAAATGCACTGAGTTAGTTTGGCTACTATTACAACAGAAGCCCGAATTAAATTTATCTGATCATAATCAAACAAATACTTTCAAATGTGATTCTGAACCAAAAGCACTACCTGCAGCCAAAGAACCCTCTGTTTGCAGATAGACCAGAAGGGTGAGCTGACTTGAGAATATGATGCTTAGTCTCATCAATCAACCTGTACAATATTAACTGTGTCAACGCAGTCGCAAAAGCAAAAGCAACTTTTTACTTTTTCATTATTTTCGATTATCTGATGAACAATTATGTTACCCTATCTGAGTCCAATAATGTAAGAGGCTGTCCTAACTACATACTCCCTCCTTCTCACCAAAAAGGGTAAGAGAAAACTTAAAAGAAACAAGTGGGACACAATTTTAGGACAACAACAACAACCACCAAGCCTTTTCAGGGTCGGCTAACATGAATCGTCAAATGTACCCATCTCGTGTAAGTCATAAAAGTTAAATATCACTATGAACAAATTTAAAAAGTACTGAAACATATTTGACAAGAGTTTTAAAAAGCCATCAAAAGAAAAGGAAAGCAATAAATAAATAAAAATATAGTTGTAAAACAAGTGAAAAATGTATGAAATCTTTTACAAATGATAAGAAAAGGTTTGAGAAAAGTAGGACAAAAAATGGAAAATCATTAGAAAACCAAATAAAGAAACCAATAAGAGTCAAATTTTAGGACAGAGGAGAGATGGAAAGTAGTGATGTGGGATGTCCCAGAATGGAAAGTAGGAAGGTAGTCTGGATGGAGGGAGTAGAAGTGAACTCGATGGAGAAGAAAAAGAGAGCACCAGCAAAGGAAGAAAAAAGATCTAGAGCCGATAACACCAGAAGAACACAAAAAGTAAAATTCCATAAAGCAAGCTCAAAGAGACTTCTTTGATCCAAAAACGAATGAAATAGGTTTCTTCCATGCGTGGGACAAGAGGTATTAGCTTCTACGCTAAACAAAGTAATAGCAAAGCTGCTGGTATCATTACAGTCACATTTTATCTGAGCCCGGGAGATAGTCAGTTAGTGACTGATGACTTGTGAACTTACAACTCCCCTGAGATAGGATATGAGGCAGGAAACAAACCTGGATTTCTCTTGAGCAGAATTTCCCCAAAGAAGAAATACAATTCCTTTCTTCTTCTCAGAAACTGTTCGGATGACAGCATCAGTGAACTGCTCCCAGCCTTTCTTAGCATGAGAATTAGCTTGATGATTCCGAACTGAAATAAGTCGAGAACAAGCCAAAAAAAAAAGCAGCAGAAAAAAAAAAGTTAATACAGTCGAATAAGATATAAGTTACACATGACATCAACAACAATAACATCTTTACCCAAGTGCCTTAAAGGCTCCCGCCATAAGGCGGGGTAAGGGGGGGTCGGATGCACGCAAGCCTTACCCCTATTGAAACACAGAGAGGTCGCGCACGGATGACCCAAAATGAAAATTGTTTCGAGAATCGCACCAACTGAGTGCTTCACATATTATGAGTCATTTTGCTTTATTCAGAGTATTTGGAGTGTAAGTTCAGCGGGAATAGGCAAACGGAGACGGGAACGATCAATTTGGATGGTGAGATTGTTCAGGGATCTGAGTTTTTTCGATATTTGGGATCGATTCTTCAAAAGGACGGAGAATTAGATGGAGATGTGGCCCATAGGATCAAATCCGGTTGGATGAAGTGGAAGAATGCCACAGGACTTCTGTGTGATCGAGGAATGCCCAATAAGTTGAAGGGTAAGTTTTATCGAACGGCAATTAGGCCGGCACTGTTATATGGCACGGAATGTTGAGCCGTGAAGATTGGATACTAGAGAAGGAGAGAAAGAGATCTACAAAATTGCGCGCATCAGGGAGGACTCGGGACATTGGTAGGGTGAAATGCGTCAAAGATGTCGATCAAAAAGTCCTTGTTGACGTTAAGGAGATTACGGAGAGATGGAGATCGTACTTTGATACCTTGTTCAATGGTGATCGAGTGAAAGATATTGAAAATGTGGACATTCATCCGGGTATTGTTAATCGAGAGTTCATGCGGAGGATTCAGAAGGGAGAGGTGAGGATGGCCTTGAAGAAGATGGGACGGAAAAAAGCCGTGGGCCAAGACGGCATACCTATTGAGGTTTGGAGGTGTCTTGGAGACAAAGGTGTGGAATGGTTGACGACGCTTTTCAATATGATTTGGAGAGGTAATAAGATGCCGGTGGAGTGGAGGAAGAGCACTTTGGTCCCTTTGTACAAGAACAAAGGAGATGTTCAGGAGTGTGCCAACTATCGCGGGACCAAGTTGATGAGTCATACAATGAAACTTTGGGAACGAGTGATCGAGCATAGATTAAGAAGAAGTGTGAAGATTTCGGAGAACCAATTTGGATTTATGCCGGGGAGGTCAACTATGGAGGCAATCCATCTCATAAGACAGACAATGGAAACTTATCGGGATAGGAAGAAGGACCTACATATGGTGTTCATTGATTTGGAGAAGGCGTATGACAAGGTACCAAGGGAAGTGCTTTGGTGGGCTCTAACTAAGAAAGGAGTTCCGCAAAAATATATTAACATCATTAAGGACATGTATGAGGGAGCTAGCACGAGTGTACGGACTAGTGTAGGGAAGTCAGAAGAGTTCCCTATTACAATTGGAGTGCACCAAGGGTCTCCACTTAGCCCGTTTCTCTTCGCTATAGTCATGGACGAATTGACGAGGTCAATCCAGGATGATATACCGTGGTGCACGATGTTTGCAGATGATATAGTGTTGATCTCAGAAACGAAAGAAGATTTGGAGAGGAGGTTGGAACTATGGAGGTGCACTTTGGAGTCGAGAGGGTTTCGGTTGAGCCGGAGTAAGACCGAGTATTTGGAGTGTAAGTTCAGCGGTAATAGGCAAACGAAGACGGGGACGATCAATTTGGATGGTGAGATTGTTGAGGGATCTGAGTTTTTTCGATATTTGGGATCGACTCTTCAAAAGGACGGAGAATTAGATGGAGATGTGGCCCATAGGATCAAATCCGGTTGGATGAAGTGGAAGAATGCCACAGGACTTCTGTGTGATCGAGGAATGCCCAATAAGTTGAAGGGTAAGTTTTATCGAACGGCAATTAGGCCGGCACTATTATATGGCACGGAATGTTGGGCCGTGAAACAGTGTCACGTTCATAAGATGAGTGTGACGGAGATGCGCATGATACGGTGGATGTGTGGGCATACAAGACGTGATAGGTTAAAAAATGAAGTTATTAGGGAGAAAGTAGGGGTTGCACCCATCGGGGATAAGATGATGGAGAACCAACTGAGATGGTATGGTCACGTGAGGAGGAGGCCTAGTGACGCGCCGGTTAGAAGAGTAGAAGGGTGGGAAAGTGGTAATATTAGTAGGGGTCGGGGAAGACCTAAGATGACTTGGATGAGGGTGATTAGAAGTGATATGAGCTTCCTAGGGCTTGAAGAGAGTATGGTGTTGGATAGGGCGAGGTGCAGAGACTCTATACATGCGCCGGACTTAATCTGACTCCTTTGATTTATTTGTTTGGTTTCCCCAACTCTTTTCCCAAAACTTTTTTTTTTTTTTTTTTTTTGTAAATCTTTTGAATTTATTTTGACGACTTTATAAAACTTCCTTTGAAAATATTTAATTACTCCAAAAAGGTTTACAACGTTTTGGAATTTCATGGCGTACACAAGACGGTTACTAGATGACGATTCATGTTAGCCGACCCCAAATCATTTTGGGAATAAGGCTTGGTTGTTGTTGTTGTTGTTGTTGTTTGCTTTATTCCATTATATCGCAAAGCCAAATAACAGATGACATATAACATACAAATAAAAATTTGGTGATGAGGCTAGCTTTTGAGGTATTTTACATTTTTGCCGTCTCTCGGGATACTCCGTATATTACAATCCCCATTATCATAGTAAGAGATTCAGAGTCATCATCAGGCAAAAGTGTTGGGATCTTTTAAGAATATACGACCGTGCCCTATGTTTGTGATGTAAATGCAAAAGGGTTAGCTGTGAGGGAAGAAGAAAACCCAGAACAAATAGCTGAGCTGATGGAAAGAAGGAAGAAGTTGCCTCATATACATGTGGAAGAGGAATCAGAGGCAAGAATAGATTGCTCCACCAGCTTAGTGTGGTACCAGACAGATACATAGTCAGGATCACTGACAGCTGAGCAAATGACAGTCAGCCTTTGGTTAAAGCTGTCCTCCTTGTTCTACCTATGGGATTATCTTTAAGATTACATCAGTTTGAGTACTCCTTACCCATATCAATTCTCAATTAACTAAATTTAGCAAGTTTTCCCTGTGTTGGACACATTATTCACTGTGTTTGTAGACTGATTGTACCAAGGCAGTGGATGATGGATCTGTATTGAATTGGGATTTATGAATGTAAAATTAAATATGGAATTGTGTTAAACATGGAACGACGTGCCCATACAAGTAGACCTAAGACAAAAACGCCACAGTTGAATCATCTGATCAGATATAAGTGACAGAAGTATAGTTTCTCGGACAGCATATCTAGCGATTAAAGAGTAACTTCTCATTTAATTTTTGAGTAAATTGCCAAAAACTACCTTGAAAACATTACTTCTTTACACAAAGCCTTTCTTTTTCAACAAAACCTACCTTTTAACACCTCTTACAATAGACTACCTTACGTACTTTTTGTAACGAACCACTACGTTTTAAGGCGTTTTTTTTCTTACAAAAGACTACCTCATATACTTTTTTCAGCAAAACAACATCTTTTAGAACGGTTTTTCTTCTAGACTGCTTAATATATTTTTTTTCAACAAACACCACCTTTTAACAGTATTTTTCTCGCACGAGACTACTAGATTATACATTTCAGCGACAAATAACTTTCCGGCATTAAGCCTCACGTCTATTTCTTCCCACTATTTCTTTCTTCTTAATTTCAGCCATGCCCCCTCTAAATCCATAATATTGGTGTGTATGGTTGACACTTGACAGATCATTATTTTCATGTGTTTTCTTACCAAAGGTGTTGAAACTTTGGCTCCTAGGCCTCATACAGAAAAGTGAGTGGCTAAAGTTCGGCATTCTCAATTGACAATTCAACGCCAAAAATTATTTTGGGTTAATTCACGTGGTACCCTCGTGTTTTGCCGATTTGCACGTGGTACCCAATGTTTTGCAAATTTGTACAAAATACCCTCGAGTCTTGACGGTTTGCACATGGTACCCTAAACTTAACCCTCCTATTAACACCGTCAATTTTTTTTTTTTAAAAAGGGTTAATTCACGTGGTACCCTCGTGTTTTGCAGATTTGCACGTGGTATCCAGTGTTACCTTCATAATTTTGTTAACGCCGTTTAAAAGTTGAATTCAGTGGAGAAGGAAAAAATGATGGTGTAGTATTTATTATGGGTGGAAATGATGGTGGCTGTGGAAAAGGATGAAGATGTTGATGACGGTGGTGGAGAATAATGAATATGGTGATGATGAAAGTGGTGGGGGGAAGATAGAGATGGTGATGAAGGAGAAAATCAAAGGGTTTTTTTTCCCAATTAATGGTGTTAACGGAATTTTAAAGGTAAGGTACCATAAAAAAGCAATCAAATCTTGACGGTATTTGGAACAAATTCGCAAAACACTGGGTACCACGTGCAAATCGGCAAAACACGAGGGTACCACGTGAATTAACATTTTTTTTTAAAAAAGAAAAATTGACGGTGTTAATGGGAGGGTTAAGTTTAGGGTATCGTGTGCAAATAGTCAAAACTCGAGGGTATTTTGTACAAATTTGCAAAACATTGGGTACCACGTGCAAATCGACAAAACACGAGGGTACCACGTGAATTAACCCAATTATTTTTGTTGCCAGGATTCAATTTGGTAGTCGTTTGTAAGAAAATAAGTATTAAAAGTGTTCAAAGGTGTGTTATGTTGAAAAAGGTATATAAGGTAGTCTTTCATAAGAAGAAGAGTGTTAAACGGTAGTGTACTAGTGTCATCTTTAAAAAAATATAGAAGGTAGTGTTTTTGAAGAAACAGAGTTTCTACAGTAGTTTAGACAATTTATCCATCTTTTATCAAATTACACTTTTCACATTTACTCCTTGACATATCACATAAGGCAACCAAGATTTAAACACTAGATCAACTACAAACCCATAGAAGAAAAAAAAAAGTACATAACTTCAACAAAAGGACATAGCTAGAGCAAACAAGCTCACCAGTTAGGACGGTGTTGAGCAGCAAGACACCCTGCAGAATATTAACTATGTTACTGTTCCACTTATAATATCAAATATTTAACAAGAATTTTAATTGTAGTCGTGCTTGAAACCAGGATTTTTATCGTCAAAAAGCTTGCACTACCAATTTCCATATAAAGGAAACAGTAAATGAAAACAACATTTCACGGGAGATGAGCTTAGACAGACACTTGACTAGTTCCAAATGAAAAATCATGATTTCAGATTGTACGTAACAAGATTGGGGGGGGCATGGATGGGGAAATACCTAGTTGGCAGGTATTTCCATTGAAAAGAAAATAGTTGTGTCCAAGATGCAAATTAAAATTGGAACAATAACCGGAATTCTGGGAATTATTCTTACCTGCACAGCCCATCTCTCCAAGTTTCCATGAGATGGAATAGAACATCCCAGGTCTTGCTTGAGTTCCTTAAATATATTTCCAAGACTAGACGGGATCTTGATACCCTCTGGAACTGAGAAAGAAAGGCCCATTGCTTGTCCTGGTCCATGATATGGGTCCTGGCAAAACCAATCTCGGAGTTCAATCTCTCGGTGCCAATTTCACATACTGTCAAATTTATTCAAAAGGCAGGTTTGGGAATGTGAAATATGCAGCTGAGGAGATGAGACAACCCCTTAATCAGCAACACGGTCCAATTAATAGTTTCTTGATGCCTCTTAGTAAAAAAAAAAAAAAAAAAAAAAAGAAATCTCAAAACATTTCCATTTGAACTCTTGCAAAGTTGTAATTAAGTAGTGTGTGTCTTGGGGAGGTGAAAGAATAGTCTAATTTAGGAATTTGGATAAGAATATTTATCAAGATTAAGCATAAATACATTTATCAGCAGCCTTCTCAGACTCTAAGCGATGCACAGCAATCAGATTCCAGCACTCGTGTAAATTGTTGATACATGAAAATCTGAATGATACAGCATGTTGATTCCAAAATAAAATGAGCAATGTCATGAACTTCAAAAGGCTAAGAGGTTTAAGTTGTAACAAGCTTGTAATCAGTGGGCAAACTCGTTGTATCAGTATAACTTGAGTGACGTTTGATAACATCTGCAGATAGGCAAAAGTGGTATATCAAGGAAGGGAAAGAGGAAAAAGGTGCCCAAACGTCTTACACTATCAACCTTGTTTGGTTTGAAGATTTGGTAGAATGTAAACCCTACATCCGTTCTATGACATTCGATTTGCACCTTCTCATATTATATGCCCTTCAGCCAGCCATGTCTGCCTATTGCCTACCACCACATTTCACAATTTTCCAGACCCCAAATTCTTCCTCTCTCCATGGCTAATATTGACTATTAAGTACTGGCCCCACCATCGGGTCACCTGAAAGTGGTGGTCCTTTATTAGGTACAACATTTCACCAAAAGGTGACTGAGTGCCACGGCTGCGGATCTATAGTGCCACTGGCCACATTTGACCACCGTAGGATTGTTTGGATGACCTTATCTATTTCTTTTTTGGTAGTGCACTCCGAATTTCTGCTTCCCTTCCCTAGATGAGCCATTGCATGGAATCTTGGGACAGAATAGGATGACTGTATTTGGTGGACCAGGTGGTCCTGGAGGGGTTGTTGGATTTGTTGGTGTCTTTGGTGATTGTTTAAAAAGAGCAGGGTCATATTGCGTGAATATATTGTGGATAGAGTTAAGGGTGGTAGATACCTTGACAAGTGTGGTGGGCTGTCATGACAAATACTGGGGCTGGGCTCGAAAGCCAGTGGGAGCTCTGCATGAAGAGGCAGTGATGAACAGTTGTTGCCAAAACCTTAGAAGGAGGAATCCTAAAATTCCAAGGGTGAGGTGGTGCAGCATGCATGAGGAAGTGAGATTTTGAATGAGGAAGTTAAGATAAGGGTAGAATTAAAAACACAACCAAACACTGCCAAAGGGAGTTAGAGACTCTCACTCCACCTCTAGGATCCTCACAACCAAACAACCCTCAACAAGAGAACTCATTTTGTAAGTTCTTCCAGGAGAAAATTCCCAGGCTGAATTAATAAATAAATCTACAGAACCTACAGCAGAAGACATCCGATTACCTCTAAAACATAGCATCTGATTTCCTCAAGGTCACACTAATAAATATGACTTGGTAAAGCGGTTGAAGCTTAGAAATGTGAGTCACCTCTAAAACAGATAACCGATGCGGTAGGCTATATGATTGAAGCACACACTTGATGATTCAAGTTTGAAGATACATTGTATCTATGGTTTTCTTACTATAGAGCCATGTAGTGGGATCTGTCCTAAATTGTAATTGGTACTGAACAAGCAGTTTGAGTAAGACATGAAGCATGAAATCTGGTCCGGAAACAATTGGCCAACAATCAAGAAATTCACAAAACCATACTCAGTTAAACGATGCCTTCTAGGTTTTGTTGGGAAAATCAGTTTTGGCACATGAAGAACCAAAACCTGCGAACTTGTTTCTCATGTCAGCATGAGCCTCTATCATAAGACAATGAGTCTTTTTATTCAATTCAATATGTAAGGCTTTCTCCAATTTAAGTACATCACAGATATTTTATTGAGAACCTTAAGTAAAATAGATGTGTTCCTAGTCGATATAGTATGTGACCCTGGAATGGAGATTAGTTAGAGATGTAGGCGTAAGTAGTTAAACTGAAGCTTCTCTAGGGAGTAGGCCATGATAAACTTCACTTGAAGCAGGACATGCTCGCTACAATGCCTCATGGGCTGGTAGCTGAAAGCAAAGTACGTATGCTACTACATTTTCCAGTAAAATTAAAAGACTCATGAAAAATCGACCTCTATTTAAGCCAAAGAAAGACAAAGAGACAGAAGAAAGGGACTTTGCACAGACAATTTCAAAGTTACCTGCCCAAGGATGACAGCTTTGACTTGATCAAATGGGGTTGAGTTAAGGGCATTGAAGATCAAGTGTTGAGGAGGATAGATGGGTGTTTTGCCACTACAAATTTCTGTCTCCACAAATGCGCATAGTGTTTTTGCATAAGGTTTCTGGAACTCTCGTGAAAGTTCTTGCAGCCAAGATTCCTCCACCAGGAGCTCCTCCAGCTTGACATATCCATTTCCCCCTTCAGCTGCTATGATCATACAATTTACATTTTAACAATCATACCAAAGTTCAAAATTTCATGGCATTGCTAAGAGATTGCTAACTAAATAGCGACATCACAACTCGAATTGACAAACAGATGATCAACGAATAAAGTTTACACCAACACATTCCCCTTGAATGTTCGACCACAGAGAAGTCTTTTTTTCAAAAGCTTTATTACGAACCATACTCACAAAATTATCAAGAAAATCCTTGACATTTCTCAGCATTATAGCATACCAAAACGCATATCCTTCTACTCGAAAGGAACCAATCACCAAATCCTTTGAGCATCACTTACATTTTTCTAAGAGTTCCACATCATCCATCGTTTGATGTTCATGTCTCAAGTACGAAGCTGCTTCCATTATAAAACTCATGGTCAAGCTAATAAAAAGAAAAAAAAGTCCAACATTCTTTGTCTCTCAATGTTCCTGCCATTCTTTCCTAAAATTGAGACTACACGACCCATGTCTAGTAGCTAGCTGCTACACGATAAACTTTCAACTCGGTAAATTTACTCCACTTAAAAACATCCATTTACTCTTCTAGTTTAGAAATTTCTTCTCCCATTACCACTCCCCTCTATACCCCCTTCACATTCCCAACTTTCAACAGACACCATAAAATCGAAAACATAATTTCCGCTATTATCACTTGATCAGAATTCACTTTCATTTCCAAAGGAGCAAGAGATACACTGTTGTATTGAGTCTTGACCATACTTTGGTTTTGGGATATAACGGAATAAAGCAAAATGGGTCACAAAACTATACGCGCTTCTTATATACTATGAGGTTGCAGTGGTTTGACGATGTAAGGCAAGTTGATTACGAGTCATCCGAAATCAGTCTCTTTGATTTCAACAAGGTTAAGGTTTACAGAAATCCGACCCCCACTGGCTTAATCAAATTTCAAATTCAAACTGCATTTTCAAATTAACTTCATCACTTAACCAAACCTAAATATTCAAACTAAACAAAGAAAAAAGGGGGAATTAAAGAAAAAAGAAGCAACCTTTAGAAATGTGGACCTTGTCGGAGCAAATTTTGAAGTTTCGCTTAGAAAGAGCGAGCGACTTCTTCAAATTCATTCTCAACCTCTGCTCCGCAATGAGACCGGACTCATCGTCGTCGCCGGAATCGGGAAGGGAAGAAGAAATGGGGGCGATAGAGTGTGAGCTGCCATCCCCGTCGGCGGTGATTGTAGTGGTAGTTTTGAGACGCTTACTGGGATTGGATTTGGGGAAGAAATCGACTAGGGTTTTGGAGGTGGAGGTGGAGGAGGAGGGCATGGTGGTGAAGGGGAGTGACAAGTTATGGCGGGAGAATGAGAGGGGGAGTTGAAAGGTTTTGGTAAATACTGTTGACGCGACCGGAGTAACAAGTGGTCTCATCATTTGTTCCTCCCCGATTCATCTGTCATTTTCTTGCAACAAAGTTGGGCTTCCGTAAAGATTCTACAATCCTTCTACTAGTATATTATAGCATGGTCGATTTGGTATGCTAGGAATGATATGGTACATGGGGGTGGCGTGACGGAGGGGAGGCGTGTTTTTGAGAGGGTTTAAAGCTATTTGTTGGCTCATGCAGAAGCCAATGAGGGGCGCGCTGAGCAAAACAAGTGGTGGGAATGGGTGTGGGGAGATGGGGTGGAAACCACCTGATCCGGGGGTGGTTAAGGTGAACACGGATGGGGCTATTTTGGGAGAAGCGGGTTCGGGGATGGGGGTGATAATTAGAGGAGAGGATGGGGATGTGAGACGGGTGGGGTGTAAGAAGGCCAAGGCGAGGTGGGAACCTGCTGTGGTGGAAGCGAGGGCGGCGGAATTTGGTCCCCAAATTGCGTGGCAAATGCGGGCGGAAGATATGGTTCCAGAGAGCGATAGCCTTCACTTAATTAATGCTCTTAGGAAGAAGAATTTTGCTTCAAACTATTTTGGTTTAGTTGTACTAGATGTTTTTACGCTTTCTCGTAGATTTAGATCGTGTCTTTTTAATCATGTTCGTCGTAGTGGTAATAAGGCAGCTCACGAAGCGGCACACTTAGGTCCTGTTGAGTACTCGGCTCGTGTTTGGGTCGATAGTGGTCCTTCATCTGTACTTGATATTGCAGCTGCGGATTTCGTAGTTGCAACAACGTAATACAATTGTCGTGTCTTGACCCTCAAAAAAAAAAATATTAATACTAAATCGCTAAATGTCGCCCACATTTATACATACAATACCCCAAAGACCCTTTGTACAATTGTACCTAGGTCTCGTTAGACCTTCTCTCTACCTCACACGTCTCTCTCTATCAATGTTGTGCGTCCCTCATTTAACTCACTTCAATCACCATCTTCAGGTGTGTTATTTCCAATGTCGAATTATGTTAATTGTAAACGTTTTAATGCAAAACTTTGAATGTTCTTGACCTCTGTTACTACAGGGCACGAATCAACAAGCTTCAATGAGGCTATGCGGTCTGTTCATTGGCGGAAAACGATGTTACACGAAATTCGGGCCCTAAAAAATAAAGACATGGGCAATAACGACACTACCAACCGGTAAGAAGGCTATAGGTAGTGAATTGTTAAACCGAGCTCAACCTATGAGTGTCCCACATTGGAAAAAGAGAAGAGAGTTGACATGTATATAAACCAAGGAGTTACTCCACCTATTGACAATTGGTTTGAGGATGGAACCTCCTTAGATTTATGACGTGGATTCTCTCTCCTCCTACCGGGTGTGGCCTAGGCCCCAGCGTGGTTTAACACGCTATCAGAACCCATGATTGAAGACATGTGACTCAAGAAGATAAACTGGGCCTGACGCAGATGGACCAAGTTTACGCAACCGAAGAGAGCTAGGAGAGCTCTGGATCGCGATTCTACCGAAGAGAGTCAAAAGAGCCCCGCTGAGCCTATGAAAGTCCATGCTGCGCAGATGGGCAAGATATGAGAGCCGAAGAGAGCTAGAAGAGCCCCGGCTAGCCCCGAAGCCCAGTCTGCTAGTATAAGGGAACTCATACGTGAGGGGGAGTGTTAAAGTGAGCTCCACATGTGAGTGTCCTACATTAGAAAAAGAGGAGAGAGTTGACATGTATATAAACCAAAGAGTTACACCACCTATTGCCAATTGGTTTTAGCATGGAACCTCCTTGGGTTTATGACGTGGAATCTCTCTCCTCCTACCGGGTGTGGTTTAACATAAATGGATTTATAAGATTAAATTTAAATCCGATAGGAGGATTGAATGATATAAGGCACGACTTGTAATCCGAGGCGATCATCAGAATGAAGGAATTGATTACGACGAAACATTTGCGCCTACAGTGAAGATGGTTACGGTACGAACTTTGTTGGCCGTTGCGATTGCTAAAAATTGGGAGCTCCATCAAATGGACGTGCATAATGCGTTCTTACATGGTGATTTTGACGAGGAGGTATACATGAAACTTCCGCCTGGTTTCGGTGACTTGGCTCCGGGTAAGGTGTGTCGATTACGAAAATCTTTGTATGGGTTGAAGCAAGCGCCACACACATTGTTAGTATGCCAAGCTTGCATCAGCACTAAAGAGGTACGGATTTTAGGCTTGTTGAAGTGATCATTCACTTTTTACATATGTTCGAGGTAATGTACGAATGAATATGTTTGTATATGTTGATGATTTAGTGATTTCTGGGAATAATGGGGATGCCATTGGTGAATTTAAGTCTTATTTAAGTAAATGCTTCCACATGAAGGACCTAGGGACAGACAAATATGTCCTGGGTATTGAAGTGGCCAGGAATGCTTCGGGAATTGTCCTCACCTAACGAAAATATGCACTGGGTGCAAACCTTCTGAAACACCGATGGAGTCAAATCATAAATTGGCATTAGCAGATGGTCCTGAATTAACCGATCCTTTACCTTATCGACGTTTGGTGGGACGTTTGATCTACTTGACGAATACGAGACCCCAGAGTTCAGCTATTGTGTTCATGTGTTAGCTCAATTTATGCGAAAACCGATAGTTCATTGGGAAGCTGCATTACGTGTAGTACGATATTTGAAAGGAAATCCGAGCCAAGGACTGTTGTTAAGACGGGACAATGACTTGAAGTTGCGTGCCTTTTGTGATGCGGATTGCGCGGCTTGTCCCGTAAGCCGAAAGTCATTAACAACTTATTTCGTGTTTTCAGGTGAGTCCCCGATCTCGTGGAAGACCAAGAAGCAGTCGACGGTTGCTCAATCGTCGGCCGAGGCCGAGTATAGGTCTATGGCTTTTACGACTTCTGAAGTGAAATGGTTGAAGAATATACTTCTTACTCTTGCCATGACACATGATGAACCTGCGAGTTTATTTTGCGATAGTCAATCGGCTCTCCATATAGCTCAAAATCCCGTTTATCACGAACGTACGAAACATATTGAAGTCGATTGTCATTTTGTACGAGACGAAATTACTACCGAAATGATATCTTTATGATATGTACATACGACACAACAAGTAGCGGATATCTTGACCAAAGCACTTGATACTCGTGCTTTCCGACTCTTACTATCCAAGTTGGGCATAGTCGATCTCCATGCTCCGACTTGAGGGGGGGTATTAGGAAATAAGGACATTCTTAGGGATGTCTTGTACAACAGGTTTACAACATGTTAGTTTGCTGGCTTCAACATATAGGCATTGGTGTATATATTTTCTTACCATTCCATTTTGTAAAGTGTATCTAGGTCTTCCTAATTGTCGTGTTGCGACGCCTTGTTCTCCAAGGCTCAACCATGTATATATACTTGTCAATATCAATGGGAATAGACAGGAATTCTCAAACAAAACACAAGGTACGTTTGATTGATCGTTTATGTTCCTAAGCAGTCTGATTATATGAAGCATAAATTTTGAACTGATAAGTTCCGCACATGTTTCAGACCAATTGAGGTATTATGTATTGCAACTCCAGGTTTGTTGCCCAACTTATCTACTTCAAAATTTATGTATGAGATGTGGGCATGTCAAGAAGTGAAAGTTCCATTTGGTGTTCCAACTTTTTATTACTGTGTGATCATGTATGGGATAATTTTGGTGCATGTTAAACAGTCCAACTAGATGTTTATACTTTGCGTATAATGTTTAAGAATGTGATGACTCGCCTTAAATTTTCGCTGAACATGATATTAACTGATGAACTGATTTATGCGGGTTATTAATCACATGATTATATTTTTTGTATATTAAGTTTTTGAGGATGTGATTGAGATCGTCTCGTACTCTCATACAATATAAAGCGATAAGTTGGATTGTCTAATACATTTATGATTTGTCCATAAAGTATGGTTGTGTGCGTTGATATTTTAATATGGTGGTAATTTAATCACTTGCTTGTGAGTAAATACGAATTCTCTGTGAAATTTAATTTGGCTTTGTGCAAATTGGAGAGGAACATGTTGACTTGTTGATGTGAATATGCGATGATCGCCAAGATGATGTAAGCTTTAATTTGTGGGTTGGTGAGAGAATATTGTCGTGATATCCACCAAATAACCCTACTTCTAACTAATGTATGTAGCTAGAGAAGTCGGGATCGTATCCACGAGGAACTAGCTAGAATTAATTCTAACGATCTTTATATGCAAAGTAACGTCACAAAGGGGGCTTTGGAAGTCATTTGGTAACAAAGCAACAAGCATAAAATAAGTAAATAAGTGAGGGACAAGTCTTGGATCCGCAACTATCACTAACGAATTATTTCCGCAAGAAATCGAATTATTCCTTCACTTTGATTGCTTAATCGTGAACAAAGTTCTATTAGTTCTTAAAATTAGTGAATTTAAGTGACTGCTCTAAATTCACCCTAACCACTCTAGATAACCTAAATGATCGTCTTCGCTTCAACCTAGTGATAGAAATAACAACGAACTAATATCGATTAAGAATAACAAGTTTAGTTACTAATTAACCGCAACCGTGCATTAACTAATCCTAACCTTCAATTATCGCGTTAATTTCTCCTAAATCTAAAAACAGCGACCGCGCATTAATAAACGAAGGTTGCTTCACAAATCTAGATAATCGAATGCCACCAAATTATCATAATAAGCTAATAATCAAACCAAGCTAAATCTAGTAGCGACCTAGATAAAATGAGATAAGATTATAAATAAACGCAAAGAATAACAACCAATCAAGTACGTAAAGGAAAAAGACGACAAGTTACATTAATAACCGAAAGATTAGTGTTTCACCAAGATTGGGAGATTAGCTCTCCATTTACAAAATATGAGGAAAAGTTTTGGGGAAGCTAATGGGAGGAGTGGTGGAGAATGAAGAAAATGAGATAAGATAAAAAAAACTATTCGAGAGAAAGTATAATCGACTCGTGACAAAATACCGCGAGTCGATACGGGACACCTCGACTTGAGTCTTGTATGTCTCGATTCGAGATTTAACCCGTCAAAATCACCTTCTCGACATTTGATTCTCGACTCGAGAAGAATCAATCTCGAGTCGTGGCATTTTGCTCGAGTTGAGACGTATCTCACTCGAGTCGGGAAACTGCTCCGCAGGACGTTATCCAATCGCACATAACTCTCACCTCGACAATCAGTTTTGAGCTCATAATATGTTGTCGGAAAGCTCGGAACATGAACTAACTCTCCAAGTAGAATTTATGCGATAACTGATCTACAAAGAAAGTTAGAGCGATCGGAAGTTGACCTTGTGTTTCTTGGCTATCAAAATTTCAACTCTTGAACTCGAGTCATTTGTAGGTAGAATTGGTCTTTGGTGGTGTCTTCCTTGGTTTTAACTTGGCCATTATTATTGTCTTCATCATGCGATCACCAATCCAAATGGAATAATTATATCTCGTCATTACAAAAGCAACTTCTGTTATCCGAATTACAACACAAACCAAGAAACAGGAGAATACTTGTAATCCCATATAAATTACACTAAAATGACCACCAAAATGAGATATAATCCACTACTTAGACACCACTAATACTATCAGATCATGGGTACGTAACGTCAGTTACATGCTTTCTAAAAGTTGGCTTGGTTCTTGAATTCTAGATATTTACCATCTGCGAGCCACATGTTTCTGGTTGTCCACCAAATCTATACTACTACTTTCATAGGCTAACTTCAACGCCTACGTGGCATTTGATGGAGGTGTTCTCAGGGGAAAAAGCCATGTCATAGCTGAGTTGTCGGCGTAGGGTGGGTTTCTTCTCTCTCTTCCACATCACTCAGTCTTTAATAACACTGTGGGCCAAAAAAAAAATTATTGTATTTGTTTAATTCCGCAGGCCCAAAAAATTAAAAACAAACTCAATTGTTATATGTTTGTTCGCTTGTCGACCCAAACAAAAAAAACAAACTTAATATTTTTCTGTTTGTCCGCGTGCCGTTACTTCGCGTGGTCTTTAATAGAAAGAGTTGACTGAAAAAATGTTGCTAAAATGATTCTGTGTAAATAAACGCTGTTATCATATAAAAAACAGACAAGCTGAACGATCCTCTGCCTCCCGCTTCCGTTGGAAAACTGTACAAACTCTTCTTGCTAATCAAGATAGCGGTTATGAAGCCGGAACGCCAATCAGTCCTGTGTAGTGTGCTTTTTATAAGGCGAATTCTCCCCTGTCTCGAAGCTGGTTAGTATGTTGTTTTTGCTAAACTATTTGTTCAATAATATAAAGCCGTACATTTAATTGGTTATATCAAAACTTCCTTTTGATTTTGTTATTGTATTCTGATGATTGTTTAATTATCTTTTTCAGGGATCCATCAATTCATTTGAAAAAGTTTGGGTTTGGGTGCTTATAAATAAGGTAATTCAATTTGCTTTTTAGGTCAGTTTTGGGTTTTATTTAACAGAATATGATTCTACCCATTCGGTATATGTTAGGGTTGTCGTAAATACGAGTTTGATAATATGTTGTTTGTTCGGAGTGCATTGAGTGGTTTTTATGGGAAGTTTTGGATGTCGGGTGTGCACAAAAGGTGTTCGATGAAATGCCTGAATGAAACATTGTTTCCTAAAACACTATGGTTTTTTGACAATGAGCTTTATAAGCATGCAATTATACTGAATTTTCCTCTTTTTTTTTTTGGTAATAATGTAGGCTCGTAAGTGAATTTCGACAAACGAGGTATCATCTCTAATCTTGCGAAACCTAAGGTATGATGCAATGAACTTTAGCTTGACTATTTTTGTTGTTTGTGAATCATTTTGTGGGAGCTACAAAATACGAATTCAGGGTTATTGCTATAGATTGTTATCAGCCTCGGATTGTTGTTTACCATATAATCTCGGAATGTTGTTTACCATATGATATTTGAGACTAAAAATTGCCCGCCAGCCAGCCTTTTTTTTTCTTATTTGTGTAGCAAAGCAACTATTTTTATTAAACCTCTGATGAACGATAAACTGTAGATTGTGGCCTATGATTTTTGGTTGTGTAATTTGTCATTTGTTGGTCTATGGTTAGAAACTTAGTGTTCAAGGGTTTCTTCTAACCTTTATTAATTGGTTTCTGACTTTCTGTTCTTATAATTGGTATCTCTTTTCTTTCTTCTTGATTGCCCTCTTTATATAAATCAATCTACCGTTTGTAGTGATAAACCCTTTATCCCTTCTTATACCGCGGCGAAAACAAACCCCTTCAGTTCAGGTCAGGCTTCTCTTTGTGTTCTAATTAGTTTGATAAATTCAATTGTTTTTTCTCAATTAAGATATATAGTTCTGATTTGATGATTTCTTTATGGTACTACTTGATTTCATTCAATCAACTTAGGTTTGTACTTTTTGTGGGTATAATCTACCGAAGTCAATATAAGAGATGGAATTCAAATTCCAAAAGCGTTTTAGGCTTTTTATGCAATTATTGATGAAATATCGTCTCTTTATGGTGTTATTGTGAATTAAAATGTCATCTAGGACGCTGTAATTTAAGTTGTGGTGGTTTTGATTCTTGCCATAGGAGTTGTTTTGACATCAATAATGTCCACACATTTTAGGGAATAAGTATGTTTTGAAGCTGATATGGCGTTAGAGTAGTGTGCTAATCCGCGTGATTTATACGCCTTAGGGTCTATGTTAGCGTGATGTTATCGTGATTCGTGAACCACACTACTAGGAGTTGTTTGGAGCTTATTAGGTGGTTTTACGGGTTTTTATTCGCTCAAGACCCTTTGGAGTGAATTAGGAGGGAACGTGGAGCGGGTTGGAGTCTGATCGGGGTTCGAGAGAGACTAGCTCGGGTACACATACGATAATCACAAGTGCTCGAGCCACGAAGGAATGAGAATCACAAGAGCTCAAGCCGCGGAGAAGAGAAGCAAAATAAGGAGGAATTCAAGTTCCTCGACTCGAGAGGAAGTCGCCTCGAGTCGAGGATTTCCTCGCTCGACTCGAGGAGTGTGTCCCTCGAGTCGAGGAGGATTCCGTCGCTCGACTCGGGGATCTCTTCCCTCGAGTCGACGAAGTGAGCTTCCGGGAAATTTCTTGAGGCTTTTGGACGATTTCTTTTTTTTGTGAAGAAATGTTTATTTTCGTCTTTTAGTGTTTTTCTTTGGTACTTATCCTTAATAAAAGGGGCATGTAACCCCTCCCTAGTAATCATCACCTTATCACTTTCATTTTATTTTTGCATCTAGTTTTCATTTTAGAGAGAGAAACTCAAGGAGAATTTGTATTTTCATTATGAATTTCATCTCAAATACTATTGTAATAATTACTATGGAAGGCTAATCCTCTTCTAGACTCTTGGTGTGATCAATTCTTCATCCTATGTATTAGTAAGTATTTTTCTCTCTATTTTACCTTTATTTTCATTATAATTAATTCCTTGTTCTTTAGTGCATGATTTATCCTTATTTTATCTAATTGGTTGATTGGATTGAATTGAGTACTTCATATGCTTGGTTTTTAATTGATGGTCATTGATTATTAACCTTAAAGGAAGCAACTTTCACATGTTTAGTGTATGGTTATGACTAACTTGTGATTGGGGAATTAATTAGGCAACTAATAGATTAGATTTGATTAGTGTCGCGGTTGCGGCTAATTAGATACTAATTTGGGTTGTTCTCAATCTTTTATTAGTCCTTGCTCTTCATGCCTTTGGTTGTGATTTGTTTGAGTGGTCACTAGACAAATTAGGACTAAAAGGAAGGGAATTTGGTAGCGGTTGCTCAACTTCCCCATAAAAGAGGATTAATTGGTTAAAACCGGGATTGTTAATGAATTGGTAATATTAGAGAGAGGTAAAACTTACTATATTAGGGTGTTAGAAGAGATTATCACCGAGAGTCGCTTTAATTAACTTGTTATCTCGTTTATTTCGTTTTAATCCAACTTTCAAACCAAAAAAATCCCCCATTTATTGTTCTTATTTCTTTTATTTCTTATTTTTCCGCACTAGAATCGCATATTAGGACTTCCCCTCTTCCTCGTGGATACGATACCCACTTACCCTTGCTAGTTAGCTTGATTTAGTGGTAATTTGACTAGAAATAACGACTTCTTAACGTGTCAGAAGCTATCAAAATAATTGGATCTTAGAAACTGTGTTCGAGTAACTTCAATTATAATAGTTGTGTATTTCTTCTAATTTTTTGCGAGTAAACCAGTTAACAAATCTTTTACTTGGCTTCATGTTTTAAGACGTTGGAACAAGAATTTTCAAGGCTGAAACTCGATTATGTTTGGGAGTACTATCTCGGCAACGATACTTATTATATTCTACTACAAGAGTTTGATTTTCTATTCCCCTCTAATAGTTTAAGTGGTAGCGTTTTCTTAGATAATCTAGATTAACGGCAACTCCATGACCGAGATTGTGTAAGGTTCTAAGTTGGTCACTGTACGCAAATGTTCTCATCACAGCAAATAAATTTGTTTTTTTGGAGTTATTATTCATGCTTCTTTAAATAATATCTTTATGATAATCATATTAGCTATAAAGTGATAAATGTTTTGATTTAGGGAGAGTGATTACGAAATGGTGAGAAAACCAACTTTTGTGAACATTATTAATTCCCAGACATGTTTTCACAACTCATGATATGACTCATACAATCATACCCTATATCCTTCATATGCAGTGTGTCCTTTGTTTAAAGTCGTTTTCTCAAATGTCATCATATAAGTCCTAAAAGATGATATTGAATGTGTTCTCCTTGCTGTATTCTAAAGGCTTGAAAATGACACCTAACATTGGATAAGTGGGCTTGATACGAGTACGGAGCGGATTATAAACTTTACTATAGGACAGATTTATGTTCTGTACTAATGTGGGACTATTTTTGGGTTTTTCTGTTTTATAGGACGAAAATAAGAACAACAAAAAGAATAAAAGATATGGATGAACAAGTTAGACCTATAACTCGTCCAAACTATGATCAAACCTAGACGCCGATCTAAGTAATGATCCACTACTCACTAATAACGCGATTAGCAAATAATGTCGAACTAATAATAACACTACCTAGCTCAATTTGTGTTCAAAGCCTGAACGATTTGAAAGAAACTCTCTTTCGACTCTTCGATATTAATTCTCAAACTGTCTGTCTAAAAACAATACAATATGGGTGCTATTTATAATAGCCTAGACCTCCTAAAAGAAAACAATAATGAAATATTACTCCTAATAAGATATGGAAACATGACTTCCAATATTAATTCCTATATTATAAGGAAATTTATTCTTTGACGAAAATAAAGACCCTTAACTAAACTAGACTCAAGAAATTAGGAAATAACATCATTTAGCTTTTCCTAAAATCCACTTCCAATCACAAAGAGGCCTATCTCTAGATTTGACAGTTTTCCCTACTTGATATCGTATCATCCTCCCCCTCTTAAAAAAGATTCGACCTCGAATCCAGTAAGATGAAGTAAACCCAACATTGAAAACACTTACTCCTTTTACACTGAACAAGCCTCTTCGCCTTACCTTTGGTTTTCGTTCAAACCTTAACTTGAACTTGATATGAGCCTTGTTCACACCATTTGAACCAAAATTCTCCATTGTATGTCTTAGATTTTCATGCTCCCCAATTACCACGATCAAAGATTTGAGCTTTTGTCCATGTAGTCTCTCTTTACTTGAGTCACCATTGTGATGCACGATAATATCATCAAGCAATATAATTTTTCCAGTGAGATCACCACAAAGGTGGTTATCAATGTATTCTTCATGTAGAGATTTATATGAACTCTCATAGGAAACTTCATTGTGCACTGATGTTTCCTCAACAAACATATCCATCTCATCAATATATAGGTGGTAATTCCGATTTAAAGAGACTATTACCTTCATCTTGCTCACAAATTACTCGAGTTCGTGAAATAATCTCGTCATGTCTTACCTTATCCCTTTTGAGGTCTTCATGATCAATCACCGTTAAAGTGACTCGTGTTTCTTCAACCGTAGTTGGTTCTTCACGAATTTCTTCTCTAGCAAAAGAATTGAACTTTGTATACATGTTCATTATTCGAAATTCTCTATTCTCGCTTATCCTTGTTAACGCGAATTTCGTATTGAGACAAAATAAGGAAACAAAATAAATATTTTATTAATATCAGAAAGTTATGTGTACAATCTCTAATGTAATCCTCTGAATTCTATTACGCAGTAGGGGGTACGCCGTACGATACACTACACTGGTAGCGTACGTGCTGTAGGGGGGTGCGCGCGTCGTCCGCGTGCGTTGTCGTTGTTCTTGAGAGGGTCGCAGGGGACTTGAATCTCTCCTTGAACTTGGTTGTTTGAACTTGTGTTTGATTTAATTTGCAGGCGGCACGGATGTGCTTGTTGACTGCGTGTGGCTGGGAGTTTGTAGAGAATTCCTCTAGGGTTTTCTTATCTCTGATTTTTCCAACCTTCAAATGAATGAGTTTCACTGTATTTATATTGAGTGAAAACCCTGATTTCTGGTGGGTTTGTAGTCACTGGCCCATTTTGTGGGCTTGGCCCAATTGCCTGTTTTATCCGAATCATATCCGATTAACCCAAATTAGTAATCGAATCAACCCGGATCTCATTTACGGGGTAAAATTAATTAAATTGAGTTAAGATTTGATACTAACTCATAATTAATTAATTAATTTAATTTACGGCACATTAACGAATTTTTAGTGCCAACAAATTGCCCCCTCGGTACTTTGTCGCGTACACTATGCAAGTGTTTTAACGCGGTGAAGTACCAACTCTTTTGATTTTGACTTGGAAGTCGATGAACACCGATTTTGTTGTAAGAGTGTTCACACATTTTTTAACGTCACCCTGTCATTTGTCGACTTGGGGATGACAATTTTGCCCCCAGTACTGCCGACATCACCTTGTCATTTGTCAGACTTGGTGGATGACAGCGGAGCAATTTACGTTACCCTGTTAATTTTGTAACCTTAGCGGATAACATAATGATGGGCGTTTGATTTACGTCATTTTGGGTACCGTAGCAGGTTGACGCATATCATTTGCAATTTGACATCTTTCCATACCCTGTCGAACTGACTTGGTGAGTATAGGAAAAAAATTACTTCCCTTCTCCCTTTCCTTTCTTTAGGAAAACATACCCAGTGACATTAGCTTACGAAAATCGGGTATGATGGAGTAAGGGAAATATGTGATTTGGAAATCAGGGTGAGTTTCGACGGCTACTCTTGATGTAGTTTTTTTTTTTCCTAACGTAACCTTCGCTTGACTTTGTACCTATATAATTTAAGCCGAATGTTGTAGAAGCACGACGCCGTACTTCGAAAATTCCGCACAATTCAACTGTTGCTTTGACATTCAGGTAATTAATCACCTCTCCTCTTTTGCAATTCGTTTGATTTTAGTGTGATTGTTCCTTGAATGTTGCGTATTACGTATGTCTGCCACTTTAGTCTTGCCAAGTTGCCATTGATTTTCATGAGACAACAACACCGTCTGACCCAAGCTTTGTCTCCTGTTATGCAATCATATGTTCCTTCATCTTCTTCCTTTTATTTTTTTGGTCTTGGAATTTCGCAAGCTCGGCTTAGCTTGCTCTGTCTCTGGCTTGAATTTTTGTCCCCACAGAATATGATATAGTGTCCTGAATACCCTTGCTATGTGCACCACTACGAACGTAATTTTGATGGTATTGTTTAGCTTGGATGGTAATCTTAACCCTCGATTCTTTTCTTTGCAGCAATTCTTCAAGGACAATTTTCGTTGATCTCTGCAAAATCGAAAGGTAATTTGCGCACCTCTCTAGCCTTGTCTTTTTTTTTCATGTATTTGGTTGATCGTAGGATATCCGAGGTATTTTCCAAGACTTATCAAGGTATCCAAGACCATTCAAGATCTATCCAAGGCTCATCCAAGACTCATCCAAGACCATCTAAGACTATCCAAGACTTATCCAAGACCATCCAAGACTTATCCAAGACCATCCAAGATTCTTTTTTTTTTTGCAAGACCGATCATGATCAGCCGCCTCTTGTTGACGACCCTTTTGTAATTCCTCTTTTTTTTTTTTTTGCAGGTATGGTCTACTTTTCGCACTACGAGGAGGGTGATCGGGTATTTCTGAATGTCGGCGACAGTGAAGATGATCATGAACAAGATACTCAACTTGCCGTGACGAAGTCCCTACTGCGCATTGATGAAGGCGCACTGCAGAATGATAACTCAATGGAGTTTCCAGAGCACATGTCCCTTGCAGTTAAGGCTAGTAACAAGGGAGATGGTCATACGTTGGTGAGTACCATGCGTACTGAAAACATGCGGGATGTTGTGTTTCCACTTCTTGGTCGTAGGATTGTATCTGGAAAATTGAAGTGGGGAAGTCGCATCATCCAGACTCTTGGAGAATCAAATTTCATCTCTGGTTATTGGGAGTGGACGGGAAATGTCATTTCTCGATTTGGCCCAGTCCTGAAACAGTGTTCAGCTTTTGAAGGGGTATATGCTTCGCTGTATTCTTATGACAAGGAACCTTCCATTCTCCAAGCGTTTTGTGAAGCGTGGTGTCCAACAACAAATACTCTTCATACCATGATTGGAGAGCTCTCTATTAGCTTATGGGATCTTCACAGGCTTAGCGGGCTACCTATCGTCGGCTCTTATTATGATGAAGCAGTACCTAGTTTTGATGATCTCGAGCAATGCAATTTAAACGGTGCTAAAGGGGTTCCTCGTGCCTGTCACTATTTGCTAGCAGCTTATCACTTTCTCAGAAAGCAATCAGAAAAGGGTGTGACTGCGCAACAATGGGTCAGATTTTGGTGGAGGAGAAAACCGGCTCGCACGGCCCCTTCAAAACGCCGAAGAGAGACCAAGGGTCCCCCTAAGCCACCAAAAGATTTACCTCGTTGGATAAATTCCAAAGAACTTATTTGGACAAAGGAAGAGGTGAAACTGTTTGACGAGCTTAACATTTCGGGTGACGAACAAAAGGAGACGACCTACATTGCCCCCTTCTTATCCTGCTGGCTGTGCACGTTTGTACTTCCGGAGACAAAAGATAGACTCATTAGACCAGGAACCTTTTAGGTAGCAAGTTTGATGGCGCGAGGACAGACGTTCGGTCTCGCAGTTCCCACACTAGCGAGCATCTACTATGGCCTAAACATGATATCTGTGCATGATAAGCCAGGCTATTCCGGTGCTATTTTTCCGGCCCACTTCTGACATGCTTGGCTAGCATATTATTTCCGAACCCACCATGAGCCAGAAACTTATCCAAAAGGGCCAGCCATGGCCTTCTACTCAGGGGCTCAACAAGGCAAGTGTTTCCAAGACGGTGAGGCGCGTGAGCTTATTCATGGAGCCAAGACTGTCCAAATTGGCTGCTTCATGCGGGTCTACGACAAATCCACCTGTTTATACGACAATGGAGCGTTGGGTGAGGATGACTTCAAATATTTTGTGTGTTTGCGTTCTACTTTTCCGCCACTTCGGTATGGTGGGTCATTTGTGTTTGAACCGTACAACCCTTACCGTTTCTGTAAGCAGTTCGGCCTTTGTCAAGGTCTTCCTGGAGTTCCTGTTGACGACGTAGATACTACTTATGTGTCGTATGAGGAAGCTGTAAGAAGATGGTGAATGATCTTATTTAAGGGTAGCAGATCTCGTGTATTCCTAAATCCGCCGATAAGAAATACGATGCGATCCTACAACACAATAACGTTTGAGAATTGGTGGAGAAATGTCAACGTAAAAGATCTCCATGCTAATGTTTCAACACTCAATTTGAGTGTCATTCCGGATCCGGAGAAGAAGCCTTCGAAGGCCACAAACAAGAGGGGCGGTGTAGGTGCGTCTCATGACCGTTCGCATACCCATTCGATAACAGAGGGTATTGGTGAGAGCCCAAGTGTTCCTCACGCCTCAGAGGCTCCACCCGTCGTGCGAAAGCCAAACCAGATCTTGGCTGTTGAGAGTAGTGATGGCGAATCTGACGCGGACTTCAAACACAATCGTCGTGGCAAAAGGAAGAAAGTCATACATGTTGGAGAGTGCTCCAGTCTTTTTGAGAAAGACATGTTTGACGGCTTATCTGACCGTTCAGATGCTTTACCTATAACCCTGGTATCTTCACTTCCTTTTTCTTTTCTCTCTCTCTTTTTTTTTCAACAGTTTGATGTTAACTCTTGTCGTCCTTTCAGGGAGACAAGCCATTTGATTTGACAGAAGAAGTTCACGTTGATGGTATGGACCTTGACCCTCCTCCACAGAAGTTTGCTTCGCGTAGAGGTAAGGAGATGAAGTTTTTGACCCAGAACAACACAGTCGCATCTTCAACATCGCACACTTCAAAGTCTGTTGGTTTTTCGCCCTCTACTAGTCAGAGATCTGTTGAAAGACAGCGCTTGTCTTCTGCTGCTATTCCCAAGGTTCTTGAAAAGAGGACATTTGGCACTATTGTAAGTGCGAGGAGGACTGTAAGTCCCGAGCCTTCTGTATTGACCACCATGCCTAGAACCAAGATGAAAAATACTGTTAACGACGTCCTGAAAGTGGCCGCTAGTGGTTTGTTAACAAATTTGAAGGATGCGGAATTTGCTGAGGTGGAGGATCTTGCTAAAGACGGAGAAGTTGTGTATAAACTCGTGAAGCTGTGCAAGAGTGACCCAACGCCTCTAAAAGAAAAGATTGAATCTTATGCTGCAAATATCCAGACTCTCTTGCGCTTAGAGAAGACTGCCGCAGGAAAACATTGTTCAGAAGATTTGAAAGAGACTATTGACTCAGAGCGTGAGGAACTTCGAAAGGCTGAGTCTCTTGCCGCTGCTGCTGGGGAGGAATATGATTCCATGGTTAACCGTCGGGCTTCTACTGAGGGAGAGATCGCTTCTCTAGAAGAGAAGTTGAGGATAGCTCGAGACCTGCTGGACCAACAGACTACCGACTTGGGGGTATTCGAAGTGTCATGTGCTGCTACACAGGAGAAGGTGACTGAAAGTTGAAAATGATCGCTGACTTGGAGAGTGTTCCAACCTTGAGTGCTGAGGATGCAGCTGCACTTCGGAAATGAAAGCATTCGGTTTTGGAGATGCAGTCATCTCTTAACCCAGATGATTGGGAGAGTTTAATTTTGTAGAGCAACATTTCTTTTCTTGTTTGTCTTGTCGTTTCCTTTTCTTCGTTAGCTTATTTGACAATGTAAGAACCATTTTCTTTCGTTCGCAAGCGAACTATTTATGAGATTCATTATTCCATCATGTGTTTGTTTTGTGTTTGATTTTGCCGTTCACAGTTTAGCCTCATGCGGGCCAGGAGTGTTTCCTTTTTTTTTTTTTTTTTTGGATGGAGGTTTTTTTTTTTTTTTGGTGTGGCTGCACCCAAGTAAAGTGTTTACTTAAGCTGCCTACGTACCCGCAAATTCGATTTGCAAGATCAAGCCAACGTAGTTCATTTGGGGTATGCAGTTTTAGCTCGTGCTTAGGAGCAGCTTTGTTTGTGCTGCTTAGGGATAGTATCACTTCAGAAACTTCCCATTGATTGGGCCAACATGTAAGCCATCATGATCAACAATTTTGTATGCACCGTTCGTGTAGACTTCTTGCACCACATAAGGGCCGTCCCATTTGGATGGAATTTACCTCCAGTTTTGCGAGGAATGATGATTGGTCTTCTGACTGCTAACACCAAGTCTCCCACTTGAAAGGAACGAGGTCGCACCTTTTTGTTAAATGCGCGAGCTATTTGTGCTTCATAGCACTCAAGCTTTTGTTGCGCTTGCAGTCTCTTTTCGTCGAGCGCTTCTAACTGGCAAAACGCAACTTGTCATTCTCATCAGTTGTAAGTCCTTCTTGGATGGTGATCCGTAGGGATGGTTTTTGAAGTTCCAATGGAACCACTGCTTCTACTCTATATACCAATGCGTATGGGGTTGCTTGAGTTGCCGTTTTGTATGTGGTATGGTATGCCCACAATGTTTCGCCTATCCTTTCATGCCAATCGCGCTTTGACTTAGCAACCACTTTTCGCAACAAGTTGTAGAGTGTTTTGTTGAATGCCTCAGCTAAGCCATTCGCAGGGGCATTGTACATCGACGACTTACATTGCTGGAAACTGAATTTCTCGCACAAGGCTGTCATCATACTGTTGACGAAAGGTTTACCATTGTCAGTTATGATCCGTCGCGGTATGCCGTGTCGATAAATTATATAGTTTTTGATGAAGTCGACGACATTCTGCTTCTTGACTTCTCGTAACGTGACTGCTTCCGCCCACTTAGAGAAATAGTCAGCCGCTGCTAGGATGTAAGCATGCTGGTTTGATGCCTTTGGAGTAATAGGCCCTACAACGTCAAGTCCCCAAGCTTCAAAGGGCCATGAAGAAACGGTAGGATGTAGATGCTCTGGGTGTTGGTGAATAAAATTCGCGTGAAATTGACACGGTTGACAACGTTTAGCAAATTCCATGCAATCTCGTATCATGGTTGGCCAATAGTAGCCCAGGTGTTTGATTCGGTCATAGAGTTTAGGACCGGATTGATGGGCGCCGCATACACCAGCATGAGCTTCTTGCATTGCATCAGTTGCTTCTTCATCGCTAAGGCATCGCAACCATTGTCCTTCGAAACTCCGTCTATATAGCGTTCCCTTGTAGTGGAAGAATTTTTGAGCTCGTCGGCGTATCTCAACTTTGTGCCTTAGGTCGTCTGGCAACCTTTGGTGGTACAAGTAGTCAATGATGGGTTGACGCCAGTCCTCCTTGTCGACTTGATGTACACAAATCATGTTTGAAGACTGTACCTCCTCTATCGCTTCTTCTTGTGGTACTACCTAACGATTACATACATGGACTGTTACTGATTCTTCTGCCCCCAGTGCCAAGTTGGCTGCAAGATTGGCAAGCGCGTCAGCCACCTTATTGGCACTCCTTGGAACATGTCCCACTGTTATGGAATCGAATTGATTAAGCAATTGTATTGCTTGTTGGTGGTAGGGGACAAGGTCATCCTTACTAACTTCGTAATCGTCGAGTACTTGGTTTACGACGAGTTGTGAATCACCGTAGATGTCCATGTCCTTAATGCCAATTTCAAGCGCCATCTGTAGACCAACTATGAGGGCTTGGTATTCGGCGACGTTGTTTGAGCACAATTGAGTCAAGGTGAACGAGTATGGAAGGATGTGACTTTCTGGAGAGGCGAATACTACTCCAGCTCCACCTCCATCACGTCGTGCAGCTCCGTCAAAGTACATCTGCCATGGTGGAAGTACATCAACATAGATGATCTCTTCTTCTGGAAGGTTGACGCATAGTTCCCAATCTCCAGGCATGGGCTGGTCGGGGAAGAAATCAGCTATCGCTTGCCCTTTAACAGCTTTCTGAGCCACGTACACGAGGTCGTATTGCTTGAGAAGTACTGCCCATTTGGCTAACCTACCAGATAGGACTGCCCTTGAGAGTATGTACTTGATAGGGTCAGCTTTGGAGACTACGTGTACAGTGTGTGCTTGCATGTAGTGCCTCAACTTTTGGACAGCGAACACTAATGCAAGGCATATCTTTTCGATAGGGGAGTAATTCAACTCAGCCCCTACCAAAGTTCTACTCAAGTAGTAGAGAGCAACTTCCTTACGTTCGTCATTTTCTTGGGCGCACATTGCCCCCAACGAACTTTCTTGCGCCGGGATGTATAAGATGAGGGGTTTCCCTGGGATTGGTGCCCCCAACACAGGTGGTGATGACAAATATTTCTTCAAGTCACCGAATGCTTCGCGGCAACTGTCATCCCATTCGAATGGTGCGCCTTTCTTCATGAGATGGTTGAATGGTCGACAACGACCAGCAAGGTTGGATATGAACCGACGGATGTAGGCTAGACGACCTTGCAGTCCATGCAGTTGCTTGAGGTTCTTGGGTTCAGACATTTCTTGGATTGCCTTGATTTTATTCTGATCGATCTCAATGCCTCGATGAGTGACCACGAACCCAAGGAATTTTACTGACGTGACGCCGAACGCACACTTGAGAGGATTCATTTTGAGTTGACATTTGCGAAGCCTCTCGAAAACAGAGCCTAGATCATCGATGTGGTCTTCCCTCTTCTTGGATTTGACGACCACGCCATCAACGTAGCACTCTATCGTCTTATGCAGCATGTCGTCGAAGATTTTCTGAATAGCCCGTTGATATGTAGCGCCCGCGTTCTTCAGACCAAAGGGCATAACCTTGTAGCAAAATATCCCTTTTGGGGTGCGGAAGGTTGTAGCTTCTTGATCTTCAGGCGCCATTAGGATTTGGTTGTACCCTGCAGTACGATCCATGAAGGAGAGGACTTCGTGTCCAGTCGTTGCGTCAATCATTAGTTCAGTGACTGACAAGGGGAAGTCATCCTTAGGACATGCTTCGTTTAGATCGCGAAAGTCAACGCAGACGCGCAATTGCCCGTTCTTCTTCCTTACAGGGACAATGTTTGCTATCCATGTAGGATATTTCACTTCGCGAATGAAGTCGGCTTCAATGAGCTTGTTGACTTCCTTTTCAATTTCAGGAACTAACTCCGGCCTAAAACGTCGTTGGGACTGTTTCTTGGGATTAACCCCCTTTTTGATCGCGAGGCGATGAACTGAAATTTTTGGACTAAGCCCAGGCATCTCTTTGTAACTCCAAGCGAAGACATCTTTGTACTCGGAGAGAAGTGTATAGTACTATTTTTTCTTCATTTTCAGTTAGTAGAGCACTAACATAGATAGGGCGTGGATCTTCTGGAGTGCCTAGGTTTAGTTCTTTCAACTCATCCACTGTTGATTTAACCCCATCCTCAAGTGCTGTTGGAGCTTCGTCAGCTTCAACCTCCGTGTCAGGGTCAGCTAGTTCCTCCATAGTGATGTGATAAGATGTTACCACTTCGTCGTCCTTCGAGAATTCTTCACCATGAGAGGTCGGTGGGACATCCTCCTCTCTCATTTGACATTTGCAACGAGAGCATGTAACAACTTCTTTTTTGTTGACCTTATCGTTCTGACTTGAGGATTTTGATTGGTTGGTCAACACTACTACGCGACTCTTTGCCACTAGAGGTTCGTCACTGACGATGTCTACCTCTCGTGACCGCTTCATGCGCGAAGGCACGTTACTCCTGAGATCACCGCTGATTGGAATCTCATCATCCCCTTGAGTCGTCGTGGTAGGTTGGTAAGCCATGTCATCAGTTGTATCGTTAAGAGTTCCCAAACGATCAAAGATTGTAGGAGGAGCTATACGGTCGAAAACCGATCTTCTCTGCACTTGAGTGTTAGGTGATTCAGCCTCATTGTTAACTTGTAGTTCACCTAATCTGCCGAACACTGACGGACGACCTCTTGTGGGAAGTTGACGTTCTGCATTAACCTTCGAAACACTGGAGGCATCCTCCTCATTGGTGGATTCATCCTATCGAAGACGGATGGAGTGCGTTGTGAGCTTTGTT